>JAVJGJ010000060.1:14526246-14550289 GCA_035590215.1 Microhierax caerulescens
TAAAGATGTCTGTAATCTCATTGCATTTTAACAGTAACTTTTTTCAAGGAAAAAAACGGCTTGAATTCATCATTCTTTTGAATAGTGGACAAATTGCACTATGTTAGTTAACATTCTGTTAAAATGGATAGAGAAAATACTTACCTTATACGAGCACTTCATCTACAAACCAAAACCGAGGAGTTCTGTAGGAACCAGTGGACCTGTGTTTTGGGCAATGTGAGTTTTGAGGGTTTTGTAGCTAAGATGTCCCCACCAAGACAGCCAGGTGATCCCCAGGTGAAAGTGTTAATGTGATTATTTAAAGAGTGCCCTGTCTGAAGATGCACTTAATGAACTGTCTTCACAGGGTACCTATTCACAGCACTTTCCAGTTGAGATCCCTGCAATCATATTAGTTAATCCTTAATTTCAAAAATGTGTCTGCTTAAAATGGCTTTCATGGCAGTAGACCTAGTGAACTGCAGTGAGAATTTACTAAGAACAAAGGTGGCATCAATCACTCTCCCCAGCACCATTTGATAACCATAAGCTAGAACAGAGAATCAGGTCCACAGTGTGCAAAATAGGAAATATACAGAGGTTTCATTCTGATATCAGTTACAGAGATAGGAAATATCTTCACTGGAAATCAGTGGGATTCCTCAGGAATTAGGTATCTAAGCAATATTCTGCAACGCTTTGTATTATTCCTTCATGACTTGTTAGCCCAAAATACACCGCTAATAAGGTTTTATAATAATCAGAAGACTTGACCTGTGGATTGGGCCACTAGATTTAATCAAAAAGTAAAACTGAGTTAAGGAAACTGGGCATTTTAAACATACAGTTAAGGGCGGTGATAAGTTACATCTCAGTCCTGCAGTTAATGGAAAAGTCCAGTCAGCACAGTACTCATAATTAGCTGGTACTCAACTGGTATAAATAAAATAGGAGAAAAAGTGAAAAACTTTTCTTCTTTCATGCAGAATGTTTTTTTTAGGAAAATAATCTTAAAGAATGAGCTAATTACTTTCGAGAGAGTTGTGTTTCTTCATAGCATGTATAATGCATAAATATAACTGAGTCACAAGGCACTCTATAAATTCCTGAATTCAACTGGTATCTCAAAGATGTGTACAGTTGCCAGCCAAGGATAAATTAGTTCCCAAATGGGGTGAGTTTGGTAGTGTTAGCCAGAGACATTTAGCTTAAAGTGACCCATTAAATAAAAATAACATGAATGGCTGAATCTGAAGCCCACTGAATGATACAGCTGAGTAGTATTTCAGGCTGTTCTAAAGATTACTCATTATTGATAGCTGTTTATCTACAAAGGTCAGACTTTAAGACAGGCACAGATACCCTAGCTTTCATTATTTATATATAAGGATTTTTCTTTGCTCCATGCATAGAATTCAACACCAGTGGAGAAAACACCTTTACATAAGCAAGGTTTATAATGCCTGATCCCATGTACCCATATGCATGCTACTGTGAGTGCACAAGTCTCCCAGAAAGATGGGATTAATGTCTTAAGAATGCAAGAACTTGACAGAATGGAAATTATTACTTAAACTGCCATGGTGCCAAGTGGGCTTAGCCTGTTATCGCAGATGTAAGAGACAGTCTTTTCTATGAGGAACTCACGGTATAAGCAAGATCCACACTGATGTAGGGTGTCATCTGTCTTAACTAATGCCATTTGATTATTGAACTTCCTTATTGTGCTGGTAGCTTTTATCTATGCTATCATTTCTTTCCTTTACAAATACACAGAAGAAAAGAACTCAGTACATATCATAGTTTTCTTCCTGATTCTATTTCCAGCTAACTTACGTAGTAATTTCAAAATAAATGAACAGTCCAAGTATTACAGAAATCACCTTAAGGGTGAGTTGCTAAGTCACTCCTTCCTTCTTTCATTAACTGTGACTAATTAATGGCTAAATAAAAAAATTTCTTTATTTGGCTAAGCAAATGGGGAAGGAAGATTGAAAATACAGACTTAAGAACAACAGAAGATGAGGGACAATAAGGGTCCAAGCAGCATTCTGTCCTCAGTGAATAATTTCAAATTAAGAATTTTAAGCTCACATGTATAAATGCCCAGTGAACTGGAGTCTCTCTCATGAGACACTACGGTATTGTGTACGGTGTTGCAGAGCATCATCCACAACGAAGATTTTATAAGAAGCAAACAGCAAGTTGTTTAGTCACTATGCAGAATTTCAGCAGATTTTATTCTATTTTAAGCTTGGTTCTGTGCTAACATGTTAATGGCAGATCTCTCAATATCACAGACAGCACTATATATTAATGTATTTCTTCTTTAGATTAAACGTAGACATCCATTTCTAGACTACTTTGCAGAAAAGCAGTAATAATCCAGAAGTAAGATAACTAAAGTCCAAAATAAAATTAGTTTTACAGTATTTAAAACTTGTAGCCATTTTAGTGTGGCATTTTTTGGTCTTTTCCAGGAATATGACACTGTAAAATCAATTAATGTTTGTCTTTATGGCCACATTTCTCTCTTGAATTGCTCCTTGAAAGAGCATTTTGCAATTCCAGTGTTCCATGCTCATCTTCTATTTCTACCATCTACTGCATTGCCCTCTGCACTGTATTACCTGAAAGACACAGAGCCAACATACTTGTTCTGCACAAATACACATCCCAGTCTGTTGCTGAAAGAGTAGGACTAGTCTACCAGCAAAGTATTCCAAGTTAAGAAGCCAATATATATTTTTAAGAGACTCTTCATGCCTTAAAGTACTATTAAATTATGCAATAAAATATACAGTTGGAGAAAAAGGCACATAGTGGGACAAAAAACCCGTTCCATACTTGGCTAAAATTCTCTGAGGCCACTGTTACTCATTAGCACGTTAGGTAAGTTTCTGAATTACAAGTGTCTGACCCAGTTCAGTACTTCCTATTGTTGAGGATAAACACAAGCATCTTAGAGGAGGCATAAATGGACAGCTGTCCTTGCTATGTGTTTATCACTTTACTGTGTAAACAGAAAGATCTAATAGCACTACTAAAAGCGGTATGAAGTGAGATAATAGAAGTTTTAGCAGGCTCAATCCTGCTCTTACAACGGCATAAAGGATTACCTTTCCACCCAAACACAATTTAAAATCCTGCAAACATTTTGCTGAAATCAGGGTAAATTACACTCTTCTGCAGAAATTCACCACAAGGCTTACAAACAAAGCAGTTTAACATGGTGTCTGGGTTTCTGCATAATTTGTTCCTGTCTTCATCCAAATCAAGTTAATTCTAACTACAGTTAGACATATAGTTAACTTCTCAGAAATTTATTTTCTTTTTCCACATCAAAATCACAAGCTTAATTTTAATGATGTTTGCATGCATTTTGCTTCAGAATATGGTCAATACTTTTAGACTAAAGTTTCCTTCAGAGTTTTCCAGAAGTAGAAATTCTGCTTTCACTCAGCAGAAATGCGAATTCATGACTGTTTCTTGTTTCTAGAAAAACAATGATCAGGACCACAGTCAGACTTGCCATAGGAAATGAAGTAAGGGCTGATGTTTGGAGGGAATTTATCCGAAGATTTGGAAATATTAATATTCTGGAATTTTACACATCAACTGAAGGAAACATTTCTTTTGTTAATTACACTGGAAAAGTTGGTGCAGTGGGAAGAGTAAACTGCCTGCAGAAGGTAAGAATAACAACAAATTCTGGCATTTTGTCTTTGGTGAAGTTTAGTATACTGACAAGGGCATGTACCAGGCCTCTTGTATGATAAGTTGGGAAGAACCCAAGGCTCAGTTATGAATTTGTTTAGGGAGAAGATTCTCCCCCCAAGTACAGTCTACAGCTGCCCATGCTAGATATCACAGGTATTTCTTGCTAGTTCAGACAAAAGAGTATTAAGACTCAGTACATCCAGTTGATGATGAATTTGTTTCCTATTAAATAGAAAGCTATGTAGTATAATTCTGAAAATATTTTCCAAAGATTGAATATTCATGTGTATACGTTTTGCAAATTTCCACTAGAAAATCTTAACACTATTAATTTATTAAATACGATGTAGAGAAAGATGCAGCAGTCTGAGATGAGAACGGATACTGCATAAGAGTTCCCAAAGGTAAAAACTCCTTTAAGAACTTCAGAAAGGATTTACTTTTTAGAATTACATCTCTTTGCATCAATTTTATCTGGAAAGATGCTAAGAATTGCCATGGAGTAAGCCAGGATTTTAAATACAGGTTAGAAAATATATAACAAATCTCGTACTATTGTAATACAGCTTAACAGAAAGGTAAAGTACAGTGGGGACTGCAGCATCTGTGTACTTAGATTTTAATAACTTATCTAGTTTTAATAATGGACATGCTAATGTTTTTTGAGTATAGATCTTGACTTTCAGTAGGAGTTCTTTAATTCTTCTCAGACTTTGCATTAACATGCCACTAAGAGAAACATTTGCAAAATAGAAAGCAGTTCTGTTTTGCAGCAGTGGCTGAAATTCTTGCCGTTGGCAATAGAAAAAGTATGCATGAAAATATTTTTTAATTCTCAAATAACTCCATAACATCTGCAAACTTCACTGATGTAATGAACATTAGTTATTTTTTGGCAATTTACACTGTGCTTTTTTAGACAAGTGTTCTTCCTCTTTAGAGGTAAACCTGGACTACTGATCTGCAAAATCACCCAATATGCCCCATTTAGTGGCTACGCAGGAGCAAAACATCAAACAGAGAAGAAGCAATTAAGGGATGTCTCCCAGAAAGGGAACTTATATTTTAACAGTGGTGACCTTTTAGTGATTGACAATGATAACTTCATTTATTTCCATGATTGAACAGGAGACACATTCCGGTTAGTTTACTTAAATATGCTTGTCACAAGAGAAAATTCTGACTCATTCTCAAGTTTGAATTCATATCCAGTATTTACTGACTGACGAAGAGGGATTCCTCCAACCTCAGTGAGAAAAGGAGATGATTCCAAGTCACCTCCACCATTTTATCACTTGTATCCATGGTTGCATACAGAGCCTACAAGGGTTCATCTTAATGTGATAAATGAATGGTACTTTCAACAGGGAGAAACCAGTCACATTCACAGAATAAAAATATTGCGGTTTCATACTCACTATACTTTTAGAACTCAGAAAGCATAGAGCCTATGATGGAATCTAAGATAAGTAACATTTTGGCATTTTGTTTACAAGTTTAGAGCCATTTTAAACATGATTAAGTGTGTTAAATTCTTCTTAAGATTTGAATAATCTGGAATGCATTGTTGGATTTTGAGGCATGCTTTTCTCTACTCTGGATAACAAGTTCCTTGTTCTAGTGCAAAAGTGCTTTCTGATCCCAAACTCAGTGCTCATCGCATCGTGAAGTCAGACATTAACACTGGGGATCACTGTGTGTGATACACGCAGAAATCATGACTATTGACTGTTTATTTTCCAGGTGGAAAGGGGAAAACATTTCTACAACAGAAGTTGCAGATGTTTTAGGACTGCTTGACTGTGTTCAAGAAGTTATTGTATATGGAGTGTATGAGTGAAATACTTGGAAGTACTTCAACAGAAGAATTTTTCAGTATACTGAACTGCAGAGTATAGCTAGTTCTACTTCAGCTTATTTTTTGTAAGCTACATTCAATACATTTCATCATTTAAATGTATGCAGTATTAATTAGCTAAAAACCCAAAGCCAAATCTTATATTAACACAGTATGACAAGAATTCTAACAGGAGAATGGAAGAACATTTGAGATTAAGTATATTGGATATAAACATTGTATCTGTTACAGGAATATAGGTCTGCAATTATTGTAGAGTGGGACAAACAAAACAGACTTGAATTTCTAGAAGGACGAGAATGTCATTTAAGAAATTGATTCCTCCCTTCTTCATCTTTCTTTAACAATCTGAAGGAATGCAAGAAGTTCTGACACGTTTACTGCCTTTTTTCTACTCCTCAAAAAATCTGTGAAATCTTTGAACTTTTATAAACCAAGTGCTTATGGCAGCTTTTTAGTTATTTATTTGAGAGACACTGCTGCTAAAGGCAGATTCTCAGAGGTACTGGAAAACAAAAGAGGGGACGTACAGCTTTACCCTGCTGTCTTGTCTCCTGTATTTTGACACAACTTCCTATCCATACGTCTCACTTACCCAAGACCTACAGGACCCCCATCTAGCTCCTCACTGCATTTGGGTTGTGATGGACAGTTAAAAGGGAACCCATTCTTACAGTGTAATGTAGCGATCTGAAATCAAACAAACAAGGTTAGTAAGTTAGAAATCCCGAGTGCTGCGTTGCACAGTTTGGACTAGGTGGCACAACAAGCTGTATGCCCTTAGGAGTAGTCTAGGGGCGGGGAGGAACTCTGAAGCCCCTATTAACTAAGTTAGCAGATATTAACAGGTATAACAGATTAATTATTAATTCATGATCAGTATTAATTAACAGGTATCCCACTGTTCCAGAAAGGCTTCCAGACCATGGTGTATCACAACATGGATCGTATCAATGACAGTTTAGTATTTTGGAATTGAAAGGTGTGTTAAGAGACGCCAGTCTTCCTACATCCACCATCTCCTTCCACCGTTTATTCAACATGTGAGAAGTTCTGTTAATGTTACGATCCACTCACTATTTCCTCTACTAAAAGTAGAGGGCATGAGAACAGAAATGCCCAGTGTTTCTGAGGCTAGAATAACAGGGCTGTTAATAAACCAAGATGATCTAATTCTAATTATTCTAATAAGAATAGTGAATTTAATTCAAATAAATACACTTTTTATTAATTATGTATGTCTCTGCTACACCCATTGATCTAAAATTAAAGCCTCTCTCTTTATATTACCCTTGTTTTCAGCTACTTTGTGGTAGGGATAAACACATAGCTGCCCTAGGAGATACTTCAAAAGAAAGGTAACAACATAAATGGTCTAGAGTTCTTTATGTATTTTTCAGATTACACTCTAGGAGATGAGGAAGATATGCTGTTATTCTTAATGCTCTCGTAAAACCCATAGAGGAGGTATTAATACCTAATTATGGAAGAACTTTATGGAACAAAAAATACTGTTCAAACTGGCTTTCACATTTCTGTAAGAACTGGGTGGATCCTGTTTGGGTTTTTTTTCCTGTTTTACATGGCACAGAAATATTTGTACTTTAGTAATGTAGCAGGGAGTGGTAGTATACATCACCTCAGAACTCATTAATTCAACACTCTAGATTTTGAATAACCAAATTGGAATGCCAGATGCAATCAATACATCGTGTTAAAGGCAAAGAGAAACAAGACTCAAAAGAAACTGAAGAACAATTAATCTTAAATTAGCATATACTTGGGCTCTACTTTTCTTTAAGTATTAGATGCTACTTTGTTTTCACTTCCTCCTGTACACAATTCTGTGAAAGCTTTAGTATGGTTCTAATGTAAAAGTTTCATATAGGAATATTTCGTATTTCTTCTTGCACTACCTATAATCCCGTAAAACAGAAGAAACACCGAAAGGTTTGTGTTCAAATGGTGTCCCATCCCTCAGCCACCAAAAGGGAAGAAGCTCTCTGTATGTATTTTTTATAAACAAGTAAAAAATCTGAAGTCCTTGGATTTTTGCAGTGCTTAATTAACTGTTCATATGGTAATAATCAATGTTGAACTGGGTCTGATTCCTTTCTGTCCTCTTTCTGCATGGATAAGCTTGTTAACACAAGTACAAGCATATTTACTATGATTTATTGTAAAGCAAATGAATCCACACAGTTAAATGCTGCTGGCAGACTTCTGCCTCAGAGTACTGAGACCTGATTTTCCAAAGTCTTTCCAAGGACTTTTGAAAGGAGAATGATTTTCAGAATGTCTGCCATCTATAATTCTGATGCTAGGCCTTCAGAAGAGTTTGGCATCTAGCATGCTGAAGGCTTAAGAAAATCTAATCAGTTAGATGTCTACAGGAAGATATGTCAGAATGTTTTCTAGGCTGGCTTAGAAGGATGGGTTCACTTATAGGAGAAAATTAAAAAAAAAAAGAAAAAAAAAAAAGAAAAAAATGGTTAGCCTGAAGTTCAAATTTACGTATGAACTACAGTTATTTGTTGTCATTATTCCTTCAGGTTATGAAGGCAAAACAGGAATGGCATGTATTCGACTCAAGGAAAATTGTGAATTTAATGGAGAAAGTACTTACAGGCATGTTAAGGCTCACCTTCCAAACTATGCAAGACCTCGTTTTATAAGGATTAAGGTAAACGAGTGTTCCCAAGTAGCTTTTGTGTGCTCATCTGCATTGTGTTCTCTCTCTTTTCTATGAGGACTATGGTCTTCCTAGTTATACTACCAATTCTCAAAAAAGCTTCTTTTGGCTCTCACTTGCTTTTGTCATTTACCAATATGAAAGCAGAACTGCTCCCAGGTGTTTCAGTTCAGGCTGAAAAAAACCAAGTTGTATGAGTAGTTACAGGATATCTGGCACATTTTAACACAGAAAGTCAGGAAGATCTCTTAGTGGAAATAATTTCCTTTTGGATTCCTTCAGCGCAGTAACACAGCTGTGTTCTCAGTTTAGCGTAACTCCATCTACAGGCTGTGCTGTGCAAAATGAAGATTCACACATGCACAAACTTGCAAGAGAGGCCTAAGATTTTGATCCTACCAGGGAGTAAATAGCCAAATCCTAAAGTTTAACTTGAATTAGGAAAATGTTGCAAGAATGTAACTCGCTGTACTTCTCGTGTTATTTATTTAAAATAAGCACTGCTCCTTTGAGAAAGGTTGCATATTCACTGAAGTGATTTAAGAGGACTAACACAGATACTAGCATACCTAAGCATTTCATCAGTCTTTACGCTTTTGAGTTATACAAACAAAACTGTTAACCAGCCAAAGCAGGGTTTTGTCTTTCCATCCCACGTACAGTGAGTCCTGCCAAGTCTGCAATTGCCATTTTCTTTGCTCTTCTTTTCTGAGAAAATTTCTGTGATTTTTTGATCCAAGAACATAATTAAATTATTTTCTGAATGAAACCCTTGATTCTCTCTGACTAGAAGCTGGAAACTAGTGTTTTCCCGCCTCTATTAAATATTTAATATACTATTAAATAGAATAGTAAGGCAAGTCTTTCAATAATGTTTCTGTGGCCCCAGGACTTCTTACATTCAGAGTGATTATTGGCCCACATATTCCAGTTATTGTCTGATGAATGCAGATCGTCCAGACCTCTGTTAGTAAGCCTGACTTCTGTGCTGCATGGATTTTCATTAAATGTGATTCCCTTTAAATCTAGGAAATTGAATCTAATTCCCACAATTATATGCTGACATTGATAAGTAGAGATGTAATTTTGCTTTGCAGAGTGCCATTGAACTTACAGCAACTTTTAAGTACCGTAAATTACAACTAGTGGAAGAGAATTTCAATCCAGCAGTCATCAAAGATCGCCTGTATTTCCTGGATGATACAGAAAACCTGTATGTACAAATGACCCGGGACATTTATAACTCTGTAAAAAACCATGACATCAAAGTGTAAGCATGTGAAAAAACCCCAAACCCCTGTGTTTTATAATATTCGGTTTTTAAAGCATGTTATTCTAACCTTGCCAGGAAATCCTGTTTATTAATATTAGCAAATATCAGTATCTAAAATAAAGTGTGAATGTGAGATTGTTTTAATAAAGCAGAACTTCAACTCTACTTGTATCTTAACCTGGCCTCTCCTCTCCTTCACACTTTGAATCCTACCTGCCTTCCTACTGTGTGCAGATGTATTGTTAATGCCGCGAATGTTAATACTGTGCACCTAAGCATGTGCAAGTGGGTACATTTATATTCATATTAAAGGATGAACCACTGGTTTAGTAAAAATTACATCCCTAAGTCAAAACACAAAACTCATTAAAAAAGACCATTAATGAAACTTAGTTGTTTCAAAGTAACGAATCAAAAAAGGACTGCATTAGGTGCTTACATTAACTTTCATCCATTATCAATTTTACCCTCTTATTTTTCATGCACCAAATAATACACACACAGAATGAGAACAATTTGTAAGAACTAAGATGTATTTTCCTTCAGGTGCAAATGGTGGAATGGCAAGCCAGGTACTTCATAATAAAGTGTGGCTTAGACTTCTCTAGGATTTAAAAAAAAAAAAAAAAAAAAAAGCAGGCAAATATTACAGAATGGAATAAAATAAATCTTTTCTTATAGAAAGGGTTAACAGACCAAATTTTACTGCCTCTTGTAACACATACTTCAGTATACCCCACCGAGTTTAGCTGATGTTGTATGAAGTAGGGAAATTTTTCTGATTAACCAGACTCATTGTTTATATAACTTGAGAGCAGTTGTACTGGGTTGGACTGAAGGTCCATCTGGCAGAATGCACTGCCTTCAAGATGGGGTGATTGTAGGTGCCTGGAGACAACTATGAAGAAAGCAGCAAGCATCTAGCAGTGCTTTCCCAGAATAGTCTCCTAGCGATCATCACGCTTCCTGACTCAATAGTAGTATCTCTGAATTTAGAGTTGCCTTCAACAGATGGTCCTCTACCCAGGTTTTTAAATTATTATTGAAAAATATGTAAATCATTGGCCTCTTGTAGCAGTAAGTTTGCTTGCTGCACAGAGATCCTTTCTTTTGTAATGCCCCTTAGTTCTTCTGAGAAAGGGTGAAATAGCATTTCCCCTCTCTTCCCTCATGCACTTGTGATGTACAGACCCCAGATAATGCTGAGAAAGGCCACAGGTGCTCAAAGCAAGGGCATCTGCTCTTGCAGCACGGGTGTGTAACGCCTCCTCTGTACCGTAACCGACTAGCACACACGGAATGGCCAGGCTGCTGTGCTTTTAAACTCAGGGAGGTTTTAAATTGCTCTAATACAGCAAAATCTCTTGGGTGACACCCTTCTTTCTGTGCAGTTCGGAAGTGATGTTGGCATTGCCTGCACACGCAGATCCTTACACTAGTCTAGACAGTTTAAGTGAAAGTCTTAAAAAACCAAAAGCGTCAATGGTGCAAATAAATAGTCAAACTGTTTACCTGCTACCAGCATATTTTGTCAAAACGGCTCTGAGGTACCAGCTACAAACTGTCCATTACCAGGACTTCTAAGGCAGAAATCAGCATTCTTCACCATCGTCTACAACCCAGAGTTGTGTGTCATATGCCTGTGAGATTTATTTGATATTTAAATCTATAAATACACAAGGTTTCCACCAGTAAAAGCACAGGAATTTTCTGTGTGGTCATTGCCACTACTTACATATTGAACAAAGTAACGTGTAGTATTGCATACGAATGAACAAACTTTGGTTCTCTACCTGGAGAGTCTTAAGGACCGAGCTCCTTTACTTGTTAAACAATGGCTCGAAGAGGACAACAAGGCAGCTGAAGGCCACACTGAATGCTACACTCTGGAAAGTTCGGGACACTGTAGAACTTAATTAGTTTTTTGAAGGCACTTTTTTTGATCATCACTTCTTCAGGCAGCCTGGAAAGAATTCTGGCATTTGCAAGAGACTCCTTCTCAGTGGCTGCTGCCTTGGGGTTACATTGCTCGAGGCTACCAGGCATTGGCACACTGTTGCAGCTAAGGGAACGTGCTGTCTTTTTCTTGCCTTGAACAGATAAATAACTGAATAAAAAAGAAGTTAACTTATGTTTGGTAACATCCTGGACATCTTCTGGAAAACAGTCATCTAGAGGATCCCCTTGACCTTTCACTTGTTGGCTAATCACACATGTACTGGGACTTGCTGCTGACTTCTTAGACTGAACTACTATTTTTCTGGAAGGCATTTTGTGTTTTCCTCTATCTAGATAAAGCTGAGAAGGATTACTAGTGGCATCAGAGCTAGGCTCAACTATCGTATTAGGGATTCTTGACCCATCACCAGAATTGATGCAGTGCAACCCATAATTCTGGCTAACAATTTGGGCTGCAGTATGTTGAATGATGTTCCAGTCTTGCAGAATATCTTCCCTGGTTGTGAACTGAGATGTAACAGTAAAGCGAATGATGAATTTGTCACCAACAGTTGCTGGAATAAGGAAGAGCCTGCCAGAACTGCTTAGTTCTTTCAGGAGTTTTTCTGTCAGCCAGTTGGGACCCTATTTTAAATATGAATAAGAAGGAAAAAAAAAAAAAAAGATACTATAAGAATTTCCAGCAACATCCAAACATCATAAGAATTCCAGCATTACCAAGTTCTTAATGTCTGGGGAGAGATCAGCTGTGGTCAATTCATTCTAAAGAGACATGCAAAAGGCACAGTCTTTACCTTTAGACGGAATACAACCAGTCCAAGATGTCTCGTGGCAGGAATTTCAAAGAGTGGATCACTTTTAACCAAGGATTCAAAGAATTTGGCTGTTTCAGTACCCTGTAATTAAGGAAAAACACAGTAGTTATGTATTGGTTTGTCACAAACCCACTGTAAGACACTAAGTAGTTAAGAATTCCTTTCCTTACTAAAACACATCGTTCCAATGCATGAATGGCAGCAATCAGAAGAATGACAACCAAGCTAAGAATTTAAAAGTCTGTCTCTATTTGCCCAAACCCTTGAAAATGAACAAGAGTAACTGGACTACATATAGGAATTTTCTAGAAGAAGATCTGAAAACAGAACGTGCCTTCTCAGATTAGTCCTTTTGCGGCAACCATTGATCCACAATATGATCCCTTTATTTATACTCCATCAAAGACTTAAGACCATAGATTTCCATTGCAATGCGTTCAGCCATTCATCACAGCCTGCCTCCCTAGCAGCTGCCACTTTGCCTCAAAGAAAGCTTCTAAGATCAGTACTCGGTCATGTGTAGAAGGCACTGACTGACCAAGTCGCTTTCCATCACCTATTGATTGCAGGAAGGGTACAGGAAATGTTTTTTCTACACAGTCAATCTTTCCAGATTACTTAACCAGTAAAATCAGCACCCCCTGAGTGTTCACATGCAAGCTCTGTGTGCAAGAGGACTGGTTATGCCCTAGCTACCGGTAAGTGAACATAATACATTTATGCTCGGATTGTTAATTTACATACATGTCGGACATGAGCCTGAAGCTTTTTCACCCCAAATGAACGAATCACAAACCACAACTTCAAAGAACGAAATCGACGACTGAGTGGAATTTGCCAGTGCTGTGAAAAGACAACACTTGATCAGCGAGTGCAAAAACAACAGAAAGGAGTGTCCCCTTACACTGCTGCCTCTGTCGCTTCAGACTTAGGTCAGAAATCTCTGCTGACACAAATCATTTCAAATTACTGAAAATCTGCTAAAGCTAGGAAATAGCCATCAAAGAAGCACTCTATCTACACATTTTTCAATTGATTGTAAAAGTAAGATTTTTGGCAATTCCTCTTAATCTATGGCCTGGATATGCTTAGAATTTTTTGTTAATTCCCAGCTAACATCTTTTTGCATTTAAAGAGCATTATCAATTTCAGATGTGTCCATTTACACTTTAGATCTGAGTACTCAAATCAGTTCCTGTAATTTGCATATTTAAGTGCCATCCTGAACGTTTTCCCAAAACAATTATAAACAGTGACTGCTGATGTAGGGGTAGACCCTTCCAGAGGAAGCAACACCTAATGCATGCAGAAGAGTGACACAACATGTAACACAAATACTTCTCGGGAGCTACACAATTACATGCAGAGTCCCATCTAACCGCAAGAGGGACTCACTGATAAATTTTTCCACCCCTCTCCACACTCACTCTCTCTAGTGAAAAGCACTATTGATTTCAAGGAAACAATTATCTTTTCAGGACCAGGGTGAGATCATAGCAGAAACAATTGGCAGTGAATATTCTTTTGTTTTACTGTGCTGAAATCTGCTGTAAGATTGATCGCAAGTGAAATGCCTCTTAGCTCTCCTATGAATATCTTAACCAGAAGAAAAATGTAATTCATTCTACTGCTATTTTACAGCGTGGTGCTTCCATCGCTTACTCTTTTCTCTCTTCTAGTACGTACCAGAGGTACAAGAAAACCAGCCAAAATGCCACCAGTAGGAATTACTTCAACAACAAAATGCACAGAAATGACCCTTCTAACTAAAAAGGCAAGGCTGGATCCCCATCTGTGTAAAAATCTTAAGTATTTCAATCTCTATATTTCATATATATATATATAATTTTATAATTAATTTTTATAACCAGGGCTCACTTCATTTTTATTATTTACTCTGCATTAGGATCTTGGTATAATTGCTTTTATATAGTAAGACCAGCTATAAGATAAGCACGCTCCAGAGTGTGAGGAATTTTGTAGTCTATCTGAACATTTTATATACAATTCAACTCAAAAAACAACTTACCATGAAATCAACAGCAGCTCCTGAATTGGGATGTCTGAGATAAACAGGGTTAACACTGAAGGTTTGATGTAGTTTGTATTTATCCTTAACCCTATCAAATGTAGAATGAACTGTATTTAGCAAAAATTATGCAGAGAAAGACTTTGCAATTTGCATGTTATCCTTTTGGTGGTGGTTGTGTTTTGCCTTTACTTACCAAAATCCAGTGCAGTCAAAATGAACCATCATCCATTTGGAAGGGTTAAAGGTAAAGGAATCTGCATATTCAATTCCATCCAAGAATAATCGAAATTCAGGGCATACAAATGCTGTTCCTGCATATGCAGCATCAATATGAAGCCAGAGTCCCTCTGCATCACCTGTTGGAATTGAAATTGTTTTATGTAAGGGACAGAAAGAATCAAAGTACATGTTTAATCTCTCCTCTCTGAAAGCTAGGTGCATGTTTTTGCAAAAGGCAGACAGGCTGATAACAAAATAGCAAGCAAAACAATTGACAATCTAGTTTTATTCTAAAGCTATGGATCCAGAACCCCAAAACACAGGATAATGCTGAAATCAGATGGTGTCTATAAGAAAATTCACTATTCTGTATTTCATATGAGGCTCTTCAACATCTGATTTGTCAGTGAAATAAGTGAAATTCCCCAGTACAAAGCCAGAATAAAGATGCAGTGGCAAGCAAAAAGGACCCAGAGAGAGAATCGACACTGACCCAACAAGAGAAAGTGCCACAGCAGCTACCTGTTAGAATTTAAGCCAGACTAAGGTCTGCAACCATGTCAAATCTACCTTTTGAACCGGTGGCTACAAAAGATGTCCTAGGAAACACCACCTTCAAAACTCCTTTGCTAGGTTAAATATTTATGTATCCATCCTACAGCAGTACTGCACTCTGTACTGTACAGTCTGTATTCCCTGAATAACCACATTAAAGATTTATCAGTTGGGAAATTTCATCCCTCTTGAGTAGAATGTATTTTAGCGTCCTAACCTAAATCTTATAAAAATCACTACAAAGTCTTGTGCCGAGTCCACTGATCTTTGAGACACATCTGAAAAACTCAGATGATGAGTGTTTCTGCTCTCCTTTGTTTTGGCATGAGAATTTCTCATAATATGTTTTCTGTGCTATCATAGTTTAAAATTGGGGGTGGGGTGGATGTGTGTGTAAAAGACAAGACACTTAAAAGACACTTACAAATTGGACCTAGTTCTGACAAATTGTCAAAAGCACAGACACCAGTTGTACCCAAAGTTGCACAAACCTAGAAGAAAACAAACCTGTTAAGACAGCATTTTTTAAATAAATGGATGCAGCAATTTAAAAGTGGAGAGGCCATCACAGACAGTTGAAATGATACTAATATTTTTTTTCAATAAAACAGAAATTATTTTATGCATTTTAACCTCCAGCTAACATATTGAATTAATACATTAATTAATAAGGAATGTTTCAGATGAAATTTTACGTTGACATGAAGAACACAACACAATGTCGATACTCCCAACCAGAAAGCTGAACATACAAAGACTGGCACTAGGCCTTTCCTTCTGTCTTCTGCAATGGCTTTCTTCAAAGTTTCACCTCTGAGGGAAAAGTTCTCATCCACAGGCAGAAATTTCATCTTCACAAGAGAAATCAAGCCAGCCTTTTCTACAGAAGAGTGTGCCTTTAAAAAAAAAGAAAAACAGTAAGAAAGCAAGCTCTGAAGCTGAACTGCTGTGGTAAGTTAAAGACAGTGGTTGCAGGAAAAGCAGAGATAAGGTCCTTATTATAATCCATATTAATACAAGTCTGAAAGTTTCTTTGTGAGTAACTACAAGAAACTGTTACTCCAGTGAATGCATATGTTCCATTTATTCAGGTTCTGGTCTCTAAACTGCAGTAACAAGCATCCTCACCTCACGTTTGGAGGGCCAGTTATCAAAACTCAGCTCTTAAAGGAGCTTCTAGAAATGGATCAACCTCATTTATTCCCTCCTCCCTGACATACAACAAGGTAAACACCCCCCTGAAGTGTGCCTGCTTCTGGGCTGGGGTAGACCAAACCCCCTGACGAGAAAAAGCCCTTTTAGTTATATTAAGAGAGAACCAGAACAAGTGTGTCTCCTGTTGCAGTTTTCACAGGGGAATATAACTGTTCAGTTCAGGAGTCCAAGGACAGAACAGATTTGCAGGCAGAGCTGCAGCACTGTGTCAATGTTTCCTCCAAGAACAAGCACCGAGGCCCGGAGTAGAGATCACAACCCCAGGCAACACCGGAGTAATGCCCTCAGTGTGCCTGCCCAAGTGGAAGGAGGCTGTGAAGAAACAACAGCTGTAGCAGCACGAGATCAGCACCCAGTTACTGCAGTAAGGCTTTGTGACACAACAGGAAGGAAGTGCAGAAATACGTGATGTGAAACAGTCTCTTGAAGACTGCCAGGACCCTACAAAACCTCATCTCGCACCGGTTTTGTTTCCCCATTTGCAGAAAGCAACATTGGAGGGGTTCATTTATACCTGTGAGCCATTCATGTTTGGTTTTGTCTTGGTACAGAAAGGCAAGTTTGCATTGTGTGGTCTGGACCAGACTGCAGAAGCAAATTTATTTTCTTTGTAACCAAAAGAACCTACTTGATCAGACGCATAAGCGATGAGGCGAGAATTGAGTGAGGATTCATCAGTGTCTGGCTCAGAAAGCTTCATCTCCAGAATTTTGTTTTTCCTTGCTGCTAGCAATGCAACCAGGGTTGATTCACTCACAGTGCTCTGCAAAGACATTGCTCATTTACCACAACATACTGCTACTTTATTGCTATTTTGTCCGGGACTTATGGATGTTATTGAGGTGCTCAGCTGCCCACCCCCTCTTTTCTACCACGGCTTTCCTGGGATGCAGTGAAAAGTTGCTAGCTGATGAGCAGGTCCCTGGGCCAGCAACACAAAATAAAGCCTTTTAGCTGCTGTATACTTTTAACATGCAGGACTGAAGTTAGGGGGAGTAAATAACATCATTTTCCTTTTGTTCTTCTACAGCTAAAATGCAGTATCTCCCATAGAAATGACAAACATGAGCAAAGCTAAGCTCCTTACAACACCATAGCACCTCTGCACTGATTCCAGGGGATACTCATTTAGGCCTCACGAAAGGAGGTAAAGGTTCAGGCCTCGACCTTCAACTCTCAAAGTAGACACGAGAAAAAAGAAAAATAATTTCTTGTGTGGCTATGTACTGCTGGCAGAAGGAAAGACAAGGATTCCTTCTCTAATTATATAGGAATCACTTTAGTGAATAATTTGGTGATGTGAAACAGACTGAAGAAACCAAATCTGACTCTCCTCTGTCCTTATTAAGGCCACAAGAATACTTGCTCCTCATCCATAACAGGACTAAAAGCAATAGTAATTCCTGTTCTATAATCTTCTATATTTAATACTAAAATTTGTGAAAGTAACGTCAAATTGGGGTTCATCTCTGTTCAGACCCACAGAGCAAATCTTGCTGGTTTTGCCTGCAGGAAAACTATCACCCAGAGGGAAAAATCACTTGAGTGAAAACAAGATGTTGATGAGGTCACCTCTGATCTCCCCTACCTGTAATACTCCTCCACCCACACTGTCGGGATGGTGGTGCAGGAATTTATCTGGAAGGCCCAGCATTTTAGCCAACCAATCCATCACATTCATTTCCAATTCTGTACAGGCTGGACTAGAGGCCTAGAAAAATAATTTTACAAAAAAGAGAATCAGCTTGTAATTCACCCTGCAAACGCAGTAGGAGTAAACCACATATCACATTCTAATTAATAGTTATTAATGGTTTTTAATTGCCTTGGGAGAAATCTCACCTAGATGCAACAAAGGCAGATGACCAGCTTTGTAGCAGTGGATATGTAAGTAGCTCATTGTGTAAAGCTGTGGCCCATACCTAGCTGAACACAACACTACTGCAATAAAAATTATGTTGTTTGCTGAGTTCTGTACTACAGACCTCTAGGTTAAGGTCACAGATGAGGCTAAGTGCCAGGTACCTTGCTCATTCACAGCTGCTCTCTTAACACCAAATACAGACTCCCACTAATTGCCTTAAAATGCTCTCTCCAGATGGCCTGCATCACCCTCAGTGCTGAGCTTCTAAACTATCAATAATTTGAGTCATTAAAAAAAAAAAAAATCATTCACAATGAGCTATTTGAGACAAAGCCCTGAAACTGCAATTCACCACACAAGTACAGGCTCTTGGTCCCTAAAGAGACAGAGCACTGATCTGTCTTCCAGCTGAGTTAAGGGAGGCTTTTTGCAGAGTGGCAAAAGAAAAATGAAAGCCATTCTGCAGTATCCAGCTTTCCACTTAAGAAAGAATCTGTTTACATTGCAAACTTAACAGAAATCTATCACAGCTAGATTAAGGGCACAGAAATGGGTGTTTCTGTGTATGCAATGAGCTAATCTTATACAACTACATGAAGACTATAACCACCAATTTCTTATAGGTTTATGAGCTTCTACTGCTTTCTTACATGGAGACCTAAGTCTACAAATCCAGGCAACTTCACCACTGGGGAGAACACTAGCTTCAGAACGCCACTGAGGTATGTAGTCATAACCAAGTAGCACTGTGGACCTCCTGCAGGAGGATACAAAATACTCAGACTAGGACAAGCCACTAAACAATTATTTTCCGAAGAGGAAAAATGGGAAATGTGTTCTCTCAAAGGAGCAGGAGAACTGGAAGAGAGCCCAACGTAGCCTGCAGTCATAGATGGTGTCTTCTCTATTGCCTGCAGTGCTTGTGTAACCGTCTTGGCACTGAGACTAGGTGACAGGGAACAATGCTCAGAGTGGGATATGCAAAGGATTAGAAAACAGACATTTCTAGTGGTATATTTCCTTAATTCATTCTCACTACTAGGTAATGTTTGCTCTTATATATTCTATTTATTTATTTTTCTAAGTGACATTTGTTATTTATGCAAGTGACATACAATTGGTTAAAGTAAATAATTATACTAACTCACAGAAGGAGAAAGAACAGCTATGACCTGCTCCCTGCATAATACACACAGGAGACAAATATCTAAAATAACAAAAAGAAAATTACCCATGTGAATCCCAAGCAGTTAATTGCATCAGCCAACATATCTCCAAGGAGTGAAGGCCAGGAAGTAAGAGCTGGAAAGTAGGCATGCATGTGTGGACTTTGCCAATGGACTACCTAGAACAGAATTAACTAGAAGTTAGGTCTGAAAACATCACAAAGTTCTGCACATGATGTAGTGATTAGTATCTGTTTAAAGTGATGGAAAAGGATCACAGCAACATAATATGTGCAATTATAGATCTGCTAGCAGAAAGCTACAGAGATAGTAACAGGAGTGCAGAACTGGCGAATGATAATACTGGGTCGTTATTAGATAAATTCCAAATTACAGCAAAAACATTTATCTGAATTAAACAGGCAGTCAAAGACTCAGAACAGGAAATAATGGTGTTTTGAACATGACACAACAGTCAGAAATATTTATCAAAACATTTATCTTCATACAGGGAACCCTTGCAACAAAATTGCTCTTACTTGTTTTGTCAAACAACAGCTTGCCTTCAGTCACACACACACCAATTTACCAAAATTATATAGCCCCCCTCCTTACACTGAAGGAGCCTGTATGTGGGACACCAGCATAAGTATGTTTAATGTGAATACATCTCCTACATCACACCGAGTTTCTGCAAACATCTGTAAAGAAATTTTTTAAATACACTTTGAAACAACTTCTTACCCAAAACATTTAATTAGGTAATATGAACCCCCTTAGCAGAATCTGCAATACGTATGCACAAGATGAAGGAGACCTTTACATGCAAGGAGACGAATCTTACAGGTACATGACCCTGGACAAGAGACATTTCACCTTGCTGTGCCTGGGTTTTCACCTCTCTGAAACTGAGATGATGCAGTTCAGCAGGCAGAGGGGTCTTGTGAAGCTAAATTCACCAGTGTCAGAAAATCACTGTTCCCCTCTAAGCAAACATGAGTTATTCTTAATGTAGAAAATACTTCAAAAATACATTCGATCTATCCCCTAAAATTGTACTTTGGAACACAACAGTAATCTCCAGAATCCTTCTGCAAACATAATGTCTGCAAAACTTATTCTACATTTTGGGCACTTTAGATACATGTTCTGTAGAACCTGTATCTAAATCCTGTGTCCAGGATTTGGTGTTCACCCCAGGTAGTAATGGCTTTTTCTTGTTGTAATTATACTTTCTCACCCCAGGCATAATAATCTTCTCTATATCTCCAATGATGTTGTCCCAGCTGTCTGGGTCCATTGGGGCAGAATCTGGCAACTGGGCTCTCATGAAACCTGGCTGTACATCAGGAGTCACTCGTCTCTCTCTCACATTGCTCAGGTACTGGCAGATGTAGTCCACCATCTCCTTCCCTGCAAGAAGCAAACCAGTGCTTTGAGTTTCAACTGCAGGAAAACTAACAGTGCTAGTACTTCATGCAATTTGTCATTAGCATCAGACAGGGCTTGGAATACTGCTCCGAGGATAGCCACAGGAACTAGCCTTCCTCTTACACCCTACTTGTCCCATCTAATAATGTAGGGACAACACAGCTTCTAGAACAGGCTCCACGGGGACAGAACCACAGGGTTATTTCAGCATCACCACTGAATAGTTCAAATGTACCTTTAAAATACAATCATGGTACAAGTACAGTTTGATTACTGATAGGCAGATTTTCTTGCCTACGAATTAACTGAAACTGCATTTCAGACATCAAATTTTCCTAATGCCTCATGCTTCCCTGTCGTTACAGCATATCCTCTTTTGCATCTTCTGAAAACAATTGCACAGGTCCATACCTCTTCTCCACTTTTTAGGCAACCTCCTCCAGCCCTGGCACCAAAGTTTGCTTCCCATCTCCAGAACTGTGCCAGTATCACTGAAGTTTCATGGTGTCAGCCGGGGAAGAGCCACTGTGCATAATCTCTTGGCACAAGTTTATTCAGAATCACAGTTCTGCAGCTTTCCCACAGTATTTTAAATTTAACACCAAACAGAGCCTCAGTCATCCACTGACTCCAAATCCATTAAACTCAACACTGGAACACATTTTTGTCTCAGCCTCAGCAGATCTAATTCTCAAGGACATGTGCGCAAATGAAGAGTACAAATAGCCCATCCCAATTCTGGGTACCATTCCCAGCTCTACAACAGCTGCTATCAGCTACAAGCAAATGCTATCTGTTTCCAAGAGCAAAGGATCACTCACCTCTCCGTCTGTACTCCTCAGGCTCCATGCTGATTCCTTCTAAAAGCACCTCTTCAAACCTGGGCCACAACCTTTCAGGAGAGGTGGGCAGTTTGGTCTCATGCCCTGCTAGCTGCTTCGCCCTTTATATAGCTCCCTTGCTCTCTCAGACTCACGCATTCTGGAAAAGGTTTAACGTAGGCAGGTTATTGGTGAGCGTTTATCTTAGACTCCTCCCAACTGAGGGCTTTTAGTCTCTTGTATGTTCTCATCTGCGCTCTTTTGATGTTTAAGAGTCTATCTCTAAGAGGGGCTGCCTCTGGGCTAACCCTTTCCTACTTTCAAATGATCTTTCAGAAGTCCCACAGTAATCCATGTCATAATTATATGACACATTAACATCAGACTTGTGGGAGAGAAAAAGCTCAAGAGCTTCCAAAACCAAATAAAGGCAGACATGTTACTCTAGCACACTGAAACATTAAAACATGCCACCAGCAAGAACAAATTTGACTCTGCAGGCAAAGAATTTTTTTTTCTTTAAATGAATTGTAGGACTGCGTTTTCCCAAGAGGAGAGCATACCTACATCCCCCAAGTCTTCAGTCCCTTGCTGCTAGAAAGAAAGGCATTACAATTATTGCCAGTTCCAGAACTGCTGTACAAAGCTGCAATGATCCTGTGTGGATATCTTGTCCGTCCAGATCAGATGAGGTTACACTGCAGGGTGATGTTCCTCCACTGATACCACCCTAGATTGCTGAGCTGGGGTAACGCATCTTCCCCCCTCACTGCTCTTCCTTTCCTCACACATGATATGCATAAGCACTGGGATTTGGCCTTAGATCTCCTGAATTCCTCCAACTCCTGCACCTGGATCATTCTCAGTTGGGAAGAGCAGCCATATAGATTCCCCCTTGTTCCAGTTCTAGGACCTGATGATACATCCTGACCTCTTTGGCAGCACCACCTGTGTTTGACACTGTACCCAATGTTGAGCACGCACTTGCCTTCACCAGAAGGAACTCACCTACTCTACACTGATACCAGGCAGTCCTGGGAAAAGAGAGATGCGACTTACGGACTAAGAACCAGAAAAAGAAATTATTACATTGTAAAGTATATGCTTGCCCTATTTTTGCTATACCCTAGGCTCCTGCTTAGGGCCAGCCCTGCTGGAGACAGGATCCCCGGCTAGGCTGACACCCTTCCTCTGATACGTGACAGCAGTTTCTTTATTCTCATCATACAGAAGAGAACTGGCTGTCAGAGCAGCTTTGATCTTCTGCCACAGGTACTATAACGTTGCCTAAATGCATTCATTATTCTAGGAAGTTGTTACATCTTTCTCCACAGCGTACTTTCCACAGAACAGTGTGAAAACCTCTCCTAGTTTCTGCTGCGATTAGATAGTTGAGAAAGAACTATTTCACAGATATGACAAAGACGCTCTGATACACACACATCAGATTACTATACTGAAATAATTTTTAAAAAAATGATAAAAAAGGCACTGAAAGAACAAGCACAAGAAGTGAAAAAAAAAAACCCTACAGTATGTATATTTATCTGCTTTATCTCAGAGTTTTCTGGAAACCAAAGGAGAAAATCCAACAAGCTGTCCTCACAGTTAGTATTGATTTATGAACCTCTCTTGGCTTTGCTGCAAATGCTACCACAAAGGGGAACAAAGGCGGCGAGAAGGGACCGGCATCAAGCACAGGACCAACTCAAAAAGAGGTGAAAATTCTTAAAACCAGTGATTCTAGCTCATTACTATTAACTCATACATTACTTTAACATACGGACATCTGTTCAAAGAAAACTGGTAGCTAATTACATTTATGATTTCAATTTGGAACAGTAAATAAGGAGCAATACTTCCAACGTTTTCAGAGCTTGACTACACAATAACTATTCCTGTGACATATACCCTACACCCCTGTTCAAAGGTGATAGTTTCATCAGGTTGGTTTCTCGTTCTGTGCAGAAAAGAACAAACAACAGGTCCTGTTCGGAACTAGAACAAAATAGGTGATAATGAATTACAGGTAGGGTAAATATTGCTGGTGATAAATAAATCTTTGTTATAGCTACCCTGCACTTGGAAGGATTTTGTTAGAAACAATGAGGAATAGAATATTTGCTCACAGGAAGCAGAATGAATAGAAAACGTTCTTTTCATTGTTTGCTACAAAGGTCTCTACCATCAAAACCGTGGGAAATTCTCCATTTGGACATGAACACTACCACTATCGCTACTCAGACAAATGCTGACATTCTTATCATTATTAAGAACACAGAGATTAAACTGTAGTTAAGTTTGTGGGACGTGGGGACGCAAACATTATTTTGATCACACAGTAATCCAATCGGAGCAACACCTAACAAGCACATTTAACTTGACTAATTTGTTCCTGTATTTGCTAGTAACTTAACAGATAGTTGGGGGGGGGGGGGGGG
>JAVJGJ010000060.1:14560629-14571889 GCA_035590215.1 Microhierax caerulescens
GTATGTAGGTGATAAAAGAAAGACTAGGAAAGTGTAGGCTCTCTCCAGAAGGAAACAGGAGACCTGGTTACCCAGGATGGAGAAGGCTGAGGTACTCTGTGACTTTCTTGCCTCTGTCTTCACTGGCAGGTGCTCCAGCCCCACTACCCAAGTTACAGAAGGCAAAGGCAGGGGCTGGGAGAACAGAGAACTGCCCTCTCTAGGAGATCATCAGGTTCAAGAACACCTAAGGAACGTGAAGGTGCACAGTCCATGGGACCTGATGAGGTCCTTCTCAAACCTGTTAGTGGTAATGACTAGTCTTTATTATCCACTCTGGTGCTGTAAGATACCTGACTGCCATTTCTTTATTCACTTTGCATGTTGTAATGAGAGAAGTGATAAGGTACAGAAAAACAAGCAACACATTACTCAGAAACAATGGACAAATATATCCAGGGCAACTTGCAAAGTATGGAGTATGAAACCTTGACAGAAGTTGCAGTTTTTTCACACAAAGGAGTAACTGGCAAAGATCCATGGGGCAGGGGTGAAGGGGTTTTGTGTTAAGAAACAGGAATGCAAAACTTGGGAACTGAGACAATGGAATTCCTTGTGCCTTTCTGGCTTCTTGTTACGGCCTTATGGAATAAGAGAGGGTGCATATGGCTGCAGTGAGAGAGACAAGCTGTTTCTTCCTAGGAGAACAACAATGTATCACTAGGCTTACCTTAACCTGCAATGTCATGACAGCATACCAGCCTGAAGTGGGACACTAACCACTAAATAGTACAAATGCAAGTAGAATGACTCAGTGTTGAAAAGATGACCCACAGACATTCTAAACTGCACATTAAGATTGCCAAATGTTCTTGTGCCTTTTGTGTGAAAGACTGAAATAACTCCTGACAAACTGTATGCAAACAACACTGGGGGCCATCTCCCAACATTTAACAGAAGCAACTAAACCGTATATAGACAAAGATGTAAATTCAACCTCCTGTTCTACGCTTGCTTTCAGCAAGATGAATGCTACTCACATTAGGCCCAGAAATCTTATTAAGAAATAATTGTACATATGAATCTGGCAACCTTCCAGGTGAAAGTAAAGGAAAAATGTTCATGCTGAAAAAAGGAAGACTGTCATCTCATTTCTATATGAACTGTATCTCCAGAAGTACCAGTTATCTACTTTTAGTTTATTAAATGAGGTTAAATGCCTTAGCTTTCTAACCTGGTGTTTCTGAAGAATTAGACAGTGGAGCTGATGCTTCTGCCAAAGCTGCCAACGTGGCTAATACTGATGTTGATGAATTTCCAAACTGTACAGCAGACACTCCTGTTTCATCTAGTAGGACGGGGGAAAAAAAAAAAAAGTTAGCTGATACATTTAAAAACAGTGAAGTCCCTTTTTTCATTATTATTGCACTGAAGCTTGGAACACATACTCTGTTCTCAGCAACACTCTGCTGAACTAAAGTGCTATTCTGAAGGCAAGTTTGTTAAGCAAATACAGTTTCTGACAATTTATCTCTGGTGTTTTAAGTACCTAAATACTTACAACACAAAAAACACTGAAGAGGAACACAGTAACTACCCTATTCTTACCCCTGTTTTTCCTCAAGCCTTTTCACTAAATGGTGAAAAGCAATTAAAGTATAAAATCCCAGCAGCTATTCTATAGGCATCTAAACACTAGTTCTATTTGATGTATTTGCAGAAGATACCAGACCTGTCAGGTTCACCACCCCTCCAGGTCCAATGATAAACTGTGGTGTTGCTGCATGTATCGTCACAGTGTCCGGGCTCTCGGGGTTTGTATTGATTTGGTTCTGCATTGCAATCTAAGAGACAAATGTAGTATCATCATTCCAGTTGTAGTTGTAAGTTATTTACTCTGTAAGAACTAGAATTACTGCACATTCCACTCAGACAGGGAGGATCTGCCTCATTATACTCATGCAACATATACACATCACATCACATCCTGTGCTCTGTGCAAGAACATGAGAAACTTTTTTTTTTGTCTGCAATCTAAGGACAAAAGGTCTGTTCAATTGAAAGAGAATAACACACCACTACTTCTCCTTTCCATTTACTGTGAACAAAGAGGACCATATAAAGACAAGGCCCTTTTGTAGATATGCAAGCTCACGTATCTAAAATGGAGGCCTGAAGAACCAAGGCTGCTGTGGCAGCTACATGCCATGAAAATCGGCTCCAACAGCTTAGTAATGGCCATGAATTATAGATGACAGTCTTCCTTTTGTCTTTCTTTCAATTACTGACTTTTATTTACTATATGCTTTCTGCAATGAAAAGGCTAAAGGAACAGACCAGAAGTTCATACAGTTCAAGATGCAGGGGAACAACAAATTTATACAGTGGCATAATTTTTCATTTGCTTTCTATTTTTTTCTCAATAATGCTTAGCACTTAATTTGGCTTTAAGAACACTACTGAACAACAAGTACACTATTCCATGTAAGTATCTATAATAAGCCTGGTCCCAATCACTTCAACAAGTCAATTCTAGTTTTTCTAATTTGGGAAAAATTGCCATCCTTCTCTCCTGATCTCCAATTGTTAGGAGATTAATATCTATATATGGAGCTAACTGAACACTAGGGTATAATCAAAATGTATTGGCAGAGTAGGGAGTTAAGTTTTACACCTTGCTTGCGATGACTCCACCTAATTGTGAGTACTACAACACTCAAATTTAAGAAAATGAAGGATACTTATCCTTGACTTTGTAGATTGTGAAAATGTTCTTTGATTAACTAATGTTTACTAACATTAATCTCATTTCCATGTCATGAACTAGACTAAGTTTATTATTATCAGACAATATATGGTCTCATATATCTCACAGCTGCTATATTAAAAGCTTAGTGTAAACAAGTACCTTTCTGTAAATTCCCATAACATCATAAATCAAAAGTTACCTGTAATATTTCTGCAAGGTCTTCATTTCCATTGTCTACTGCAATATCTAAAGCCGTTTTGCAAAATTTACTTTGAGCATGAACATCCACTCCATATTTTATTAAGAGTTCTACAACTTCTTGGTGGTTATGTTCAGTAGCCCAGTGAAGTGCAGTCATTTTGAGCATGTCCTTCGCATTTACATCAGCGCCATGCTACAAACAAGATCATTGCATGAACTATGTTATTAGAAGTATCTGAATTAAATAATGGTGGTCACAGAATGAAGTCCTGGATAGTCTTTCTCCATCAGTAATCTTACATTTACAGATTTATTAGAAGTACTTCAATCTAACAACCAAATAATTTATTTACCTCAAAAGATGAAAAAGTCCCCAAGACATAACATGTCTTGGTTCTTAAAGCTGTTACTCACACAATGTCAAACTAGGAAGTAGTCTTATTTTGAAACAGAAGTAAGTAATTCATTGGAAATCATGATGATTTTAATGTGTTTTTTATATATATATATATATAAAATGTAATATATATAAAATAATGTAATAAAATGTAAAATAAATTACAGTTTAATAGGAAAACAAAGCACCCAGTGCACACAGTATAAATACTCCAATGTTGGTTTCATGAATAAAAGAAATTTGCAAATATCTGATCATAAACCATAGTAATATCCCATCATCAGACCTTGTTTCAGTCTTTACCTTAAGTAAGACTTCTACTATGCTGGCATGGCCTTCTGATGCTGCCATATGTAATGGAGTTCTGTCTACTTTGGTTCTGGCATCCCGACTTACACCTGCTCGCAGCAACACTTCTGTTGTTGAGTAGTGTCCATACTGTGCTGCTAGATGAAGCGGAGATGTTCCCAACTGCAAATGTAATGGAAAAAGTGGAGTTTCAAGAGATGTCAGTATTAAGTATTTAATCTTATTCTGGGGCTAGCAAACTCAGGAGTCAGGCCACCACTTCAAAATCATTTTCTCTTGCAGTCTCAAGGAAAGAAGCCATCGGGGCTTTTACAGAACGTGAAGAGAAGAACATAAAAGTTTAATATTTTTCCCCATAATAATCACAACACACTAAAAACAGCTCACTGGAAGCAACTTTTTGAGGTCTGTGCTTTGTTTTTTCAGTCTTTGAGGCGTGATGTTTTAAGGGGCCTAACCCCATTCTTAGTATTGGTCAACATGCCACACCAACATTGAAGGGACCACTGGAAGTCACTGAAATCCAATCTCCTGCTCAAAACAGAGTCAGCTTAAAAGTTAGGTCACTAAGTAGATTAAGGCTCTTAAGGGCTTGTAAATACCCTAGAATTTTAGGTACCTGACCTCCCTATACAACCTGTTCAAAAACAGGCACCTCCAAAAGACAACTCTGAGCCTCTATATCAGGGAACTGTACTCAGCTGTACATATTAGGCAGTTGTGGCTGCTTTCTTAAATCAAATCTCTTATTATACTAAATGCATAAACACAATAACTAGGAGGATGATTGCTGCTTTCTCCCATGAACCACTCCAAAGTTCATCTTAAAAGCCATCAGAATGAACTCATTCAATCTGTTACTAAAATCAGTAGGAGGTCATATGGAGAAACAGACAATTTTACTTCTTAAATAGACATTAGATGATGTGACTGCAGAATTCAAAGAAGAAACTCCCAAGGCTTGCACTACAAATGCTTAATTGTAATAATCCTATTTTCTTCTTCAGGTACCAAACACTGCAAAAGTTTTCATTACCCAATCTGTAGTAAAAGGTGCTCCATTTGCCATCAAAATGCGAACTTCATCATCTTGACCTGCTCGTGCAGCTTCTAAAAGTTTCTTTCCCAAATCTACTAGTGACATCTAGTGAAGGACATAAAGGAATATAAAGAAAAAACCCAACATTAATACCATTGTATGTATACAAATGCCACTGTCATTTTTAAAAATTATTATTTCTGAACTACTCTGAAAAGCTCAAAAATTGGAGTTGGTATTTTAGTCATGAGAACAAGCTTTATTGACTGCAATAAGCAGCTTGATTTTAGAATTACTTTTGTCAACCAAACAGAACTGACATGGGGGTGAAGATTCCAGTATTGCAGCTGCTGTGGTTGCAGCATTGTAAAGTTACATCAAACTAAATTTAAACTGAAGTGGATGTACATTTCTTATAGCAGAAAGTGGTTCAGAAGCTCTCACCTGATACCACACCCTTCTGAGCTTTGTCCAGCTTTCAAATGATACTACATCATGGCTGCTATGTCACACATCCAAAGGCACTACATTCACTTACCCAAAAAGCCTACAAATATTTAAGAGGTACCACTACGTAAACACATTTAGATATGAAACAACACCTTTCTGACATCTTGTCCATCACTGTCACTTCATTTTGTTCACCCTAAAATATAATGTCTTTATTTCTAGCTACAAAACAACACAATAACATACTATTGTACTACATGCATCAAATATGCGAACTAAAATGTCTGCCTGAAACAAACATTACTACCTGCTTCAACTGTCTAACAACTACAAAAAACATGTTAAATGCAAACTTTTGATTGAGACACGACCAAAACTGAAAAACTTTCACATCATATTTAGATAATCCCCCTTTTACAGCACAAAGTTCCATACAACAGAGCATGCACAACTATATGTAGACAAATGACACCTATATATGTTTCTGTTGCATCAAAGATTTCTGAGTATAACATCTTTTTAAACCCACACTATTTCGTACTTGCTATTAAATTTGTTCAGTAAAAAGAAAGTTTAGAACTAAACACCAAAACTTATCAAAGAAAAAAAACCTTATCATTAACATTTTAGACCTGTATCTATGTTTTCCACTACCAGGATTCCAAGAATGGAATTACTTTCACCAGTTCAGTTTTCAGCCACAAAGTCAAGCATGCATTAGTAGTAACAGCAGTTGCAAGGCCATGCAGAAATTTCCTACACAAAGTTAAGAGTCTATCAGTTCAGAAAGAAATTCCATTAAAAAATAACCCAACATATTTAGAAAGTTCTCCACTGGCTCAACTGGTAAAAATCTGTGTGGCATATTGCTCAATAAGCTGAAAGCTACTGACTTTGGAAGAAATTAGAAAGCAAGACAAATACTGCAAATGCAGAACTCCATCATGTATCAGTAGAGCCGTGAACTATAACATAACCTTTTGTCTAAAGAACTGACTTCCAAATACTTCTCCATTTATGTCCATCCTTCTAGTCACATGGACATATTGATTTGTCTCCAGACAGAAAAGGGAAGCAGAACACAGAGGTGGCAGGACAGCACAAATACTGACAATGGGAAAAGGAAGGAAAGAAGGAGCAGTCAGATGCAGAGGAAGGGACAACAGCTGACTCTTCCATAAAGAGAAAAAGAGAAACAGGAATAAGAGAAAATCTACTGTCCCTGTTAAAGGGCGTCTCCAGGAGTAACGATATAAAACAATAGGACAGAGAGGGCATTTGGCAAGTGTAGCAGTGGAAGGAGGACTAGAGCACGCCCTTTACATGGCACCTTTTTTTTTTGTTTGTTTTTGGCAGGGGGTGCGATTTAAGAAGGAAAAGAGCACACACAGGCACACACACTTGTTTTGGTGGTCTAATACCACTACATCAAGGTCCTCAGAAGCAAATGGAAAGCTGGAACTCAATGCAAAATACTGAAGTTAGGAACTAACTCAGAAAGACAATTATTAATCTTCCTTGTGTTTATTTTTGGTTTACATACCAGTAGAGAAAATGAACTAATAAAGTCTCCTTTTGGAATTACAGAATAATTGAGGCTGAGGGGGACTTCCCAAGGTCACCTAGTTCAATCTTCCAGTCAGAGGTGGCCCAGCATGCCCAGGCTGCGCAGGCTTAGTCTTGCTGAGTTTTGCATGTCTCTGTGGGTGAAAATCCCTTCACTTCTTCAGCCTCATTCCAGTGCCTAACCATCCTCATGGTAAGAGCTGCCCTCTGTGTGTAACTGTCTTTCTCCAGTAACCATAAGATAGCCTTGATAACAAGCTTATACTTTATATCTATTAGACAATAAAAATAGGTGAATTAAATTACTGTCTGCACATGTAACAACTACACCTATTCAGAACCTGTGGACCACATCTATACAGGTGAAAAACTGCAAAGCTGTTATCAACACCCCATGCAGCAAAACACACCAGAAAAAAAAATAATCAGTTACAGTAGTCTGAAAAATAAGAGTCTCAGTCCCAGGAGATGTTAGGGACAAACTTCAGCCTGAGATCAACACCTTTTCAGAGTCTCTCTGAACCACTACTGTTGAACACACTGTCCAAGTTACAGTACATCAGGTCTCATCTCAACGCAAAACTAAACAGCTTTATGCTACATGCAGTAAGAAATGTTCTAAACAAGGGAAAAGAGGGACATGGAAAATCATACATGATGTAACCTTCATTACCACATATTACTTACATTAACCAACACTCTCTTGGTTGATATAAAGTATTTGTATTTTAAACAATCACAAAGCATCACAGAAATTTACATGTTTCTTAATGCAGAATTTTAACTTCAGTTAAAACATCACAAATTTAGTTTAGAAATTTAGTAAAAGTTCCAGTTCTCATAGGGTACTTGAAAGAAGGCTTGGGCCATCTAGTGGAAGAAAGTTAAAAAAGTAACAAAATTACACTGTTGAACTCAAAAATAAAATTACATTGTATGCCACTAATCCATGAACAACAGCAACTGAAGAAGCCTTTGCAACAAAACTCATACCTATTTAGTCACTTTTAACCAACAAATACTAACACTGACAAAATTTCTCAAGAGTAGTCAACCAAAACTTGATTTCTACTTTGTAGACCATTCCAAGTACCAGTATTGTAAGGTCGGGAAACCCTTGAGTAATAACATGCCCCACACTTCCCCCCATACTCTTCCACTGCTAATACTGCAACATAACAAAAAGGCTCTGCAGTGTCAGAATTTCCCTTTCTTCCCTTTCCAGAAAAATACTTCAGCTGCTTTGAGATCATTTAGTAACGCTACAATAGCACAGTGATACTATCAAAAGCAAAGTTATATATATAGCACAACAACATATATTTAAAATTTAAATGAGATTTCCATTTCAAAGCAGTATTCTTGGTTAACTACTGCTACTACTCCACACAGTGTTACAAATCAACTCTACTGAGCTAGGGTGTCAGAAGGTAACTCCTCAGTAACTGTGTCATTTCCATCAAGCTGGGCTAGCACAACAGCTGGGTAATGTTTTATAAGAGGAATCTTTTAGACAATAAAAACATCACTGCCTCTGAAATACAGTCTTGAGACTGTTATAGTTATTCTTATGTCAATCTTGAGTATGTTTTCAGACTTCTAAGAGCTCCCACATAAGTGTGAGAACAGGAGGTTTTGTCTACAATTGAGTAAATAGGGAAGAGCTTCTGCTGGGTTTGGACTTCTTTGCATTAATCACCTCCTGAACTTCCACATTTCGTTACTGCAATGCATTGTGTAAGGTATCATTTGCCAGATGCCACAATTAACCAGCAATGAAAACACAGATCAAATTATTACTGCCATTTTACTTCTGTTCAACAGGAAATCCTACTGCTTTTTTGTATCCACGTTAGATTTAAGTTTGTATACATTTTATAAAACTCTGAACATCATGCTGTGACTAAAAGGGTATATAACAGCACTTGAATGGAGTTTAGGTGGCACTGTGTGTGAAATGGGCTCTGTGGGGAGGGACAGGAGCTGAAAAGCATGCAGCCTCAGAAGCCTGGGCTACCACACCATAGCCTACAGACAATAGAGCAGCAGATTCTGCAGTTCAAAGGAAGAAGATTGTTTGGCTAAAAATACTGCAGCACCTTTCAGACCAGTGTCATGTCCCAAGGATCCTGGACCCAGCCTTATTCCCCTTTTACCACTGCAGTGGTGAACATCAGCTGGTCAGAATCAGCAGGCACAAAACAGTTGTTGCAAAACACCTGCTAACACACAGATCTCACAGCCACCCGTGTACTTCTACCAAGGAACAGTCCCGAGAGACATATTTACACTAGAAGAGCATGAACTGCAGCAGTGCAATTTACAAGAGAGTAAACTACATCCATATACACCATATCTATGATAAGGATTTGCAATCATTCCTAAAAAATCCAGGACAAAGTTCCATAAATTGCTAATTAAGCAGGTTTCCCTACTGACTTGACACACAGCAGAACTGTACTTGGAAGATAACTTGAGATCTATCATCTCTCACACCCACTACATCTGGAAAAAGAACGCTCTTTCAGAATGTCTTTTTCTTTCTACTTCAAAAAAAACCAACCTGCTTCCCCAAACCTGACCCTCAGAAGTGCTAGCCTCCCCCCAATTTCCACACTGCACAGTATTGCTAGAAATTCAGAATAGCCATTTTAACTAATTTTGTATGTCTATCCATACCAAGGTCAGAAATGATATTTTGAAGTATAGCTTATAAATATCAGTAACTGCCTAAATCTTTAATCAAGCACTCAGTTTTGATCATTATTATAACTGAAATAATAGGATCCACTTTTTCTTTTTAACATCCTGACATAACAGCACAATACTTGAACTCAGAACAACTCTTCAAATAGTCTTTTATTTCAATTAGTTTTGTAACTTCTAAAGGAACCGGAAGGTCTGCATTACACCTAAGTGTTTTCCCATGTACTAGCATCTCCTAAACACTTTGGTACGATATTACCATGTATATAATTTAATAGTGATTACAACAGGTTAAATGGGATAAACTCATAAAGTTCCTGTAGTGTTTCCTAAGGGAATGATACCCTTCCAAATGTATTTTGACAATGATTTCACGTAGTACTTTATATCTTAGGCTTAAGAGTATACACACTTTATTACAATAATGAAAATCACACTAATATGCTAATAGCAGTTGGCTTTAATTCCAGCTTTCCTCTATGACTGTGTTGTGTTTGTAACTAAATTCTCTCTAGTTTGTTTAAACAACAACATGACCTTCATGTTGGACAATGTATACAGCAGATGAAAAATGTTTGATCTGAGAAAAGAGATCAGAAAAGCAAACATATTGTTGAATAGCTTAGTGATTAAGACAGTCAAGCCTGTATTTATGCAAGTCTGTCCTCCAATTAGGTTCATACATTAATTTAAACTGGCACCAATCATCAACTCCATTAAATAAAGCAGAGTAGAAAAGTCTTGTCCTTAAAAGGAGAGCACAGATTTGGCCATTATCATCTGCAACAAAATGCAACATCTGAAAAAATATTATTCAACAAGAGTGAACCACTGGCACCAACCAAGATTTGGGTTGGCACTGCCAGCAAGCTTTCACAGATCATTTTGGCACTAGATACCAAAATGGTTACATTACAGCAGCTATGATGGACATGAAGCATCTAAGGGCTTGTGATGTAGCCTTTGAACTGTACTACAGCCTTCAGAGTACGTCTCAGATTAACTGAAACTTGAAAATATCCTCAAACAAAATCCACCAGCCTGTCTGTCTTATTATAAAGAAGCATCTGTTTTATTGTGAAGAATCTTCCTCGACAGTTTCTGTCTGACACATATGCCTAAAAACACCTCTAGAAAACAAACTGTTTTCAGTAAAGTGGGTCACAAGACTCTACACCTAGGGCATGCTGATCTGCCATATATACTCTTAACCTCGTGCAGATTTACATACCCTTATGAATATTTCTGTGTGCACAAGCACTTACCAAATTGCTTAGTCTTAGTAATAATTCAGAAATCACGAATTTTAAAAAAACACACCCAAACGTTAAGCTAAAGTACTCCAAGGTGTGCATTTGTAACTTTTAGCACATTTAACGGTAATATACAGCATTTGCCATCAAATGAAAGCTACCTGAGCAAGAGGGTTAAAGGACAACATACAACTGCTTTGGATTAAAAAGTCTTTAAGTACAGAAGACTTCCTACAGGGGATTTCACTGACGTGTTAGGGGACAGCGTGTCGCCGACAGAAACTACTATAGTTAGGAGAGAAAACCACAGTCCGAACGAGCGCGTTTTATGCCACGTTTATGCTCCCACCACACGCTTTATTGAGTGCAAAGCAGGAGTTACAGATGCGAGGTGAGGGCCGCTGCGGAGGAGGGAAGCGCTCCCCTCCCAGCGGAGCTGCCTCTCCTCAGGGCACCTTTGGCGCCAATCTCCGGCACGCGGCCCTGCCGGCCGCGGGGCGCCGGGCCGTGACGGAACCGGCCCCCCGGCCCCCCTGAGGCCCCAGACCGGCCCCCCGCAGCCCAAACCGGGCTGCCCGACAGTAAAAGACGCGGGACCAGCCGGACCCGCC
>JAVJGJ010000060.1:14576610-14615866 GCA_035590215.1 Microhierax caerulescens
CCCCCCCCCCCCCCCCCCCCCCCCCCCCCCCCCCCCCCCCCCCCCCCCCCCCCCCCCCCCCCCCCCCCCCCCACAGGTGCTGGAAGTTTCTGTCTGTGCCTTGCTTGACTCCTGTTGCTGCTACTTTGCGCTCTTCCAACCAGGCTGAGAGTTGATCAAGAATGTGCTTGGGGCTAGGATCGCATTCGTGTCTTGATCGGCATGCAAGGTCCTTCCAGAAGGGCAGTGAACCCACGTGTGTCTCAGTAATGTCCTCTGCGGGTTTAGCACGGGAATACGATCACATCTTGCCAAAGGAGTAATGCCACTGAAATGGTCTTGGTCTGCTCAGTTCAGCACAAACAGCTCTTCGTTTTAAACAGGGCTCGTGTCGGGAATGTTTCCTTAGACAAAACTCCCTGAGGACTAAGTCGGTTTTGGCCATGTATATGTAGAAAAATGGGAGGTACTTCAGGGATTATCAAATCCAGCTAGGTAATTCCAGCAAAAATGTATTGCTCTTCATCTTGAAGCACAATTGGGTTTCTCATCTCCACTACTCCCACCTGACGGCTGCTCCGACTCTTGCTGCTCCATGGCTAGAAGCCCCAGCTTTCCCTGAATACGGAAAGCTGAAGAACAGGGTGATTCTCTGAAGATGATAGCGTTGGTGTTAGCACTGATTTCTGCTAGGTTACTTACCAACTCCTGGACTGCCACAAGGTGTGATATACACCAGAAAAATCAGTTTTGTATTTTCTGGCATCTCTTCTGACCGCTGCTGCCTGCAACGTGCTGTGAATGCAAGCCCTCAAATCTGTAATTTCACAAAAGCTCATGGTCAGATTCCCTTTCAGGCAAAGAAACAGCAATAAGAAATATTTTTAGCATCCACTAGGTACAACAAATTAAGATCATTAGAAACTGTGAGGCTCACCTGTAGACTTAGAAATAAACACCTTTTAAAACCAAAACTGGCAGAGAGAATGCAGAAGGCTCATTGCTCCTTGAGTAATGAAGAGCCCCTGAGCTTGGGGTGGGGTGTGTGTGACAGGAGATTAAAACTTTACACAGAATGATTTCACTGTTTCTCTTTTACTTCTGTCATTTGAGATAACCTTAGAAAAAATGAGATTTTGGTAAAGTCAGAGAACTCTAGGCATGTTTTAATGGGACTAAAGCTACCCCTTTATTTACACCTTGCACTGAGGACTAGAGCTCCTCTGTGCTCATAGCTATTAAGCTGGGTTATTTGACATAAAGGTAGAGATAAAATCTGGATCTATTCATATCCATGAACTCTGAATGACTTTGGTCAGGTCAGCTTCTGCTCAGGGCTTTCAGATGACCCCAAGTTCTTTTTTGAGATAAATGTTCCCCAGCTGCCTTGCAACAGGCATGTCCCCAACTTCCTAAGCTCTTTCAGAAAACCCTGGTGGCTGTCACAGGGCCTTAAATTGGCAGCCAGAAGCTCCTGAGATGTTTTGTGCATCTTGGCACGCAGAGTTGATGGATAACATAGCTGGATCAAGATTAGGGAAGGCTGTATTGAGAGCTGGTATTCGGTTTTGGTATTGGCTGTTACTGCATGTAGTGGGAGAAGCTGGCTGCTGCTGCTGCTGTACTTAATAGTGTTAAACAGGCGAGAAGCTGGCACCACAGCTGAGCGGGTAAAATATGTTTTTCAGCTTAAGCTTCCCAGACAGGCATTAGTGTTAGCTGTAGCACCTCTTTCTAGTGGTAATTGAGAAAAGAAAGCAGAGAAGTGAAGTCAATTTGTTTTAAAATAACAAAAATGTTTGCAGCAGCACTAGCTCTGCTCTAGGAGCCTTCAAATCAAGCAGGGAAATCAGAACAAGTAAATCTCCTTCATTTGCAAAAGAGTGACACTTCCCTGCGGACTGATACAGGGAACCTGTTCAAATTATCCTTTCTTCTAATGCAGCCCCCGTGACTGTGACTGGTTGATCCGTTCAGGATCTTCAGAGATCACCACATCAGGCTTAGCTGTGATAAGAGACGCTGCAGAGAGTTGGATGCTTCTTGTGGGACTCTCTCACACAGCCACAGCCCCTCCTGCGGGGTGACTGGTCCCCTTCAGGACTCTCAGAGAAGAGGGGGGCCAGGGCAGCTCCACGCTATTGCTCAGCGGTGTATGTTGCACTGCAGGTGGTGTAAGCTGGCACATCAGCCCCACGGGCAGTGACAACTAGCCAAGCCCATGGAGGGTCTGCCTCGATGCTTTACCTAAAACCTCTCTGCATCTTTGTTGGCTTCCCCCCTCCTCTTTCCAACCATTCTGTTTTTATAAACAACAAAGCTCTTTGTACTGAAACTCCCTGGAAGTTTTTATTTTCCCTTATACACATAGTTAGAGGAATATTTACTGCAACACCTAATAGTTTAGTGTTTTGTTTACTAGCTTCATGTGGGAAAATCTGTTTTCCAATGACTCATTAATTGAAGACCCATTTCCTAATGAATTGGACCAATCCACACAGCTCCCCAGGAATCTTATTACCCCCAAAGGAGAGGTCAGTTACCAAACTGACAATATTACAGCTTATAAAGAATGAAAATCCTTCTAGGTCCATATTTACAAAGGCCTTTCATCACCAAAAGATGCAGACAGGCTCCAAAAGAGTTTGGATTTATTTTTTTTTTTAAAAAAAAAAAAAAAAAAAAGAGGCAGTTGGGTGCCAAAATGCTTTTGTAAACCAAGCCCTTGATCTAAAACTGATGCCTAGAGATCTGATGGGAAGTGTCAGTAGCAGAAGCATAATCTCATCCTTTCATATCTCCGCCAGTTCTAGGTTTAGAGGGGGAAAAGGGGTAATTTAGGGCATTGTTTTACTTTGAAAGTGTTTAAAATAATCGTTGGGGTTTTGATTCGGGTTTTTTTTGAAAAAATTGTCAAAATCATTCATCTTTCATAGGAGGTTAGAAAGCTAAGCTTTTGTTTGTTGGCTTTGTTGGGTTTTTTTTGTCAACACCAATTTCATAGAAAATGCTTCAAAGCTTTTTAGCAAGATATTCTCCAAAACCCCACATTTGTTTGATTCCACGACCCTGCCATGTCTACTACATTCTAAGAACTATCACCTACCTTGCCCAGTTCTGCGACTCTTAAGCCTTCGTGTATGTTACTCTGCCTTTTTTATCACAGTACATGTGCGAGGGGCAAGAGGGGAACAGGCACAAGTGCCTCTGGCGAGGGCTGTGGGTCAGACTGCCTCCCCCCATCACCCAGGAGCTGTGCAGGTCGGCCCCAGGCTGGGGACCGGTCCAGGTCCCCTCTCCGGTCAGAGGGTCCTCTTCGCCTTCTCCTGCCTGATGCCAGCGCGGTTTAACGCCTGGTGTGCGGCAGCCGTGGCCGGGCTCACAGGCAGTCCCACTGACTCCATGGGGGGTAATGACAGGCAGGAGTTTTATGCTTGGCTGTAAGCTCTTTTCATCTTTTTAAACTGATGAAAGCCATGCCAGCAAGTTCTGGGTTGATTTTTTTTATGGGAACTGTGGGGGCTTGGCACTGCAGAGTGTCGCCCCTGGTCTTCAAGCCGAGAGGCAGAGATCTCCCCCTTCTTGTGGTTTATCTAAGCCCTCTGTATCTGATGCAACAAAATGCTGAGGTGGGACTTGCCTCTGTCTGTCTGTTTGTTTGTGTCAGACACTTGTTCCCCGTTTATCTGCTTGATCAAAACAGGTTACACCAAGCAAAGCTACTTCCCTTTGATTTCATCTGTTGAGGCTATGGGGGGGAAGCCAAAGCTTTAACAAAAGGGCGATAGGGAAGCTCTTCAAACACAACCATCGGCAACTGAATAGCTGCGGGCGCTCCGAACATCTTCCCTCCCCACCCTGTACCACGGGGAACTGGCCAGCCCGCCAGGAGCCCAGGGCGGGGTGCGATGGGCACCCCGGCGCACGGGGAGAGCAGCTGGGGTGTGGATGTGTGGGTGCAATGTAGGGCAGCCCCACGGCGTTATCGCTGCCGCGGGAGCCGCTGGTATCGCTGCCTGCGACAGTGGCGCTTGGCTGACCTGGCAGCTTCGCCCGGCTGCGTGGCTCCGGGCTCTGGGGAGCAGCAGCCGGGCGGAGGAGCGCGGTTCCACAGGGAGGGCACACGGAGCTGGAAAGCTGGGCTGGCCGGCTCTGAGCCTGGTAGCAGCCTGGGTAAGCGATCTGAGCACATTAGGAAGGAACAAAGCAGAAGTCTTCTCCCTGAGGGATACTCTTTCTTTTAAACACCCAGCAAGTGGTAAGGAGCTACGATGCATCTGTTCCTGTGGTGTTAAAAAGTGTCCCTGCTGAGGAGACGTGCCTGGGAACATCGTTCTTCTGCCCCTGCATCCTCGACTTCATCCAGCTTGTGCCTGGGGGAGGAAGTCAGCATGAGAGACACCCAGGGTCCCCTGGCAGCGGAGGAGAGAAAGCCAGGGCAGCTCTGAAACTGGATGCCAGAGCTTCCACCCAGGCAGAAGTTCCTCCCTGCGCCCCGGCTTCTATGTCAGAGCACTTGGCATCCACATCAAATCCCGACTGGGGCAGATGGGAAGCCAGTGACCCTGTCCCAGTCTGCCCCCCTGCCACACACTCCTTATACGAGCTTAAGCCCCCCCTGTTCCTCAGCCCTGAGGTGAGGGGCCTGACCTCCTCTCCCACCTCTTTGCCAGGGCACAAGCTCTCTGCTGTGGGTGCTGCTGTCCCCAGGAGCGGGCACGGCTGCGGGCAGAACGGAGCGCTGGGCTCTGGGGCGGCTGGGCTCACTGCATCCCCACCGCAGGTCGCTTGTAAATGTGACGGCTCAGGCTGGGACAGAGCATGGAGCTCTGAGCTCTGACAGCTTCTAAGTCAGGCAAAAAGGCACGTGCAGGGGCAAGGGGGGCAGCCCGAGCAGCGCGATGGCTTGTGCGAGGCGAGCGGTGGGCGCCCAGGCTGCGCTGCCTGCTGCGGGGGGGCTCGCCTTGCTGCACGGGCTCAGCTTTTGTCTTTTGCCTTTTGTTGTTACCTCTTCAGACGGGGCTGGAAAGAGAGTGCCAGGCCAAAGTCTTTTGAGGAAACTTGTCCTTCCCCGGCCCCACGCTGAGCCTAGTCCTTGGCTACGCCTTTGCTCTCCAAGGCTAGCTCTCCCTCGTGAAACTTTCCTCAAAGCCTCCAGGATTTCTCTTGTCTCTTCCCCCCGCAGCCATGCACAGCCCCAGGACAAGTCCTGAATAAATGAAAGCAGCAGCAAGTTGGGCTGGAAACAGCTGGTTGCTATGGCAATTGGGCCTGCTCAGGATTTGCATAAGGCTGATGATTTTCATAGCACAGCCACATTTAAGGCAAGCAGGAGAAATTTCCATATTCCCAGCTCCGAGTCAGTTGGGGCGTGGGGGAGGCCAGGAGGGGGATATTTGAAATTCAAATGAAGGTGATTAGGGTTTGAGGTTGGGTTATTTTATTTTTTTTTTTCTTAAACATCCCATTATGGAAGAGGATAAAAAAGGACGGGGAGGGGAAAGGGGAACAAAAGGCTGGTTTGACTTGAATCAGAGGGGCAAAGGAAGAGCTGGTCTGATCTGCCTCTTGCCTCTGGTCTAAGAGAAGAGACTTGCCCTCTCCCAGCACCTGCAGGTGAAGTGTTTTCCGTGGGAACAACTGCTGCCCTCAGGTTTCCTTCTGGAAACTGCCCGAGTCTCCCACACTTGCTGTCCTGCTTTCTCCCCCTGCTCCCTGCCCCACACGAAGGGAATGCTGCACTCGGAGCTGCAGCGGGACTAGGAGATGGGGTTTCTTTGAGGCATTGCTGACAAAGGAAAGGCGTTTTTATAACCCAGGGGTTTCCACCCAAATTAGACACTTGAGTCTTCAGTGAAAGCTTCCCCTGGAGTCTGTAGCTGTCTGCCTGAGTCAGCACAGGTTCACTTTCCCTGCTAACAAGCCCTAACTTTCCCATGGAGATGCTCCGATGCCCCAGCGTGGTCTGTCTGTCTTTAGGGCACAGGGTGAACATGAGAACAGCAGCCCTACCTGGCTGTCTCGAAAACTCCCCATCCTGCTCACACTCTCCCCTGCTCCCTTTAAAAAACGCTCCTTAGGGTAAGCCCTGGGAGCAGCAAGCATCCCAGAAGGGCATGTTCAGGCTCCAGGGAACTGGCTGGTGCCTGATCAGCTTCAGCTTCTGCTCCCCAGTGCTGCTGGACACAGCTGGAGGGAATTAGGGGCAGCCACTAAAATGGAGAGAAGGTGATTTAAGTGAGCTTCTACTACCCAGGGTTTTTCCTGCTAGTTCTGGAGAAGCCACTGGTCTGACTGCTGGGAACGCTACCGAGAGGGCTGTGGCTTGGTATTTGCTTGAGTCTCCGAAGTGAATTAAAATCCTGAGGGGTGTGCTTGATGCTGAGTATCTTTTTTGCTTAATAGAACTGCATCCTTCTCAGTGCAGGTGAGCGTTTTGCTTTATTTGCAGCATGCAGGTCAAGTGTTGCTTGTAGTTACCATAGCTGTTGCCACTCTTTTCTTTACCAGCTCTTGGGTAATTTTTTAACTCCAATTGTTGTTTGAGGTGAGAGATGTGACTCTTGTCTCAGTTAGTGTGAATAAGTTAATTTCTCAGCTTCTAGAAAATGCACTTTGAAAGGCACTCTGCATCTGGCCTGCTTTGCTGCTCTCTGATGGCATTGCGCTTTATCAGCTGGAGTGCTAAAATCTTCAGGATAGGTAAGATTAATCTTAATTTTAGATATTCAAATCTTTGAGGCTGAAGCCTGACCTACTCACCCCAGGCTCCTTGTACAGTCAACGATGAAAATAGGTATCTCCAGAAGGTGATTCATCTCTCTGCCGTCTATCTTGGGGGTGAGATGACTTGCCCTCTGGAAGCGCCTGCTTCCTCTCCGTGGCTGTAAAGGGAGCCTAGAGCAATTGGCTCAGAATTAGACACCTAAAAGTTAGACATCTGAGCCCAGGCAGCTGGATCCCCTGCCTGGTGTCTGCCTGGCACTGTTTCTCCATCACCATTCAGCTGTTCTGAATTTCCCTCCCAAATGCACGCGGCAGAAAACTGATTCCCTGTGGGAATTCCCCAACACCTGTTAAAGATTGAAATCACCTTCTAATTCCCTGTCCCTTCTGTGCAGCTGAGATCAAACTGTGAGGCAAATTAAGCGTGTAGCTGGGTGGGAAGGGGGATAAGGTTAGCCTTCTGGTTGCAGTCCTGTTTTTGTCGTCAGCTGAAGAGCCATGGGCGGGTGTCACTCGCCACAGGTGACATCTGCATGTTGCGGCATGTATTTGCCTTGCGAAGATGAAGGCGCGCTGCAATCCTGATTTTACTCTTCTCCCATTACATTGATTTTATCCTCAAGTGCCGGACTGGCTCAGCGGCTTCCAGTGGGAATTATGTTGGTTCTGATAGAGCACTTGCCTTTGGTTTTCAGAGCAAATGCCATGTTCCAGGCGGGGGGAACAGCAGCGGGTGGGGGGAAGCTGTCCGGAACTGTTCTGCTGCTCCCATCCCCAGAGAAACCTCCCCAGGCAAACTCGCACCAGATCTGATGCCAGTGCTATGCAAAACAGCTGCCAGGTGAACCAAGGAGAGCAGCACAGTCCTTGTCTGCCGTGCTGCAGGGAGCCAGCTGAGCTTATTGCTGCCTTTCCCCCCCTGTCCAGAACAACCATAGAGCAGGGAATGATGACTGGTTTGATGCAGTGGTTCCCGGGAACCACAGTGCGAGGGGCTCAAAGCAATCTTTCTCCATTTAAATCCCAGGGCTTCCCCAGTTTGATGCAATTTAAGGAGGGGAGGACTGCATCTAGCAGACACTGGAGACTTTGGATCCCATTGTGTCTGGCTGGTGTAGCAAGAGGCAAGTTGTTGGCTGGTGTGAAGCTCCATTAATATTAGTTGAGTTCAGGCAGTTTACAGCACCCAAGAATCTGCTGTCACTTACACTTTTATTTTTTTTTATCTCCTGGAGCTAGAAAAGATTAAATCTTAAGTGCAGATCCTTGTTGTTTGAACAGCCCGTTCCTTTAAGGAGAGAAATGACTACTTCAGTGTGAGTCCTGATATTGACAGAAACTGGGAGGAAACCGAGTCTATTTTTAAAGTATTTGTAGGGAAGTTACTGATTTACCTGAAAGAGGAGAGTTGTTATCCCCACCACATCCGCACCTTGGCTTGCAGCTGGAATAGTTTCAATTTACTTGAACACAAGCTTTTAACGAAACAGAAAAAGACAAGATTTGTTTGCAAATAAATCTGTGCACAAACGCTTGCTGGTCCTGCTGAAACGTTGAAGGGATTTGTGTATCCAGCTCCCATTTACATAACCACTGGGAGTAGAAATAACCTCGCCCAGTTTTAAATATCTCACTATTGGACATCTAAGTCTGAACTAGTTGCCCCTGGGTCCCTTTGTAGTCAATAAAGAGAAATAGTCATCTCCAGAGGGCCGTTCATCTCAGCTTAAGATAGGCGTCTAAGGTAGGTCAGATGAACGGCCTCTGGAGCTGTCTGTTTCTCCTCGCTGTCTACCAAGACAGCCTGGGGCAGTTATCTCAGACTTAGATGCCCAAGCTACAGCTGAGTTAATGCCAGTCTCCGTGCATATTTACAGAATGCTCCACTGTCACAAGGTACCTGGCTGAGGTGCTCCTGGAGAGCCCTGTTCATCTGCAGCAGAACGCGTGCGAGAGCAGCAGGCAGGGCTGGGGGAAGCTGTGCCTGGCCTCGTAGGGGGGAAGAGGGACAGGCAGGCAGCACTCTGCCAGCTGCACCTGCTTGTGAAGGGAGGAAAAAGTAAGAGATGGGATGCTTGGAGGAGGAGGAAAGAATGTGCTGGAGAGCTTGGGCCTGGCGGTAGTGACATGGAGTGAAACTCCATTCCAGTTGTGCATCTCAAGCTCAGAGTTTTGGGGTGTATGGTGGTGACTCAGAGCCATCATCACTGGCACCTAGGGATTTCCCTCAAGGTCTTTGAATCTTGCCACATCAACGTGCTGCATCTGAACGTGAGCGAAACTTCTTGTATCCAAGAAACCAGAAGATTGCCTTTTCCTTCCTGTTCTATTTTAGCAACTGGGAACTTTATTTCCTCCTCCTCTTCTCCTTGCCTTTCTTTCTTTTAGCTACTGCCTTTAGATTGCATCAACCCCCCGTGGGTTTCAAAGGTAGAAACTGCAGGCCTTGAAGATCCTCACACAGTCCTGCTCAGGTGTGTGGATACTGATTGCGATCATCTATTAACGCTATCAGCATTCCCATCGTTCTATGTGCAGTTGTTGGCTCTTGGGGCGTAGAGCTGGAGCGCAATGAATGAACAGATTCCTCGGGCGGGAGCAGCTGGAGAGAGGTGGTCAGGGAGCAGATGGTTACAGTGAGAGGCGCAGGAGCACGGAAGCGCGTGGCAAGTTGGAGGCTGTCACAGAGTAGGGAGTTACATGGAAGAAGGTAAAGACCTGAGACTGGAAAGACCTTTGAGAAGCAGATCAGGAGGAAGACAGAAGCAAGGGCAGGCTATAGCACAGCAGAAACGCAGACAGGCTGGGGGAGAAGGTGCAGAGCTGATCTTGGTGGAGTTGCAGACAGTAAGAAGATAGAGGAGGTTTCAGAGCGGGGGGGGGCAACAGCTTGTTCTGCTCTGAAATGCTCTGGTATTGTTTCATAGCAAAGACCTACAGCTCAGCCTATCTGGAGCAACAAAGGCAGCTCAGTTTCCGCAGTCAATGCTGTTAACGTTGCTGATTAAATCTCCAGAGCTGTTTCTAGATAGCAGAGAACAGGGTGCCATGAAATTGTTATCGTTGACTCTAAAATATTTTGCCATCTATGAATAATTGTACCAAGCACACTCCCCCTGAGGATCTCAAAGAACCATGCTGATTCACCTGGGAATATTTTGTGTACGGTGCAAGCTGAAAAACTGCACGCTAGGTTAGGGTAGAGGCTTGTTCAGATGAAGAAAGCAAGTCAATGGGAGAGCTGGATTTGCACTCCTGCCTGCACAGCCTCTCTTAACCGCTCTCCAACTCTTTGCAAGAGAGACACGAACTACTGAAAACCACAATGTGTTGAAGCTTGATCAGATCACAGGGCACAGGCTATGCTTCATGGGGAACGTTATACTGGAAAAAAAACCAGGAGGAGGTGGCCCTGGGGGCTTGTGCCGGTGGGATGTGAACAATTTAAGACTGTTTATTACAAACTCAGTTGGACTGGAAGAGAGTGACTTAGGGAATGGATTGCAAAGGGAAGGGGTTTCTTGGGGTTGCCTTTGCAACTAAAGAGGCTTCGTGGAATCCCTTAAAGCATTCATATCTGTGGAGCGTACAACCTTTCCTCTGGGATGTTCTTGATGAATTTGGCAGGTGTGATGGGGGAAGGCGGCGCGGAGGCCGGCAGCGGCCGGGGCAGGCGGCGGGGAGCGGCGCTTCGCAGAGCGCACCCCTCGGGCCCGGGCGGCCCGCTGCGGTGTCATGGGGCCTCCCGCGGGGCGGCGGGGACCCGGGCCCGCACCCGGGCGCCGCAGGGCTGTCAGCCTCCCGGGTGTAAACTTGGAGGAGTTCTCGGACTCGGTCACCTCCCCGGCTTCTTGCCACCTACGCTGTTTGTATACACTTCGCAGGTTCTCGTTTATCTACATAAGAAGCGAAGCTATGTGTATTCGTACATAGATCGAACAACTTTCAAACTTCCTGTCTAAAATCCAACTTTTATTTTTTTTAAGCGGTTTGACTTTGTTAGTGCCTTCCCTCCCCATCAGTATCAGTTAAGTTGTTGGAAGAATGACTGTCAGAAAGAATTCTTGCACAGTGCAAAGGCGGTGCAGGTAGTTCCAGCGTGGTATGTGGCCAGACACAGCCCCACAATGTGTTACTGGCGTGATGACTGGTGGTACCCAGCAAAATGATGAAAGTTTGGTACTCTGTGAGCTTGATGGCCTTGATCTAAGAAGCCCCAATGGTTACAGTCAGCCTGTACACATAAAGTTACAGGACCAAGGCCTGTAGTGTTTACAGTACCAGAGCCTGAAAGAAAACTACAGGGCTCACAGAGACAAATAGGCTGTATAGTTCAGTCATATTGAAATACTGTATCTCTAGATTAATACTGATAATCCTAACAAAACCAACTCTTGGGTACAGAGTACAGACAGTAAAACTTAATTTCAAGAGAATTGAGGAACTTAATGCTCATGAGAAAGCTGTTCCTCATTTGCTGAAGTTTTAGAGACAAAAATAAGTGAATAATGCTTTATTATGTACCTGAATCTGTGATACACAGTATTTAGCATGTCAATTTACTTCAGACTGTGTGCAATGTAACTGCTTCTGTGTGGTGTTCTTGCTATGGTCATACCACTTAAAGCTTACTCATATCCTTAGTAAAACAGGCACAATAATTAGATGTTGAAGAACCTGTTACCAACAGGTATGTTTCCCTGTCAGTGTAAAACTATCCATTCTATGTATTTTAAATGCCTATAAACATCTAAGCATGACTTCCTTTATATTTTTGGGATATTGGCCTCGTTTTCAGCATTCTTAAGTATGGAAAAGGAGCCTGAGATAACATTTCATTTGGGGGCAGAAAAGATCCACAGTTTTGAGTTTGATCTTAATTTTTGAGAAAAAAGTTGACAAAATTGAAATAGGTTGTTTCCTCTTCCTCACAGGGTTGACTGATAGCAGATTTGGCTATTATGGCTTCTTCAGTCCCTTGTATTCATGGTTTTATGATCCAGTTCTTGTTTTCTTGCTGGGAAAGAAGATATCTCTTCCTTAGAGATGTGTGAAAGGTCCACATATGTAAGTGAAAGGGTTCATAGGTGCCTCAGTGTTGCCACCGTATTGATTTGGTGATTGTAAGCGTGGAGGGAAATGGAATGCTTGGCAAAAGTGAGCGTAATCTAGTCAATACAGCCTGGAGCAGCAAGGATTCATCCTGATAAAATGGACGTGATTCTGATTAGAAAGTACAGTTTGTTGCAGTTCCTCTAGCGGAAAGAAATACAGACCTTGTATAGAACTTGCAGTAGCTGATCTGTCTCCATGCCTGAATGTCTTTTTTTGTGCAACTTATTTTGCTAGATACCTCTGTTGAGGCCAGGCCAGTTAGGAATCGGCTGTCTACAAAAACTTGTGTTCAAAGTCAGCTGGTTATATTTATGTATGAAGTGGCTGATTTGGATTCTGAAATCATAGTCTTCCCAAAATCTGCTCAAAGAAGGAAAAAACGCAACTCGTTCATTCAAGTATAAGGGAAAATCAAAGTACAAGAACATCTTAAATTTAGTAGAGACTTAAGGAATGTTAAGGATCCTTATGAGCTAAGACTGAGCAGTCAGGTGAGACCAGGGGCCAGTCTGTAGGCCACTACTGACTAAAGTCTAGTTAGGGGATTTTTGATACATAAAACTGAAAATGCTAGTTATAGTTCCTTAGTTAAGGTTCTGTATAGAAGAATTAATTAGAAACTGCATCTGAAATCTCCTGTCAACTTATGACATATGCTGTATATAATTCCACTAAGTAGGCTGTTGAGAATTGGATTTAAAAAAATTTAGAAAATGTTATTCCTAATCCATTCTTACTCATTTTACTGCAGCATATTGTATGAATTATGGTGCTGTGGGAGGTTAAAGGGCAATAGCTTATTTATCAGATACTGTGGTAAGTAGCTCTCATGTTTTGAAAAAAAGGTACAGATATTTTTTCAGATCAGGAAATAAAAGGAAGTTCAGCATTAAAGTTACCTGGCAATTTAAAGACCTGCATTTATAACTTAGCAACTATAGCAGGAAACATGGAAAGCCAATTTTTATTCTTAGCCAAAACTGAGATTTGGCTTTTATCCACTAATTCTACATTTGCGTAGATGAGATTTCAGAAGAGCTGCCCCTATCAAGGTGTGTCAGCAACACTTGAGAATTTACTAGCATCTTTTGCTTTCCATTAACTGGGTCATCTGTCACATAATCTTGTGATTTTTCCTTATACACATAGAGACACAGTAACGTTATATCTTTTTTGGACTACATATTTAGTTAAAATATTCTGTCAGAACACAACCAAATGCTGCCACTTAAGATTAAGAAAATAGTGGTTACATAACAGAGCAAACATTGAAGATATATTTGGAAAGGACTTAAAGCTTCAAAGAAAAAGTCTATTTACAGTACCAAGGGCTGGGGTGGGGGGAGGGGGAGCCAGGTAAAGACATGCTGTGAAGATGGGATTAGACAAGTAACACTAAAACCTTACTTAATAAGTCAAGTCTTTATTTGTAATTCTCTGAGCTTGTAAAAAGTATGTCTTTGTTTTAGGCAAAAAGGCTTTTAGATTTGAAAGGCCCTCTACTTTTGGACAAGGTGTGTGTTTGTGTTTTGTTTCTACTGAATGCAGTTCTTCTAATGAATTTTCTGCCTTGTTTTCAGCACTTTAATATCTCCCTGAAAATTAAAGTAGAACACAAGGCACTTTATATAGGGAAGACAAAGTGGAATGGGGCATGGGATAGATTTTTAAGGTTTTGTATTAAAATCAGTATTTGAGGACTTAATATTACTTTGTAGAATTATCTGGAATTGGTCTTCTAAGGAAGGATTTTTTTCAGGTTTATTGATAAACTTTGAATAGTTGCCATGTAATTGGAGACTGGCAAGTACAGCATCTGCATTCAAGCAGTAAGTTACTAGCTAGATACTGCTTTGTCTGACCTTGACATGCCAGACCTTAAACCAAAGAATCATCATTAGACATGTGTCATCTTACTTTTGTGTTTATTTCCAACATGGACTTATCAAAGGTTTGGGTTAACTTTGTATCTTTATTTGATAACCAGTTCCTAGTCCAAGAAGAGTCAACCTGGCAATAGTATATGCAGTGATACTTCAAAGAATACAACAGCTACGTGTCATGGGAAGGGATCACATTCCCATCTTGGCATCTCATTCTTGGCTGCACATGCAGACTGCTCTCCTTGCACAAGCTGCATAGCCTCTCTGCCTCTTCAGCAAGCTGAATTGGCTTAATAAGAGGTTGGAGGAGTACCAGACCAGCATGAGAAAGAGGGAGGGAAATCAGGACTACCTCATTTGGTGGCAGTCAGCTACAGATCAATTCAGTTTGCTGAAACTGCACTCTGAGGTCACTGGCTGATGGTTTTTTGGTCACACTTGTCATGCTGATCATCATCTTGAGGGTGGGAAGTGCCCTGCCTTCATATTGCAAAGGCCACGTGGATTTTCACTACTAGAAAATAATTTGTTTGGATGGTTTGAGCATCTTTCCTTTAATTAGTTACCCTTCATTTCTTCAGTATTGCCAGCACTTTAACGTCTCAGTCCTTCAGAGGGAGCTTAGTTCCTCCCCTGCCACCTCCAAGGGCTAAAATAACTTACTGTGTATTAAATTCAAAGATTTTCAATTAGCGTATCTCTGTGAGACTTAATGGACTGCTCTGTGCAGAATATCAGATGAGATGATGTAATAGTCCCCTCTGGCCCAACTCTGCTTAACTATTTCATGGCTACCTGGAGAGTACTTCTGAAGGAAAGCAGAAAGATCATGGTACCTAGGAGTTTTAAGACCTTCCAGCATGTCCAAGAAGTTTCAAGTCAACTTTAACAGTAACAACCTTCCTTTTCTCAGCTTGTCTCTTACCAAGACATTAGAAGTCATCTTCCCAAGGGTGTAGTATGTATTTGCAAAGGTTTGAGCTAAGCTAGTGATAAAATAATTATACATCACAGATTTTAGAGTACACAGAAGTCAGCTAATTTTTTATAACATACTTACTGGTGTTACAGTTTAATAAATTTGCTGGATATGATGATTTTGAACATTCTTAAGTCAGCATTTCTTTTCTTACCATTTTCTTCTGTTAGCAACATATTGTCAACATTCTTGATAAATTACCTAGAATGGTTTCAAATAATTCTGTCACTTCGGGAGGATTCATTTAACTGTTCAGCCACTCTGTTTGCACCTAGTACTAGCTCACAGAAGGTTGGGATTAGGCAATAACCCCATACAGGTAACTGTACTAAAAGTCATTGGAATATAATCAGGGTCTCCCAACTTATTTTTTCCCCTCCTCCCCCAGAAAAGTATTGATAGAGACCTCTAAGAAGCTGGACCATCCTAGAAGGGACATAAGTAACAACATTAACATGCCTGCTGTGGCATCTGTACCTAAGGAGCTATATCTCTGTACTTCGTTGAAAGATCTCAACAAGAAGACAGAAATAAAACCTGAAAAGACAAGTACAAAGAGGTATATATTTTAATTGATTTTTTGATTAATTTTAGAAGTATTAGTGCTACTCTCCTGAGCAGGTTCCAGAACAACTGTGTTGTGGATCTAAATTCCCTTAATTATTTCTGTTAAATATAAAATCTTTGGTAGTCTTGTCTCTCAGCTGCCACATGGGATGTGCTCACTGCCTACAGAAGGTAGCCTGATATACTGCCAAAACACAACTTGGACAGAGCCTGATGCCCGTGAAGATGTACATACTTTAAGAAAAGGCTACATAAATACTAATTGTTAAAGAAGTTTAGCAAATGTGTGAATAGAACATATTTTGCCTCTATAATTTTTAGACAATCAATGATTTCATTTTGTCTCTCTATGAATTAGTTTTTCCTCAAAAAAAAAGTTATTTCTGGAAGGGAAACAAACTTTTTTCCATATCTTACTATGCTATTTAATTATGGAAGACTTTAAATAAGGCTAGTAAACAAACTAACAGAGATAAACTTTATTTGGAGGAGTATGATTGTAATTCATATTTAATGAAAACCTTACATCAAGATGGTAAAATCCAATGCTTAATTTATGGGAGCAGAGGCTGTGAACACTTAAAATGGCATCGTGTAGTGAAAAGGTGTTTGGGGACAAGTCAACAATCGTGTGCTTTACTCCTCTTCTTTGGTTTCAGTTATGTGCAGAGTGCCCTTAAGATTTTCAAGGCAGCGGAGGAAAGCAGATTGGACCGAGATGAAGAAAAAGCTTACATCCTGTATATGAAATATGTGACTGTTTATAACTTTATTAAAAAGAGACCTGATTTTAAGCAGCAACAGGTATAAAAGCTTTCTGACTGACCTTTTCTGCATTGGTAGAAGTATTAAAAGTACAGAGAATTACACTAATGCAGATGGAAAGGATTACACTGGTATTAACTAAACTGTCTCACTTGTGATGATATTTTTTCCTTCCTATTTTTGATAATTCTATTGTTAATTGCTTTTACAGTTTGCTTTTAATACACATAAGGTATATAATATACATTGTCAGATCCGTGAGTATTTTTTCATGGAAAAGTATTCCTGTAATCTTTCCCATTCAGACTTTTTATACCTTGCCTAGCCTCTATTTACTAGTGCTAGAGAACAATTTTACTTACAAACTCATGTTTGAGAGGAAAATATATTGATTCAAAACACTTCCTTTTGTTGGCATTAATATATAATACTAATTCTCTTAAGTTAGCAGCTATTGATATGCACAAAAGTAGGCATTATTAAACTGTGCTATTAATATGTGGGGTGATGCTTGTAATTTTAGGATTATTTTCATTCAATTCTTGGACCTACAAATCTAAAGAAGGCTATTGAAGAAGCTGAAAGACTGTCAGACAGCCTTAAACTCCGGTATGTGATTACAGTTAATAGATATTGTTCGTTATACCTGAAGCCTGTACACGTGCAATTGCAGGTTTTTGTGCTAGTTAGTAGTAAGGGATAACACTTGAGTAGACCATAGTAAACCATCATACCTGAAACTCTTGAGAGCTTAAATTGTTTATCCACAGAAGTCTATTATTAGATATAATTTTCATCATCACATACTCCTGTAACTTGCCCCACTGTGTACGTTGTCTCCTAATTCTTGGTAACTGTGATTTGTTGATGTCTCCTGTTTTTGTTTTATGACTAGTAAAAAGAAACCGCAACATATAAACTATATATATGCTAGAGATGATCAAGAGACATTTCCTCCTTGCCCTTTTCATCATAAGATCATCTGAAACCAAATAATCTAATGACCATTCCTAATATTTACGTATGTTAAAAAGTCCTAGTGTGGGTTTAGTTTACACTAACAAAACACATTTTTTGATTCTTTGTCTAGCTGCTACACCTTTTATCTACCTCTGCCATGTACAGATATGTATCTAGAAATGTACAGTTTTGCCAGCATGTAACTGAGCTGATGCTCAAGGCTTTTAGGTAGCTCATTTACAACTGTCAAATTATGTGTCTTTGTGCCATAACCCACAAAATTGTGTCGATAAGAAGTTGTAAGGTAGAATCTATCTTTAGGTGATGCTTAGTACAGTATGTTTTTTGTCCAGCCTGATCTATTTCTCACAATTTTAGCAACTGTCTCACTCCATTCTCAGCCTTGTAACTCTTTCCCTTCAGCTAGGGACATTTCCCTTCCCACCCACCCACAGTTATTGTGAAAGTATATTCTGTACCCTTGGAAGTGCTTAATCAATGAAGTCAGTTTAGGTGAACCTGGAATTAAGAGTGTAGTTACATGTGTATGAAAGAGCCTTTCCAAAGATGTCTCATGATACTGTGCAGGAAACAGACTTTAGGAGTCCTAAAATTCAACAGAGCTACGAATTCACAGTAGGAGTAAACACTGATAGAATTACAGAAAACCAAATTTATTTAGAGACTTACTCTTTAGTAACTTGTGGGTTTTTATGAAAGGAATAGTGTTTTGAAAGTTGACACAATAACTTTCAACTACTCTGGGCAAATGTATATATATTTAATGGGAATACAAATGAAATATGACTCCTGTGTAACTACAGAAGTGGTTTCAGGGAAATTATTTGCACAATTTCTTCTTCAGGCAGTAAGCCAGCAAATAGTTTGAATGTTAATTGTTAACTAGAAGTGGAGCTGAAATATCATTTCGTTAGGAGCAGGAATACCTACATCAATGACCTACTCTGCTTCAAAGGCATAAATGAGAAATTGATGGGTAACTATTCCATACAGGTTGAATGAAACTAAAGTCTGAAGTATGCTTTAGTGCCATTAACTCCACATAAGAAAAAAATGCTCTGTTCTAACTTATAATGCCTTTGCCAAATCAAGAAGTCTGTTTCCTTCCTATTTGTGGCCAATTAGTGGAGTAGACTTGGAGGCATAATTTGATTTAATGATCTAGTTTATTAACACAGTACTTCTGATACGAAATACAGCTGTATTGTCATTGTAATTTGAATCCTGATTAGGCAACATCTGATTAAAATGAGCAATTACTAATACAGTTCAGTGTTTCATGTTCAGTTCATGTTTCACTGTGTGGTTCAGTCATCAAAATTGTTAGTTCAAAACATTATTCTTTTTTGGTTTGTGGATCACTAGTAACCCTTAAGCCTCTCAGTTAAATTAAATATAATCAAATGCTGTTTAACAGTTATGTGACAAACAGTTATGTACAAACCTGCAGTTGGTGATCTAAAAGCTGTATTTTAGAGGTCACTGGTTTACAATGTAGTAATTGTTCTTACAATAGCAAAAGGCTGGGAGTTTAATTTTAAAGTCTTAAGTCTTTATGGAAAGGACAACTGTATGCAAGACCTAGTTCCACCAAAACTCTAGAGTATACATGGTTCTTGCATTCTCTTCACTGTAGCCCCAGTGTTTGAAACAAACCAGCAGAGACACAGGTGAGGTAGCAGTATTATAAAGTCACTTACATTCTGAAGGTGATTGCTACCATGTAAGTAGTTCTGATCCAACTTCTCAGAAAAAGGAAATTTAGATAATGGGGCCAACTTACTCCAAACTTATTGTTAGCTCTGTTGAAAACCCAAATAAAATATCTGAGATGATTCTTGTAATATATTGAAGTTTATCTGTCAGTCACTAATACTTACTCTTTCCTCAATGAAGTGAAAAACCTATTATGTTTAGTGACTCCACGTTTAGAAGAAAACAAAATAAACTAGTTAGCCTTAAGAGCAGTGGCTTATGAGCTATGAAATAGGACCCAAAACAGGGTTTAAGAATGAGAAGACCAAGCCAAGAGTGGGAGAAATAATATGCTGTCAGGGAGGAAAATGGGGTTGTTTGGAAACACAAAAATCGAGAGTACTTTAATTTTTTTTTTTTAAACTTTAAATACTTTTTTTTTTCCTCCTGAAGACTTGATGATTCTGATGTTAATTATCCAAGGCTAGCTAATAATGCAATATTGGGGGAAAAAAAGCGTGCCTTCTTTTTTTCCCCCTCCACAATAGATATGAGGAAGCTGAAGTTCGGAAAAAACTTGAAGAGAAGGACAGACAAGAGCTGCAGAAGAAGCAAGAACCGAAAGATGATGGAAGGAGTTCAGCTAAAAACTCAGAAAGTGCTGTGGATTCTAAAGGAAAAAGCCAAAGGGTAACTGAAGATGTTTACGAACTCTCTCATTCAGTCTAAATTTATAGTTTTAATATAGCATTCAATCTCTGCTAGTAGTTATTTCCAGTTCAGAATCATGGAGGTTTTTTTTAAACTAGCTCCCATAAGCCTTTTTTGACATTCGTTGAGTCCTACCAACCTCCTAGTCTTGCATAACATAGGCTAGGGTTTTTTTGTAAAGTCAAATTCTATTTTGTGATAGTCTAGTTTAAGAAACCCGAGGTAACGCTAATAAACTGGTGTTATGGATGACATGTCCCCTCTTTAGGAGAGAGCTGACTTTCCAGCAATAGTGTAGAAAGAAACTAATTTTTCTGCAAATACTTTACAAATTTCATCTAGCAGATGATGCTGCCCAGGGTTATATTGCCTTTGTAACTCGTTTTTGTCTATTTAGGGCATCAACCTTGGTATCTTTTTAGTACCTTTTGTCAACACATCTTCAGAAGAAGCTTCCTTTTTCTAGATTTCTTCCTGTGGCTTACAGCTTGACCGATTTCCTTCAAGCTCTGTGAGAGTCAAGTGTCTGTTGGCCACCTTGGTTCTGAGTATTAGATATTAAACTTAATTTTTTTCCTCCTTACAACACAGATTAATGGTGAGAGGAAGCATTCACTGGAAAGAAAGGATCAGTCCAGCAGTCTTAGTGGTAAGAGATGCAATGTTCACACAGATGTGAAGAAGGTCTCTATGACAGTTCTTTTAAGGAGTTATTTCACTGTCAGAGTATTTTGATGAAATTCTAGTATCCTGCATTTCAGTAACAGCAACTTAGTAGTTAAGCTCTGCATTGCAGCCTTCATCACTTAGATGATGAACTTAGAAAGCTGTACTTAGTTTTTCAGCAGTTTAGCAACTAAAGCTGAACTAGCTCTAAAGCGGTCAAATTAAAAAGAAAAAGGCCTCCTCAGCTGATAAGAAAAAATCTAGGCAAGGCTGAAATGTGTTGGCTTGCTCAGTTAAGTCAGAAATTTTCCCCCTCCCAACCTTCTGTTTTTTGTTCCTGTAATAAATATGTGAAAACGTTCTCTAGGGTTCTTAACTGAAGAACATCTGCAGAGTGAAGTTTACAAATGTTTGCCTATATAGCTTAATTTATATGAGACCACAGAAAGTCAAACTAGTTTATCACTGAAGTGATAAATTCAGCATTGTCTAATTCAGCAGATCAGGTGCTAATCACTACACTAGTGGGAGCAAAAGGTCCAGTATGTTTATTTTGTAGTGTCTCACCTCTAAGAATTTGTGGGACTGTTCTGTTCTGTTTCATCTGTTTGCAGTCTTTATTGCACCAGTCAGATGTGATCATAGCTACATCTCCATTCATAATGTAGTTTTTTACATCTAATAGCTTCTCTATTTCAAGGAGCAGTCACAGCTGAGAAACTGTTTGCAATGATGTCGGACAAAAATATTGAATTGATTATAATGGATGCTCGAAGACTGAAGGATTACCAGGAATCCTGTATTCCAAGATCTATCAGTGTCCCAGAGGAAGCTATCAGTCCTGGGTATGAAATAATGTTAAATAATAGTGAAATATTTTATGATTTTATAAAGGCTTTTAAAGGTTGTACATGTAGTTTTGGAGTCCCCGATATGTAGCAGTAGATGAGATGTATCTGGAGAGCTCTGTTCTTGCATGTACTGACCTCAAGCCAGAGCACATTTATTTTATCCAGACATATAAATATATGGATTATATATTGTTGGACAAAGCGTGACTTGTATATTTGTTTTTAAATACATGTTAATATGTTTCAGAGTTACTGCTAATTGGATTGAAGCTAGACTCCCAGAGGATTCTAGAGATCCATGGAAGAGGAGAGGACACTTTGATTATGTTATACTGCTAGACTGGTTTAGTTCTGCTGAAGACTTAAAGCTAGGAACAACTCTTCAGAGCCTGAAAGATGCGCTTTTTAAGGTTGGCAAGTTTCACATTTTGTCTTAAAGCACCTATAACTACAAAGTATTTGGAAGGCCTAATAACCCTTCAGGCAAACAGCTTGGTTCAATTTTCAGAGACTGAGTATCTTGATAGCATTCACGTTCCCATGCTTGTGCTGTACTAGAGGACGGTATAATTTATAAAATGGGTGAACAGCAGAATGACTCCCCTCCTCAACAGCTAGCTCATAAACTTAAGAGTTCTTGGGGAAGGCACTTAGTACTTAGAAACATTGTCACCCTCTTTCCTCTATTAGCAACTGTAATTCCTTACTCAAGGGAACTGGCTGGTCACTTGCCATGTACAGGCCAAAGGGAACCAACTTGTCAGTCAAGCACTCTTGAAGTGAAGGAGATGGCACACAAGTATTTTGAGTGTGGTTAACTTTTCTGCATTATTGAATGTAAATTTTAGAGAAATGTAGATTTAAATTTGAGCTTCATCAGTGCAGGGAGCTTGTAGACTCGGTGTTAAGCAGATACTCAACATTTTCAAGTCAGAACTCGGGCTATGGTTGTGTTGTCCTTACTTCTTATGTAAGTGGCTCTCGTGAAAGACTACACAGCTTTCTGTTGCCTAAACAGATTGGGGTTCAGAGATAATTCAGGCAGATCTCCCTGTTTATTGCTTTACAGAATATTCTCTGAGCCTCTGTGCCTTGTTCATATTCGAATAGTGAGGACCTCAGGAGGAGGGCAGTCTGGAGCCTGAAAACTCACGGGTTTTTCAGAAAGTTAGCATTGTGCGTTCTAAAGCAAATGCCCCTAATCACTGAGCAAACTTACCAGATGAGAAACTGAAGCAAGTATTGTAATAAAAATATTTTTCCACATGGTGGATTGTTACTTGAAGTAGTAGAAAGTGGTTCTTTCCATATGGGAAGTAATTCAGACCCTGTTGTAGGTAGAGCCAGGAAGCTGTGTTGGGCGTTCTAAATAGAAAGAGGATCCCTGTTCCCCAAAGGGGTTTTGCAGCCTGTTTAATTCTTACTTAAAAGTTTAAGAAATAACCTGTCTCATTGTAATGACCAGACACAGAAATTTCAACAACACTTAAGATGTAAGTTTCTTATTTTTAGATTACTTAATTTCAAACTTTTTTTTTTTATAGTGGGAAAGCAAAACTATACTGCAGAATGAACCTTTAATTCTAGAAGGAGGTTATGAAAACTGGCTCCTTTGTTTTCCCCAATACACAACAAATGCAAAAGTAACTCCGCCCCAGCATAGCAGGAGTGAAGCAGTGACTGTTTCTTGTAAGTATAAAGAATGACACTCATAGCCTCCCCCCCCCCCAACTGTTTATAATTACTGGATGTATCTTTAATTCATTCAAATATGTTTGGGATAGCCTGGCTAAATCTAAATTTTGGGGTGGCATGTGGGTTATTTTACTTTTGTGTTTTTAAGAGCTCTCTCATGCTTCCCTCCTTTCCCTGCTCCTCAAGTGGATTTTACGTATCCATCACTGGAAGAGCCAGCTCCTGTTCCACCTGTTGTTGCTATAAAGTCACCTCCAACAGAAGTAACTGAAAATGAAGGAATGGGAGATAATTTGGAAGAGAGACTAAAATCACTTAGCAGACCCAACATACAGGATGCAGCTGTTGCAAAATCTGACAGCTCACCTGTAGTTAATCCAGTATCAATTACAAGAAGTATCCCTGAGGTAAGCTATATTTCTTTTTTTCAGAGTTACTATATGGTTAATCTATTAGAGACCCACCACATGCAGAAGCCGTAAGGAAACATGCTCAATATTTGGTTAAGCCTTGCACACAAGTATATTGATAACAGAGACTATTGGTGGTTAGTGAAGCCGTAGTAACTAATCTACAGGACTTTATGAAATTGAATATGCTTAGCATAATTGTAGAGCTTTTAATGAATGTTTTTATATGACCACCTGAGAAACTGAAGTTCAGCAATTGATCATTAATTCAGAAAGTCTGTAAGCAAACTTTTCTACTCAAAACTTCTGTGATGAAATACAGGGAAGGCAGTTAGGCCATGGCTTACCTTGGCTTTTCCAAAGGTCTGCTTTCCAGTGACTGTATCTTCTTTAAATAACCACATTTAGGTGGCTTGCCACTCTTGGCCCAGCAGTCAAAGCATAGGGATTTGTTTATTCTTTTCATGGGGATAAAACTTTCTAAAGACACTTGTAGAGCCCTTGCATTAAAATAACGTTTTTCTTAAGAGACAAAGCTAAAGCCCAACTCTTGGCTCTCACCTTTCTAGATACTGCCGTTAATACGGATTTCAGCCAAGGGACCCCAAAACCTAGAGGCCTTATTTCTGTTCTTCCCTGAACGAGACAAGCTTTTATTTCTTTAGAACTTCTACTTCAATATCAAAACCAGCTTGCTCTCCTAGATCTGAGCATAAGCGATTCTTAAATACCTCTTCCCATCAAGCAGATCTGCCTTAATCACATGCTCTGTCACATGACTGAGAGAGCCAAACCCAAATTAGGCTGCCTGATTGCTCCAAAATGTTCACCTTTGAAAATTTGGAAGATAAAATAGTTGTAGTAATCAGTGTTGAATGCTGTCTTTAAGGTCTGTAGGGCTTGTTGATTCTTACCTCACATCTGGAAGTTAAGTGAAGACTTAATTTTACTAACAGGCAATTTGAATTACTAGATTTAATGAAACTGAAGTTTCACCATCTCTGGCCGATGTCAACTTTATATCAATTATCTTATAAATCTCACTTTAAAAAAGCGTAGCTAACAGAGCAGTAATAGCTGTAGTGAATTGTTGTTCTACACCAGGGGTCCTCAAAGTTTTTAAATAGGGGGCTGGTGCATGGATTAAGTGGCAGGCAGTCATCTGTGGCTGGTTGGTTCCCCACCCTGAACCTCTGGGGGGCCATTGAGGACCCTGGGGGGCCGTATCTGGCCTACGGGCCATAGTTTGAGGACCCCTGTTCTACACTTTGTGTTACAGGTTGATCGTACTAAAAAGCCTTCACTAAAATTCCCTGATGATAACAGACCAAAATCTCAAGGTACAGTCAGTGACAGCCAGCCTGTTGAGAATGGACAAATAGTTCCAGACCGGTCCACAAAGCCATTACGAGATGCAAAAAGCTTTCTGACAGAAGAAGAAAAAAGTCGTGTACATGCAGAAACTGCTGCTCTGTTAGAGAAAAACAGACGGGAAAAAGAACTTCGCGATAAGCAACAAGAAGAACAGAGAGAGAAACTCAGGCGAGATAAAGAGGAACAAGAACAAAAAACAAAAGAAGAACAGAAAGAAAAAGAACATAAAGAAAAGCTACATCAATCCAAAGAGGACAGAGAACAGAAGGAGAGGGATGAACAAATAAAAAGAGAACAGGAGGAAAAGGAACAAGAAAGAGCACGCAAAGAAGCAATAGAAACAAAAAAGCAAAATAAAAATGAACTAGAAAGCGTGGGTGCAAAAAGGATTGAGATTGACAAAATATCTGTTGAAGAAAGAGAAAAGGGAACTCGAACGCCAGAAATGCAGAGACGGGTACTGGGTGATGCATCTCAGCCCTTTGTGACTGTTTCAGGCAAGGTTAGTGAAAAAGAGAAAATCATTGCTAAAATTATTAAGGATGATTCGTGAGTGTGTACTCTAGTATCAATCTAGAAATTTAAAATTCATCATTGGATTTTTATTTAGGCCATTTTTACATAAATACAAAGAGAAAGTTTAAACCAGGACACAAACCATTTTGTGGTTTGGTTTATCGTTTTTTGGGTTTTATTTTGTAAGACAACCTCAGTTCTTGCTTGTAGGTGGGCAGCATGGAATCCCTACAGGATAATAAAACTTGCCACTGCCATGGAGCTAGAAGAGATGGTTCGTAGGCTGCAATCCTGTTTCAAATCCAGAGGCATGGCAGCATTTAATCTCTCATACCAGCCCAGTACTGTATATTATATTGTAACACATGCTAGGGACAGAATTGTATTATTGTAACAAAGTTTTTAGTGCCCCCAGCTGCATAAACGTTGATATAACAGGATTTTGTTGACTGGCTTAGGAAGCAAAGCAGTACCCTAATCTAGTATTTTTCTGAGAACAGTCCAGTTCTAACTTTTTTTGGGGTCACAGTTCCTTCTGTCATCAGGTTCTTGAAAAAAATTCCAAAGTTTCCGAGAGCGTAAAAATTATCTGATCATGAAACAGGAGCCATTTGTGAAGCTGAGTTAATAATGGAACAGATGTCTTTAAAACCGTTTTTCAAAAAGTTGCATTACAATATTTTTCTCTTCCTTTGCAATTGCAGTTGTTGTTTGACCAGACTTTGATACTTATGTAATGCAAATGCACTAGAAAGCCAAAACAAATCTTCCTGGGCAACCTTAGCACAGTCATTTGTGAGCTTTTGACTGACAGAATAGCTTCACATAATCCTAAAATTAATGCCTATGATAAAATAAATTCGTAATGTTGGCTTTACAGTTTGCCTTTTTTGTGGAGAGGCTTTGTTACAGTGAAGAGTGAACGGGGAACAAGTCTTTCATTTAAAAACAAATTGTGAGGCCCACAGCTTTTAGCGGGGGAAAGTAGTGTAGGTGGAACTTCTGCACTTTATTTCTTAGCTCTTGAAACTACATAACAGACTGTTTTACGTAACAAAACATTCAGCTACAAAGGCTATTCCAGTAAATTACCTATAGTGTAGCCTAGGAAGAATAAAAACGATGTGTAGGTACCTGCTCTAACGAGGACTTTGTGGCACGTGTATTTGACAACTAAAAAAGAAAATATAACTGCTTTTTCCTTATTTTGCTTTATCAGCATTCTTTACTAACATTCCAGGTGAAAATTGAAAGCCTTCTCTCAAAATCTTTTACAGCAAACTGGGGTTAAAGGACAACCAGACAGTGGAGCTCAAAAGCCAGGACCCCTTAGAGAGGATTCTGAACAGGATACTGAAAGACTTAAAGTAAATACAATGTGTTGTATGTAGCGAAAACCAATCAAGCGCAGATGCTTTATATTATATTATGCTAAATTCCATCTCATTTCAATTTTTGAAGGCATGATCTTAAGAAAAGACTATGCCATGTTTGCAGCTGTTTGTTTGCTTTTTTTCATTTGTCATATTCATCCGAAAAAAATATTTGAAGTTTTCATTAGAAGTCTTCATATGTTTCTGATGGCATTAACAAGCATTCCACACTTGTTCGTCATCTTATGCATACTCCTCCATGTACTGCTTTGAAAGGGAGAAAGGATGACCCTTATGTGTTCAACAGAAGGCTGTATTCCTAATAAAGTAGCTTCTTTAGGGAAGAAAATGAGTATTCAGACACTTGTGAGATTTAATTGTCCTTTTTATCTGGAGCATGTCAACAAACGGGTTTAGTTTAGATTGAGCAATAGACAATAGTAGTACTATATTACCATTGCAATAAATTGTATTTCCAGTGGTAATCAATGGTTTCTTATTAAACTGTTTTGCATTGAGTCATGTAACTATATAGGGAAGTGACAGGCAGCTTGCTGCTCTGCCTAATTGTACGTACCTTACATTTCTGTTTGTTTATTATTTTTAGCGGGAGCCATTAATAAGAGCGCGAAGTGAAGAAATGGGAAGGATAATACCAGGACTGCCTGCAGGCTGGGCAAAGGTAACTTTTCTGTTCTGATGTTACAGTCAAGTTGCCTTGTGCAGTTCCATAATGCATTTCAATTGTGGCTTATTTCTAAATTAGACCTTGTTTGATTTTTTGTAAAAGATATATTTTCTAATTATTAGTTTTTCCCCTTCAAATTCCACATGGTTGTTTCCTGAATTTTAATGTTACTTTTAATGAAACGAGGAGAGCTCGTCTGCTGTTTACAGTACTCTAAGCAGTTGCTGTTTAATACTCATTTTGGTAAAGTGGTGTCTTCCAGTAAATTTAATCCATTAAGTACTGAGGCCAGTCACAACATCTTAATGTTTGAGAAACTCATGCATTGTTCTTATGGTAGTTTAAAAATGGGTAAGTTAATGATGGATTTTTACTTGTCTTTTGAAACAATTTGTTTTTTTTCCCAAAGTTTCTGGATCCAATCACTGGAACCTTTCGTTACTATCACTCGCCAACAAATACTGTTCATATGTATCCACCAGAAATGGCTCCTTCATCCACTCCTCCATCAACCCCTCCAACCCATAAACCCAAGCCACAGGTGACAGTTGAACGAGAAAGAGAACACTCCAAACTGAAGCGCTCCTACTCTTCCCCAGATATAACCCAAGCCATTCAGGAGGAAGAGAAGAAAAGAATTTCTGTAACTCCTACAATCAATCGTGACAATAAGTACGTCCAATAAGTTATACCACAACTCATGTAATATGATAGCGTATAGGACTTTCCTTGTGTTTAACCAACTGGAATTCATTGATACTTTCTAAGTAGGTTTGAAAAGATGCAAGGGTGATAGTCTTAAATTTCATTGCTAAAAGTTCAATGTATAGGGCAATTATTTTTTGAGAATTAATTTAATTGTTATGTACTAACATGAATTTCAGAGGTCATGGTGTAATTGGACAATAATTGCTTTTTAAGTTGTGGTATTTTTGTTCACATTAAATGCCAGTCTTCTGGCAGCTTGTGAAAGGCAGAGTTTTCAGTTTTTAAACTGGGTTAAATCAACAGCTAATTCTTTACGTGTGAATTAAAAAAAAAATACCCCACCCTACTCACCCACCTCCTGCCAAAAAAAAAAAAAAGCTAACAAAAACAACTGATGGAGCCTCTAACAGCTCATTACAGGCCAGTGTATATGGATTTCTCGCTATTGCATTATTAGTTTTGAATACCTTAAATAATGGTGTTTTGGCGACATCTTGTGTGAGGATGTTTTGCTCCCTGTGAAGAGGGTGGTTCTGTTGGCTTTTGTGCACAGCCTTGTCAGGTGTGAGACTCCTAAAAAATAATTTCTTCCTTACAGGCCAATCTGTTACACTAAAGCAGAAATTTCGAGACTCTCTGCATCACAAATTCGGAATCTTAATCCTGTGTTTGGGGGATCGGGACCAGCTCTTACAGGACTTCGTAATCTAGGGAACACTTGCTATATGAATTCCATATTACAGTGTCTGTGCAATGCACCTCACCTGGCTGATTATTTCAACAGAAACTTGTATCAAGATGATATTAACAGGTAGCAATCTCTTATTCTCATCCTTCAATTTATAATTGAAGGGGAAAACCCCCTGCCTTTACAATTGTTAAATAAAAAAAAAAAAAAAATCACTTAGTGGGGTTAAAGGACTGGTGGTTTTAAGTAGGAGGCAAATGCTAACTTGTAAGTGTCTTGACATTTTCAAAATTAATGTGTGACAAAATAGGTTTTACTGGACAGTGTTAATGAAATTGTGCTTACCACATTCATAAATGTAAGTTCTTCTAAAAGCAAGCAGAATATTTAAATAGCAGTTTACAAAAAAGCTTGAAAGAGCTGTACCTTCTATCAGCCCAGTCATGAATATGGAACCAAATTACAGTGCCAGAGTAGACAAAAATTTTAACTGGTATCTAAAACCAGTTTTTCTTGGTCTAAAGAAATTACTTTGAAATTGGGATAATGTCTTGAATTAATAACTTTTTTTAAAAAATATTACTGTTATTTGAAGGGCTCACCGCTATTATTTTTTTTTTTGTCTGTTTAATTGTATAGGTCAAATTTCCTGGGGCATAAAGGTGAAGTGGCTGAAGAGTTTGGTGTAATAATGAAAGCTTTATGGACAGGACAGTATAAATATATCAGTCCAAAAGACTTTAAAATTACAATTGGGAAGATTAATGACCAATTTGCAGGATATAGCCAACAGGACTCCCAAGAATTACTTCTCTTTCTAATGGATGGCTTGCATGAAGACCTAAATAAAGTAAGCAATACACACTTGTAACAAATGATACATCTGTCAGATGATCAAGAGAAACAGATTTTTAAAAGACCCTCTTATTTCATGAGAATATTGTTACTGGAACCTTGTATAGAAGGAAATGCAAATATTCAGAATTAAAGTAGGAATTTAGTTGCAAACAGTATAAGGTGCTGAAGGGAGTAATGGAAGAAGCCTAACTAGGTAAGAAATGGATGGCTACAGTGATGTGTTTAAGTATTTTTGCAGATACTCAATATTATGCTTGCCTGTAGATGAGACTTCCTGGTTTTATATATGTTAACATATGGCTACGATATTTAAATTTCTTTTACCCAGGCTGACAACAGGAAAAGATACAAGGAAGAAAACAATGATCATCTGGATGACTTCAAAGCAGCAGAACTAGCCTGGCACAAACACAAACAGCTCAATGAATCCATTATTGTGGCACTCTTTCAAGGCCAGTTCAAATCTACAGTGCAGTGTCTTACATGTCACAAGAAGTCCCGAACCTTTGAGGCTTTCATGTATTTGTCGTTACCACTTGCATCCACTAGTAAATGTACGCTGCAGGTATGGTGGAACTAGAGAGAAACAGTTCTTGAAGTGAAAACATTTCTCTGTGACTTCATTAGGATGTTGTTGCTTCTGCTCAGCCTCTTGTTGAAGGGGTTGGTCAGTATTCCAGCTTAATTTACACTAATCTGAAACATGAACAGTTTTCATTATTTTTTTGAAATTCTTTTAAAGTTTGAAAGAATATACGTAGTTCCTTAAAAGTTTTTAAAATATAAGCAGGATGGAACTAATGAAGCTGCAGTAGCAGAAAAGACATGCATAGTATTTGCTTTTGTTGGTCATAGTATACATGCTTTGTGGTTTTAAACAAAATACTGTAGGTGTATTTTGAAGGACTTGAGTATATAATATATGCAGTAAAATTTACTTCCACACATGGATTTAACTCGCTTGTCCTCATTTTTGTGAAACACAGCATGCAGATAATTGGCGTGGGTTAAAAAGGAAATATTTTTGCTGTGCTTTTGTAAATGCTTCCTCTTCCCAATCTGCGTTTGTATTTTGTTTTAGGAATGCCTTAGATTGTTCTCCAAAGAGGAAAAGCTCACTGATAACAATAGGTTTTACTGTAGCCATTGCAAAACTCGAAGAGATTCTTTGAAAAAAATAGAAATTTGGAAATTACCACCTGTTCTTCTTGTGCACTTGAAAAGGTAAGAGAAATGATGATTAGTGAAAATTGGGATGAAGTGACCAGGCTTTGATGGAGATTGATTGTTCCAGTGCAATAGCTAACCATTTTTAATTAGAGAAAGTTCTGGGTGTATTTCCAGTTCCAATGGTGCAAGAATTTTATTTTCATCTGATGCCTCTTTTATTAGGCTGTAGTTCTTAAAGCGCTTTGACAAGTAATCTCTTTTCATACGTGCAAACATTAACAAAATGGGAGCCAAATTGAGATCACGTCCTGGCTAAAAACAGGGAAAACAAATAGTCTTAGTATTTGAGTTAAGAATATTGTCTAATATTCTTAAATAGCTTCTGAACAACCTGTAACTTAATGATGCTTTTTTAATTCTCTAGATTTTCCTATGATGGAAGATGGAAGCAAAAGCTTCAAACTTCTGTAGATTTCCCATTGGAAACCCTTGACCTCTCACAGTATGTTATTGGTCCAAAGAATAACTTGAAGAGATACAATCTATTTTCAGTATCAGTAAGTAACTGTGTCCCATTTCAGCTGGTCTTTATGCCAAGGCTCGGGTTGGCCTGTGTGATTCATCTGGGTTTCCAGGCTGCCTACCTGGTTGCAGATTAAGTTGTATTCTAGAAAGAATGATTGATATTTAGTAGAAAATCTCCCATTCTAGTTTATGTCCCTAACCAGGGAAAAAATGGCAGCTTTCAAGGCCATGATTGCTTTTTTCTTATTACGTTTACAGAATCATTACGGCGGGTTGGATGGTGGGCACTATACAGCCTATTGCAAAAATGCTTCAAAACAACGCTGGTTTAAGTTTGATGACCATGAAGTGTCTGAGATCTCAGCATCATCTGTGAAATCCTCAGCTGCATATATTCTCTTTTACACTTCCTATGAACAGCGAGCAGTGGATATGGCCACATAAAGTAGTGTGGGTTAAGAAAACTGGTTTTCTTTTTATAAGAGCAAAGTAGGTATGGGAACGCATATAAATATGCAAAATGATGACAACCATAGTCACACATACGGGGATGGTTACAGCAGCTTTTCTGCAAGCGAGCTCTTTCTGGTCAGTACTAGTGCTTAAAAATCAAAAGACTGATTAATAATGCTTGTGGTAATACTGCCATCTGTGAAACCATTTAAAAAGCATACTTGCATTACCATTTATTTAAAAAGCAACTATATTTTTAGTCTGCTCCAAAATTAAATTCTAGCTTAGTCATCTGAAATCTATTAACAAGTAGTTTAAAATGTCTTAAAATCCCAAGGCATATCTTGGTTTATTTTTTTCTTTCACTGTTAATGGCCTTTTCACATTTCTAACCTTAAGCTTGACTCTACTGTGAATATTCTAGAACGATGTAAACAGTTAGGAATGTAAGTGTACATATTGATTGCATACTTGCACATCAGAACTATGTATATAATAAAATGTTGTCCTTTTTGTGAGAATCTCTAAAACTCAGAGGATTGCATTTATTTGCCAGCTCTAAGTAATTGCAACACTACTTAATAAAAAAGCAGAGCTGTATTTTTTTCTGTTAGCTTTTGTCAATATTTGTGCACTTCAGAGTTACTCTAAACAAACAAGATTTTCCTTTTTAATTTTTTAATATAAATTTTCATGTACACATACATTGAAAACCTTAATGAAGAAATGATTTAAAAATATATCCTGTTAAATGTATGTATGGGTTCGGTGTTTTCATTCTCAGCTAGTTGTGTAACTGTCAGGGCTCTGTGTAATGACAGTCTGAATCATATTCATACAGTTTAAAGCTTCTTCAGATGGAAGAAAAAATACTATTTTGCATAGAACTGATTAGTTTAAAAACTATTTTAGTTGCGTCTCATACACTGCCATGCTCTGGATCTGGGTTAGTTTTTCCTGTCTGATCAGGTTTGTACTACACAATCTTTCTGAGCTTTTATCTTTCTGCTTGCATGTGTCTTGCTGATGGAGTTAAGACCAGGATTGATTGTTTTCCAGCAGCTTACAAGCTGCAAACAAGGCTGGCATCAACTGCCAGGGGCAGCTTTTGTTTGTAGTCAGTTGAATTTTTGTGGAAACTAGGCAAGAGAAGGCTGCCACTGGTTGCAGTGGTCACGAGTCCCATCTGAAAAGGGAAAACCTGAAGTTTGGGTCTCAGAAAATAGTCAGCTCATCATCTTTCTTGACTTCAAAGCACCCTGCAAGAAAGCAGTTTCTCCTAATCCTCCTCTTCCTGCTCTTCAACACCCTGTGGCAATTGTTGGGGCTTAGTTTTCCCTTCTGGTGCTACTTATGCATCACCACCTCTATCTCATACTTAGTGCAGACCCCACAGTATAGCAGCGTGACACAAACATGGAAAACCACTGCCTGGAATAGTTTTCTTAATTAGTTTCTGGTGTAGTACAACAACGCACGCTGACATGCCTTCACCCTTCTACATGGTTCAATAATACTGAGATATATTACATTATTACTAATGAAACAGTAATTAGCCTTATACCGCCAGCATCTTACCTTTCCTGCTCATTTAATCCGGAATCTCCTCATCAGGAACTTGCTCCTTGATTTTCTTGGCAAGCTGCTGTTACTGGACTAAATATTCTCATCATCTGCTCTAAAAATGCAAATGCACAAAAATAAAGTACAGCTGCTAAAGGCTTAGTAGCTACAAATTGTTTGCAAGCTTTATGTTCACAGGGGTGTGCGAGCGCATGCAGCCATAGTATTTTCTGATTTGATACGCTTAAGTTCTGGCCCCGCTGTAGCTGATACGAAGGAATTATATCTTCATTTCACTCCCTTAATGACAAGCACGAGCACAGCCAACCATTTATTTAGAGCAAGAGCAGCAAATAAGGTATGTTGTAAAACAGACTGAGAACAGACTGAAGGGACCAAGTAATTTGTTTTTCTTACACAGGACAGGAACAGTGACACTGCAAACTATTCAGCGGTGGCAGCGTTAACAAGGGCTGTGTTAAAAACTTTCTTAACAAAAGAGTCCTCATCTAAGGACAGAGGGGAACACATTAATGAGAAGGAAGATAACTTAAACATTGAAAAGCAAGTACTATGGTTATACAGGGGTTGAATGGCAGCATTAAAAAGCACTTCTTGAAACCATTATTGGGAAACAGTAAGTTAAATTCAATCTATAATAGCTGTCACCCAGGTAGAACAACATTTGTATTGAAAACTATAAATCACTAGAAGCATTAAATACATTGTCTGTATTTTAAAAAGACTATAAATCTATATAGCTGAATTTTAGTACTAAAATAAGCCATGCTAACGTGTCATTCAGGAAGGCAGAGGCATGTGCTTCTTCCTACCTTTGTGGAATCTGAATCAAGACCTTGATCTACTATTTTAATAGAACACGATACACAACTCCACATCAGTGCTACCGACTGCAGGCTCAGGGCCTGAGAGTTAACTTACTGTTACTCTCACCACAAAATGGATTACTTGCAAGGAAAAGTGTTGATTGTGAAAAGATTAAATCATCAGAAGTCTTTTTCAGAAACTTATTTTTTTATCCAGTTGATCTTTTAGGAACATGCAAATTGGACTGCTACTGACAAGTTTTCAGCTGGAATCTTCTCTTCCCTCAGAATTCCTGCAGTGTTAAGTGGTGTGGTGTTAAGTGAGATGCAACCACAGAGAATTAAAGTGTAGGAAGTGACTGCTGGAGGCTTAAAAACCAAATCCCTCCTTTCCCAAGTCACGTGGCTGCTGAGCAGCAGCTAGGAAACCAGCTTCCCAGGAGACTCACCTTTGCTTATTTTGCCACAACAATCCCAAATACAGTTTTCCCTGAAACGTTCCAGCACCTAAATACTGCAAGAAAGCAGTCAGCAATACAGAAGTTGCTGGATTCATTAGAAGATTAAAATAACACACATATATTTGAGGGTCTTGCGTGAAGAAATATTGATGCTGGAGGAAATTGAAGTGCATTTAAAACCAGCAGTTATGTACGCAACCAACACTAGTCTGCAAGTACGTAAGATTCCATTTAATCTGTTACTCAACGGTTTTTCTTCTCATGAAAATCCTGAGGATGGTGGTAGGGAATCAAAACTATCTATAAAGGAAAATTAAGTGCCTTACGTATTTTCCTATATACAAGATAGTCTCTAAATACCCTCTTAAGTAGGAAAGTCACTGAAGCACTTCAGATGTTCACTAAAAAATAATTAGAGGTTTTAATTATATTCCTGTACTTAAAAACTATGTTCTAACAAGATATGTTAATACTTTGGTTTTAGATATTTCACAGAAGTTCCAGTGATGCTCCTACTTTCCTACACTTCAGTAAAATGTAGGGAATTTAAAATCAGTCATGACAAGGTTTAGCAGAGGAGTGACACCTGATGTTCTCAATCAAATAAAACTACGTTGGATAATCTTCACGTTCCTACAGCCTGACACCAGTAGGACATGGTATAATCCTAACACTGTCAGGCTACTTCTTCCAACCAACTTGGTGCTTTTTCTTTGCCACTACACTTCTCCAATGCCTTCCCCGAGGGATGCTTGCATTTAGGGTTTTCTTTTCTGCTAGGCTGAAGGAGGAGGTAATTCGTGACGCAATCCCCACCCTCAGTTTAGCCGTACGCTTCTCCTATCATGCCAGCTGCAAGTTTCACAGAGTAAGCGAGTACTCGTGCCAGGGGACGTACAGAAGCACGTAGAGCGTTAACCACTCCAGGTCTTCCATACATTCCCCAACCCTGTTTGTCCCTTCTGGTCCTGGAGAGGCTTCAGGCACCGGTCGCTGCAAGGCTGCTAGAGGGAACGCTCCCCAGCCGCACACGTCACAGCTGTCTGTCCTGCTAAGAAACGAGACACAGGCAAAACTACTGAAGGCAGGTACCATGCCTGTAAAGATTAAGTGTGGTGTTAAGCATTTGTCAGGAAACAGAGTTTCCTAACTTTTACTTAAAATTCTCCAGTGAATTCTGTCACGCTTGCACAACACCTGAGGCTCCTCTAGAAATCCTTCTCAATTTGAGGAGCCAGCCTCCGTTAGAGCTGCGCTGGTGCTGTCACTTGGCTACCAATGTACCCTGAAAAGGTGTGTTTTTTTATATAATGTCTTGAATAACTGCCCATCACCTCACAGCAGCAGAAGGGGACACAGTCAGGCATCAAAGAAAGAGCTAATTCAAAACAAACATTGTAACGAGCTTTAAGATATTTTGCCTCATTATTAACTCCACCACATACATTTGTCTACTATTTCAGTGTATATATATATACACTCACACTATTATATAATACATTTGTTTTCACTCCCTCCGCCACCAGTTTCTGGTACTAGCCAAAGCCGAGCTACCTCCAAAGCAGACAACTGCTTTAATCCAGCATGGCAAATTCTATTTTTGCACATAAAGAGCTACTTAAATTCACCCAAATAATCTTTCAGACTACGATGGACAGCAGAAGTCTGTAAACAAGAATAAATTTATTTTAGATTCTTTAAAGATTTAATGATATACAAAATGTATACAGTATTGTATCCTTATAACATTTTACCTTTCCCCATCAAACATAAAACACCATTTAAACAGCTACTGTGTTCGTGCCTTAGGTCTGTATCTATAAGATACACTACTGAATAAAAAATTTATAGAGCTATATACTGCCCTTTTAATTAAAAATTACAAATTAGTACCTATGTAACAAAAAAAATCGCAGCATGAAACTTCAGTTGGACAACAGTTTTCTCTTGCTGAATGCTCAACAATATTTGGGACAGTTAAATTACATTTTATTGGCATGAAGGTGCATTGCAATCTCCCGTACTTTACACAATGCTAATCCAACCCTAGCCTCTCTTAAATAAGTACCACAAATAACATAAAATTAAAGATGTTTTCTACATAATTTTAAATACATTTACAAGTTATGTATACATTCGGTTTCAATATACTGGTTTCACGAGATCTTTGGAAGGCATAACTTCTGAAGCAGTCACTACATACGAGGAAAAGCACTTCCAACTTGTGTTCTTACAAGGCAACTTATTTGGACCAGCACATACTATTTCTTCTATTAAATACGATTATACCAGTCTATCATGGCTTTGTTACTATTCGACAGTGACTTGGTGAAACTGAAATGTGTAAAACAAGAAATTTCATTATGCACCATTAGGGCTCTATTCCACACACACACACAAAACCCCCATAAAAACAAACAAACAAAAAAAAAACCCCACCCCCTAAAACAAACCAAACCCAACCCAGCTTTACAGCCATGAAGCCGAATCCTGATTCGGGAGACTCTCCACCGGAGCAGACCAAGTTTCTACCTTCGACCCCAGCCTACTGGCATTATATATACACCTCATTTGGCTTTGTCCTCTTCAAAAGGCCAGACTGAAAGACATCTGGTGAGAAAACCTTAGTGGAACACTTCCCAAAACCCACTCCAATAATACTCTGGCGTTACAGAGGTAGGTGCTTTCTCCTGTCTTGTGCCGATCGACAGTAAGACAGCGGCCAAACAAACGCGTTACCTTAAAACATCGATTGCCAAACTGCTTCCGATGGAAGGCAGACCGCACACTGCAGGTCACTACAGAGAGAAAATCCTCCACTAAACCAAAACAAAATAAAAAATAAGCCTCCTGCTAAAAAGCCCCTTTAAAAACACATCTTAAATACTTGTCATTATTCCACCTTTAGAGCGAGCAGCCGCCAAGCTGTTCTCTGTAGACAGTTACCACAAGTTGTTAGGTCCTTAGATTATGGATCAGCCAAAATTCCACGTATAAGACAGCAGTCCTTAGTTTGACATATCTTTCTTTTAATTATAGTGAAGGAAAGGTAAGTGACAACTTTGTGATGTTCCATGAAGTTTGGATGAAGCCACTGATTTGGTCACATCGTTAGAGCATCAGACGAATAGAACTGGCTGAATCGGACTCTTTGGTGCAGCTTCCAGGCTGAATTGTCAGTTCAGGGGAATCATCCTGAGGAAATAGGATCTTGTCAGGTGTGTAATCATTCCTCTTCAGATCTGTGCAAACAAAATGAAGTCATGATTAACAATGACTATTTCTTCAGCTAGTAGAATCAATGGGGCATAAAAGTCTTTCAAAGAACAGGGTATGTGTATGTTCTTATAAAGAAGAATTCCTCAGTATGCACCATGTCAAAAAGGGATGTCTTTACCATACGTGCAATCAGAAGCCTAAAGCTCTTCTTTGAAAAGTGATGGAAACCCCAGACTATTTCATCTATAGCTATTATAGCAAGTATTGAGTCAACGTTCCATGGAAATCAGATCCTTCCATGATCTGTTTTGATGGTACCAGGACTTAGAACTCAAATTTAAAATAAATGCCCTTTCTTCATATGAGAAACAACCTGGAAGAGAAGTGTGACACAGGCAGGAATCATGCAAGTTCCTTATGTTGTTCTGCTGGAGTCTAAAAGCCTGACACAGAGAAACAATTTCAAGGTTTGAGATGGGTGTAGTGTAGTTCAGGCAGCAAAAATATCTGGAATCGAAAGGTTTTAGCAGAATGAATTTTTGCAGACCTAGACATGTGGGTTTTTTAAAAACACCAAGCAAACAAAACCCAAACAACAGAAAAACAAATAATACAAAAGAGAGAAGAAAGAAAAAAACAGCACACACTTGCGAAAAACTCACCAACAAAACCTGCCAAAACAAACACAAGCAACGTTCTGTTTAAAAAGCCTAAAGATCTGCAATCGTCTCGACCTCCTCTTCCTACTTTTTCTAGGAACCTTTATCGTTTTTTTACTGTCTCGATCAATCTAATCTAACCTTCCTCCAATCCTGTGCAATATGGATATAGAACACACAGATGTTCTTAATTACTTCATCTTGGATTTTATCTTAAAATGGCACATCATTTTAAAAGTTAAATCACAAAAGTGCTGTTTATTACTTATTCCACTTACCCAGCATGGCATTAACTATTACATTGTGTGTCATACAATATCCATGACACGAGTGTCTCTGGAGAAGAAATACAACAGGTCTTACCAGGAAGTTTAAGTTTCCTGCAGCAGGAATTACAGTGATGCTTTGCTCTGAAGTTTTTTATTGCATCCTCTCCCAGGTTGGCCGGACCGAACACCATATCATATGACCTTAGAAATAAAGTGTACACAAACATGGGTCGCATGTGTGCTCTGGTAAAAATTTTATAATACTTGTCTTTAAAGCTTTCTTTAACCTTACCTTTTTTCTCCAGCTTTTATCACAGAGGGATCTGTCAAATTTTCACCAACACCTTCAGACAGCACAAGAAGAAAAGTTAAATCTGATATGTTACATAAATGCATTAATATTGAAAAGTCTTCGCATCCTTAGCTATGACTTCTAACTTCCCCAAGAATAAAAGGAGAGAAAAAAAAAAACAAAAAACCCCACCCAAATGATATGCGATACTCTACCCTCACAAAAATCGCTCCTAAATAAGCACTTTGTACTTCTCCGATTTCTTCCACCTATTTTTACATCTGCCTGTGATTTCTAATTGCAGTTTTCACGTCTAAAAGAAGTTTTCTATACAGCTCTCTCAGCCAGAGTACCTGACATACAATTCAGGATAAATAAAGCTTACCATATTGGCACTACAGAAGTGGGCAAAATATAGAACTTATAACGGGGTATATCGTTAGAAAAAAATGTATATCTTTATATTCCCAGTGCTTCTCTAAGATTTAATGCCATTAGAGCAACAAAGCTGGGGAAGGGGCTGGGGTACAAGTTCCATGGGGAGCGGCTGAGGGACCTGGGGGGTTCAGCCTGGAGAGGAGGGGGCTCAG
>JAVJGJ010000060.1:14616011-14626536 GCA_035590215.1 Microhierax caerulescens
TGTCTTCACTGGAAGGGTGGTCAGTCACTGGAACAGGCTGCCCGGGGAGGTGGTGAAGTCACCAGCCCTGGGGGTGTTTACAAGACGTGTGTAAGTGGCATATAGGGACACGGTTTAGTGGTGGCCTTGACAGTGCCATGTTAACGGTTGGACCTGATGATCTTAAAGGTCCTTTTGAACCTAAATGATTCTATGATTAAGACAGCCACAAATTCAGATTAATTAGACCTAGATGCACTGACTAATGCTTGTTATTTATTACAGACATATGAATCCTTAATATCACAAGAGAAAACCCCACATACATCTACCTTGGCCCCAATTTCAAAATAAGGACATTACCTTGCAGATCTAGTACCAACAACTCTCCTCTTGTATACTCATAGGTCCAGTGGCTGAAAGCTAGCATAACTTCCTCTAGCATGTTGGTTGGAATTATTTCATCACCGTTATTGTTGTTATATTTTCTAAACTCTCCAGTCATGCACTCTTCAACTGCAAACCACTGGCCAGCAGAGTGGCAATATAACAGGAAAACTTCCAGGAACCTAGTAAAAAGCATACTCAATGAATACATTTCCAAAATAAATGGCAAATATATCATTACTACTAGATTGTCGATTTACTAATAATTTAAATCATTTGAAACTTATACAAAGTAATTTCTATTATCGCACTAGGCTAGAATCAGTGCAAAAAGTAACAACAGAAAACACTGCCAAGGAAAACTCTGCTTCACACATTCCTAGTTATGTTCTGACATTTATACGCACAGATCAGGACCTAAATATATTTGATCCATCTGTTAACAGAGAAGAATGCCTACAGGGTTGTTAAAAGCGTGCAGCATAATGGAAATTTCAATACACTCACCTTGGAGAGTATGGAATGGATTTGGGCTTCATTTGATTGAAAGCAAAGGTGAGCTTCTGTGCTGCTCTCTGCTGCTGGATTTCCTACAATTCAAAGCCCGTATTTCGTTAGCTACGTGGTATGACCGAACATCAAGGAGACAAAATGGCAGCACCAACAGTAAGCATCTATTCCCCCAAGACAGTGTAACTAATTCCTTGGGTTTTAAATTACATCTGCATCTTCAGAATCTGAGCTCTCTGATTAAGTAAACCATACTGGAGCAGAGTTTTTAACCCTTTTGCTCATACAGAACCCCAGACTAACCTTTTTTTTTTCTCCTTTTTCTAGTAAGTATATACTAGTTTTCAGGAAGGGTGGAGAGGAACTTCTGTTTAACGTACCATGCCTGTCTATGTTTAATAACTGAAAAGGATAAAACTTACTCTCAAGCACAAGTGTAACACAGTGTCCTCCTTATAAATGCTTGACCAAGTATTCACAACTTCAGGAAGAAAAGACTTGATGATATAAAGATGTCCCGATTTCAGGATATCATATTCTGACCACGTGCATACTACTTTAAGAGCTCGACGTAAACCTCCTCCCATCTCCTCTTTACTTAAAAATTCAATTTTAGCACAGAGTCCAAGTTGTGACCAGGAAGACATGCTGTTGTTCAAGATGCTGGGAGAACTTTCTTCAAGGCGATACACGGTGACTGGCTCACCTACGTTACAATGCAAAAAGTAAATACTGCATTTAATTTTCCAAGTTTAAAATTAAAAAGTGCTGAAACCCTACAGTTTCTTAGATTTCAATGTGCTGCAATATTAAGTTGTTACTAACATCCTGAATTACCAAAAGAACTTAAACTACCCCATGGGAAGACCCCTCTCCAACTTATTTCATAGTGCAAAGTAGTACAGTGGCTTTGTCCTCCTAAATAGAACTATTAATGACACTGCTCAAACAGCATTAAGAACACTGAATAAATGTGGGGTTTTTACAGTTTATATCAGTCAAGACAACTTAAAGGAAACCTTCCAGAACAGTTTGTTATAAAAACTATTAGTACAATACCAGCACCACTGTATCACCATTTCTGAGGACAACTACAATTAAATCTACATTTCATAATCAAGTGAGCTGCCCTAGAACAGGTGTCATACCCATTTCTGTTTCTGAGTGTTGCAAGACTAGTTGCAAGGCACTAGAATTTGCTTAGGTCACTAAGACTTTAGTTTAAAATTTAGTGTGAAATTTGGCTTAATCATTCTTTATTAGAAGGAACCTGTACAGGGTTTACTTTTGTTTTCTTCCCCAAAAGACCACAGTGAACCAGCAACAAGAAGTACAGTTCTTACCTCTTGGAGGCACAGGAGTGAATGGAATGCTCTGTGATAATCTCATCAAGTTATTTCTTTCTACAGCTAGGGGGAAATTACAGCATTTGTTAAAGTTTAAGGATCTAATAAGCATCATTAAAAATATAAGCATTAGCTCATGAGGGACTGACCTGAGTAATAGTAATTGATATCCATGATAGGCTTGAAAGGCGAAGCAATGCCTGAAAAAAACAATTTGAAAAAGAGAAGAGTCTTCTTGCTACCTGTACTGTGTGTTGAAATTGCCACATGCAAAGAACACTTGCCAAGTAACTAGAGTTTAAAAAAGATTTGCTGTGCAGAAAGTACATCATATAGCTTCCTGCTTAGCTCTTCAGCACCTCGGGGTGGGGGGTGGGGGGGGAGGAGGAAAAAAAAATAATTCAGAACTGTAGTGTTCAATAGTAGGCTATTTACTGAAAGGGAAAAAAATATCACACTATTATGTGTCCATTCAGTTCCAAATCATCAGTAGCTGAATACATTCTCATACAAAATGCAAACAGTTGCTTACATAAAAAGCTCTCAGCTTGCTTATAGCAGAAACAAACTTACCATTCAATGCATCTTCTTCAGATGGCCTGTGAAATGCCACAAAACCAACAGTCATTGCCTCTTAAAAACGTACTTTGTATTCACCAATTTGACACGTCACCCTAGGTCACCTTGTTAACCTCACAGTCCTGCTTTTATCCTATTTTTCAAGGGCAGTACAGGCTTCTTAATTACAAAACAGTAATGGAAGGTTGTTAAGTAATCTCATGTTTTCAGAGCTACGCTTCAAATACCACCAAGTCACGCACAACATTATGCAAAGTCTGCATCACAAGAGCTCATTCCCACAGAGGTGCTTTAATTAAAACTTGTTCACAACAGCTTACCCTTCTGTTATCAGATTAATAAAGTAATGGCTTTAACAGTTAACTCGGGGGATAGCTGTTAACAACAGCCATGTCTGCAGAATCTCAGGGAAGGTTTACAGTTTGAAAGGTTGGGTAAAGACCTTTACTGGGAAGCTAGTTCCTTAATAAGTGTCAACACAGCCATTTTCATTTAAGGGCATGTTTTGCCTTCTGACATGTGACCCCATTAATCTAAATAGAACCTGTCAAAGCATTCCAGTGAACACATTCAGTTATTTATTAGAAAAAAAACCCTTAAACCTTGTTTTTTTCATCAATTGCAACTGAATACCACCATAGCCAAAGACAACAACCAGAAAGAAAAAAAAAAATCAAAATACAAAGTAATCAAAAATGCTTACTTACATTTGACTGCTATTTGAAGGTCTACCTTGTAACCAATCCTTTAAAACAAAGGAGAGGAAAAAACAAATAAGGTTTCAGTTTTGTAAGGAAAAGATAGTACATCCATTGGAGGTGGGGTGGTAATGTGTTTTAAGATCTTGCAGCACAGCCTGTTTATCAGAAATACTTCACCAGGCTGTACTGAACCGCCGTTGAATGGAAAGACTCAAATAGAACTGAGGAATGGTAATTACAATTTAAAGAATAGATAAGGCTATATATTCGCTATTGTTTTATGGATTATATAAATCATTATTTTCTTAAACAAGAAGTCGTGGGCTTTTCCCCATCAACAGGAAGCAGCGTAAGTTTTCTTGGTGAGGTTATGCACAAGATGTAATAGAGAACATGCACAACTTCTTCCCCTCAGCCAAAACAGGTCCCCTTCTGTCGTGTCCTCGAACAAATGATTCCACAAATCAGCATTATTCTTTACACAATCTGCTGCTTCTCCTCCATTTGCTCACAGTTTCTAGTTCTGGTTAACAACAAAAAAAAGGCAGGTACACACCGTTAGTAAGGCTGCTTTAGAGTCTACTTGCTGAGTGTCTTCACTCGATGCTCTTCTGCTCTTGCTGTACACTACGAATGAAAGAGATTTGTCACTGGACAAGGGACAGCACATGCCATTGTTACTCACCCATTTTGTAAGAGTCAGCAACTAGGCTCCTTGGTGTGGCTCTCATGAAAAAAGCCCGATCCACCACTATCTGATCTTTACACACTTCCAGCACAGCCCTGACTAGATCACTTTGCTTTTTATGACTCTGGCTACCTGTGGCAAACACAACAGAATTAAGCTGGTGTGACTAGAACCACCGCAACGAGACAGAGGAGCAGAATCAAGTAGCACCTGCCAGGAAAATATTTCAAGATGCTTTAACCTTTTGTGATTCCTTTGTATCTTCTTAGAATATGCATCATCACGAGAATTTAGTAATAAAATGAGGTTACCTGGAAAGGCGACACACTTACGTTGTTCTGAATGGGCTGCCAGAGGGTCAGTAAACCCACCGCAAGAACTAGATTGTCTTAGACCACAGTCAGTTTGAACACCCTACACAAAACAAACAAACACACACAACCCACCACGTATCATTAGTCTTCATTATCATTGTTCTAAACTGCTACTCTTTTGGCACACAATCTGCCCGGTTTTCTTTTCAAGGACTATCTAGGATTCTTTTTAAAACTTCTGGATGTACCTTTAATACCTTGCTGCACAAAAACGTGCAAATTGAGTGCCTAATAAATTTAAAATGCTCTTCATAGTAACCATCAGCTCTAACATGTTCAGGTGCACATTAAGACTACTGACCCATACTGAAAAAGTTCTTTAAAAGAAAATGTTACAACAGGATACAACTACCGAAGCGTACGTTGCACTGGATCTCTACAAGCATCAAGAGCTGCCCTGTCACATGTTTTTGTTAACTATTGATTCCCATTTCAGAACGTGGCTCTAGCAGACCACGTCAAACCCACCGAAAATAGGAACAAAATCTAGAGAAGTCTTACCACACAGAAACCTAATGGAATGGAATGGAATTTCCTCATGGATGTATTCCTTAATAATTACATACTTTCTGATTATCTACTGAGCCAGTCAGCTTTTGACATCAAAATATTTCTTTTGTGAAAAAGGAGAAAGGTAGTTTCACCACAAACCAAAACTACATGAGAACTGGCATAGGGCTGGAACATGCCTCACAACCAGCCTATTAATATTAATACCAATGGTTACCTGAATAAAATTAATAGCCTAAAAGAATAAAAACCTAGAACTTGGAATGCTATGCCACTTTTGATTCCAAGATTTGTAACAGTCAGGAAATTGCAACCATCCTTTTTCACCCTTCCCTCTTAAGGAATACACTCCCCCACACCTAAACACATACACACACACACCTGTGTGTATGTATGTGTGTCCAAAACATCTGTGTGTGTCTACAGAGGTGTGTACATAAATATGAGAAAGACTATTTCTTTATATCCCTAAACATAAATACTTCATTGGAATGCAACACAGAGAATGCACCTGCTGAAAGTGTCTTCTGAAGACCCATTTTTAGGTCTATATGCATTTCAGTGTTCAGCATACATCTTCAGCATCTTACAATCAATGACTGTAGTACCTACGTGAAAGATAAGAATCAAACCAGCCCCACCAGTTAACCTGGGACAACGCTATTACTACGCGTCTAAGAACAGCAGTACTGTCTGGAAATGCTATCAGAGTTTGCAACCCATTAGTACCAAACACTGGAACTATTTAGACCTACGTCAAGGAGACATCCAGCTGTATTTGTGCAAAGGTTCAACTGTATAACTTTTTTTCACCCCCCTCCCCTTTTTTTTTTTTTTTTAAATCATGGCCAGGGTTTACTTACAGATAATGATTTAAGAAAACAGATATCCCTGTCTTCGCTGTAAAGAATACATTTGGTATTTGGTGAAAGTAATGTCTCTAATAAATGGAAACCTTCTTTACTTACTTGAAGCCTGGTTGTCTCTATGCCCTCCAGTATAGCCTTTTTGAAGTCTTCCTGTCGCTCCTGTTAAAAAAAACCAAAGCAAACTGTAAACATGATTAGGAAAAAAAAAACCCATGCCAAAAATACACACAAACAAAAAGCTCTTCGGTCACACACTGTACTTCATCAGAAGGTCCTGAAGGAGCACCTCAGCAGAACACACTGCAAATGGTCCTAACACAATTCCCAAGTCAGATTCTCCCCTGAATGAGGGGTAACTGCAAACGGTAACTAATATTTACTAACTTATCTTAACAGCTATGGTGAGAAAACCAGCTTTTTTATATATACTATAGCATTTGGAGGACAGGTTTGTTGTGATTAGTTGCTTTCCATTTAGTTATTTTTATTATTCTTTAAGAAAACAGAAATTATACTTCATTTTAGTTTGTGACAAGTTTATTGCAAAGGGTTTTTTTCTTCTCAGAAGCGTAATGAAAACTTTTGACACTTTTTAAAATCATATACACTATAATCTTGCTCTACAAAATATCATGTAAATCACTGAAATCTTCCTAAAGGCTGATCTTGAAATTTTTAAGTGTCAAACATTTCATTAAACACTAATTATAGGATACATAACTTTATCTTAATTCACAACTGTAGTCATCTCAGCTTTCATAACCTCAGACTGTTTAATATTTCATTAGTATCATATTATGAAGCAAAAGTACTTGATGTGCAGTTAAGGTTGTACGAGTTTTCATGAGATTTTATTTTAAAAAAAAAAAAACAAAAACATAAACCAGATACACATTCCTTCCAGGCTGCATTTTGTGTATTTTGCAAGTTCTTTGATTATATTTGCTCTTAGACTTTTTCAAAACATATTGTGACGTTTAATTAAAATTAAAAAAATTAGATTAAAAAAAAATAAGATTAAAAAAACCCAAAAACCAAAACAAAACTACCCCCATTAACATGCTTGAGAGAAAGTCTTCCATGCTTACCTCAATATCAGCACTTCTTTCTTTAATTTTGCTTGCTGCCTCTTTAAACCGCTGTAAGTCCATGCTGTCTCTGTGACCTTGGACACAGTGAATTCAAAGAGAGTATTCAAAATCAAAGGCAACCTCCAGTGCTCTGACCATGCCAACAGTTCGCATCACCACAGCAAAGGGTTACAAACCACCTAAGTTCTGGGTGCCTGTTCGCACTAGAGAAGACTTCCCAAACACACTAAATGTCAGTGTCATCAAGTGTTAATGTGAAACTACGGGTTTCCCCACATTAACGTCTGGATCACTGCAATCCCAAAAGTAAAACTAACGTTTTAAAATTTTACTTGAGTGCATGCTCCTCACGTGAAAGGGACGGGGCAGTCTGAATTGCAGTGTTGTCAGGGACGTTTGAACCAAGGAAGGACAAGTAGATGGTTGTCCTGAGGTAGCTTTTACAATATACCCTTCATCCTCCCTGTTGCCAGAAGCACCTTTCAGAATTTTACTAAGCATGTGGCTTTATAATGAATGAAAATCTACTTGTCTTCACAGGGGAAAGCTGTGCTGTATCACAAGTTTTATAAAACATGGACAGTAAGAATGAAGAGTATGTTCTAAATGCTAGAAATGTCAACTGGACACTTAAAACTTGGCTCCAGTAAAATAAGTAGCGTTAGTATTCAGAGCTATTAGTGGTGAAATACATTTAGAGGTTAGATGAGAGGTATACAATCACTGTCCACTATTTCTGTTTAGTCTTGCTTTCTGAATTTTTAAAAAAATGTAAATTTTTAAACCATGAGGAAATTATAAATAGCTACTGACTGTACAAATGATTTGTATCAATACAGACTGATCTGCAAATGTGTAGATACTCCTCCTATGCATACACAAATGTAAAAATGCTAGTGCACGTAGGTAACTTCTTAGGACTCTTAAGTTTCACAGCAGTAGAATAAACTCTTGTGTAAAGATTTAAATTCTTTTACATCCTCAACAAACCTTTTGGAAACACTGAGACATCCCTGAACACCTGGGGCAAGACAACACCTCTGCAGGCAACCTGACAATTCCAGACTGTGCTCTTCTGCCATACAGTAGGCACACTTAAAGCATGATGTACTTTACAGAAATCAGTTAGTAAACCCACACCTGTGTTTTGCAACGAATCTGCCACTGTTTTACCATTTCAAATATTTAGGTAACTCTAACCAGAAACACGCACCTTTTTTACTTTTCAGCAAAACTTGAGGGAAGGCATAATGCTGTATTTAATAAAAGGACTTTGGAAGCTTCCAAAATGACTGCCAAAAGATACGTTAGCCTAGGCAACAGTGGAAGATCCCAGTTACAACAGTGTTTAGAAACAAAGTATAGGAGGATCCCTCAGCTTGACACAGATACCATAGAGATATTTGTCCAGGATTCCATCAGCCTAAGAAGTCTTCTGTAATTACGTCAAGAAATAGACAATATTTTTGGCTTATGCAATGAGAAGGTAGGAGCTTTACGATGAGTCACAAAAAGTTTGTCTACAACGCCCATACCAAGTTGTGGAGCTGCTAATTGCACAAAACTGTTATACTCAACAACTGGCTAATGTTTTTCAGAAAAATATTGTCTATGTGACAGAATTATAAAGAAATGATATTTTAAGTTAAAAAAAAAATTCAAGCAACATAGGGAAATTAGAGATGTTAAAAGCAAAAAAAGCAGAGCAAAATGGTAGAATAAAGTCACCTGCAACCGGAATACACCCAAAATACTATACAATTCTTGGTAAGTCAAACCTTGTGGCTTAGATTTGGTCCACAGTTTATGAAGTAGTCCCATAAGGATGTTAGAACATAACTCTTGGGTTTGTAGTTCCATTGCATGGACATGCTGACTTTTGGAAAGTTCATCTTTAACATTCAATTTTCCGTGTGAGCTGCCACAGTTGACTGTTGACGTCAAGTCGCCAGTTGACAAAGAGAACTTCGTCTGGGGCTTGTTCTTCGGTAAGTTGACAGAGGACTGGTGATCACATTTGTCAACTCTGCAGCTGTAGTTATCATTAGTGTCACTCTCATCATGAATAAAACCACAATTAATGTATCCTCCATTTTCAACAGAAGGTTGGGTGAAAGCAAGGCAAGCAGAGCCAGAAGCAAGAGGATAAGAGCAGCTAATAACGACTTCAGGACACTCAGAATCTACTTGGTTATACTTACCCACAAATGCACCAAATTCTACATTATTATCTCCTTCTGTAGCCTTAGAGAAAACAGTCTCTTCATGCTTTGCTGAAGAATCCAGCTGACTTTTGCAACTGGGCCGAGATGGAGTGCTAACAAAAAATTTGGTTGTTGGGGATGTTATATGTGGCATGCTGTTGGATGAATTGCCTAATTTCTTATTTTTACTAACGGATTTTGAGATCTCTGCAGCCTGTATTCGTTGGCGAAGTTCTGGAGGAGAAACAGCATTTGAAAATAAGGCACTGCCCGAGGAACCTGCCTCTTGAAAGTTTATTTCTTCTCTTCGGGGAACTGGAGCTAACTCCTGACCAATTGTCTTATGTGGGACTTCTTTTTCATCACGTATAGAAATGTTACAGAGTAAAGCATTATTACTCTCAAGGCCTCCTTGCGGAAAAGAACCAAAGACGTTTCCAATGCTGTGCTTTTTCCACACAGATGATCTCAGCGAGCCATCCTCAATGAGGTTTTGTGCCAAATGTTTTGAAATGCTCAATTCCCGTGTGATTTCATTGTGAACCTTGCTAGCTTCCGAAGCTTTCTGTGCAGTCAGTGTTTTCAGGGTATCCACAGTTAGAGCCGAGAGATCCTGCAAGTGGCCAATCTGTGAATCTAGAGACTGTAACGACCGTTTTATGTAGTTGACACGATCGCCAACCTCCTTTATCTGAATACACATTTGTTCCACCCTAAGAAAAAAAATGAAATTATAAAGTAGCTAAGAAAGGTATTTTTCTTGATACACAAAAGAAACATCTTTGCAACCCTTTCTGCCCATTTAATAAGGAAAAAAAACTCTGAAATTTCGAGATGGTGTACACTATTATATTGGACTGTTCTGTAATACAACATTTGTACATGATTTTGAATCACGGAATAAACATACACATCAATACAGGGCCTACAGCACTTTTTCAAATTTATCAGTTTATTATAACACCATGAGAAACTAAATAATATGATTACCTCAGCTTACTGAGTGCTGCTACAGATAAGGACACATCAATCACATTATTAGCTTCCGCGTAGCAATGGAAAGACATTACCTCAGGTTTGCATAAATACTTTCTGGAGCTGCATTTTACACCCACCCCACACCCCACCCTCCCTTAAAGCACATTTAAAAAAAAAAAAACAAAAAAAAACCCCAACCTACAAAAGTTCTAAGCTTCCTTATTCAGAAATTATAGAATAGAATAGAATAGAATAGAATAGAATAGAATAGAATAGAATAGAATAGAATAGAATAGAATAGAATAGAAT
>JAVJGJ010000060.1:14642199-14662599 GCA_035590215.1 Microhierax caerulescens
TCTGCTTTACCTATTACTCCGTCTTGACCTCAAGCCATGAGCTTTCTCAGTTTCACCTTTCCACTTCTCCCCCCAGCTGAGTGGGGGGGAGTGAGCGAGCGGCTGTGTGGTGCTCAGTTGCTGGCTGGGGTTAAACCAGAACCGATCCCTTTTCAGAGAAGTTACTACTATGCAACAGCTAACTGCATGGAAATATTTCCATCCAATGTAGTCAAGTGGTATTTCCAAGCAGTTTGGCAACACGTTATTGTCTTTGTAATGCTCCCATCTCTGGAAGGTCTGGACAGCTCTGCCTCCTGTTGCACACACTGAACAGCCACATTTATCACTCAAGTTACTGTGGCAGCTTACTTAAAATTTGAAGTCCAAGCACAGGGAGCTTTTAAACTAAGAGTTGGGCCCTCTAGTTACAATGGTGTAACAAAATTACTGCATGTAACTGAAATTAAACACCAGGTGTTCCCCCTAATTTAGGGTACAGGCCTATACACATTTCCTTTCCTTTTTTTAAGCCTTGCTAAAGCAAGCATACCCTGTAGAATTTCATGCAACTAGTGAAAAATATGTACAAGGAACCTAGAACTAGAAAACAAGTCTTGGTCTTTATACAGAGCTAGTACTGCACCAGCCTGGAAAGCTGCATCACATCCAAGATTACAGTCTCCACTTAAAAACCTTTGTCTTTATGCAGAAAAAACTCTTGCACTAATTCATTAAGGAATAGTCTCAAAATCCATCTACTAATGACTGGTAGCTTGGCTGGCAGTGCTAGGACTTACCCTCCCTCCTCTGTTTGCTTGTGAACATATGCCAGTATGTCTGCAGCTCTCCCAGTTCCTTCACACACGACCACCGGTACAGGAGGACTTTCTTGAAGGAAATCCAAAACTGTGAGTATGACATTGGGGCCACCTTCAAATACAAGTGCCACCACCGGCACACCCTGGCCAATTCCTACAAAGTTGCAACAACATTGTAAGTGTATAAGGAATGCCTAGATAGATTTTACATATTTAATAAATTAATTATGTCCCCTATGTCCCTTCTATCTATTTTAGATCCTGCCTGACAGACATTTTAGCACAGTTTCAAGCACTCTTTATACTTTGCACGGCTGGGAAAGCACTGAAAAGAAGCTGATAATTACAGTGGAATCCCGTCTATAAAACAAGAGATTCTTCACAGAAATATTGCTGAACCAATGCAGAAGAGCAAACATTTTTTCTTTAGGGAACTCCCCTTCTACTTCCCCCCAAATAGTTTCTAAAGATGACAACAGGTATACAATTTGAACATTGTTACATAGAAATCCTCTACCAACAGGGAGTATCGCCAAAGCATTCCTAGAAGAGAAAAAAGCCCACAGATGCGTTGCTCCGTAATTGGGAAAACACCAAAAGTAGTCATGGCTTCTTTGCACAAACACAGATGATGTTTTACAAACTGAACTGCCCTATTGTGAAACTGCAAGTGATCATTATCAAAACCATGCATCAATCAGATCAGTAAGACCTGATGACGTACTAACAACACAAGTCACATACATTTGCTTTCTCAAAGCAAAACGGACATTCAAAAGAACCCTCCTCTCTGGTCCCAGAGAAATCTGAAATCTACCAGCAATACCTAGGGTCCAAAGCAGCAGCTGAAATTTGCAAAACAATCATTCAGACTTGAAACATGAACAAAAGATTAATTTTTCTATTTTCTCATTCAGGTGTTTGGTGCAAGTACCTTTTTCATTAAAGCATAGTGACGTTCAGCCCTCAGGCATCAGGATTACTTACTTGCATGAATCCGTTGCAAATTAATAGTTTTTTCCAGTTCTCTCCGCAATTTAACTTCTGCTCCATACTTTCCAACTGTTCCATCATCCACCAGAATGAAATGGGAATGGAGGTTATTTAGGACGTTTAGTTTACTTAATGGGTTTAACAAGGTTTGATATGGAGCAACCACCTGAGTATAAGCACACAACAATGTCTTTTACTTGTAAAGATTCACATTTGTTTCTCTGAAACTTAACTTTTTTGTCTGGACACGAGAACTGGTGGCTCAGCAAGAAGCACTAACACATACAAGCATGCCTGGCATCAGGACACACCAACAGCTGTAGCTCTTAACTTTGTGCAGGAAAGCAGAAAACTGTATCACAGAAGGATTCTGTTCTGAAGGATAACAGAGAAAATACACTTGGAAAAAGTGTCTTTGGGGGAAACCTGTGACTGCTGCGGCAAATAGTAGCACTGAAGACTCCACATCAAAATTTTTCAACTTACTGTCCTCTGCAAATGTGAATTCTCTGTAATACTTCAGCATTTTTGTTTATTTGATTCAGTAATATTGGGGGGTGGGGTGGGTGGGAGGATTAAATACTTGAGAACAAGCCTCTCCTCTAGCACATTTGCATTTTGCAACTTGTTTACACTAAAGATCTTGCGTAAGTCACAAATGTCAACGTATCCTCATAGGAAAGCAAGTATTCTAATGATGCAAAGCAAGGAAAAAAACATGCTTGAGCAGTTTTGTCAAAAAATAAGTCAGGTAAATCATTATTTCAGTTAGGTAATTTATCCTTACATCTCTTCCAACAAGGTCATTTCTGTTTTCGATCACTCCCCATGGAGCAATCCCAATAGTGCAAATCTTTCGAGATGATCTGGAAGCATGTTCTCGTAGAGCATCACCGACATGTTTTGCAACACCTGGTGGAGCACAAAGAGATTTTGGTGTACTGAATGTCACAGCTTATTGAGAAATACAACTGTGGTATTAGTTAACTGGGCCTTTAAGGATATGGGAACTTACTTGACACAACCCCAAAGAAAAAGCACTGTGCTACATCTACTAGAAGGACACAAAGCAACATGTATCAGTAATTCAATAAAATATATAGTAGCCTAGTAAGAACTAAAGAGTTCTCAGTACATTACTGTACTTGTTTTAATCACATTAAGTTTTTCCTCTTTTGGTTTCAAAAAACAAACAAGCAAAAAAAAACCCCAAACCAACCAACCAACCAAAAAAACAACAAACCCCCCACCTTTATATTGTTTCTCTTTGCAAGACAAAACAGCAGCCCATTTCAATCTGCACATGTTCAAAATGCATTATTTTAATTTCACTTGACCAAACCCACTCAAATTCACTCTGCTTTAAGATGAAGCTATGCATCCATTAAATCTTTCGACCCTTACAAACCAAAGCCCAGTTAACCGTGCCCCTTCATTGGTACTTCTTTACCTGTGTTCACTCCTCCAGTTATAATCCAGGCTCCCGTTGTTACTGCAGCTTTAATAAGACCTTTGCCAAGCAACTGTTTAATGCGTGGGTGAAGTTCAAATTTCTGCATGCCCCCATGGACAGATATGACAAGCTTCGGCAACTCCATCTGCCATTCTTTAAGCATAAGTTGCAGAATAGCTTCAGGCTTAGTGTCATATGACAATCGCACGTACTGCAGGCACGGGAAGAGAGTTCAAAGGTTCTTAAATCATCACAGAATCAATAGATGAAAGGAAGAACCAGTATGTGTTCCAGAATATATTATCCTACTCCTGGCCACCAAAAATGTAATTCACTCTCTCAAAACACGGCGGATGCAATAAATGAACAGTTTCCTTTATGTCTTCCAGGATTCAGGAGAAGACAGTTAATAGTTTTGAAAGCAAGTTTTGGAAAGGGAATGACTATGTTATTTCATTCTACTGGCACAGTGACCTAGAAAAATGAATCTTCATGAAAGCACTGAATGGTCTCCAAATTTGATGAAATTCAGAAATATTTATAAAAGTTCTGCCATCTACTGGGGAAAGGCTTGCATACCCCCTTTGGAAAGTTTTACAGACAGTTGCTTGCTTTTCCTTCCCTGTTCCTGGTGGGAAGGAAAGCTACATTCTTTGATAGAAAACTTCCAACTAGCAGCTTTTTAACTCTCTCTGTTTAACAGCATAAAATTAAGTAGATGGTTGATCGGTTAAAAATACTCTTGCATCTTTAATATGAGCTATTCCGTAGAGAAAGGACGTTATGCAGAAATCAAGCCCTACTTGAACCAAGTTCTAACTAAAAAAACATCGCTATACCAATAAACTAGTTTTAGCAACCCCACTGGCACTCTGCAGAAGCGAGCACAGAAATGCATGTAGGCAGCTTGCTATTTCTGTGCTAGAAAAGGATTTGCAGCAATTTTAAGCTAAGCGGGCAAAGGAATGCATATGCTGCTTGTTATGAACACGAAAGAATTCTGCTAAGAGCCCTTCTCTCCGCAGAGATATCTGACTTGTGAGCCCTGAACCCTCCTTGGCGGCTCTGCCAGCTGCACAAAGAACACAGCTCCCTCATGCAAGCACTTCAGTTTGGCCAGAGGAACCACACCGCCTCAGCACCTCCTGCAGCCTGAAACTACAGGGGCATTAAATCATTTCTGCCACAACTAGAAATCCTTTATAAAATGGTTGTGGAGAATATGCCAGAATGTCCAGTTTTCTAGTCTCTCCCATACATGTGCACTTGTGAATTAAGAGCTGGTTTCCAAACTTTTAGTTTATTGGTGTGCTCATTCTTAACACCCTCTCCCAAAAAACTCCCGTTATTCTGATTGGTACAATTACGCTTCAATAATTTTGAACAAATCACTAAAGAAGCATATTCCACATCTGTCCTTAATTTTAAATGATTTTTCAGAGTTTAAAAATTATGAATAGAGGGTTACAATAGCAGATGTTACTTAAAAGGTCCTATAAAAATTCAACAGTAGTGAGCAAGCAAGCAGCACAGATGAATAAGCTGTATTTTCATGAAGTCTGAAAGAGCGATACTAAATGTTTAATGTAATGTTTTGCCGAAGTGATTAAGAATTCCTATCACCATTTGCAATTTGAAGGTAAGCCAGTACATGAATACGACTAATTCTGATAGAGCTGAGCAACTTCTGTATGAAAAATAAATTTAAAAAATGGAAAATCTGAAAGCAGATCACAATAAAAAAATACTAGATTAGTAGAGGGCACTGGTTTGTCATAGTATGTGTGACATTGTTTTCAACCTTCAATTTCAAGAATTAAATGAAGTATCACCATCTCTATCAACATGTTTAGAGTAAGAAAGAAAGGAAACATCATACATGCCTTAGCCCTGTAAGAATGAGAGCCACCTTGAAAGTTGATGACACCATAAGCATCAGTAGAGGTCTGTTCCGTATGTTTTTCCACCGACCACTCTTCTATTTCCTGGTTATAGTTTTCACCCAGCTTCACATCGGAGTATTTCATAGCAAGACTTGCAGTAAAACAAGCATGTTGTCTGACCAAGCGGCCACAGCAGCACCTGCGCCCAACCATATCATTTAGAATACTTCAGTAAATACTAATATTAGAAGACAAGAAGAATCTTTTATCTATAAAGAGATATGTCAAATTTAGAAAGCAAAGATTCTGAATATTATATAAAGCACTTTTCCAGAGCAAGCCTTGTCACCATACATGCTTATAGCAAGAATTAATTACAATACATAACAATTATGCAAAATATCGAAGCTCACATATTGCAAGTTGGAGGCCAGAAGAAACTGATTCTTTGAAGCCAAATAATTTACATAACATTTATAAATCTGTGATCTACATGTTACAGACAGTTAGTTCTTTATCTGTTAGTTGTATGTTTTATATCTAACCTTTCACTAACTTGTCATTTGCAATATTGATCAAAACTTTTTCAAACTCTGTTATGAAACTGCTTATTTAATGGAAAAAAATATTCAGGAATATTGTAATTACAAAAGAACTCTTACCTGACAAGTTGCTGACAAATCTGACATCCTGGAAGGCATCTACAAGAAATATTTAAAGATGTGAGTAAACTTCACCTTCACTTTGAAGCGGGGTGGAGGTGGGTGGGAAGGGAAAGTCGGATTCATGTGCTTACAGAGAGATTACTGAACAGCAGATCTCCAGTAAACAGAAAACATGCTGCCCAAGTTTGCTCATTTTTAACATGGTAACTTGTCTGTCTTTATTTTACATGACTGTAATATACTTGGCAAGTAAAAACGTATAAACTTGCAAAAGTTTCAGTCCTGAGACTTCAGACAGGTTTTCCAGCTTTGAACCATCAATATCTGAAGCCCATGAGTACTTCCGATGGATTATCTGCAGTACTGAAACCTTTTATCTAGATGCTGAGAAGTTAGTAACAGACCAGCACTTTCTGGAACTCATTCTAACTACATTGTTGCATCTGTTCTACAAATCCATCCTTCTAATACACATCCAAGTTGCACTACCTGTGCGGGAAGTTATTTTGATCGTTTCTGAACTGCCTGTACAGAGAAAGATATATTTGAACAGACCTTATACAGTAGTGTCTTTACATAAAGGCTATTAAATAATTTCTACCCTCTTCCATCTTAAACAGTTTCCACGCTTTCCTGCTAACAGCTTTCTTATAATTTAAAATTAGCACAGCAGATAAATTTATGTCACTGTTTCCCACAATTTTCATAAGCAGCTGTTAACCAATTATGGTTAAGAGCATGCAAAAGCATACAAAACCAGATGTTACACAGTTGTCTTCAACTGTTTTCAGACTCTGAGCATAAACAATTTTTAAATTTCATCCTCTATATAAGTTACACTGATATTAATCTTCTAAGTTTATAACACTAAACTACAGCTTTAGATCTTCTCTAACAGTTATTAAATTATAATTATCTCTAATCAAAGGTACAGATCAACAAAACATATCAAATACTCCTGTCTAAATTCAATTAATTTATGCATATTTCACAAACAACAATAAGCAATTTTACAAACTGAAGGACACAGTATGACAGGAAAGTTGTGAAGTCCCTTGTATGCTACAAATGGGTTAAACTAAAAGGGCAGGCATTGAAGACCATTTTGTTCCTTGTGAAATGCTCTGGAAATTTTAACAGCTTCCTAATTACTTTGTTTGCATTTGCAAATTTTCCATGTGCTACAATCATGGCTATAAATTCTAAAAGCTTCTCATGTCACATGGTTTCAAGGAATGTAGTGAATTACTTACAATAGCTTAAAAATTCTACAGCATTTACTTTGCTCTTTTCCTGCCTAAAAACAAATGTCTTAAGTAATAAAACTCTTTTGTTCTGTTGGGGCAGAGTATAAGGGTGGTGGTTTTTTTTTAATGGAAAAGACTGAAATTGAAGTTTTCTGAAATTCAGAAGAAAAAATTCTCAGTTTCTCTCAAGCTAAAAAAAAAAAAGCCTGATCTGAAATCCATAATGACAATAGTAAACATTTTGGGGAGACAAAACTGCCTTACAAAATCAATTTTGAATCTATTTTCGATTTTAATTTATTTAATCTGTCACGACTATGCACATCAAATTCAATCATTGTAGGAACTCTTGAATTATACCTATAACACTTGGTGAAGGTAAACTCTGCTAATTAGATATGTTAGAGGTATCACTAACTTGCTTGATTTCATATCTCTAATATAGCTGTAAGGGAAAAACAACAGGTGAGATATGCAAAATATTCTTTATTAGTCTCAGCCTCCCCTCCAGAAACTTATTTCCCCATCCTTCAGCCTCATTTTTTCCTTACAGAACTTAAGGATAAAAAATTACTAGATACCACATGAAATCTTTTGATATCCATATTGTTCTTATTTAATCTATCTTCCCTGGAAGCAAATATTTCTTTGTTTTGTTCTCCCATCACAATGCTCTTTATTCTTCTATGAATTCTTCATCCCTTTTTCCTGCACTATCAGGTTTATTTTTGCACTTCAGCCTACACTCACACTGCTGTTCTTTAAATTCCAATAGAGGCTATCTCTATATGACTTTCTGACTTCAGGACTATGCCAGTAAGAAAAAGTAATAAATAAATAAATTACAAAACCCACACAGGAGACACACCATAGACATCACTAGGAGGACTGGTAAGAAGCAGCAAAGAGAACAGGGGAACATTTATTAGAGATTTTTGCAATGCCAAAGTACTTTCAGAAAAAGAAGAAAAAAACAAACAAAAAAACAAGCCAGACACAGAGAGTGACAATGTCCAGCAACAAAAGTGAACTACTAAAGACAGTATTGTATACAGATAAGTAGTTAGGCCAAAAATCTATTTTACACTCTCTTTATAATCTTTAAAGTACTGATTTTTTTTTTTTTTAAAGAGCAGCAATGAGTTCTTGCATCATATGTCGTTTACCTGTGGGGGTCTTTTGAACTTGGTATAATATACACACACTCCCTCTTTGTGAAAGTATTTTCTATCCAGGATTTCTGGGACTGAAAAATAAAAAAGCATAACAGTATTATAAAATAGAAATCATATAACCTTGCAATGAAAAATGCTTTTTAAGGAAACAGGGGATAGAGTATGAGGGGTATTATATTTAAAGATGAAGGCAACTAGTGTCTAACAAAAAAGTTAAATTAGCATTAATTATTTTGCTGTCTCTCAAAAACTAACAAAACCATATATGACCCTATAAAAGCATCTCACACTGCCTAAAAGTTGAGATAACCAGAATCATTATGTAATTATACACAAATCCCTTAAAAATCCAAAGTAATGTTTTCAAAGCTAACATTTAAATAGCAAAAATTTGCAATATGCAAATAAAGATGCACCCAAAAAAAAACCCCAAACAACTTAAAAATATACTGTTTACCTTTCTAAGAGAAAAAAAAGTTACCATTTTTTAAAATTAACCACACTACAGTGAGATTCAAATAATCTCACCTATTTACCTCTTCACTAAAGTAAATTTTTCATCTTGAGATTGCAGGAAGCAACACTGGCAATCTTTTCTAGTAGCAATAAATAGGTCACAACCTTTGTTCTTCATCAAGAAACTTTTCATTTCAATAAGCAAATTTAATTAGCAACCCTAATTTTAAGCTTAAACTTGAAACGTATTCTGAAACATGAAATTAAGGAGGTTTACTTCTTCAAATGCTTACCTGTTCCAATAGCTAGACATAATTTTATTTCAGTTACTTTAAGCAGCCATTAACACAGGTTACCTTACAAGATAATCTCAGGATTACATGCTAAATGATATCATCACGTACAATGTCTACGTCACATTTCAGCAATACATTGGGAAAGGAACTCACGACATGATTTTTAGTATTAAAAACAAGAAATAAATCTTGGGATGCTGATTTGCACGTTATGCAAGATTACTTTAAATACTTTTTAACATTATGCTAAAATTTATTCCTTGCTGACAGCATGTCTTGTTCTACAGTTACATTTTACCTTTAGAAAAACGTGAGAAGTTTCATACCTGTTTGATTTTACAATGAGGGGAAAAAGAACAACTGACGTATATTATTCACAGGTATCTATAATAGAGGTCTGTGGAAGCTATGAAGAAACTAAGATTTTTTTCAGACCTATTATAACAGAAGACTCAGTAAAGATGGGTAGTTTTTCACTCATCACAATTTCAAGATCAGTTTAAGATAACACCAAGAAATTATTACAGGTAAGAATGTATCAGCTAGTTTTAATACAGGTCCCTGGAAAACTGCTCCTGAATTCCCCACCCTCTTTCAAAAATATTTCCCAGCCTCAGCAGATCCTTCCCACATTATTCATCATGATGCAACTTCCAATATTTTGTTTTAGTGAACTTTGACTAGGAAGATGATGGCAAAAAACTGCTGCTCCAGTTTCTGTCCTCACATTAAGGTGGCCACCGGTCTCTTCCAAGGAGGATGGGAAGGTGCAGGGTACAAGTGCTCCCAAGAGAGAAAGAAGAGTAGGAGAAAGGGATGCAGAATCCACAGGGAACAACCGCGGCGGGGAAGAAGAGCTGTGAACAACAGAACAAGCACCCACACCATATATTTGAGATTCAAATTAATATTTTAAACACCCGGAATAAATAGCCAAAGCCATTATTTGCCACCCTCCTACCTCCTTTCCCTATACATTGGAAAGGATGCTGTTGCAAAAGAAGATATCAAGCCTAACAAGGGAAAAGCAGGATATTAATTATAAGCAAACATGGAGTTATGATGGATTCTATTGCATTTATGGTGCTTTTCCCTCCTTTTTGGTTTTTTCCTTCTCTTTTGGAGCAGAAGATCGAAGTGACTGAATCTTAACAGGATTGTGAAAGAGAAGATCTCTTCCTCCACTGTCCTCAAAATCCTTCTAATCTTTCAGTAGCTCTCCTTAGTTCTTGGGTAAGAAAAGAAAAGCACATCACTTTCCACAAAGGAGCTGGGTATTTCTTAGGACACCTGCGCCTTACGTGAGCTGGGCTCAAAACACCTTTATCTCCTCTCTACATTTATCAGAAGATTAGCAGTGTTATAAAATAAATTTGATAGAAATGTATATGTACCTTTATGTATGTTTATTGTACTCTACGTAAAAATATACATACAGTAGGTAGTCCATATTCTTAGCTTCTTCCTCTTGTAGTATTTTTTTAACACTATCAAGCCTCAGCCTTTGTGATATGAATCCCAGTTCCAGAAGCTGCTTTCTGCTTAGCTGGGTGTCCCCACTGTTTATATGGGTACATATTTTTGTATTTCATTTCTTAAAACTGAGATCTTGTATCGACCATTACCTTAACATGGCAGTAGGCCAAGCTTACATATGAACTCTGCAGATCCTCCAGAATACAAAAAGATAAAGAAGAGTAATTTAATACTTAAATGTTTTAGCCAGCTGGCTAAAACCACACCTTGAAGCAAGCTATCACAGGCATAACATGCTAGATATTGAAAGCTGAAGTATATAAACCACAAGTAATTGCGTCAATTGCTCCATGCAATAGTGTTTTATTATTAAGTGGTAATCAAAGCCGGGGAGAAGGAACACTGGCTCACCATGTGCAACACCACTTTTCATAATAAGCGGTTCTGAAAATTTAAACAAACAAAAAAACCACAAACCAACCATTGATTAATTTTTATCTTAAAGAATGTATAGTTCTAACCACTCATTGAGGATTTCTCTGTATTCTTCAGCAGTGAAAGTATTTTCAGTAAAGCATGGGTAAATCTATGCTATTTACATGGAGAAGGTTCTATTACATTATTAAAACATACTTGGGACTTTTCATTTGCTAAAATTAAGACTCTCCAGAAGAACTCCTGTATCCTGATTGATCTTTATTTCAAGAGATTTTATACAGAACTCACTAATTAGAGTCTTGTTTTCAGTTGAGGGGAAAAGAAAAAAACAAAACAAAAACCAAGAAGAGAACACTAAGAGATATTTCCCATAGATGGCTAAAGATCATATTAAAAATACAGGAAGAACCGACACACAGTATTGCTTCTCTGTAAATAAGACCTATTATTACATAATGTTTCTGTGATGACCAGAAAAAGGAAGATGACATAAGGACACTGTTAAGATAAATTAGTTGCAGCTATTACCTCTATAGAAATAGTTCCTTGTCAGCTAAAGGTTAAGTTACAATAGGAAATCAAGCCAAGTACTCAAAAATCAGTATGGAATTTATCAAGACTTAGAAAAATTGCCTGCTCTTATTAAAGCTTTTAATCACAGAACTACACCTCTTAAACTCTGCTTCCAGTAATGGGGCAACTACTGCTGACTGGAGTGGCCTGCTTTGCCAGCATGTTAAGAAGGTGTACCTCCTAGAAGGTGTACCTTACGTGATGGTTACAGACACCATGGCTCAGGAGCTCTTGATACAAAAAATGAGCCTTGTAGTGTGGCTAGTCAAGAAAAAGGAAAAAAAAAAAGGGGGAGGGGGGGGGGAAGGAACTATGAACCTTTTTGCTCAGTCTTTAAGCTGTAGAGGGTTATGCAAGATACCCCACTCTGGTTGTACCAGATTTCTGAGCAAACAACAAAGTTCACTGTGTCTTTTAGTACTTCTGAAAGAACTTAAACAGAAAGCACATAGATTTTATTCAATAAGCTAGAAGAGATATACTCGCCCCAGGATCATGATTAAAGGAAATACTTTAAACTATCTCCAATAAAAAACTCCTTTCATAACAGTTTCTTGAGTGCTGAAATAATTATAATTGCTATTTGAAACAAAACATACCCACGTATTTGCTGAACTACAAACTCAAGAGAAAGTGCCCGACCTCAGTATTTCCCACTTCTGGAAGTATCTAAATGCTAAAATAATCCCACAGCCTGTTAGAACAGGTGGAAGTTTTACCATAGCTGGTTTAGTATTAGCTATTTTTTATTCAGCAATAGCAGTAGCACTCCAAAGCACCAATAACAGAAATTATTTAAGCATACCTGCTCAAGATGCAAGGAATTCCTGACATTACCTTTACTGAAATTCACTATGGATATTTTTAGCAAGTGTCCTTGTAGAATGAAACTTTGAACACAAAGCTAACTATAACTTAAGGTTATGTAGATAGGAGGTTACATACAAAAAGAAGCAGTCACCAAAGTACAGTATGAGATCAGGTCTCAGAAAAAACCCAACCACCTACCACTCTTCCCGCTTCAACTCACGTAAGTGTTTATGAGCCTTTCATTCAATATATTAAAATAGTGAGACAATTAAGTTCTAGCAGGGCAGTACTTTATGCACAGCGGTATGGCAAAGCCTTATAAAACTATTGTGAAATTCTCCAAGTTTATTCAACAAGTTTGGGCTGAATTATTTTCTGTATAGAAAGTAAGCCTTCCTGTTTTGCAAGATCTCAGAATAACTTCCATGGCTTTCAATGAACACAAATATGGCAGGTATAAATATACTGTATAACTGACAAAAGGATCCCAGTTTATTCCTTCTACTCATTTGTCATGCTGTATACTGTTGGAGGTTCATAAATTACAGAATATGCTACAAAACTAAAATTTAACTTATCTCAAATATATCGCTCTCAAACCTGGAGTGCTGCAAGCCAACCCAGCCATTCTACTGACAATTTTTCTATAGAGCTGACCTGCTAAATCAGGAAACTGACCTGGATTTTAAAAACTGTATTCCAAACTGTGACTTTTGTGGAAAGCTGATAATCGATAGTACAATTACTGACTACGTACTGATTTGAACCTCCATTTCAAATTTAGAAGTCACATCACTTTCTATGGCATATTTCATCTTCCAAATCTTCACTTACACCATATGGCAGTTCAATATATGCAATAGTTTTTAAAGGAAGAGAGCTTCAAATTTTATTTGTCCCTTATTTAAAAATAGACTCTGTATTCTTTCCCTACCACCTCCAATTTTCCAAAAAGCTTAAGTTTCCATTTGGACAAAAGAAAATACATGGAAAGTTTCAGCGAGCCTGAAAACAGAAGATACAGTGGAAACTGCAGCAGGACTAGTCATGCTAGAGCCCTGCCACAGAGCAGTCCTCTGTCTGTAGGACACTTACAACCAACAAGATAAATTTCAAAACATTTCTGAGTGACATTCTGTACTAAGCACATCCTTTAGCTTGCCTGTTCAAGGAAACATCCACCACCGAGTTACTGCTGCTTATATAACTATACGTACTGCACGCACTCTTGTCCTGATTCACCAGAGGATCTCTTATCTAATTGACCCAACTCCATCAGCCAAACACGTGCTGTGCCGTGGGACTGAACTGTGATCCCTGCCCGGCCAACTCACCCCTAGCTGAGCTCTGGCCTCCTACAGCTACAGCTGAGAGGCAGAAATTCCAGACAAACCTTTATCTTATCGCTCGTATACTCAATACGTCAAATAAAACCAAATAAAGCCAAACCACCCGGATGAAAATGATACCCAATTAAGTCAATGCATATCGAGTCGTTTAGAATTCATAAAACTTACTGTGGGAAGAGGTGCCATAAATAAAACACATGCTAGCTCTCTGCAGAGATTTCCAGCAGGGGCTTCAAACCCTTTAGGCGGTAAGATCTGTTCTCCAGGCAAAGTACCTGCCTTGTTCATGGCACAAATTAACTCAATGATACTAAAAATGTGCATCCCAGGATGAGCTAAAAAACAAAGCCACTGTGTATGGGGTGAAAAGTTATCTTAAAGACAGTTATGCCTGTATTTCCCCCCAAAAAATACCTAAAATTTTGTATTAAAAATGCTAGCAGAGCACAGCTCAGTTCCTCATGGAAACATTTATCATTTGAGGAAAGTCTTCAGAACTTCAGCTAACATTAAGTAAATAAGCAGATGGGAGGAAAAAAGAAAAAGGTAGGCAGTTTGATGCTACTTATTTGCTAACACTTGTTTCAAACTCTTGGCTCCAGCAAACCCCAGACATTTAATTTACTTGCTTTCCTTGCAATTTAAAATTACATACCTCTATAATTACTGTTTGGGGTTTTTTGTTTTGTTTTTTTAAAGGAGGTGGGGAAGAAAACAAAGCATTTAGCCAGCTAGTATTACAAACTATATTTAAAAGACTCTCTGCTAAAAAGTAACAGTACTGTCTGTCCAGAGGACACAAAACACAGGCAAAAAGCCTACAAAATTTGTTCTTGAATCAATAACTAGAGTACCAGTAAACCTTACCAATTTTTTTTAAAGTAACTGCTATAGAAAATATGGATACGTGCAATACTAGATAGACAAAAAGGCCCAGATATTTTCACAATGCCAAATGATACTTAATACTTACACAGTGGGCTTTAACCTACCCCTGCGAAGGATATAACTCAAAGAGAAGTTGTGCATTAATCTTACACCGTTGTTTAATCCACTACAAACAAAAATATTTGCAAAGATATTTTACCTGCTGTCCACATCAGGATTATTTCATTATTATTCTGAAACAACTACCAGCCTCGTCTACAAGAAAAAAATGTTGTTTCATTTATTTTTGTCCCAAACCCATTGGGGCACACTAGTTGTCACAGAACTCGACCGGATCAGGCAGACAGACCCATCACGCACCAAAGGTGTCTCTGCTATGTTGACAATCCTGTTCTGAGCAGAACAGTTCACCCAGCTTCACCTGACTCGTAAGACACCAAACAGCTCTCATTTTCTGGGTTGAAAGACTTCTCCAGTGAAAATACTGCTACAGTCCTGAAAATACATTGCTCAACAGCAAAAAAATACCGGGTTTATTTTAAATAAAAACTGTTGAGGAAGAAGGGAAGGGAAAAGGGCATCAGAGGAAGCTTTCTGCACGCTGTCTTCAGCAGCAGACCTCCAATGAGCCAGTGAGCAAAGATAGGGATCTTCAAATCAATGGCTCCCTTAGTGCCGAAAACAAACCTTCAACAATCCCATTCTTTATTAAACAGTTCAGGAGATTTGCTCTGAACAGATTTCACAGAAATCCAGGTCTCTAACAGAGTTGCTATTGTTTCATCAAGTTCTTCTCTGACGTAACGCAGTTGCCACAGAACTCACCACATCCACATGCAGGTCTGGATGCAAAGAACACTTGGGATTTGTCAAAAGGGATTTTTACAGCTCTCTCGAACTTGAAAAAAATTATTCCTATGTGCTATTTGGAGAACTGGCTGCTTCTGTGAGAATTTTTTCACCATACAATCACAAAGCATAAAACTGTTTGTGGAATTTTTTTGTAGATTCACTTAATTCAGGAGACCATAAATTCGTATACAGAATTTAACATTCCAGAGTGGTTATTCTTAATCCTGATGTACCAGAATAAAACCCACAACAGACCTAACATTGTTGGGACACTTCTATTACACCCAAACTCAATCCACTTTACCCACATCATTGGGAAAGTTACATTCTAACTTCAGTACAGATCTTTCAGTGGAAAATTCAGAGCAAATCCAGCATATTTTTAAATAATTTTTTTTTAAATTGCTGGTTTAACACCCAAGGGAACATGCATGCTGTTCTGTAGTTAGACCAGTCATAAAATTACTCCTCCTTTATAGAAAGCATTTAATCTTAAAATGCATACACCATCCATACAATGCATTAAAAAATATTAATAATAATCCATAAAAATATTTTTATCTATTAAAATATAAAAATATAAATTAAGATATACTTGGAAAATATTTCACAACTGATTCTACAGTTTAGGATATCTCAGGTCACAATGGACTATCAGTTGATTTCAGAAGAAACGCACATACTGGTGTAATTCCAGAACAGCTTTCTCTCAGCCAAGAGAACAATAAACACCTTTGGGGTTAAATGTCCAATTATAACAGATACAGTAATTAAATAAACCTGCCAAAACCAGAGACTCTGTAAGACTGTGTCAGCATAGCAGATGGCATGCTGGGGCGGGGAGAGAGAGGGGGGCAAGCGGAGCAATGCATTTTTATTTCCCAGCTTTTGGATCCCAACAGATTTTGGAATTTTAGAAGGAAAAAGAAAACACAGCAAAAGGTAAACCAGTTTTACTGCTGTAAACTGAGGTAAGTAAACTGATTTCAAAATAGTTCACATTCCCAACCCTCCCAACTAATGAAATCCCAAGCTAAAAAAATTTCAGCCCTTCTAAAGAATCTATAAATTACTTTCTATGATCTCCTAGACCAATCACATTTCGATGCATTCCATAAAGCATTTCAAAACGTACACCAAAGCTATGATCTAGAAGCAACAAACCACTGAGTTTTCAAAGAAGATGAAAATAATTCTTCACTCCCTAAAACTTAACAACCATGGATGAAAGAAGAGGATAAAAAGGGAGCACGTGGTAGTAACTGCAAGGAAAATACAGCCACAGCTTTTCAGCCAGCATTTTTAAGTCTAATATCCACTTTGTTCAAATGAGAGGTTCCAAAAAAATACATGGCAGAAGTACCTAGGAATGTTTGCAAACCTGTCATACAGTGCCTGCTGCTTTCTGATGGGGTCCCTCCTCCAAAACCCATTTTTCATTCTGCCGGGTCACCCATCTAACCCAGTCCCAAATCTCTGACATTTTTAAACAGACTGCTTTGCCTTCCTTATCTACAGTGATACAACTGTGCAGTTCGCACCCCCTTTACGTCTCTCAGCAGCACCGACTTAGCTGCAGCCTGCAACCGTTCTAACCTTACCACTGATGCAGGCTGCAAGCCTACATGCTCCCTTACCTGAGACCAGCAGGAAGGTAGAGGCAGCATATCTACTCACCAACATGCAACAGAAACCATGCCGTGCCCTTTCAGGAGGGTCAGATAATTTCTGTGGATATCAGGGATGGCCACTCTCCCTGGTCCTTTCCACAGGGACCGACGGGACACACCAAATTGGCTGCGGAAGCCTCTGCACCTCCTGGCTCACCAGATTTACTCCAAAGGAAAGAATTAGTTTGGTTCATACCCCACATTTCTGGCAGCTGCTGGGCTTAGCTTGCACATGCCACGTAGGGTGTATGAACAGACAATCCATAAACTCTGGGTTTATTTTTGGAAGGAATGAGACTTGGGGCATGCTTTCAGAGGTAAAACAATTCACATCACCTGGATCTGTTGCCTGTCCTCCCCAAGCAACTTCCAGTCCCTTCCCCATCACGTAGGGAGTACAAATCACAGATGCAAGAAACGAGTTAGTGACCACCTCTGGTAATAAAGCAGTAGGGAAGGGCTCCCGTAAGCAGCCAAATAATTAAAGCCTACCCTTGATTTGCTTTCGATTTGTTCCCAGATGAAAAAAACTCAACTGACAGCCGCTATTCATAGGCAGCATACAGGCTTGCAAGTTCACCTTACCTTGTGCAAAGGGTGTATTTCAGCTTTATTCGAGCTGCAGATTGAAAGAAGGTCCTCCCTTTCTAGCTCATGAAATGCATGAACATCTGATTAATGCATTATGTGCTGAAGCACATTAAAACTACAAATGCAAGCTGGAAGGGTGGATGTTGTTCATCTTGCTCTACCACTTACTCAGCCTGTTCCCATTTACAGATCTGACTTATTTTTAATGTACAAATAAAGGTACTTCTCCATCATCACAGCAAAGATTTTGGTGCCTGCTGACTTCAGTAGGCTATTATTAACTGACTAGAGCAATGGAAACTTGTTATCGCTATGGGATTTTTGACATAGCTAGCCTCAGACAACCCTCTGCATATCTTAAAAAAAAAAAACAACCAAAACATCGCCAAAAAAACACAACCAAAACATTATGCCCACATTTAAATTATTATAAACCAATAATATTTCTCTGTAGCATGGGTGAGAGGGAAAAGCAAGAGAAAGTGTTAGCAGGCATGTGAAATAGGTGACAGCACCAGACTACTGCTAAGGATGATGAAATTTCACATAACTTATCTTTAGACACAGTATCAAGGAAACCCGATTTCTTTTTATGATCAAGACAACCAACATGAGGAAAGAGGCCCGGAAGCAAACATACAAAAAGCACCTGAAACAGATTTGGAATGCTGTTCACTTTAACAACAAGTACTATTTAAAATCACTTCAGAGCAGAAAATTAAGATTAGGCTGGTCCCAGGCTCGTATTAAAATATCAGCATCGGAGCTGACTGCCTGAGGAGGACAGAAGTCAGTCATACAACCCTCGAGCTGTTCTCACTTCCCTCATAAGAGGAATGCAGGTGCCTCACTCACGGACAGGACCATGGAGGTGTGACGGGGCACACGCGTGCACACCGGTGTCCCAGTATTTGCTAGCTACAGCAGGGGAAGTGAACATTTCGGTCAGCTCTCTACAGCGAGCAGAGTTCTTGGGAGATTAGAACAGGATGGCAAAAGTAGGGTGAGCTGGGAGAAAAGCCAAAACAAGAATTTGCTTAAGTATATTTCACCTACTGTCGAATTACAGAGACTTAAGCATTTTTGAATTCAGCTCACTGGCAAAGAGCTGCTGGATTCAGTTACACTGCCATTGCCTCCCAGGAGAGAGAACCAGCTCTCCTCACAGGGCGAGCGAGGTCCAAAGTTGCTCAAGAGTGCACGCCGCCTGCAGCCCTCATCTCAGGGCACAGGTAGTGTGACAGCATTCTAGAGACATCCGTGTCCCTAAACTCTTAGCAGAAGATAAAGGTCCCCACTAAAACCGTTTCAGCAGTTTCTGTTTACTCTAGAAAAGTGCAAAGAAGAAACTTCACTGGGTTTATTTAGGCAAATGTGCGAGCAGCTAATTACTATCTGAAATAATATGTAATGCTTATTTAGGCATTTTTAAAAATTTCCACCCTGTTTTTGAGGGAAACAGCTGTTTGAGCTACTGTGTCTTACTTCGTTGATTTAATGAGGCTAGTCAAACAAAAATTGAGCTCTCCATCACAACTCATACTGACTGCTTGAAATTTTCTTTTACACTGATTTTTCCATTAGCATCCAACTATTTTATTATTAGCACGGTTTTAAAGTCTCAGCTACACTTATGCATCCCTCTTCATTAATGTTTATTTTAAATATTATAGCCAGACCTGTAAAACCTACACAATGCAACGTACTGTGAGAGAGCTTAAAGTCATTCATTTTACCTCCAAGTCAATACTCAGGCTGCTAAAATGTACCATTTGACTGCACCATTTACCAAAAGCACTACCAAGCTTCCTATCTTACACATACTTCATAGCATTGCTAATTAAGATACAAGCACAGACATCCTAATGCCTAACTACTGACTTAAATCTAGGTCTGGCTAGCTCTAATGCAGAGGGGAAGAGAAGATGGTGTTTCTCCTACCCTAGTAAGCTTGAGTTCCCCAGCTGGGTATTCAGATATCAAATCAAAAGCACAAAATTACCAAACACTTTTATGGACTTGAAATACTCTGATTCATCAAGTTGGACAATATCAACTAAAAAGCAGAATAATCTGTGAGGACAAGAACTCCCTTTTTGCTCTAGCAGGGAAAACTAAATATATTTGATAAAATGAAAATCAACTCAAGAAAAAAAATCTGAAATGTAAAACAGGGTATCTATTCCAGGTGACTGTTCACTAACTGAAAGTATAATGAAGCAATGCAGGTAGGATATACAATTCACGATCTCAATCTTATCTCTTAATTTTTGCTTATTGCATAGTGATAGAGGTATTACCTACTCAAGCAGGTCGAAGAAAATACAGGTTTTCAGCTCTCCCACCAAATGCTGATGCAGAATTGCAGGCTACCCACAGAACCGAGCTAGCTGCAACACCTCTATGTTAAACACCACATGCCTAAAAAATCACTCCAAAATTAAACACATGATTTTTTTGTGGAGTGGGGGGAACAACTAATTAAATTATACTGAGAGATCACAACACCACTTGCACTTTGTAAATGTTTTCTGTTTATTATACTTTCTTCCAGCATACTCACTTCCAGTAAAGCTCACCAGTGCCAAGTGGTACGTGGTACAAAGACCCACCTAAGCTGTACTGGACTTATACCTCAAGCTCTCCTCCTACGGGGGGAAAGGAGTGAAGACAGACTATCGTTCTAGAGAAAGAAAAGACAACAGTAAAGAGGTGGAGGTCCTGCTAACAGCAAAGCCAAGATACATACGGGAAATATTTGCTTTAACAGATGCAATTCTTCAAA
>JAVJGJ010000060.1:14672396-14692721 GCA_035590215.1 Microhierax caerulescens
CAGCTCCGCCCCGAGCCGCTGTCACAGCTGCCGTCAGCGGGAGGCGCGGTGCGGCGGGGGCTGCCCGGCCCCGGTGCAGCGGAGAGCGGCTGCGGCGCCCCGCGCCTGCCGGGGAAGCTGTAAGGCGGTGGAGCCGGGCAGCGGCGGTGCAGGGCGGGAGCGCGGCTGAGGGGAAACGCGCGGGGAGACGGAGGCCCCGCACCGCCGCCCCCCGCCCGGCCCCCGGCGAGGCGCTACTCGCTGCTTACACCACGTAACGGAGCTGCGTGAGCGGGGAGCTGTTGGCGCGTCTCCGCGCTGAAGGGCCGCCATGAGCACGGCCTCAGCTCGGCCCGGGCGAAACCGGAGAAAGTTCGTTTTAGAGGGAGAGAGGAGGGTGCGCTTCTCCCACCGCAGTGGGCCCCGCTCCCAGCTGAGATTAGGCGCTGCCCTGGGCAGGAGCCTGCTGTGCTGTCCCTGTGCCATCAGCAAACTTTGGGAGTCGGTATCACCAACAAAAAGCCTCCCACAATAACTCCCAGTATGTGTTTTGTTACATAGCTTCTGCGACAAACCGTGTGCCTGAATAAACAGCGTTTGTAAGGGAAGATAAATAGATTAATTAACTTTGGCTCAATTATTTGCCTTCCTTAAATATATATAAAAAATTACTTCCTAGGAAAGTCATCTAAAAATGTATGTCTAACACTATGACATTAATTTTTAAGACATAGGCAGTCAGCTCAGTGTTGCCTTTGCACTGAAAACATGGATCAAAAGTGAGTTAAATCTGGCTTAAAGGTCCTGGTCCCATTTCTACAATACCATAGCCTTAGAAGAGTGGTACTTTTGTATAAACTCAATCAGAACATTCAAATGCATTTAAAAACTTTAGTTTTCATTGCCAGGCCTTATACTTTGTGCTGTTGTGCTGAGCCAAGTATCATCCATCTTCCCTCGCTGCAAAAGGCCAGCGTTAACCGCACGCAGCATCAGGTGAAGCTGACAGACAGGCGAGTGTGCGCTCACACCTAAGCCATGGTTTGTGCATCGCAGGGTAACAGCTCTGTGCACCCAACAGAAAACTGGTGATCCTTAGCACGACAGAAACTGCCTCTGAGGAGCCTGAGCCTCAGCACCCTACCAAATTTACTAGACCCACTGCAATGATTAGAAAGGGATGATCAAAAACCAAGTCAAGCATTCAAAAAAAAAAGCAGAATTGGCAGTCCCTAGTTTAAACTGAACCATAGGTAACGAAGCAAAAAAAAAAAAAAAAAACCCACAAAATTTTACAGCAGTAAATTGGCTGCAAACAAAAAGTGCAAATTTGGAAAAATCCAGGCAACTGTGGGTGTTCAAGCTTCTACCACGTTGGGGTGTTGCTACAGGGAGCTCAGCTGCAGAGGAGCTCCTGCTGTTTCTTTTTGGTCAGCTTCAGAATTCATGCTCTTTTACATAGGTATAGAAATTAGGCCTCTTAGGACTCTTAATTTCCACAGAACAGGAAAATTAGGTGTTTCCAGGGAACACTTAAATTAGTTCTGAGTGCAAGATCTTGCAAATAACACACTGGATTCACTCTTACTGCAGAAGAAATCCCAAGCCTGCTGATCTGCAGCTACTTGTTCCCACCTGGATTCCCGTGTGCTAGTACTAGCTCTTGGCTTACAGAGCAGGAACAGAAGGAGCAGTGGAAGCCCAGTATATTTTTCTGGAGATGGTTCAAGAACTTTCCAAAGGAAAGCAGAGAAAGTGGGGGATTTCTGAATTCTTTGGCTAACACAGTAAAGCATTTCTGACAAGCTACCACATTCCTGCTTCCTCCCTTCCTTTTTTCCCCCCATTCTAAATGATTAATCTAAACCTCCTCACGTCACACGTGAAATTAATGAGCAAGTTCTTCTATGATTAGCTCCTTCACCTCATCTCACAGCAGTATTTGGGCTACACTGACTTTATTCCCATGCCCTCTAAGTTTAATATTTGTAAATGCAAGAGCTAGAAGCAGCAAGGAATTTGGAAAAAGTAGCCAGAGGCCAGCCTGGGCATGAGACTTCCCTGGTACAAGCTATTGTTTTAGAAAAGCATGCTTGAGGTGAGGAATTTTCCATGCCTTTTTTCCTGTTGATCCTGCAAAACTGTAAAGCGGATGACATCAAATTGTATGAAAGTTAAGCTGTTTGTGATAAGCATAGATGGAGAGACAGCACATTATTTCACTGGAACAGCTTGTGAAGAAAATGAAGGAAAAATGAGTCATCAACATCCTCTCTGCCTCACTGTCTGGGGGAGCTCAGCCTTCAGCGTTGTGAAGGGGGGGCAGGATGTAGCACCACGGGGAAATACATCCCTGTGACCTGGCAGTGCTGGCGCAAGGCACGGGGAAGTCACCTTATATCCTTCGATTACATTTGATCAGCTATACAGAACACGACGTGATTTGACCCTAAGCTAGCGGTGTCAGTCATCCAAAAAGATTGAATTATTGTACATTCAGATGTTAAACCTTGTTTTAATTACTGTACCTCAGCCTTAGAGGGTGAAGCTGTAAGATAAATATATTTGCTACAACAGCAATTGTCAACTCAGAATTCCTCTGATATCTCCTTCCAAAACAACAACTGTCAGCTGTGAATTAGGAGGAAATAATGAAGCATTATTTTGTACCTTATTGCATTTAAGGACCTTTAACCTGAGGCAAGCTTCTGTTATCTAAAATGGAATATAACTGGTTTAAACAAAACTCCTTGCGCTATGTGGTTCCCATATCTCATTTTTGTATCTTCAACTAAACAATCAGTCTGTCACTGGCACTTTATGTTAAGCTTGTTATGAAATCATCGTTTAAAATTTGCGATGGCAACCTTAATAGGTTTTACATCCCATTAAACCAGCCGTAACTTGATCTCACTGCATTAGGTGCTAAAGGATTGCAAGAAACCTCTCCAAAGCAGCCCTTATCTTGATACTGCAATAGCCAGTAGCCAGGATGAAGCTGGCTGATTGCTTGCTCACCCTCACATAGATGAAATACTGGCTTGTGCAGAGAAAGAAAAAATTAAAATACAGTATTCCTCTTTCTGAGAGTTGAAATGAGCTACTGATAAAACAGAAGTCACCTGGTTTTGACTTTGTTTGACTCTGTAAACCAGAGATACGCTGTTAATTCTGCCGCTGTTCTTTTAAAGTTGTTCAAAATATATGCTGGAGTTCATGTAGTTAAATCAGATGCAAATGCCAACTGATAAGGAGATCTAGTTAATATCCTACTCAAGGTCAAACAGATTCTGTGTAGAAACCATTTTTGTCCCTCACGAAAGTCACTTGTGGCAGAAAAGAGGTATTACTGATACACTTTTCTTACTCTTCTAACAAGAGTGAACTCTCCCAAATACTTTTATTTCAGCCACAGGTTTGTCCATTTCTGGTATATCTAGGTAAATCCGCTGTCTAGCTAAAGTGGCAACTCACCAGTTCACATTCTGTTACTCCTGAACACTGAAGATACTTATTTCTCAACAAACACTAAGTTTTAAAGCTTGTCAAGTAAGACAAAAAAGTGTAAAATGACCCAGGTTAATGGGATCTGCAGGTCCCCTCATTATTTGTGAAGGGTTTTCCTAGTGCTGGAGTTGCCAAGGCTTTGTGAAAATATTTTGCCCACTACCTCTCAGATAATACACCAAATAACCTTACAAACATGCAACTTTTCAGCAATTCAAAATACGCTGTTTCAAAATGGGATGAAGTAGAAACAGCTTATTGCTGTTAATCATAATGCTTATAAATATAACCTAAAAGAAGGAGTGTCTCCATTGAAGCCAGGGAAATAAAACTCAAGAAATGGGTAACTCCACAGTTTTAAACTGTTTAGAAATTCTGGTTACTTTGTCGGTATGTGGTACACTGCAGAGTTACACATCATCTTCTGAAGAAGTCCCAAAGGTTTAGTAATCTTTTTGCATTACAGCAAGGTTTTTCAAAACCAAGAAGTAGTTAGTGTGAGCAAAGCGTTAGCTTTAACAGCCGAGATGTATTCCTTCAAAGGAAGCAAGCGCCTTAGCTGTACTTTCAAAAATAAGTCATAGCATTTAGGGTAAATTCAAGGTATATCAGGAGAAAAAGAAAAAAGTCAATTTTGCATATTTAACAGCCAAATCAGATTGTCCCCTGTGATTGATCTAGGCTCCAATCTCACAAGCAATGTATGTATTCAGATTAAAGTAACAGAACCGCTCACATATTAACATTGGCAAAAGAGCATTGACATCTTACTATACGAAGTAATTCTGAAAAGCGAACACAAGAGATAGCTTGCCTTTAGAGGAGGGAAAGCTGATTTGGTGTCACCCAAAGGCCACCAGTGCAGTTCTGCCCAGCTCCCCTCTAACCACGAGGCCCACCACAGCAGCAGTGTTTTCACTCCATTTAGGCATTAAGTTTGGGCTAGAGCATTCTAGTGTCAGCTATTTACTTTGCAATGCAAATGCAGGGAAAGCTATGCGAGGCTTATCTTTTCAGTCCTTCTCCCTTCTTCTGGGACTGGCAAATTACCTCCAGCACTAGGAAAGGGCTGTGGAGTGGCTTTCTGATGGCAGTGCAAAGGACCGGGTGACTAATAAACCAAGCTCAGAGTGCAAAACCAGTAACTCAAGACTGCGGTATGGCTTGTCACATCCAAATTAGGCAAATGAGAGCATGGTTTTTTTTGTTTTAAAATGTGTGCACTAAAGATAGTCCATATTAATAAGAAAGGATATTGAAGTTAAGGAACTAATGGAGTGCAGGCAGTAGTTCTGAATGCACGATTTTGCCTTCAACACGCTCCGTAACTGTACAAAAAAAGATACATTACCCAACCCATCGTCTAAAGTATAATGTAAGCCTATCCTGTACTTAGGAATATGATACATTACTTACCGCTCAGAAAACTGTTTGAGAGCTTAACCAGCATAGGCTGAAGTCTTGCACAAAACTGCCAAGGGTGTGCCTCCACTCTCTACTCCTATTTACATATGTAAAATCAACAGCTGCCTGAACTGCACGAGGGCATTTACACCACAAGGACTTTTACACCACAATGGTGGCCCTTTGCAAGATTTTATCAGTGTCTGCCTTTAAAAAACAAACAAACAAACAAAAACCTAAAACCAACAATTACTTTAGGTCACTTTTGTTCCTTCTGAACTTTCTCCCCCCATAACTTCTAAGAGATTTTTAAAGCTTCCCCGTGAAAATTGTTCTTTGGCCTCACAAATCCTTGTTTTGAGTTTTCACTTGTTAGCAGCCCAGCTGGCGCATGGTGGACAGGCAGCAAGGTGGCCTTTGTGCAGAGATGCTCCACACCACATCTGTCTAGAGACATCTCCAGACACGCATCATCTCCTTCCATGACTGCACTGCCCAAACCAGCAGCAGCCAGAGGTGCCACCTCTCTGTATGGCCAGGCAGCAGCAGGCAATGCAGCCCAGTGCGACAGTCTTGAACAAACTGCTTTACAAGAACAGAGCAGCAGGTCAAACCAACTGCTTCCTGAACTTTAGAAATTGGAGACAAGTTCACAGGAGCCCCGTTTCTTGATTTTTTTTTTTTTTTAAATCCAGGGACAAGTTCCTCATAATCAAAAGGTAAAATTTTAGGCACGCCTATACATAACTGGTCTTACTTGTCCAATTTTGAATTCTTATTTGACAGCGACTCTGACAAAATTGTCACTGTCCTGCAGAGGTTTGCAGTTCCATTTCCTACAGGTAAAGGTACTGATGGGCATGCATTTGCTCTTTTTTTCCATTATTACTATAATGTAAATTTACTTTTAGAATTTATTTCTGAAACCAGCTACCAGATGAATACCCACCTACCAGCAAAATACCTGTTCACTAATTTTCTGCTGTTAGTTGCCTTAAATCCATGAGGATGGATCAATTTTCCAGCATAGTCTCCCTTAACTTTTGAAGGAAACATTCATCAAAAGGACATCACTTTTCTTGCAGCTTTGATAGGGACACATCACAACAGAGCTTGAAACTGAAGTAAATTCATTATTATTCAACTTTTAAACGTACTGATCCCTGGTGTATTTTCTTGTATTCCCAAGGCATGTACAACACAGAAGTTGAAATATTCTGGTAGCCTTTCTGCAAAGCACAGGGAGAGCCAGCACGAGGGCATTTCAGCCTCTGATAAAACTGTAGAAGACTTCCTTTACTTTTTTTTTTTGTTGTTTTCAAATCTAAACCAGGCTGTTGCACCAACATTCATGCAATCCCAGAAATTCAGTGGGACCTTAAGGCCTAATAAGGATTTGCAGAAGATAAGCTGCTGTCTCCATACAGGAGCAGAAGAACATATTATTGTCCAAGATAAAGTAACGTGCAAAGATGCTTCAAAACATGCTGTATTGCCCCAAATAGAAAAAGAGAAGGAATGAAAGAAGGCGAGTATGTGCACCCGGCAAGGAGAGGGAACAGGAAACCAGACAGCAGAATACCTGTGAACACACTCCTAAGAAAAAGCTGAAAGCGAGCTCTTTGATCTAACACTTTCTTGGTTAAAAGGTCTTTGAGCTGCATGCAAAAAAACCCCAAAACTGTTCTCAGCCATTTGATGCCCTCTGTGTTCAGGGAAACAGGATCTTGCACATTCTTTATAAATAAGGGGGATTCCAGAGATACCTGAGCCTCCATCATCAGCCTCTCTCTCAAGAATACAAAACCTTGAACTTTGATCACTCACTCCTGACAAAAGGGATAACAATCTGAGTCGCTGTCCTCCTTCTTCCCTGAAGAATTAGAAGGATAAATCATTCACCTGATAAAATGTGCTATATAGGCTACTTGAAATTAAAACAGTACTTCAGCTTCCAAAAGCATTACAAATCCAAAGACAACTTTTATATATGCTTAAATCTAACAGTTTTACTAGAAGTAAATTATTCCAAGTGAAAATCAAACCCACATTGTGGTGATAAAATTTGGATTTTTCTATAGAGGAAAAAAATTGCAGTTATTCAAGCTGGAAAACAAGCAGAAAAATGCCTTAATAATCAAAGCAAAAAAGCACAGTCCGTCAAAACCACCACATCGGTATTTACAAAGAGAATCATAACTTTGATACATCAGGCAGGATAAAAAACCGCAGCTACGTATTTATGGGGGCATATCATGAATTTTTAACTTACTTGGCATGATGAAGCATTAACTGTTTTGCCCTGAACATTCACAGTAAGAAAAAGATGAGTGAGAAAAAAGCAATTACTCAATTATTTTTTCCCAAGTAACATTTATTAATAACATTTGTAAAGTGATAACTTAAAAGTCATAAGGAAGGGGGCTGTTGTCAGTAAACATACAATGAAAAGGTAGTAAGATTTTTATATTAAAGTATGACTAGAAAGGCTTTTAACAGTGTTTAGCCCAACCAAATTTAGCATTAAAAACATTCAAAATTGCTAAAAGTGTTGCAATCAGTTCTATTGAACTTATGAAAACCTCATTTCAGTAGTCAATACTAACCTATTATTTATATAAAATTTTAAACTCCATTCTTAATTTTTGTAAACAAAGCACCTATGCATTTGAAAGAAAAAAGTTAGTTTACATCCCATTAAACTGCAGCACATATGCGTGAAACCTCAGGTGTGTGTGATCAGGCATGAGCATAATTAGGCACAGAACAAGACAGAGTTTCCACAGCCAGCTGCTAAATACACTTGCATTGCCAAAGTTATATACTAACTATACTAATTATCATTTATAGCTGAAAATTCAATAAATCCTCCAGGCAGAAGATTCCAAAGAGAAAGAGGAGTCATAATTACATAGATCTGTGAAGCTTCCAAGGGCTTTGAGAAATGCATGACTTTGAATGAGGTATGACTTCTTTATCTCTTTCAGGAATTTTCAGAAACTTCTTCGGAACCATTTAACTTTGGCAGATACTGGGCTTGTCAAAGAGCATGACAACACATCAGAAGACAAGTTTTCAGCCTGCTATTGGAAAATTGAGGTATGCTGCAATTTATTATTAAGTGCAAGTCAAAAACTGAAGATGGTGCACAAGATCATTGTATTCTGAGGCTGTCAGTTCAAGCTTAGGTCAAGAAAGTCAAAAGGGACAACTACTAATATATGAAAACCATTTGTAATTTATGTTTTCTTAGGAAAGTTGCAAGCAAGGTGGTTATCTTACCCGTATCAACTGTCACCACAGTTAATCTGTGTGAACGGCAACAAGTGATACGCAGGCTGTAAGTTTGTCTGCTCCCAACTCTTGCGAACAAAAGTTTATACTTAACTGTTACCAAGTTAAGCAGTGAATTTGCAGTAAGCCTTTGTTAACTGGCAATACAGATTTACAGTTGTCTTAATTAGCATGCTTCCAAAGTAAATCTAGCTAAACAAGATTTAACCTGGGTAAATTTTCCTGAGCCAGCATGCCCCAAACTAACTATAAATGTTTAGAGGTGACCTTCAGATAAATACTGAGACAATTCCATGAGGCACTGCTGGAAAGTCTGCATTATTCGGGGACTTTTCAGGGTTCTTGAACTTGTACAGAATATAGGAATTACATTAATTTAAAGAATAGGAAAAATGTTTTTAACAACTACCTGACATTAGCACTAATTGAATCAGTGGTCTCCTGTTGTTGCCTTTTCCAATTTTCTTTGGTGTAAAGTGTTAGCATTACAGGTATACAAATTTTCTATGCCTAATCCCCCTCAATTTGCAGTTTCCTGAAAAAAGAAGTATCAAAGGAACTCAAACTCTTCTAAATGCAAACTAATGATTTAAACTATTTCTTTTCCAAGTCTTTAAAAGCTAAAACAAATTAAGATTAAACAAGTTAAAACACATGCATTGGCCTTAACTAACACAGGCACTACTAGCACTATTCAAACCTGTTGTTTTGTCTATCAATTGCAAAGAATTTTCAAAAACAGTTTTTAAAAAAAAAGTATTGTGTAGATGCAAAAGCTAAAAAAAAAAAAATAATCTGTAAATCTGTCCTGTCGTCCTCCCTTTGAACTGCTCCACAGCCAAACGAAGGTCACAAATATAGACCTAGTCCAAATGGGTAGGAGAAGCACCAGGCCAGATTTAACATTTCACCCCACCCCCCCAAACAGCACTTCTTGAGCAAAAACTCTTTTGCCTTTTGCACCACCTTGTTTGTCAACTATTCCAGGAGCTGCACCTAAGTTTCCAGGACCACTGTGTAAGTACCTCCCCAACTTTTTTTTAATGGTTGGTGATGTATATAACCAGACTTGCAAAGCTTAACAATTTTCATAAGATTTAACCCAGTGACTGGGGGGGGGGCGGGGAGGCAAGGGGCGACAGAGGGAAGAGCTAACAACCCTAAGCTAAATTTGCCCTCTTCTCTATTTTATGGCTTACAATGTACGTAGACTAACATACACACAGTTTATTCAGTTACTTTTAGTAATGGAACTACAGTTTCATTCTTTAGTTGGTACAGTTACATTACTATCCATTTTTACATTCAAAATCTGGAAAGAAATACTAGGAAGAGTACCGTACTTTTTAAAAAATGAATAATCAAAATCAAGAAAACATTTAATGCATCAAACTGATATGGGCAAGCAATTTTTATAAAAATATACTGTAGAGAAACACATTTGGAAAACTGCATAGAAAATATCTTTTATTTAAATTGAAATAAGGCACAGTTTTACTACCTATGGTTTGGCTGTAAAAATGCAAGTCTATTTTGATAACTTTTATGTTTTTAACAATATTTTCCATAAAAATATAGGAGCTGGAGTAAAAAATCCTTTTACTGAGTGAGAAATATTGTAAAGTTTCACCAAATTTAATGTAATTTATTTGTAGAAAAATTGAATACTACTTTAAATCAGGATCCTACATGTTATTGTCCTCCAGGCTGTTCACTGGCCGATGCTGTGCTTTCTTCATTTCCTGTGTAATCCAGGTGCTCCATCATCTAAATGGAGGGAAGAAAAAAAAAAAAAAGAACAATAGCTTCTTACAAAGAAATACTGCTTTTCCCCCACTGCTCCAAAGTATTTGTTAGCTAAGAGGAATATAATTAAACATGTGTTAGAGTGCATTTTAGCAGCATACAGGTAGGAAGTCCTCTATAGATCAGAAAAGTATTCAAGCCAACTAATCAAAGCTCTCTTAGCTAATGCTTTCCACTACAAAAGCATCCTCCAACCAAGGATTCAAGTCCCTCTACAAGAAATTAAACCTGTAAGTCAAAAGAGTCTCAATTATTAAATACAGAAAAAAAAAAAACCCAACAACCTGACTGGGGTTAAGCACATTTTTCAAAAACATGGTTTGCAGAACCAGAAACAGGCCCTAGGATCCTACCTAACATTTACAGGTAGCAAGCAATAGCTTGAATTCTCTTCTCGAGTAGCTTTCTCTTTTCATGACTGTAAAGGCTAGCTATAGTACACTTAGTAAAAACTAACTGTATTGCCAACATCTCTTTGTAAATTTTCATTTTATTTTAAAAACAATAAAGGAAATTGAATTGTAAAGTCTGCAACAGAAGAAAATCTAAACCAAATTACTATACAGACTAATTATACTTCCCAATTAATGTAACTGATTAGGTCACCTGAATAACACAAGACGACGCTGCACTTTTTCTGACTAAAAAGTTTCCCTATCCCCCACTGTACTGCTAGAGGGCAACCAGGGCAACAAAGGCTCCTGTCTCCTCCACAGGACAAGGCACTGAATACATTGCAGAGGTAACATGCACATTTGTTAGCATGACAAACTGAGACCCATCAGTTTGAAGGCTTCAGACTTAAAAAGCATAATTAACAAGAGCCCAAGGACTGAACTGTTTCCACAGCTGACAGCCACAGACAAAAGATACAGAAGCGGTAAAACTAATGCTGAAAAATAATGTGTCGAGGAGCTCATATGCCCAGCGTGGCAGGATTATTAGGACAAGGGTACAATGCTTTCAGCATCAAAATGTAGAAAACCCTACATATGTTCCTCCATACCAGCATATCCTGCCTAATAGTAAAAGAGCTCCCTGTCTTGGTGTAAAACAGCTTTCCACATGACGGAGGACATGATTGCATTCTTGTCTTACTAGCACCAGCTGGAGGATCCTTGTCAAGACAAAGCCAGGCTCTGACACTGTTCTGTCATATGCACTTCAGCATGGTATAATCCTATTTGTAGGGCAAAGAGAGCACTTCCATTAACTTCTTCTCTAGCTGTGACCCACCTCTGTGCCATACCTTCTTTTATGCCAACAGAATTGTTTCATTGCTGGTATACAAACATGTCCTATTAAAAGCAGGTTTGTTTAAACAAGCTGTTTCCCAGTCCAGACATACCAACATGCTCTGCAGGAAGGTGAAATGACAGTTCCAAGGCAGAAACAAGTTGCTGGGACTTGGGTAAGGCTTTGAGCCTAGTGGCCACAATATATCGAGCTGACTAAAACCAGGGAAGATCCTTCACATCCTTCATGTGTCAGAATTAAGATAGTAAGAATTAAGGCAGGCACTGCTCTTGCCAGTGCACCCAGGAACTGAGTTACAGCAATGGCACATGCTCAACCCAGTAGCAAATACTAGGCTCCTCTGCTAATGACAATATTGCATTCACTTCAGAATATCTAGAACTTTCCCTGCACTGTGACCAAAAACCCACATCAAAAGTCACCAAAAGCAAAACACTCCCTACAATTATAGAAGTCAAACTGTCATTCTGAATGAGGACTGAAGTTTTGTTTCTGGCAAAAAAAACACCCCCACCCCCGCAGTACCACATTACATCAAGTAATGCCATGTATCTTCCTCCACCCTAGAGAGGATCATCTAACAGCTACCAGAGCAGGTAGCGTGGGGAAGCATTTTTGTAAAGCGTTTCCCTACTAAATCAACAAGATGCTTCCAGAAGGAAGGAGTTAACACTATGTGCAACAATTCAGCATATCCCAGAGTCAAAGATTCTACTCCGAATCCTACAGCAAGGTAAGTAGAACAAGATGTATTTATGCTGGAGATGCCCCCTGTATTTAAAGTCTCTGCTTAATATATCAATTTTTTAAGTTCACTTTAAAACCAAAAGGTTGTTTGGTTTTTTTTTGATGTACATAAATGTACATCAATAAGGCAAAAAAAGCAGCAAGCCATCCCACCCCCATTTTAATCTCTCCACCATATAAAAGAAGAATAGCCCACAACTTGAAGTCAGGGACAACAGATGCCTTTCTAAAACTGTAAGATTGCATTAAGCAGCTTTTTCCAAAAGTGTATTTCTGTTGTAGGTTCTCTCAGGACAACTTCACCCTCAAAGACTCAGCAGAAACTGCAGGAATCGTGATGACAACCAGCAGCAAGATGAAGGCACCATGCTAAAATCCCAGACAAAGGTGTTGTTTCAAGCCTCAAAAAAGCCAAAGCAATTAGATCATACATTGTGGAAAGCTAATGAACATTTATAAGGTGGAAGAGATTCAGAAGATTTTCTGAATTCCTGACAGGTTTTAACGGGTGGGGTGGGCGGTGTCAAGAGAGGTTAAAGATAAATGTATTTTAGTTACAAAGCCATCTCCTAACACGGTGAACTATCAAAAAAACAAAAAATGCAACCAACCCCCTCCATAAACCAACCACCAAGCCAAACTAGAAGTTGCAGCATCAAACTCCTACCTGTAAAAGAGTACAGAGTACCTATTGCCTGCAAGGTTCACTCTGATGTCGCATTCGCATAATTCTTAACAATTTCTAGCTATGATTAATTTGCAAGTAACTACAAGTGCAATTTAAAATTACAGTACTAAAAGCACATGCATGCTGTGTAATATGCTGATGATAAATCTGTTGATTTATTATTTCAAAGAGAGATAAGAAAGCTTGCTAAACCCTTCAAAATTGACAGTCTAAAAAGTTGCAAGACTATGCCACCTGGGAGACTTCCAAGTTGCATTAGTCCACTAGATTTTTCATTATGTTACTAATGACTTCAGAGATTTTCCTGCTATAAAACCCAAATCATATTTTTAAATTAAATCAATAACTGGGAAATAAGTATCAAATTAGTTTACCACGCAGACTCACAAGGACTTCAAGCAATCTAGAAGACTTAGAAAAACCTTTATTACACACTTCACAGCAGCAGTACTGCCCATTTCATGGTAGGAAAGTAGGTGTGTTACTCCCTCAATAAATCTCTGTGCTTCAGGGAATAGTCACAATGTTTTTCTGCGCAGCAACTTACTACACCTCGAGACTACCCCATAAAAAAGCTACACACAGTGTAACCAGAATTTAAGACTGCATCATTTTGCAGAAACAACAATGCTCTCAGTTAAGAATCATGTGACCTCAGAGCTATCTTAGGGAGTCAAGTATTTTCCATATGTATAAAGTAGAAAATGAAAACCTGACTTTAACAATCCTATCCAAGAACTTGAGTGCACACAGCAGGACAGGAGAATTTTAAGTTATAAAAAATACAGTCTGGCCATCTGATTTGAATTTGCACTCAACCCCTCCCACTTCCTAACCTCTTCTTGGCTTTGTATCTAATTTCTTTATCATTAAGGCTTTCTAATGAGAATTATATTGTTAAAGTACTCTTCATTAGAAGAAAGAGGCTAATGAGAAAAGTAGTTTTCAGTTCACTGTCAGAGTTCACCATCTCAAATTGTCTTCAGTGTATAGGGCTGACAAGCTATGCTTTATAAACAGATGCGTCACTCCAGACTGCTGACTAAATATAATTCAAGATTATATAATTCAAGATTTAAATGCATAAATTTTGCACAAAACTGAAACTTTAAAGCTTGCATTGCTTCCTCCATGCTGTGCCTAAGACTGTTAAAATAAATACTGTCAGTGTTAGCAGCCATGAACTATAGCCTAGCAAGGTTACACCTTCTTGCTGCAGTCTAGAAGCTGTGTAGCAGCAAGACCACAAAAGCTGGTCTGGATCTTTGCTCTCTATCCCACTGCAAGCACTGCAGACAGTGCAGGATAAAGCATACTGCTGACTAACAAGATGATAGGGGGACTGTAGACATGATTAATAAAGGCAATTATAATGCTGAACATTGTAACAGAGGACAACAAAATCATTGTCTAGCATTAAGCAGGTTTTCATGACAATGCAGAGACACGGAAAAATTAAGTGAAGGACTTCCATATAGGAAAGAGTGGCTAAACTAACACCAATTCTAAATATCTGAAGACACTTCTAGGGATTGGGGAAATTACAGAGTAGAGAGGCATACAAAGCCTGCCTTCAGGCTTAGAAATCATGTCTCCATTGGTACTTTATATTAAGTTCTCCTGCATTCCTTTAAATAAAGAAAAACACTCAACACCTAAGCATAAAAACAGATTTATAGCTTGTTTTCATTTCTACCATCTTCTATCAGATTACTCAGAAAATTAAAGAAGATAGATGCAAAAAAAGAATGAAAAGAGGAAGCATAGGGGAAAAAAAGAAACCATAAGATGATTAATAAAGTTGCATTAAAAGAAGGCTATAATCACACCTTGTAGCAAAGGCGTCCTGGGGGAGTCCGATACCTAAATAAAATTCATTCCATTATTAAACGCATATACAACAAAAAGCAGAAAACCCCAAAACTCAAAAAAGCTAACTAACGGACTATAAACAAACAGCAACTTTCATGAAGTTTAGTCACGTGATAAACACACTGCACATGCTCTTGTACCCCGTTCTTAGGGGGCTTTGCTCTAATAAATCTGCAGTTTTCCGTGAAAAAAAGCAAACCTCTACAGAAGTCCAGTCACCCTCGTCAATGGGGCAGCTCTGCTTCATACCAAGTTACCACTGTTGTAGCAAAAAATAGCTTTGTGTCACCATTCTATATATTTCCTTCTCAGAATGAGCACTGAAAGCTGGAGATTTCAGCTCTGGGGTTGTGTGGGTGGGGGAGTTGGGTGTTTGTAAGTTTAGTAAGGACAGTTCACAATACAGCTTTATGTGAGGAGGACAACACATGAGAAAGATCAACACTGCAACGTTCTGAGAGTGCAACTTGAGTAACACCCTCTGGAGAAAATATAGAAAATGTTCTTTAGAAAGCTGTAGAAAAACAGGATCAATCATAGTGTTCAATCATAGACAAGTCTAACTCAGGGTGGTGGAAATCACGACCTTAAATTGTGCCAGAAATTAAGTCATCTGACCTCAAAACAAGCTGAAGTTCAGAGCAGTTTTAATCCTTCAAAAAAGCAGAAAGGACATGAAATAACTACTATGGCAACATAATTCTTCCAAGTATGAGTTTTGCTATGAAAAGTACAAGAAATTGTTGTCACTAAAGAGAGTTGCCAGATTTACTTAGGCCAATCTTACTCAGAACTCAAGTGAGGAAAATAAATTGCAAAGCTTTTTTCCCCCCCACCGCAACTGACCCAGAGTTACTGGTCTTCACATTTGTCCCACCGTTTATTTTAGAATTAATTAATTAGAATAGCAAACAGTCACCAATTTATATAGAAATGCCTGGTAAGCCAAATTCATTCTGATCTACAAAGAAAGAGTTCTAGTTACTGGACCTATCACAGAAGAAGTTGTTTTGTAGACAAAAAGACAGGGTGTCTAGCTAAAGCTGAAGGTTCCCTCAGTAATTTCATACGTAGCCAACCTCCAGCTGAAGCAGGTGTAGAATGTTAGTTAGAGCAACAAAAGGTAGTGTTTAGCTGATAATACTATAGCATTAGCTGCATGGCTGCAGTTTTACATTTACAAGAATTACCACTTCCACTGAGGCACTTAAACCTTGCAACCCAGAAGCTGAAGCAGCAGGAGCCGCTCCTTTCCACCAACAACTTCACGTCACCCATCTCCCCAGGCAACAGACTATCCATCCTCTGAGCTGAGCTCAGTGCAGCCTCCATGCAGGTGATCGCTTCTGAATTTAGACAATATTGGACTTCGGGTCTCAAAAAAAAAAAATTCAGGGTATTCGTGAGACTGGCCTGCCTGCTGATAAACACCAGCTCACAAGGGCACACTCGGTTACTACAGCAAGTCAGATCAGGGGGAACGTGCACACGTCAGAGGCAGACCACTGGTTGGATTTTAAAGACTGCAACGCCTGGGTAGTGCTTGGGATAACCAAAGGGGAAATGCGGAATACCCAAGGCAACGTGCACAGTGTGCACTGTGACAGAAAACAGTATATAACCACCCAGCCACTCTGTTGCCGAGTGCTCCATGTAATCCTGACGATGCAGAACAGCAGTGATGCGTGGAACGTTTCCGAAATTCTAACTGATCACCAACTTTTTTGAACTGTCCCTTAATACAGGACTAGGGCAGACTGGAATCTGCATGTTCAGTTCAGTGACTCATATCATACCACATCAAGACGATAGTTGTGAAGTGTTAAAACATGAAAAAAACATTTCAAAGAAAATAGAACAAGTTTTAAATAAAAGTTTTCCCCATGAGTACTCAACCGTAAGCTTTGTTCTGCCATGTTAACTACTAAGCTAAGGGGTTTGGGTTTTTTTTTAAGAGTAAAACCTATTTTTTCTTATTAGTTCCAAAAGATAACATGAAGACTAGCAAATGTGGGTGATATATTACCAAGTACTTTGAGAAGCATATACTCAAAGGAATTAACAGCAAAATACTCAAGGCATCCAGCCTACCTGGTAACTGCTTCCCTTCCAAAATTTCTTCATCTCTTTGCGCCGCCAAGCAACAAGTGAGCTAGTTATGAGTGTACATGGTACAAGATAGAGAAGGGCGGGTTGTCCCATCTTCATTAATGCCAGAACAATGAAAGTCAGCACCATACCGATGGCGTAAGCTATAAGAAGATATTTATACATCAATCAAGAATGGGTAAATTTTTAAATTAGTATCACTTATTCAGTAAGCCAGAATTACTTTTTTTTTAAAGCAGTATCTTGTTAATATATGAAGAATGTTAATAATATGTTAATAATGAAGAAGAGAAGGACAATACGTTGCTCTGTATTTGCAAGCTTTCTCAAAGCAACTGACTACTATAAAGAATACTTGCCTTAAGTAAGGGCAGGCTCGTTAAAAAGATAATAAAGAGATTCTTGTAAGCACTGAACCTTTACCTGAAGAAAACTATCTAGCCCTGTCATTGAAAAACAGCTACCATGAAGATTAACAAAGCTGAAGTAATTGTGATTTACCTATTGTACAGGAAATGAAGTATACAGAAGATGAACTTGTCTGAACATCAAATCTTCGACAATAGGCAACCAGAAGCCCTGTAAAGGGAAAAAAAAAAAAAAAAAAAGATTAATGAAATGTTTAGCCATGATTTTTTTTCCTCCCCAATCCTCCAAATCAAAGCAGAATAAAAAGAATTTATAATAAGAATTGCTATTACTGTATGTTATCTCCTTCCCATTTCTTTCTGGAAAGCCAAGAAGCAGTTTAAGAAATCCTACATTAAGTCTTGAAAATGAAAACCATAAGGGAAATATAAGCCAAGTGAGCTTGGTGTTAAAAGGTTTTGTTTTTTAAGCAAGTTAATTACATCATGCTATTTTGAATTTTCTGATACAGAAGAGCAATAACCTAGTTTTAATAATTTTCTTCAATAGGATTTTTATGTTAGCTCTTAATCAGCAATTTTGCCTGCACGCTGTTCACAAGATGGTGCTTTGTGCCTAACTTCAGTAATTTGCTCAAGATTCCAACTACGGCATAATTCAGCTCTTCTGGGAAAGATGGAAAAACTTGATAATATATTTTCCGTTACCTCACCTCTAATTAGGTAGTCTTAAGATACAAAAATACTATTAAGTCACGTCACAGGATTCTTGCTTTCTGTGAAATTTCAATGAGATTTAATTAATACTGACAACTGGATTTATCTGTGGGACTTGGATTTACACAATACAGTGCAACAGAAAAACAAAAAGCCTTCACTATTTAAGTGTTCTGTAACATACTAAACCTTCTTACATTGTGGCTTTTGTTGTATCCTGCACTGACACATCAAGGCAAACTGCTGCATTTTATTTAGTAATTACTTTGTAGAATAAACTCTAATATAAGTCAGTCATGAATCAAGCCCAAAATATTTAATTGTAAGTTACAATTGTCAAAAACATTTGCTCACCTGGGACAATAATGTCTCCAAAACCCAACAATGAAAATGGCATGTCACACAGTGTCGATGCAGAGTATTCAAGTCTAGGCACTCTAATAACCACAGGTAACTGTAAAACAGCATTTCAAAAGCCCACATAAATCTAATCTAAATCATCCTGGTGTTTTGGAGGTTTTTTTGTTTGTTTGCTTATAAACAGTTTAAATATAATTTATTGTTAATGTAGAACTTCAAAATAGGTAGAACCTAAAGTAAAAACCAGAAGCCAACACAGCAAATAGATAAAGCTTAAGGCAACAGGTAAGATGGAATTTCAGATTTACAAATACGCACACACCAAAACAAAAAGTTAAAACAACATTTAACCATATCATGGGAATAAAAAGTCTGGATTATTAACCTAACTATAGAGTATTGATCAATGATATCCAGGCCCTGAAGAGAAATTTGGACAGTTAGGATTTCCCCAAAAGAATAGTCTTTTCAGAGGGAATCATTTAAAAATCCAGTATCTGAAATACAATCCTTACTTTCTCATGGGGAGCTGAGCGTTCAGCAGGGACTTCCACCAAGTTTCCATCATTCTAGGATCAAACCCAAGTCAACAGGTATTTAATACTTAAAAGAAAATAGCAGAAGCTGGCTATATTTTGTGAGAAAGTTATGCGGAAAAGCACGCTATGAATTAGCTACACAGTGTATTTTTATGTTGCACATATTATAACAATTGTTCATACCTTTTCACTGTTTCCAAAAGGACCAGCTGCAACTTCAACCATTATACTTGCCCCATTCTGAAATTAAGGTTATTTTTAAAAGTTAGTGGGTTAATATACTAAAACATTCATACTACATTCACAAAACCTGGTTGTATCTCATTTTACGATTCAGGACTGGAAAAGTCCTGAATGTTGAAAGGAATGCACTAGTATTGTACATTATTATACAATGCTGTTTTGCATTAAATACATGTAGTCCAGCCTAGAAAAACTGTTAAAAAAAAATAAACCAAAAAAGCAACAAATCCATTAGATATACCTGGAGGTTTAGATATAACAGCATCAGCTTTTTCTGCCATTAGCTTTTTGCTTCTAATTAAAAGAAGGTACACTTGCATACGGTTCAAGCTACATTGCAAACGAGCACTGCAGAAAGTAGTAGAGCACGTTCCAATATACATATGCTAAAAGCAAAGGAAGGAAGAAAACTGGAGGACCATAATTTCTCATCATCATCCTGTCACACAATTGGGGACTGCTTACTTTTGGCCATGTGATTACTGAAAACTTAAGTCAGTTAAGAAAACTTATGGCACCCACACAAGCATGCTCTACAACCCATACATGATGAAAATTTAGGCCACTGCTGTCTTAAACAGGGAAAAAAATCAGACAGCATTTCTGCATTGAAAATACTGAAAACACCAAACCCTTAGACAAAAATACGCACCCACAATGACCAGACAATATTTTTTGTTTTATTTTAAAAAATCACAGACATACCTTTGTAATAAATGGTGTTATGAAAACAAAAAATACATCATATAGAAGGAGAAGACCTAGAAGTATCACACAGGACTGGCAAAAAAAGAAGAAAGTATTACCATAGGTTTTCAAGGACTGTATAGCAAGATTCTGGTACAAAAAAATAAAAAAAGAAACCCATCCTCACCCCATCCCCACCTGCCACCACATTTTTATTCTAGCATAACATTTAGAACAAGATTCATTTATTTTAAAACTGACTAAAAACTGTAAAGATTTCTTATTTAATATGTATAATCTTGAGTGTTGAAAACCTACTTCCTAACACTAAACTTACAGATTCATGGCATTAGAATACTTTCTTAAGGTAAGCAACTTACAGTACCTTAAAGTTGGGCATTTTCAGTGTTTTAATGAAGTTTAAGCAGAAAGCAACTCCCAAAATATCTTGCAAAATCCAAGCCCACCTAAAAATAAGAATACATTTTTACACATTGTTCAAATGACTGCTGGGATCTAAGTGTAATGATTTTAGATTTTGCTGGAAACAGCAAGATGGCAAAACGGACTGGAAAGCAAGAAATTAGTTTTTAGGAAGTATTGCAGCCATACCCACAAAAATACTAGTATCAAGACAGTCAATTTACACTAGTCTGATCATGAATAGGTAACTGTGCTGCTTTTGGCTGGGATGGAGCTAGCTGTCCCCATAGCAGCTAGCACGGGGCGGTGTTTGGGATTTGTGCTG
>JAVJGJ010000060.1:14726919-14740011 GCA_035590215.1 Microhierax caerulescens
CCTGCCCGGCCGCCCCCTGGAGGCCGGGGGGGGACCCCCTCGTGCTTCCGGCCCCCGGGCGCCCCCGCCATGCCGGCCCGGGCCGGGGCTGGCCGTGCGGCCGGTGGGTGAGCCTGCGCCATGTAGCCTGTCCCGAGGGCTCCCCGTTTCCCTGGAGCGCTGTGCGGCGAGCTCGTGTCGGTGGGAAGATAGAGGAGCGGGGCCGCGTTATCTGCGCCTCGTTACTGCTGCTTTTTATCTGCAGGCTGAGCGACCCGGTGGAGGGTTAAGATTCCTCTTCGTAGCTCCCGGGGTTGGGTCTTGAATCTTGTTTTGAAATTGGTATCGAGCTTCCCAGTAGCTGTCCTGACCAAGCAGTTTTGTGTTGTTTTTTTTTTTCTTGTCGCTGTTTCAGCCCCAAGATGAAATAGAAGTTGAAGATGGGTTCAAACAGTATGATGGTAAGGCTTTGCTACAGTGTTATCAAAGTGTAACTCAAAAACTTTGGAGTGTTTTGGTCCTTTACATGCACTGTGTTTGTACTGACTCTACTGCTAGATGATGCATAACTACTGCTTAACGATGGTTGTCTGTTTTGTCTTAGTGATTAGTGCGTTAGATATGGAAGCTATGATGAGTACCATAAATGCTTGGATAAAAAACCCAGTCAAGTTTGAACGTTCTCATGGGATCAACAACACGCTGGATGCCCAGATCTTGCAAGATAAGGACGGAGGAGATGAAACAGTCCACATTCTTATTGTTGAAGGCTTCCTGCTTTACACCTACAGGTAATCAAATGTGCCTTCATACATTTTGATTTTTACATGATTTTTATATGACGGGCAAATGTCCAACAGAATAAAAAAGGTTAACAGTCCTAAAACAAGACTTAGCAGCTGGTGTTGATCGCTGTCAAGTTCAGGTGTCACAGGTCCAAAGATAGCTCTAGGTGCAGGAAATGGATGTAGTTCCACCTTTCTATTTCTTGCTACTAATCAGTCTGGCTGTAACCAAACGTATCTCTTCCAGGCCACTGATTGATGTATTCCACCATCGGTACTTTCTTTCCATTCCATATGAAGAGTGTAAAAGGAGAAGAAGGTAGGTCTATCTTTCTGAGTTCCCTTGCTAGACCAGTAACATCCTACTCCGTTCAAGACTCTTTCTCTAAAGTTTTTAGATTAGAAAGGATAAACACTAATGCAGCTGCTCTGTTACAAGACTGTAGCTTCCCTCACCAAACCCAAAAGCTTCCTACCAAGCTGTTGTGGATGTGAGAGTAATGCTCAGTTTCTGCACAGATTTTTCAATACACTTTCTCCCCTTCCAGTTTTCCAGTGATACTGCTGCCAGGTCTCTAACTATCCTGGCGTTTTATATTTGGCCATATTGTTGTACACATACACTGTTCTTAATGCAAATGAAATTTGTTAAAACTTGAAGTTACATTTCAGAGGAATAAGCAGACAGCTATTTTACTAAAAAAGCTCTGCTAACGCTTTTATGAAAGATGTGGTTTATCAATGTTAAGATCAGTCTGTTCTTAGGAATCCTTTTTGTATCTTGAACACTTTAGGCCTGCATGTCAAATTTTAACTTTTCTGGGTTATCTTCATGTTTCCAGCTTATACTGACTACTGACTTCTGTTAAGCTTAGAAACTACATTGCAGGCAACAGGCTTAGGCTGCTGTGTAGAAAAACTGAATAAGCTGTCATTTCCCTGAACTGTAATTAGACTGTTCTTGAATAACAGTGCCTTAACTTACAGCTCAAGGAATTACACTGTACCAGATCCACCTGGATTGTTTGATGGCCACGTTTGGCCTATGTATGTAAAGCACAGGAAGATAATGGAAGATCTTGGAGTTGATGTGGGTAAGTCTTTAATGACAAAGGCACTTTTGAAAGATGGTTTTATGGGAGTGGTTTTCAAGCCTGGCATATTTGTGCTGGTTAGATGCATGAGAGGAGCTGGAGCAGGGGAATGCGGTATGTTTCTCTGATACCAGTCAAGTGCATGCTCTTTAAATTAGGATCTGGCAGTATTACAGAAACAATGAATTATAACTCTCTTATTTTACTTTCTTTTCAGTGCACTTGAATGGAACAAAATCAAAGGAGGAGCTGTTTAATGATGTGTATGGACAGATCCAGAATAAGATTGAAGAACTACTTAACATGCAGGTACGTATTCATGTTATAACTGCAACACAAAGACAACCCTTTTAAAAAAGGCTATGTTGAAAAAGCATGAAACTAATTTGAAATACGTTCACGTGTATCTTGCTGTTTAGAAATAAGCTGCTGCTGCTGATTCTTGTGAGTGAAGATGTTTCCTGTTTGCTCCGCGCTGCCTACCTGACTGCCACTAAAGTTCCAGCTTCTGTGAAGACTCTCAACTCTTAAATTCTTCAGTCTTCCCTTGAAACTTGACTTATATATGGTCATAATTAAAAAGCACTTCCCCCTTGTCTGTTAACTTCATTTGTGTTTCAGGGTAGTACATGGCCTCAAATGACCCGTTTTCTCCTAGTCTCCTGGGAATTCTTTTCACTGTGCTCTTAACCTGTGAGAGTAAAACACTGTGGCAGAACTGATATTAAATGACACAAGTCTCATAGGTAGGAGAGCGTGTGTATGTATGTATACACATAAACTGCTTTGAGTTTTCAGTAACTTTCATGAATTTCTGTAATCCATCTACTCAGGCAGCAAGTATGCTTCTTGATGATATCAGGATTTAATTATTCTGTTAAATCCAGTGCACACACTGATTTCAGATGCAGACAATCCAGTTTAGAGTCAGGGAGAAAATTTTATTTTACACATACAACAGCTTTACAATCACTGATTGCTGTAGCTTTCAGTAGTGTTCTGTAGCTTAAGACAAGTCCTGTGCATACACAGGTGTAGTCAAAGCCATTGGCTTACATAGAAAAGCAGCAGAAGAGCACAAGAAGGATTAATCCCTACGAGAGGGGAAAAGTGAATTTGGGACAAAAGCTTCGTGGACACAGTGGTCCAAGAGGGGAGATACCTATAGATCCATTGTAAGACCAGTAATTTTTCTTCAAAAGGGTTTGATTCACACAAAACCAGCAGTTACTTCATGCCCAGATGCATCAGCTTCCTGACAGGAGCTGGTCCTCCCCAGTATCCCCTAGAAAGGGAGAAAGTTGTTTCATCAAATTTTACAACTGCACTATCAAAGTAGGGTTTGGGGGGTGGGGAGGGGGTGGTGGTTTTGTTTTACTGCTGGAAGACACCATACTTGCTAAGAGGGGGTTGTTTTAGAGAATCTTTGTTGCAGTGTGGTTTTCAGTTGGGTAAGGGGTGCCCTTCTGTACAATTAACTCTGTTCTGCTTGAACCCCTGTTACTAGCAAAGCTCCCAGAAAGTCAAGGTCTTAGTCAAGACTAAGACTGCACTTTTGTTTGCTTCTATTCTAGCAAAGAACTAAGCCAGAACAGGTATCTAACCTGGCTTCCTCCTGAGTGATCACAGAAGCTCTGCCTCCTCAGAACTGGAATACTTACCTAAGTAGGGCATTCCAATAGAGAAAAGGCATCATATCAGCTTTCATGTGGTACATGGTTACTCTCTCCTTACTCTGGTCAATGGGAAAGGTCTCCAAGGGCTGCGCATTGTAGTCAAACTCTGCTAGAATCACCTTGTTGTAGCCTGTTACGAGCGGGCAGGAAGTATATCCATCATACTGCAATGAAGAATATCCCCTTTCCGTTATTTCGGGCAGAGTAAATGCCAAAGTATTACAAGCCATGTGTTTAACATATTTCAAAACAAGTTACTAGGAGGTTTCTGCATTTATAGCACTAATACCATTTGAGTTTGGAAGGCTGCTAAGCCAGTTACAGTTTAATAACCATAATACCAAGCCATTTTCTTTCCAATGGAGATTTGCTTAACAATATTGCTTAAATTAGAACTAACGTAGAACAATAGGGCTTTGTGTCATTAATTGCTGGTTATTACTGTAACCAGCAGAATAGATGACCAGTAAGATCAGGATGAGAGCTGGTGCTGGCTTTTAACAGGCAGCATGTAAAAAGAACCTTGAATCGAGTTGCAAGAATTTCTAGAGGATCGCAGGAGTATGGATGACGACACTCAGGTTAGCGCCCCAAGGAATATTAATTCAGAAAATGAAAGCCAAGTCTCAAAAAGGAATGTGAACATAGTTACAGGCTTAACGGTTTTTTGTAGTACAAAACCTTCAGTTTAACTCCTTTAAAGATCATGTTCCGTACAGAGGAGGCAAATTCAATGTTGTACAGATTGTTAATTTTGGAAGAGTTTTCCTGGAGCAGGGATTATATAAGTCAACAGTTTTATTCTAAATAAGTCACCCACACTGGTGAAGAACCCAGACTAAGCCTTGCAATTTGTATCAACTCAGAAGTCAAGGAATGAAATAGATACTATTTTTTAATGGCAGTATCAAAAATACGAATTGTGCAACTCGATTACTATGATGACATACAGCATTTAGCCATTTAGTAGCCCAGCTGCTGATGCAAAGCCCTTGCTGCCTTCCGCTTCACATGGTTTAGCTGCTGACAAGACTTCCTGCCTGAGAACGGAGAAAACATTCACAGTAAAACAAGATCTGTGCGTACCTTTTTAGTTGGTAACTGGTTCTTCATAACCAGGGAAATAGTTTTATCAAGCACTCCAGACTGGGCAGCTATATAAGAAAGAAAGAAAAAAAAATTAAGGCAGGCTTTGTTTCAGGCAATAATTATTGTAGTTACTAAGGTGAACACTACTAGCCAGGCATTTTGTTGGATGATTCGACTGTAATTGAACTTCCCATGTCAAATCAGTTTGGAAAGTTTACAGTCCCAATTTTTTTTTAAAAATGTAATTTTTGAATAATGCTTTGGCCTTGCTGTTTTAACATGCTAAAGCTGAATGAAACTGGAGCTGTATGTTTTATTACACTTGCTCGGTCTTTCCAAACACTATGCTTCTGGCACTGAAGTTTTGTTTCATTTTCAGTGCTGTAAGGGAAGTATTCTAGACCCGCTTCTTGGAATAGTTCACTTAGCATTCTTCACATTACACCAACAAGATACCATATAGGCAAATAAGAGGGTGGAAATAAAGAAAGGTTTTTTGTTTTTTTTTTTAGTTGTGAGACCATATGTCTGAAGTGCTTTTATATTGGACCCTATGGCTACAAGTACAGAATATGTGATTCTTCCAATAGTGACTTATCAGCTGACACATATGTGTGAGCTGCTAAGATAGAGCCAAAGGTTTTGTCACTGAGTGATGACAGAATGCAAGGGTAATATACTCATTTCATGCTATTCAGTGAATACAGAAAATAGAATTAGTTCATCTGTGAGGCATTTGGAACAAGAGGACTGTGGGTTAGTGGCACCAGCATAGTCTGTAGCTAATTAGTTGGCCCAGGAGACTTAGGTCTTTTTGAAAGCTGCAAACCAAAGGTTGCAAGCCAAAGTCAAGACCTCAGGAGTAACAAACTAAACAAAAAGCTTACTGTCACTCCCACACTTCTCATTAGACACACACGCACACGTGCACAACCTTACCTACAGCTGCAGCAGTTTTTGATGTTGGAAGGTTGGTGCAGTCTCCAATACCAAATACATTAGGATACTTTTTATGTTGCAGAGTTTCCTTATCTACATCCACCCAGCCAACTGCATCTGCGACAGGACTGTTGAGGAGTACATCAGGTGGCCCCATTGGGGGTGTGACGTGAAGCATTTCATACTAGACAGGAAAAAAAGGCACTCAGCAGCTAAGTTTATGGGACCAGATCATACCTGTGTTGATAGAAGGCAATAAGCGTAGCAGGGAGAGGGATTTTCTAGGTCTGGGTTTTTTTTTAACAACACAAGTATATAGAATGAAAATCTGCTCTCAGATTTGAAGGGCATCCTTTTATTAACATGAACCTTATTCAGGCAACTCCATTTAGACTGGCAGAACAGCAATTTGCCTTCTTCCATATACACCTGAGACATTCCCAAGTTGATATGATAAGGCATACAGGACTCCAAGCATGGTTTATTAACTATTTTTTTAATTCCCTCCACCTTTGTTTCAAGCTTTTTAATCTTCTGCTAAAATTAGAGATGGTACTCTCAGGAGGAAACAGCAGAACTATTATAGCATGGCATAAAATGAAGCAGATGTTGTTACAGCGTGGCAGTTAAGTTACAGCATACAAAGAAAAGAAATGGGACCAAACTAGAGGCCCAAAAGCTCCTGACCTGATGAACTTCAGTCACTCCGGGCTTGTCCAGGTTTTCAAACACAGCTTCCTGCTTGTCTGCTCGAACTTCTATAAGGTTGCGCTTATAGTTAACAGCAATATTCCTCTCCTTTATTATTTCAAGCAATGCATCAGCATACTTCTTAACACCAAAAATGACACCAAGTGAAGTGTTGAACATGATGTTTGCTTTGGAACGTTTTCCTGTCTGCACAAAGAGATCAAATTAGCCTTTTCTATTAAGAAACGGCAACAAACTAGCAGACAAAAGAATATGCTGCACTACTGAGGAGCTGATAGAGCTATTAATGCAGTTCAATTATTAATGAAGTATTAACATTAGAATTAATGCATATCAGATGCAGCTGTTCCACACCCTGTTAGAAGCTAGACAGGATAATCTGTCCTTTCTGAGTAAGGTACTGAAGACACCCCACACAAATCACTAGTGAGAAGGGGTGGCTGCAATTTACGGATGAACTGCTGTATGCAGGTTAGACACTTGCAACAGCTTAACATTATGCAGCTTTCTGAAACCTTCACTTCTATGCATTATTCAGGTACCTGCCCAGCAGATCGTTCATGAAACTTAAACACGTATGAACCCTGACAATTCCACTTTAAGTTGTCTTTTGTTTCTACTAAGCTTGCTTTAACAGCCTGGCTAAGACTCCTAATGCTGAGACAGTGTGCCACCACAAGCAAGCAGAGTCACTTTTCAGACCAGCAGAAGGACAAATGGCACAGGTATTCAGTACTTAAAGTAACAAGAATTATTTAATTCCAGCCTGTGTTATATTAGTGCACCACCTGAGGTTATAAATTAGGCTGAGAACAGTTGTATCTGTAGCTCACCAGAAGCTGAGTAAGCAGTTCTTTCCTTATGGATTCTGAATTCTGCAAGCTTCTCCAGCATTAAATATAGGCTAAGTATTTATGTACAATTCAGTTAACTTCACTTGGTATACATCAATAATAAAAAAAGCAACGCAGTCACTTCAATAATTCTGAGTCACTTTCCCCTGGTGTGGTTTTCATTTGTTGTGAAGATAGTATGAACCCCTTAGAATAAGCCTTCCTTCCAAATGGGAAAAAAGTGGCAGAGAGAGTAAAATACTTACTTTTCTCCAGTAGGCCTCTGATAAATACATGATCTTCTGAGGAGCTCCTGCACACTTCACTGGAGTATTTGGGAAAGTGAAGATAGCATTTCCTTCCTTGAAATCTTGTAAAGCTTTCCATGTTTTCTCTACCGTATGAACTGAATAATTGGAACCTATTTTAGGGTGATGAAAACCCTCAGGCAAGCCTTTGATCTAAGAAAATGAAATTAAGGTTTAAAGTACAGATGGCAAAAATTTTGTCATCATTGCCAAATATTAAATGCAGAAGAAGCCTCTAGCAAAAAGAAGGCCCAGATATACTTGCTAATTGGCACTTTTGAAAATATACCTACCAATTAAACAGGTATTTCCATCAGAATTTAGTAGATGTACATTTACTGAAATTACCCTGGTCTGCGACATCTGTAGCATAAGTGTTCAGTACAGACCCAGAGCCAAGTTTTTGTAGACTAGTTCATGAAACTCAGAATAAGAATATCTAAAGTCTGCCACATCATTGTAAGTAAAAATCATGTTAAAAGGAAAAAAAGAAGGCATTACAAAAACATATAAGGTGAATTAAACTTTTCAGTAGTCCGTTGCAGATACCTGTATTTCCTACAGTTGTTTTGTTTAAACTCAGCTGTCTCCAATAATGATTTCCATACTACTCCTACTATGCCTGACCATCTGCTTGTGAGAAAGGCAGTAAACCCCATTTCAAACTAATGGCTTGCGGAAATTCTGTGAGAAAACGGAGTCATGTTACATGCACTAAAATGTGTTTGGAACATTACACTCTACACCAGGAAGTATTCTGTTGGTGAAGAAAAATATGAGTAATCATCCCTCTTTTAAAACTAGTCACTTTCATTTCAGAGCCATACAAATCTGTTACTATGAATTTTATTCACTGTAGAGTAATAATGACTAACTGTATTACATGCCTTCTACTACTGAACGCTGGATTTAGTTTTATCAGGTTGTACTGAAGAGTTCTATATGAAGACTGAGAGGGTCAGTGGACACAATGCAACTCCTCATTCCACTGGCCAAATCACCAGAATTTATCTGGTGTGACTTACAGTTAACTAAGACTAGCTCTTGCTTTACATATACCTTGGGAGTTTTCCAAAGAGATACTCAAATATATTATCAGGTACTACCTCATATTCAGGTCAGGTTAAAACCATGAGAGTCAAATCACTCAAACATCTTGCCTTTGTGTATTCCTCCTGCTGTATATTGCTTTGTCATTCTTGTGCCATACAGTGGTATTAACGTTTTCTTCTGAGTGCCACTGTATCAAGTGTACAGCAAACCTAACAGATGGGAAGGGCCCCAGGGCCTATTTAAACCCAAATGTGGTAACTCAGCTGGTTCCTTCTGAAGAGCATCCTTTAAGAAAGGTGAGGGTGGATCACATTAATTCTGCAGGACAGATTTTACTGACTGCTGGACGTTCCTTGCTTTTGTTTACATTAGAGAGGCCTCAGTCTACAGTCAGCATACCTTCTTATCTCACTGTTACAGGCTGCCTCTAAGTTCTAGATTTGACTTGCTGCCCTACCTGCTTATACTGCCATAGAGGTGCAACAAAGCAGTCTTAAAAGACCTTCCCAAGGGTAATTTGGGTTATTACATAGAGATCTATGGAAGGAGTAAAGTCATTAGGCTGTCTTCTGGCTCTTTAATTTGTATTAGCGTTCAATATCTTGTAAATATTAATATAAAAAGTAAAAAAAAAAGTGTACTGAAAAGCCATTTACTTTAGTGAATCATAAGGGTATGTGATGCCATTAAAACTAGTAAAAACATGATTACTGTAAAACAAATACCTTTTCATAATGCAGACTAATCCCAAGGGCAATTATCAGATACTTGTAAGATACCTGTTGTGTAAGGGGAGAAAAAAAAAGGTATTTTAGACAATACCCAAAACACTACCTCAAAGCAAACTGAAGTTACCTGACAGCAAGAGTCACAAGGGAAGGAGATACAGGGAGCATTATTAATGCGAGTGTTAAGCTCTAAGAATAATTTATAGTTGCCAACTGCATTATGAGTTACACACACAGCCTTTGCTAAACACAAAACTAAGCATTTGGAATAAAGTATTCTGTCTTTTGTGTTCAGTTCATTATAAACAGGGAAAAGACTGTAATGATATTTTAAGATGATGCTATTCTAACCTAGTTATCTACAACAATTTTAATTAAAAATAGATTTTAGGATCAAGTACTTCTCATAAGACTAGGTGGAATTTCCTGGCCTCCTAGATGTTGGAGGAAGATCTTGCTCAATAGGCAGTTCCAAGGGGGATCTGTAGGAGGTGGACAGACAACTCATGATATGGAATAAGAGACGCGACTAACTTTTTACATTATTACCTTGATATCATTCTCCAGCCAGACACAGTTCTTATCCGGATCCAATGCTGTAACTCGAGATTGGATCCACTCAACACCTTTAGGCATCACACTGCCTGTTGGACGTGCAGAGGTTGCCAGCTGCTTGGCACCACCACCCACCAGGGTCCACAACGGCTGATAGTAATGAGTCTGAAACAAGCATTCAAATGGACATTTAAGAACTAAGCAACTTAAAGATGAAGGCATATCACACCAAATAGGAAGCGATGTGCTCTTAACATTGTGTTATTCTTAACAAAAGAGTTTTGCGTGACAAAGCTGGAGGGATGCATGCATCTCTATTGTGGAGCAACAAATATGGCTAGTTGGCTTCCTCTCCGCAGTTAAAAACATGTGGCGTTGGAGAGGGATGAGAATCAGACCAATCTGGTCACCTACGTAAAACACTTATGCTTTTCAATGCTTTATAGCTGAGGAAGACTTACCTGACTTGGCTCAACAACAGCCACGTTTCCTGCCCCCACTTTCCTCTTCATCCGAGCACTCATGGTGATTCCACCAGTGCCTCCACCCAGCACAAGTACTTTATAATAATCCTTAGCAGCACACCTGGCTGCTGTATGTAAGCCTAAGGAGCTCATCTTCTGCATTCTTGGTTTCAGCAGCCACGCACCAGGATGGAGGCAGGAACAAGACGCTACTCCAATTGCTGACATCTCTCAGTAAGTGGGAAGCTGCAAGATAAAGAAAGGCACCAGTAACAATTACGGAAGGTAGAATTTATATGCCTGGATGAGTCCTCAAGGCAAGAATTATAATGCTAAACCTCTGTTGCAGCTAAACCACTAATTTGGAAATGGACTGTAATCAATTTAAAAAAAAAAAAAAAAAAAAAAAAAAAGTAAATAATGGCCTCTGCCAGCAAATTGAAATTTAATAAAACCAAATGAGTTCTAACAAAGCATAAAAACATCTTCTGGTTATTGTGGCAGGAAAGTGTATCTGACCCTACAGCACATGCAACACATACACTGTAACTCCAACTGCAATACTGCAATCCTGAAGAGATGAGCGCTGAAAAAAGGGACAAACATTTGCTAGGTGCTGTAGATCGCTGAAATATTGAACAAGATAGTTGTGTGAACAAACCGGGTGCCATTCTGCTAACTGTAATACTAGTCAGCCAAATACATCCTAACGTTTGTATTTTAATGTTAGCGTGTACCAGCACATGCACCCATTAGACACACCCATTTTCTTAGTGCCTCTCAGGGATGCAAGGCGCTGGGGTGAGCATGCCGAGTTCTATGGTGCTTTGAGCAAAAGCACATGTGTTAGTCTGTTCTTGCAGAAGTAGTGAGCCCTAACAAGAGTCTCCATCTTTCTAGATCTGGGATCTTTGAGTATAACCACAATACTTGGTTCTCTGTCCATAGTCCCCTCTTAGCTTTTACATCAGCAAAGCAGCTGGAAACAAAGGTCAGAAACCCACGCTTATCCTTACTACAGCTACACCCTGTCACCCAACTAGTGACAGCCAGAACCCTAAAGCATGATACATCTTGACAATTGTAGCACTGTACGTGGAATTACATTATCTAGAAGTAGTCAAGGTTAACTGGTTTCCCTCCTTCTGCTACAGTGAACAAGAACTTACCCTGTTCTAAATCCACTCTTTGCACATGCTGAATATCAGTTTTTAGCTTTTCAACGATAAAACAAGTATAAGCTTATTTTAATTCAGTTCCTTTTTGCCACATTGCCAATAAAGAATGAGTAAATATTACAACATGAAAAGCAATTTAGGACAAGACTTTCCTGTGTTCTATATCTGCTCCCCTTTGTTTAATTCCTTGAGTCATCAGGCAAGAACTCCAGCTTTTGCACTCAGAAAGGGTAGAACTCATTTATGGTGCTTAAAGACAGGAGTTACAGAGGGAAAATCTCAGAGGTGTCCGCTGTAAAACCAATTGTAATAATTTTGTTTTGCAGAAAGTTTCAAAGGTTCAGACATACTCTTCCCATCCCCCTCCCCATTCAAAACAAAACCACCAACTCTAGAACGAGTTAGTTTCACTTTAGAAGGCTGTTTATCAACTCTCTAGTGCAGGCAGTTATTTAAAGACATGGACAGACTGCTCAAGCAAGGGAAGGAAGTTATTCCAGCCCTAGAAATAGAAGTTACCTGATGGCGATGTGTCCTGCTTTCTTCAAGCCAGACAGAGATTAGTTGTGAAGGGTAAGTTTTGCAACTTCCGTGCACAGGACAGTTTGAAGAGGGATGTCCTGTTTCCGGGAGCTTGCGAGCACAGGATTTTGCTTTGGGTTTTGTTAAACGCACAGAACAGGCACAGTGGCCTGCTAGTTAACGCCACACAGGGCAGCCGGATCAGAACAAGGCCTCATTTTTGTAATGCTAACTAAGGAATAATTACCTTCTCTGACCTTACAGATTTTGAAGTAAACGTGCTTGTAAGCACACACAAAATGTACCTTAACTAACAGCAGCCTAATTGATGAGAACACAATATTACATTGCTTCTAAGTTGTTTCAGAGTATACAGAAACAAACAAGTGTCATTTGTAGATAGCTGTTTTAAAAAGAACAGCAAAATCCTTCGTGTCCCAGAATCACAGAATGGTCAGGGCTGGAAGGGACCTCTGGAAACCATCTAGCCCAGGGGTCCTCAAACTACGTCCCGCAGGCTGGATATGGCCCCCCAGGGTCCTCAATCCGGCCCCCTGGTATTTATAGAACCCCCCGCCCCCCCTGCCAGGGGTTGGGGAGGGAACCATGCAGCCACAGATGACTGCCTGCCACTTAATCTGCGCACCGACCCCCTAGTTAAAGAGTTTGACGACCCCTGATCTAGCCCAATGCCCTGCTAAAGCAGCTTCACCTAGAGCAGGTTGCACAGAATGGCATCCAGGTAGGTTTTGAGTGGCTCCAGAGAAGACGACTCCACAACCTGTTCAAGACAGCCCGTTCCAGTGCTCTGTTACCCTCAAAGAAAAGTTCTTCCTCATATTCAGAAGGAAATTCTTGTGTTTCAGTTTGTGCCCATTGCCCCTTGTCATGTCACTGGGCACCACTGGAAGGAGCCTGGCCCCATCCTCCTGACACTCACCCTTAGGATATTTGTTAGACATTGCTAAGATCCCCTCTCAGTCTTCTCCAGGCTGAACAGCCCCAGCTCTCCCAGTCTTTCCTCATAAAGGAGATGCTCCGGTCCCCTCATCACCTTCGTAGCACTTCGCTGGACCCTCTCCAGGAGTTCCCCGTCTCTCCTGAACTGGGGAGCCCAGAACGGGACACAGCGCTCCAGCTGCGGCCTGACCAGGGCAGAGCGGAGGGGGAGGATCACC
>JAVJGJ010000060.1:14741219-14752261 GCA_035590215.1 Microhierax caerulescens
GGGCCCGCCCCGCCCCTGTGGTGCCGTCTGCCGGGCGCCGCGGGACCCCCCGCCGTACTGCGGGACCCCCCCGGTGCCGCCTGCCCTCGCGTAGCGGGCCGGTCGCATCTAACGGCCGAACGCCGGCGGCACCAAAGCAGGCTGAACGCAGCGTCGGGGCTGCTTCGCCTGAGGGTTTGTGCTAATTTTTATTCACACACACACCCCCATAACTGTCCTTCCATCTTCAAACCAATTGCTCTTCCACTCTGCCACCTCAAAAATCAAGCCCGGAGTCCCACCAACGTTAAAATAAAAATAAATATGAAGAAACAAACCCAAGGCAAAGAGAGTCCTAAGCTGAAATCGGGCTGTGCCTCACCCGGGCGCACGGAGGAAGAGTGCCCTGCCAGCCGCAGCGCGCAGGGTGGCCGTCCCTCGCTCCCGTTCAGCTAACTCAGCCCACTGCCGAGCCAAGCTGTAACATGTTTTTCCCAGAAACTTTTTGGGGCCTGTGATTTACGGCATTGGTGACAGCACGAATTAATAACAGCTTTTAATCCACCAAGTTATGTTTGTCAAGCCAAAAAAAAAAAAAAAAAAAAGGCACATGAAGATTAGTGCTGAAAGTAACATCCATAGACAAAATGACTTGTGCCAACACACGTGCATCAAGCAACCAACAGATCCAAACCATGCGTCAGGCCTCCCGTCGCGGGTTCAACCCTCCCCTCTTGGCACAAAGTTTCTGTGGAGGTAAAAAACTGCTCAGCTGATACCCAGCCAGCTGCGGAAACCTAAAAAGAAAGGGGGGAAGGTGCTGAGGAGTTCAGTGGGAAGGTACCACAAGGCTGTTCTGCTGTTTGCATGCCACAGAAGCAGAAGGGAATGAGATGTTCTGCAGGGTGCCCATCTAAAAAGCAGCACACGTCAGTCCCCTAGAGCATGCAGGCACACACACTGCACTCGTGCCCTGCGCTTCCCAACCAGAACAGTTTCTCTGTTCCAGCTCCACAGTTGCCATTCGTTCAGCAGGAGTGCACTGCCACCCCTCACAGCCGGCCAGTGGCAGACTGGCCAATACGTGTCGCTTGCTTGTGCCACTTGTCATGCTTTGTGCTCCTTTGAGCTTCCATCTGTAGAAAAGAAGCTTCAGTTGCTCCTCTGAACTTACAGCTGAAGGCAAACAATCATAAAGTCAAGCCTGACAATTTACCTCTGTTCTCACAGACGTTCCTGTCGGAGATGGGGCCTCACCACACAACATCTGAATTAGAACGACTCCTTTTTCCTGCTTGTAAACACCCACACTATCATTTCCCATCGGTGGCTGTTCTGACAGAAATACACCAAGTAAGTCCAAGAAGCAGGTTTAGCAAAAGGTATTAATCTTGACAAAATACAAGTTACGTTTTCAGAGAAACTTCTCTGTTTTTTCAGTATTTAGTACTTCCATACATGTCTGTGCGGCTTTTGTAACGCTTTCCACAGCTATGCAGAACCAGCTACACCAGGCTAAAACGTGTAAACATAATAAAAGAAAGCCCAAAGTCAAAAGGTCTCCAAAACAAACCATTTTTTTTCCTGTTGCTTGCACAAGACTTGGAGCATCTAATCCTCGTTCCACAGAAGATCTGCACAACATTTATGCTACACAAAAGCACTGTCACATAAACAAGGCCTCCCTCCCAATCTTAATCTAATGCCTTCCCTTTTCTCACTTCCTGAGTGCATCTGAAAACAAAACACTAATACAAGTGCTTTTGTAAGTTTTGAAAGTTTCTACATCGGGACCCCTGCCAAACCCTGATCTAACCTCAGCTGCATATTTGGCTGGCACCAGCCAGGAAGTCCCACCCAGATCCACTTAGCATCAGCCACTCACTTCAGGCTGACCTAAACCAAAATCACAACCCCTACAGTAGCTGTAACCTAGTGACCACTGACACCCCGACATCTGAAATTACCAGGTCACCTGTAAGCAGCAACCCCAAACCTTAATCTACTGGTCTTTTTCTATAGATAGAAAAATAGCAAAGTAATTAAATTTGAATTAAAAAAAGAAAACCCAACACACTTATTAGATCAATAATTATTACTTCTGATGACAGTGCGTTCCCATGCAGAGGCAAAGGCTCATTTTTCAAAGCTGCTGAACACCTTCACTTTCCTGGATTTCACTGGACAGAAAATGTACTGGGAGAAAACACAATCAGTACCTTTAAAAACATGACATGGAGATTAGACATCTTTGTTAACACAAGTGACTTCTCTAAAGAGAAAAAAAAAATACAGTTTACAGTCACATCTTTTGAAACACCCAAACTGCCTATCTTTATAATTTCTAAACAGCTTATTGACTTCCTATTCCCAGCTACCCTGGTACAGTTGTTTTTTTCCTACATTTTTTGTTCTAAGAGGCTGATCCTTGTCTTTGTCCATGAAAAAATAAAGTTGTTCTTTTAAACATATTTTTAGGATTGTCTTGAAATATTAACTCATTTTCTTTATACTTCCATGCATATTCCCCCCAGACTTACAGAGGTGGTCTGCAATTTAATAATGAAATTACTTAAATGAACACCTTCATTTCTAAACAGAACTCACAAACCCAACATGAAGAAACTACTCTCTGGCAGCCCAGAGCCTAACCCTCCCACAGCAGCGAAGTCCCGGCGGGATGAGGGGGTGGAAGCTGTGTGGGAGGGCTGGGCACACACTGCCTGGCTGTACATCTCCTCAAGGCCACCAGCACCCCGGGCTGGCTGCGGGAGCCATGGGCTCACCAGGCAGCTGGGCTTTCCTGGGAAGCGCGGAGCATGCACCTCCTGGCCTGTTAATTATTCTGACCCCTCCACAGGACAACGTCTACAGGTCTGTCTAGGCTTAGACTGTGTGTTCTCCAGGATGGGAGTTATTTTTCCATGGAAAGTGCCTACCTGATAGTGAGCACAATCTCACGTGAATTCTAATAACATTGGGTGATGTAGAAGAAAAGCAGTAATTTCTTCACATCGTCTTTGATATTTTTTTCTTGGAGATATTCTTCTTCTGGCATACCTCTAAATCATAGTATCTGTAAGGCTAACAAAAAAAAAGCACTAGTAAACCCCAAAAAAGTAGAAGCAGAAGCAAAACTGAGAACAAAATACATTTGCATACCAATGTGAATGGAGAATTTTTGAGAATATTTGAGAAAAAGAAACTTCTCATATCGTAAGAGTTCTTGGCTGTGCTGGTATCTACCCAGTTTTAAAGACTGGAAAACTAGCACCTGCAGCTAAGCACTGAAAGGGTGAAACCCTGGTTTCAGGTAGTGGGGTGGCAAAGAGTTTATTTACATTAACTGTTCTGCTGTTACTCTGGCAGGCTCTATTTACACAGGATATTACTCTTTATGTGAGACCCCGATAACAAAAGAAAAGCTTGCTCATCAAGGCAGCAACTATATTGCTAATTTACAGGTACAGTGTTTCACTGACCAGTACATGCACAGATCCTCTTGCTTTCACAGCAATGCTGGATATATTTTCATTGCAAAACACAAAACAAAGCAGATGCTTGTCTTTTGTCTTACTTCTCAGGACAAATGGCTTCTGTAAGTTACAGCTCTAGAGACTACTGCCTTCGCACATGTACAAATTTTGAAATTATTCTTTTTCAAGCTTTAAATTATTTGCTTCATTAAGTTGCAAGTCTGTGAATGCTGAAAACATTTGTTGCAACTTCTCAGATTGCCAAGCAGGTTGTTCTATTTCCTTTCTCAAACCTCATGTCTGGACATCATGGAGATCAATGGACAGATATGAGCAAAACCAAAAAGGAAATATGGAGTTACGAGGTATGGCCAACATCTGTGCTCTACACAACACTTCATGAACAACACTTATAGACTTGAGTTAGTCATACGTCCCAAATCCGAGGATGCCAAGCTACCACATAGAGGAAAACAGTTAAAATTCTGCACAGCAGCACTGTTGTGACGCTGCCAGAGACCAGTAACAGAGCTGTTCTTCCCACCTGTTTTAGTTCTGTCACCTACATGGAGAATATTTGAGAAAAAGAAATTTCTCACATTGTAAGAGTTCTTGGCTGTGCTGGTATCACAAAGGGGTGGTTTGAAGAGATACAGTAGTGGTAGTGGTGTGGACGGGACCGTCCCATCCTCCTGCTGTTTTTCTACAAATCATTTTGCCAAAGACTGAGAAAAGTAAAGTAAGTAAAAGTGTACTTAAAATTACTGGAAAGCAGTGATATTTGTGCCAAAACCAACTGTTTACTTCAATTTAAGCTTACACTTTGATTTATTTATCTATAAATCACCTTTGCTACATTCACATACCATCTTACTAAGAAACTTAGTACATACTGTTTTGCCTAGCATGAATAGCCATATAAATATTTATGCTGCTATAATTTGTATTCTTACAGATTTCCATCACTTAACTCCAAGGCCTGCAAAGCTTTTAGCAGCAATTTAGCTATATTCACACAACTAATCCAACAAAGATCAAATGATCAATTAGATTTAATGAAGTTTAAAAACCACTGACCCCTGCCAGGTGAGGCATCAAAGCGCCAAGCTGGGAACTACAACCCGGAGCAGCCAGCAGCGTCGCCAAGCGAGCAGCAGGTGGCAGAAAGCCCCTACTGGAGTAAGATTTGGAAGACAGCCAGAGAACTCTCAGCTGCTAGAATCCCAACGGAACAGCTCCAGGAACGTTGACATTATTATTTATGCTATTATCACTTGGGTCATAGCACATCGGATAAAACCAGGTAAAATATTCCGCAGCCATTTTTCCAAAAGAAAACAAGTATTTGTCTTATAAACATGGCAAAGCTACCACTATTAGTGAAGTCAGATTTCACTGGATTAAAAATTGGTTTATGTAAAGCTGTAAGACTATAGGTGGGGGAAACCAAATTAAGCATCCAGCTTAACAACAGCAAACATAAAAGCATGGGAAACCAAGATTTCCCAGTTAGCAACAGTAATTCCTAAATTTGTAGAACATTGCAAAGTAAAAATTTAAGGAGTTACTGTACAGTTACGTGTCTGACTTCTGCTGCTATGACTTGACAGTTTAAAAACAAGTGAGTACACAGAGTATGAAACTACTAAAAAAAAAAAAGACAGTTTTAAAGCTGTCATTTTACGTTTCTAAAAAAAAAAAGATGCAGGTAGCTGTGCCTCATGGATGGAATAAAAAGTCAGTAAGAAAATGTCTAACTACCACATTTATCTACTTGGTAAGTAATTATTTGTAAGGTTTTCCCCCTTTTATTACAGAAAAGTAATTTAGTAAGATTAGTTCTTTATTCATACAATCCCCCAGATTTTATTACAATTTTATGGGAAAAAACTATCAATTACATTTTTAAGTATGTGTATGTGATTCCTCTGGCAGGCACCGCAAGCTTTTATTCCTTTGATCAGAAATTATTCCAAAGAAACAATGAATTATGCAATTGCAAAGGAATCTATTTCTATGCTTAGAATTCTGTATTTTCAGTAAAAGTAGCCATGATTTTTCAAACAGAACAAAGAAAACCCTAGCTCTTCACAGAAAGACCACAACTAGAAATACTAAAGAGGATTCTAGATGGGCGGGGAAGACAAATCAAGAAATACCACAGGAATTTAATCCCTGTTTGGATACTGAGGCATCTAGTTACATGTTATACTTTCACAAGAACTGTTAAAAGTCCCAGAATTTAATTTTGAAATTACATTACAAAGTACAGTATTTAAACAACATTTAGCTATGTACATTCTGCTCCAAAAATATGGACTGTGGAAATTCGTTACATTTGTCTTAGAAATACATACAAACCACAGCACAGGTCAACAATCCACTGGCGATTAACAGGCACAAGTCAGCTTAGAGGAAAGATACCTGTGGATAGTTTTAATCTATTACCACTTCAGTAACAGCATTTCAGTGTCTCTTCAGACTACTTCAAGTAGTTTGTTCTCCTTGCCCCAAAATGTTATCCCAGTTTACCTTGCATGTTGGATGATTAGTCATTAAAAGTATGCTTTTCACAGAAAAAAAGATGACTAACATTAAGAACGGGAAATTAGGAGTTCAGAAAATTGTAACACAGAAGAGTCCAGGCAGGCATACACTGTACGAATAATCTAAAATGGAAGAAAAAGGAAAGTTGACTGTGCCCCTCTGATACCTTACCATACATATTTTATGGAAAACTTTACCTAGCTTACCCTTCACCTTACTTCAAAACACAGTTACATTACTACAAAAAATAACAGATTTAAAATAACTAGTTTGTTAGATTGTAGGAACAAACAGTTTAAAGCTCTTTCACCAGTCTAGACAACATGTACATTCATTTGAATGCAAGTCCACACCAAGTCCTGCAAGAAAGCAATTATGTTCAGAGAAGCGGATATCAACCTCCATTCCACATTTATCATCAGTATACACTAGTCATCATCGATTCGGGTGAGGACAGCATAATAAAAATTCTCTTATATAGCCCTGAAGTACAAATGAGTAATTTGTCAAGGACAAAAATTAAACACAGTAGTTTTTCCTACAGGTAACTGAATTTCACATGAAGTGGAAGTTTAGTTGGTTGTGTTTTATTTTGTCACACAAAATTAAGAAACTACAACTTCTAATCCCACAGAAATCTGCTTAGAGCACACAGTCTTCCTGTTGAACCATTAAAGAAGCAACAGTTCCCTGGTTTGGCTCAAACGTTTGTGAAAGCACAAAGCCATTAATCTTTGCATTGTGCACACATCAATTTTGAGAATATAGTGTTCTGCTCCCTACACCACCACCACACCCACACACCTCCCCACCTGCCAATTCAGCTGAGAACTTACTCAGAACTTACTTTAAAGCTGTTCTTAAGTTACTTGATGGCAAAAAAATAAGACTGCTGCGTTAAAGCGAGCTTTCAGGCAAATACACTGGAAGTTTCTTCAGTTCATTAGAAACGGACTAAACTAAGGCTGCACAAAAAGTCAGTATTTATGAACCAGGGCATCAAAAAGAGATCCCAACTGCCTGACTAAAAGCAGTGAAATACGTGGTCACTGAAGTCCGGTGATGAGATCTGAACTTCAACCAGTATTCTGTATTTTGTCTAAAAACCACATGTGCCAGTCACAAATATCTCCCAGAATTCTAGATAACAAAAGAACAGGCATTTAAAAATGCGATGCTGAAGTTCTGCTATATACACACATAAATATATACAAAAATTAACTTACATTATAATAATATCAAACTGCATAGCATTACAAAAGAAGGCAACTTTAATGGCTGAAATGAAAAAATTTGAGCGTTACCAACCCTAGTATTACCATTCTGGAATTTATAATATAATACACCGTTGCTAGTAACAGCTATAGCCCAGTTTAAGCAAAGTTTGCCTTAATTCCAGAGAATGCAGAAATTACTAGCTTGGACAAGTTGTTGCATGCTCTGCTTTCATGTCCTTCTAGCAGGTTTTGCTGTTAACTGCTTCTCTCTTTCAAGTTCCTTCTCACGTTGTTGTTCTCGTTCCAATTCTTCCTTCTGCCTCTTTTGTTGCAGCTTAAGTGCTCTTTTCTAAATAGAAAATACAAGAAAATCATTGTAAGTTTTATAGCTGTATCGGAGCTACAAACAAAATCCCTCCCATTGTCTTAACATTATCTTCTCCAATCCACCCCACTTATGACTGAATGTTGCAGAAACTGTTCCATTTTTTTTCTTCTTCCTCTCACTTCAGAAATGGCAAGTCTGTGATCTACTGAGGGAAAATACAAACCAGACTCCCTTCAGCCTCACCAAAATTCATCCTTCATGTATACCAGACAAGGTGCATATTGTGCAATTTATTGTCTCCCAAGAGAAAATCCTTCTGTTGAGCACACTGAAGGACTAATCTTGCCAGAACGTAACTGGAGACTGCCTACATAGCATGAAGTCAGTGAACTTAGACCACTGTTGATATTACATTAAATAGAAGGAGAAATTATAACATTTATAACAACCTAGAGAACTAGCTGGAACTGAGTGGATTAAGCGATAGAACAAAGCATGATTCTTGTACCACCTAAATATGACTATGACATGGAGATTTACCAACAGTTTGGATGAGTAAGTTGCTTGAGCACAGGTAAGAGTAAGTGAAAGTTTAAAAACATACATGGCTCAGTGCTACTGAAAACATCCATTTAAGATAAGGACTGAAGATTCTATTTTAATCATAACTTTCAGCATGCATCCAAAAAGCTGGAAGTCAAGGATACATAAGTAAGTATCTATGTTGGAAAGTAAAAATATTCATCCCACTCACTTTTAGCTTTGATGTCTTCTCATGGAGCATCATCATTTCATTTCTAATATTCACTAACTTGTTGTGATAGCGTTTAGCTTCTGAAAACTTGAAAAACATAACCGTTAAAAAGCAGTGACTGTCAAGCTGGAATAGTTGTTTTACAGAGCTACACAGCAAAACAGCAATCAAAAACAGTTATGACCAGAACAGTCTGATAATGGATTAAACATGTTCAAGTTTATATATAAATACACACATTACATGAATTAATATAGAGAACTGTCATATCTCAACAGGTACATCCAGTAATCTACTGAATTAAGATTAATTAAACAATAAAAATATTACCATTTTATGCACTCTGTATCAGTGTTTCATGCACCCTTCCTGCTAGTCTGAAGAGGTGCACAGAGCCCACCTTGGAGCCTCAGTCCTACCAAAAAATGGCACACATTTGCTTTGGTTACTGGTTTTGAACAGCTAGACTCGCTACCACTAGCTGACTGAGCTCTTTCTTCCCAGTGCCCTCCCTGTTTAAGGGAAATATGCTGGTTCTGCGACCTCTCCAGCATCAATCTGTCCCAAATATTGGAACTGGTTGCTTCTCTTCCTATAGGTCATTAAGAACAAGGAAAATACACAAATGACTACTAATGCTGAAAATACACAAATGACTACTAATGCTTTGGCAAGAAAATCTACACTAATAGAGATTTAACAAAGCATTGATAGTACTTACCAAAGCATTGATATCAAGAATGGAGTTACACTCCTTGAATTTTGAAATTTCTTGTTCTAATGTCTCTAGTAATACCACTTGGTTCTGTCTAAAAAAAAAAAAATGCATAAAACTGAAGAAGCACATATGCTTTTCAACCAGACCTTTAAGTAAATACTACTTTTGATCATAACAATATAAATACATGCTTTCCAGTATCAGATACCTCTTGTGCATTGCCAGGCAATTTCAAAAAACACATGAGTACGTGCTTTTAGAAAAATCCCAGCTGAGTACACACAAATCTAGCCAGCATCATACAGCATGAATGTCTGGGATAGATATCCAAAAACCCTCAACAGGGACTCTGCAGGTTGCAGCAAGTAAACACCCCACGTTGAATGAAGGGAAAACCAATTAGCTCTTGACTTTCCACTCAAGTGCTTCTGTATCATGCTGCAGGACTGAGTTATTTCTGTCTAGAGCTTGTGTGGATTCTTGGTGCTTATTAAAGATCCTACATCCCACAGGAATCAGCTAAAGTTTCTGCAGACGCAGGTTATCCTTGGCAGCAGCATAACCACTTCATGCATCACGAAACCCAAACCAATGTACCCTACAAAAGCTGAGATGGATCTGTGTAAAGCCCTTTCCAGTATCTCTGCATCCATGGCAAATCCAGCCTACATTTGAAATAAGCTAATCTCAGTTACCAGTGAGATGCCAATGTACAAAGACTTCTTACCTGTTTAGCTCCTTCATTTTATTTTCCAAATATAGCTTTTGCAACACAATTTAGAGTCTGGACAATAAACAACATACCCCACTACAAGCTGCCCTGACTATGAACTGTATCTCTGCAAGCAAAAGAAATCCAACTTTCAGCAGACTTTCCACTGCAGAAATTAAGACGTATTTAAGAAATCTACATGTCTTCTGCTATACCTGACTTAGAGGGCTTTACTGTTCCAGCATTATACATCCTTCAGTCAAAGTTCAGATAGGCTACACTGCAGCTTATACACACCCCAGTACTCCCACAAATCATTCAGCTACTCAAGATGCTACAGTCAAAACACAGAAATGCTGCAATGAACTATATTCCAGTTATGGGTAGCTAGAACATTACAGTGAAAAAAGCGGCAAACAGAGTATTGCACATACAAGAAACTGGTTTTAAAAATTTGCTTACGTAAGTTCCTGTAGTGCTGATTTTGATCGCTGAAGATCAGGCAGATAATGAGAAATCAATCCTTCAGTTAGTTGCTCCACAGCTTTCTCATCTATTAAAGGCAAATCTTCTACTACTCCTTCATCTGGAGATGCATCACCAGGACCTATACCGAAGAGGAGCAAGACTGAATGTGACAGGTCAGCATGCACTTCAAGTTTCGCCTATAGCAACTATATTTTCCTGTTTAAAAATTAAAAGCATTTCAACACTGAAGGTGTAACCCCTTGCACTTTATCAACTAAACTGTTTCCTTTTTCCTCCCCTTTGTTATCCCCCTGTATCACGAGCTTCCTGGTGAAAAGTTTTACCTGAACGCCAGCAGAACATAAAAAGGAAAAATAAAAGAGTTTTCCAAAGACATAACAAACATTTTAAAGTATGCCAGTCTACAGAGGGGAAAAAAAAGAAAGGGCCATATCAGTTGTTTTGGCTATGCATCAAGAATGCCCGTACATTCACATCCCCCCCACACTCTTTGCTTTCAAGGAGGATAAACCGACGCCTAGCAAATAAAGGTCCGAGCCAGTCACTCAACACATACAAAGGCCTCACCACACACAGAACTCCAGAAGTTTGCAAGAGTTAAGAGTTAACACGTGAATTCTGCAGGGGCAAGCTAGGATTATTTACTCAGTGCGGGGCTGTTAGAAGAGACGGGACTTTAACCTACAGGCCACGCCGCGTAAGCGCCCGCCCCGGCCGCTGCCCTCGGCCCCGCCGGGTCCCCAGCCCAGTCACTCAACACATACAAAGGCCTCACCACACACAGAACTCCAGAAGTTTGCAAGAGTTAAGAGTTAACACGTG
>JAVJGJ010000060.1:14757408-14783831 GCA_035590215.1 Microhierax caerulescens
GGGGACGGCGAGCGGACGGGCGCCGCCTGCGAGGGGACAGCTGCGCCAGCGGAGCCGCCCGTGGCGGATCGGCCGCGCCCGGCGGGGCCCCCCGGCCGCCGGCGCTCTGGCCGGGCCCGGCCTCTGGACGAGCATCAAGTCCCTGCTGCGGAGGAGCGAGGCCCCGCTGTTCCTGAACGACTCCAGTGCCTTTGACTTCTCGGACGAGGCGGGGGACGAGGACTTCCCCCGCTTCAACAAGCTGCGAGTGGTGGTGTCGGACGACGCCTCGGAGTTGGCCCCGGAGACGCCGGCGAACGGGGCGCCCCTGGCCTTGCCCTCGGACGACGAGTCGCTGCTGGAGCGGGACGGGGCCCTGCGCAGCGGCCGCGCCGGCCGGCCGGGGCCCTGCAGCGGCTGCAGCAGCCGGCGGGAGCGCTGCAAGCAGAGGACGGTGAAGCGGCGGCTGGCGCTCGCTGCCCTCCTCTACCTGCTCTTCATGACCGGGGAGCTCATAGGTGAGTCGGGGCGTTGCGCGCCGTCCCTCCGGCCCCGCCGTGCCCCCGCGCTGAGCCGCGCCCGCGGGCCTTTAGCGAACGGCCGCAAGTGCGGAGAATGAACGAAGGCCGCCTGTATTTTGCACGCGAGGAAAAAAAACCCGAGGAATTTGTAACTTCCCTTACCTGAACCTCCCCAGCTCCCCCCAAATGGCATCAAATAAGCTGGGTTTTTTGCTTTGTCCAATGGCTTTTTATTTCTCCCTGTGTCTCTTACGAGTGTGTAAGGTATCTTTAGCGAGGGAGAAGTGTCATTTTATTACATACTTAAGATGAACAGTTTCATCCCAGTATGTTTTAATTACTGCCATACAACCCCGCTGTACTTGCAACAGGAGAGGAAGAGGGAAACAGGGTTTCCAAGTGTGGCATTTGCCATAACAACAAAACTGATATTGGGGGGTATTTGTCCTTATGCACCAGATCCAGCAATACACTGTTACTTACAACTGAAAAGCCAAATCCGAGCTGTCAGTGACAATCCAGGGTAGGAGACACTCCTGACAACTTCCCGACGCCCTACTGAGCTCTGGGCTAGCATGTGCTCCATCCACACATAAATCGTACAAGCTAAGTCCCATCAAAATAATAGGTATTTCAACAGTTCCCATTACAACACATAAGAATACAAAGTAGTTTGGTTAAATTACATGTTTTCTGTTTGTTTACTTGGCAGAAATATGGTGGGCTTTTACCTGGAAAGCTGTTCCTATATAAGCATCTGATTGCTGTTGGTCAGAAGAATGAATCTGGTGCTCAAGTTCAGCTTTCATTGCTCCCGCATAAAGGCAGGCTGTCACCTGCTGTTCAGGTTGAAGAGAAAGCTATGCATTATACAGCAGTCTGTACAAAATGACCGTGCTTTATTTAATAGGCTATAGCAGCATAGGTTGAAATAAAATTAAGAATTGAAGGTCCCTTGGATGCATAGATGAGTATTACATGTTATGCCTTTGCCATTACCCAATCATTTTTACAAAGGATAATATTTAGCTTCTAATCTCTGTTCACTTATTAATCAGCACCCTGTTACCATCTGGTTTTTTTTGACACGTCCATGCCATTCAGTGCAAGTGTCTGCTTGGTGCTGCTCAGGCTCCTGAAGGATGCTTGAAGTCTCCTATCTGCTTTCCCCCAATTTGAAGTGGTGGGGAGCATTACACAGTGCCAGCACATCGATGTGTTGGGCCAGGGCTCTCTAGCAACTATAACAATTAATTGCTTTTAAACTGCTTTCATTTTAACATACAAGTATAAATCACAGCTAATGAGATGAATTGTTGGCCATAATTCACTAGGTGGGGAAAAAAAAAAAAGTCTCATAAAATTTCTGGAAGTAAAGAACAGAGATACCTCAGATACAGCAACATGGGACCTACATCTTCCTCCTCACCTATGCAGATTTGGTCAGTAACAGCTGAAGATCTGACCTTTGCTGATGTGGTGAGCTTATGCTCTTGGATCACTTGTCCTAGGACAGTTGTGAATTGCATCTTAAAGACAGGAACTTCTACAAGATGGATAGGGAGCAAAATCATTGCCCAAGAATAAATAATACAGTTTGTCCTACATATGTAGAAGAAAATCCCTAAGAGAGATGGTCTGTTTTTCAGAGAGAGACCAGAATACTGACTGTATTTGCACCAGTTTTATTTGGGGCCTTATTTCAGGAATGTGGGTTAATGGAAGAAAGTGGTTTTGTCTTTCAACATGTCTCTGTGTGTGGTTAGTCATTGATAACACTGCCACAATACATCAGCTTACCATGGAAGGCTCTTTGCATCAGACTTCTGGGGATCTGCCTGAATGCCTCCATTTGCCCCCTGGCTCCATTTTTTTCTCAGCATGAACTCAGGTAAATTTGATAAGCAACACAGTGTTGCATCTCAGACGCAGGCATCCTTTAACATGAGAGTGATTTTATTTGATTGTATTCATGTCAGAGTTCTCATATACGCTGAATTTAGTTCATCTCAAGGGCCTTGCACTGACCAGTGTGTCTGAGCTGTAGGCAGCTTATGCTGAAGTCATTGAGAACATATCTGTTAGGGGCTTCAGATCCGATTCATGCTGTTCTAGACCTCTCCATTGCTAGAGCCGGGAGAGCTCTAGAAATAATATGTGTTGAGAGTAAAAAATAATTTCTCATCATTGTCACATCATCTGTTTCTCCCTCACAGCCAGGACTTCTGCAGGCTCAGCTCAGGGTGGCAGATTTATCTGTACAAAGCGTTGGTACTGTAGTGTGGGCTCATCCTCCTCAGGTTTCTGTAGGCTATACACCAGCCCTACTTCATTATTTTGGCACTGAGGCAGACAGCTCTAAGGGCCAGGCCCATAAAATATTCAGGCATCCAGCTTGCACAGTGAATAAATAGAGGACTTGGGTATCTCTGTACTTTTGTGGATCTTGACCTGAATGACTTGTCACAGGGCAAGTAATCTGTAGTAGAATGAGTAATTACAGGTGGAACCCTCCAGTCCTGGGTCAGTGCTGCTCCTGTTTAATTTATTTCACTCCAGTCCTGTCTTCTGTTCTCTCTGGTTGGTTTCAAATTTTGGAACTTCCTGAACTGATCTGTGTAGCTCAGGTATTTGGGAAACTGTGTTTGATTACATAGAACATTTTAACTGACTGACTTCTGTGATCTTTGACAGATTTGAGTTTCTGAGAAAAAGGCAGAAGACCCTATCAGAAAATTAATTTCTTCAGTAAAAGTCCTCCTGCTGTCTGTTACTGATGTCAAGATAAAGGAAGTCTTGTTTCAGCAGCTTTTTTGTGAAATCTTGATTGGCATATGTTTTCCCAAAGTATAGCCAAGCTCATTACCCCAGCCCACCTCAGTGTTTGTTGTTTAATTTGATGAACAGTCGTTGTAAAAGTCAGATAACAACTTATACTTTCTGGGAACCATTTTGCATCAAGAAATTAAAAACATATTGCAAATTTTAGTTAGCTTTTCTGACAAGGTTTTGATGTTTTCAGCTATGTTGAGAGATTTCTAATTGGTCGTCCGTGAGGAGGACTGCTGTCCTTCACAGGTCACAGAAAACAGTGGTGAGCCATCAAGCTGTCTCTTTGTAAAGGTTATAGATGTCCTTTTTTTTTTCCAAGTTGCCAATCATGTTTGAACAGCTCTTAAGCAGTACTTTGAACCAAGCAATGAACCATAAACCGAGAACCTTTGACTTCAGAATTCTGTAAATCTCAGTTATGTTTTCTTAATCCACATGCTGCATTATGATTAGCTTCTGTACCTGAATTCCTTCTTTATAATTTTATTTTTATAGTTTTTAAAATTGAGAGGCTAGTTGAAATAGAACCGACTCATCTTGCACTGATGTGATTCTCAAAATTAATACATGTGAATTAACATATGTACTTTGAATGGTCATACATGTAAACTACTCAATTGAATGTCCTTAAATATAAAGTAATGTTTCTTCTGTGTTAACTATACAAAAGGCTGACTTACACATTTCTAAGTCATATTTGTTTAAATTATGTGAGAACACAAATTAATTCAGAAGGGAAAGGCATAACTCATTTTACTAAAAAAGCTGCTGAATTGCTAAATCTTAAAAACTCATTAGTTTTGAGCTGTGATAGCCTTTGGAAAATTTCAGCCTCAGAGGAATTTGACTTAGACACTTAGGAACAACTGAAGAAGCGGGGATGGAGGAAAGGAACTGGTTGAAAATGTGGTGTGTTTGGTAGTTATCCTCAGTACAAGTGCCACTACAATATCAGCCAAAGTGCTTTGTTTGGCTGGGGAGGAGCGTGTAGCTCTGTCTGCAGGTGTGTACACACAAACACCCGCAGCCATACATGCACACATATGTTTTATGAGCAGTCTTGAAAGTAGTCAGCCAGTTGTGAATTTCCCTTTGCTATTTACTCATGTTCTGCGTCTTCCCTAAGACAGTTTTAATTGTATATGAAGATACCTTTACCCGAAATGTTAGTTGGAGCCTCAGGCTTGCCAAATGCCATGCCAGCTGCATGCTTTGCTCTGTAGAATTTGGAGGCTGAATGACAATCTCAAGGTAAAAAGAGAAACTAAATCATAGCTGAGCTGACACTAAAGATGTGGTCTTTTCTGAGAAAGTGGGCTTACTTTCATGCATATGGAAGACAGCATAGCTTGTCCTTGATTCCCCTTTGGATAAGGGATGCTTAAGAGAGAGGTGCATTCTTTACATCACACCTATCCAGCAGTAGCATTAGCAATTGCACTGGAACAAAGATATTAACCTTTGATCTGAGGTTATTTGTCTCAATGCAGCTCACAATTATGAGGAAAAAATATGGTAATAAATAACAAAAGAAAAACGCTGTGCAAGTGAAAGTCATTGTCTGCAGTATGTATTGGCAGAACTTATACACACGCCCCTGCCATAACAGCGAAATAATGAGGGTTAAAAGATAATGTAATAAAAATATAAAGGGGTCAGGGTAAATTTCCTTGCCATTGAGTCACTGGGTTTCTGTCCCTGTTCCACAATGTTAAAATATTTAACAGATGTAATTTAATAAAAGGATCAGCTGATTAAACACACATGCAATAATATAAATAGAAAATATACAAAACTATTTTTGCCCTGATCTTGCAAACATTATAATGCAAGTTATCTCTGTGAGCATAACAGGAGTGAATCATTTCTGTGTTACTCTTAATAGAAAGCACACTTCACTGCACTTGTAACTATGGTAGCCTTAAATTATAGCATGGCATTTTGATTGTAATGGCGAAACGCCCCTGTTTAGGGATTATAAGAAGGGCTCTCAATACACTGTTCTGAAAATACATAACTGTAAGCTGTGCTAAGAGGATATTATCTAGAATCATTAGTGGCATACATCCTGACTTTTCCAACTTTGTTTTCAGGTGGATACGTTGCTAACAGTCTAGCAATTATGACAGATGCACTTCATATGTTAACTGACCTTAGTGGTATTATATTGACCCTGCTTGCTCTCTGGCTGTCTGCAAAATCTCCCACAAAGAGGTTCACTTTTGGATTTCATCGCTTAGGTATGTAGATATCAGCTTTTGCTATTAACAAGAGTATTTTAAACAACAACTGTAAAGATCACCTAATTCTAGAAGAATAGGTAACTAGAAAGAAAGTAGCAACAAGCCTAAAAGTTGCTTTAAAACTCTGACTGTAATGTCTTTTCACTGGCCATTGTGGATCCACTACACAGATTGTATTGCCACAAGGGAATAGATAATAAAAAAATTTTTTACATTTTAAACCTCAGCCAAAAGTGAAGTTCTATGGCAGAGTTTCACTCACTATGAGCAGGATGTCTCTCTCCACCTCTGTGGAACTGGGACTTGGCAGATTCAGAGTTAAATTTGGAATGCTTGATTCATGTACCGTTTTGAAGAGGAAGGCTGGGGAATTGGATAGATGACGACATTGTAAATATGACTTCCTACAAATGAACCATGGCCTAGAAGATTTAAAAAGGGTTCAGAGGAGGAAGGTGTCCCCAGCAAGAAGAAGAGTGGATGTGCAGCTGTGTTTCACAGCCTATCCACAGCTGGTGGACTGTTGCATTAGGTCAGGCCCCTGTGTACCTTTGTGCTTTGGAGTTGAGGCTTTTAAGCAAGAGGGACACATTCTTTGGCCACTCACTGCTGTACCACTGTTAACTGCTTGTGTGACACACCAAGGAGCTTCTTGGAGCTGCACATGTCAGTTGTTGCCAACAACATTATTGCCAGTGCCCAGGATGTACGTGGTTCCATTGACTTCAGTAGAATTATGGATAGGACCTTTTTCTAGTGTCACTGTGAAAAACTACATCTTAATCCAGAATTAAAAAGTTCTATAGAACATCTTATCACAGAGTTCTGCCCTGCCAGAAGCCGCATAAACAGTATTCCACTTGCATTCCTCAAACCACAAAAAGCAGAGGTCAAAATGTCTCATAGTTTGCAATACAGTAAGTCACTTAACCTCTGCCCTTTTTAGGTGTCTGTAAAAAGAAGTATAAAAAATTATGTACTAAACCTTGGAAAGGTATTTTCAGGATTCATTACTTCATGTTTGGAAATGTAATGATGATAAAAGGGTGTTTTCATGTGGTTGTTGACTGGATATAACAATTCATAATATACAGTTGCAGGTCTTGTAGGCATTTTACCAAAAGCTTCAACCATTATTTTTCATGAAACAGATAATTTCTAGTGTCACAGTTTGCTGCCTCTGCTGTGTACATTCTATAGTGTATATTTTTCAAGGAATTCCAATGTCTTGTGTAGTCATTATTTGTAATTCTTATTTTGGCTGCTAGAACAGCAGCAGAATTCAACAGCTCCATCACTCCTAGGCACTTGTCATCAGTTAGTCACTAATGCATGAATGCATAACTGTATACGAGCAAAGATCTTCGGGGCTTTAGCAAGAAAGCATTAACAGTGCCAGCATTTCCCATTACAAACTTTTCTTTCAAGAAGTTTTAATTTTGTGATAGGAGCTCCCCTAATACTGAAACCTGACCTTGCAGGTATGCCCCTGGCATTTGCTCACACTCTCCAGAAGGATGTTTGCATTTACACATACGTTAATGCTATTTAAAAATTATTTGAGTAGTTCATGTGTCTTTGTCACTTTTTTAAAACCGAATAGTACATACATTGAACATGTGACGGCCTAGCTTAAACCAGGAGTTAATCTTAAGAAAAATAAACTTACTTAACCATTGAAATCTTAACCCCGTTATGTAATTTTTCACTGACTTTTCAATTAATTTGAGGGTCCATAGCACTTGCAGACATAAATCCTTGAGGATTCCTGCCACCTCACTTTCTGTACCTTTTTGTTTTCCTCTTTTAGTGCCAAGAAAAATACTGTCCAGGCTGATCCAACAGTGGCCCATGGGCTAGATCTGGCCCATATAATTAGTTTATATTGCCCACCATCATCTCCCTGGGAGAAGCTACAGGGAGCAGCTTCCCAGTTCTGCAACAGTTACTCCCCCTTTTCCGCCCCAGTGCCAGCAGGAGGTCAAACACTACAACAGGTTGCAGAGTCTCCACAGCTGGAAATACTCAAAACCAACTGGATGCTGCCCTGAGCAATCTGTTGTAGTTGACCCTGCCTTGAGCAGGACTCCAGTTTCCAAGGATTCCTTTCTACCTCAGCCATTCGGTGTGAATAGCGGCAGTGCATCTCATGCCAGTTTTCTCTGGAGGAGGAGGAGAAGAGCGTGGGGGCGGGTGGAAGAGTTTCTGTGGTTGCAGTGAGGAAGGGGAAGTGGGTAGAGGCCTTGCAAGGGACCCCCCCAAACGTTGGCCTAGGCTCTGCAAGTACAGAAGATGGGACGGTTCACAATTACCATACACAGGGGTTTTTTTTAAGTCACATTTGTGACATTTATTTGCCTGATTTTAGGCACCCAGTGCTAATGCCGTGGCCTGTGGGCCCAGTTTCACACATCAGTGAATGCTGGCAATGGAACAAAGCTGCTTCTAGGGTATATCCTCTCTGTAACACATATTTCCAGATAACCTATATGCAAGAAGCTTGTCAGCAAATAGTATGAACTCAACAATAGCTTGCATTTCACAAGAGGGATGTTAAAACATGACAGAACATTGAAAACAGGGTGCAGATTGAGCGTCTGTCACAGAAAAAATGTGGAGCGTTTGTTTAAAGTTGGGAATATGTGCAAGAACTATCTCATTGCTGACCTGCTTTGCATTAAGTTTGAAGATAATCTGTACATACAGTAAACATGAAAACATTCTAATGAACAATATTTCTGGTGCTCATTATCACTTCTGTTTGCAGAATGATGAATTTTCAAACTTGTTCCCATAAACATTGCATTGTTAAGACAACAGACCTATTAGTTGCCTAATAATATTCTGGAAGAAAATCAGGACTACTTTTCACTTATCTGAATTCTCTTTGAATACATAATGTGTATGCTCCACATTCAATTTTATTCAGTTTTCAGTGGTGAAAAGGAAGCTCACAGATTCAGGAATGGGTTAGAAAAGTGAAGACAAAATAATGGAAATTGCAGTCATGTCTAAAAAGGATTATATTCTTGAAGCCAAAAATAGTTCTTTTTCACCACCAAGTAGAGATACCTCCTTCTCAGCAAGACACCGAGCAGATTTAAGCACAGATATGGAACCTGGCATTTTTCCATTGCTGCAGAGACAATGTTAGTAGTGACAGAATCAGTCAGTCCGCTGAGACAGTGCATAGTTCATTTCACAAGAAGTGAAAGATCTCAGCAAAAATCTACAATGCTGACATGACAATGACTGTGAAAGAAACTACAAGGAAAACACTGGTTTCCGTTGCTGAAAACATGAGTTTAGATTGTAAAACCACAATATATTATTTCTCTGCTACATGCTAATGTGCTATGGCTCCACAAATTTTTTAAAAAGCATTCTGGAAAACCTTCTAAGCAATGTACTGTATTTTTTAAAGGCTGTTGCCCTGAATAGTCTGCCTGCTTTGTAAAGAGCACAACCACTTGCCATGGATATTTCCAGGATTTTCATGTTGCTCTGAGACTGTGGCAGTTGCCTTTCAGAGCTTTGTTACTGCCTGGTAATGCTGGTACTCGTCCAGGCACTGACACACTACTGAACAGCTGAAGGCGTTGGTGTGAGTTTCTTCTCCCATAATTATGTTAAAAATTCAGTGTATGGATCAAGTGATTTTGGTGATACTAAAATGCTTATAGAGCTGCATGGTTTTTACTGTAATATTAAATAAATACAATTGCCTTAAATAACTGCCTTAGGCAGTTCTGTGTTAGAAATGACACCTTCTGCAGTGACCAAGGTTGTACTATACACTGACAGATTCAAAGCAGAGGGAGAAGCGAGGCAGTTCTCAGATAAGATCTTGGCTATGGTGTAGCCAAGAGCAGAATTCTGCTCTTACTGGGGAATAAATCAGGGCAACGTGTGGAATAATGGGGAAGAACCACCATTACAATTCCACATAAATTAATTCCAACTCTGATCTTTGAGTTCACACAGGAAGGCTAAGATCCAGTGATCCATCTGGCAAGTGACAGTAATGAGCGTTACACAGAATGATGACAGATTACTTGGGCATGGCTGCAGATTTACATGTAATACAACGGAGCGAGCATTAAGGTTTTCCCAGTGCTTTCTGTAAAGCCCTGTATTAACTTGCATACAACCGAGACAGTTTTTTAACTGGGCCAGTGTTTTCTCTGCCAGGTATCTTTGCCTTTTAAGTTTCAGCTGCAACGGGGCAATCATTTTCAGAATATGAAGCTACAGGGTAGAAGTATATTTATGTTAAAAGGAACCTAGTGACCCATTTGGAAATACCTATATTCTTTATATTAGGGCCTTAAAACTGGTGTGGACTCATCCTCTTCAGGTTTATGTATTTCATGACTTGGGTACTGAGGCAGATAGCGCTGAGGTCCTGACCCATAAAATATTCAGGCCTATTTACCTCACATCAGAACAGCAGGAACCTTGTAGAGAGCTGTAACCACTTTCCACAGATGTAAATGGCAGCAGAAGGTGCAGGATAATGAAATACTAGGGAGTTTTTATTAAGTTTCTAATTTTCTCTTTATTTAGAGGTATGTGCCCTTTTGAAAGTCCCTGCTAATCAGATAAAATTCCTGTTCCAAAATGCTGGTCATAACACTCTTACTTTTGTGAAATAAGAGTATTTGGTAAATATTAGAGAATGTTAAAACAGACTATTACAGCAATACAGAAACGTACATTATGCAATCCTTCATAGCAGAAATCTGCAGTAGATACTGTGCATGAACACATATGTTAAGAACATTAGGAGTAATAGGTCTGACAAGTTTGTACTTGTTTGTTTCAGTTTCTTAATCTTTTTATAATTTTTCTCCATCCTAAATACAAAAGGATATATAAAACTAATTTCTAACCCCAGCTTAATACTGTGGAGGCTTGAAATCAAGCTTTCTCTTATTTGTAGGTGGGCTAGTGATGTTTGAGAACACCTACCCACCTCTCCCTGGACAGGGCCTTTGTTGGCAACGTCTCAGACAGAAGTTCTGGGCTGTCTGGAGAAGTCACAGTCATCATCTGTGCAGAAGCTTTCAGAGAATATGTAATTGGAGGGATATACTGGCAGAGAAGTTTGAAGGAGTTGATTAGAACAAGCTTCATTTGTTAATCCTATTTTACAAGTTTTATTCACTGCACAACTTGTTAGTTGTGCACTGGGGTTATAATATGCATAAAATAGTTAAAATAATTAAGGGTCAGTCCATGTTCTAATTTGGAAATAGAAATAGATCCGAGACTCATTTTTGTAATGTTGTTTCCTTTCTGTCTGCAGAAGTATTGTCAGCTATCCTTAGTGTATTGCTGGTCTATATCCTCATGGCATTCCTCTTGTATGAAGCTGTTCAAAGAACTATCCATATGGACTACGAAATAAATGGCGATATCATGCTGATTACAGCAGCCGTTGGTGTTGCAGTTAACTTAATGTAAGACCTCACTTTCTCTCCATTAACACTCATAAATGTGTTTCTGAATAAGCTGCTAATTCATTCATGGCCTGTAACTTTATCATGGGATGTAATTTTGCTGGACTTCTTCATTTTCATATATAAAGACAAGAAATGATACTGAGTATTACTTTTTCAATTCTGTGGTTTAAAAGAAAAAAAGAAAAAAAGCCACAACCCCCACCCCCCCACCCCCAAACCCTAAAGCCTGTTTCTTGGAGTGTTTTTCTTCTTTCGCTTTCAGAATGGGTTTTTTGCTGAATCAATCTGGCCACCTGCACTCCCACTCCCATTCCCACCCTCACGTACCTCAGTCAACCTCTCCTAACAGAGCCCACAGCAGCAGCCACGGCCACAGCAGCCTTGCCGTGAGAGCAGCATTTGTACATGCCCTGGGGGACCTGGTACAAAGTATTGGTGTGCTTGTAGCTGCCTACATCATACGCTTTAAGGTAAGGCATGGCTAGTCTTTGAGGCAGGGTGGATTTTTTTTAATTTCAACTCCAGTGATGAAATTAAAAAGGGACTTGGTTTTCTAAGTGAATTAAAAAAATAGATTTTGATATTCTAAGCTTCATATATTCCCGCAAAATAAGCAAGGACTATCTCCATTATCTATTTTGTAACTATGCAAACAAGAAATATTCATGACAGTTGGAGCTAGAAGTAGCTGCATTTTCTGAGTCATGTTTTTATAAGTGAGCTTATTTTCATACATGCTTTAACACTTCGGAACTTCCCTTCCAGCCAGAATACAAGATTGCTGATCCTATATGTACATATGTATTCTCCATACTGGTGGTTTTGACAACAGTTCGAATTCTGTGTGACACAGGAGTTATTATTCTAGAAGGTAAGATCTGTGCACAGTCAGCAGTACTTTACATGTCCAATACCAGTGAGCATTGGCACCTTTTTGACATCACGTTCAAATCTTGACAAATCGGTTTGTCTGGAGACCTGTTTATCCTGCTCCTGCTTTAGTTTGTTGATTCTTGATGGCTTATCTAAGTTTCAGCAGTATTTCGGTGACTGATCTCTGCCACAATGACACAAGTCCTAGCTCTGCTCACACTTTACCAACAAGAGAGGGTAAAGTGAAATGTATAGAACCGTCTTGTGTGTCTGCAGTGGCTACCAGCTAAACTAAGGAAACATTTGCTTAGACTCAGTTGTACACTTTCACTTTTACTTGTAAAGTTAAAGTGAATGTGAATGCATGTGAAATGAGCAAGCAGGCTCAGGCCACCTGGCTGGGCAGGTGGTTCACGCCTGTCCTGTCATCCCCTTTTCCGCAAGCGCTGTTATATTACTTGTGTGCCAATAGGGAACATATTACTGTTGCCATAGGGGGAGCTACCAGTAGAGAATGGTGTAAAAAGAAAAAGGAAAAAAAAAAAAAGGGAATGAAATAGTAGAACGTTAGCTGAAGAATCTTATCTCATGTGGTAACTTAAGAGGGAAAGATGCCAGCAACATTGTTTGCATTATTATAGCTAACATGCCAACTATTGGTGCTTGATCTAGCGCTTACACCTTATGAAAGTGAAGATGCAAGGGATGGGAGAAAAATCCTAGGCTTTAGGTGTACCTTCCTAGCTGTCTCTTGAACTATGATTGACTTGACTTCTATTATGTTAGGTAGTTAAATCAAAGACCTCAAAATCTTCAATGTCAACTGCTTTTGCTGTCATTTGAAAAAAAATCTCCAACAAAATGAAGTTCACCAGGAAGGCAAAAATGGTGAAAATTGCTTAAGAAAACTCATTTAGTTCCCAAGGCAATAGCTAAGATTTAGCTGAAGAAAACAGGTAAGACAAACTAATGGTGTATCAGATTCCATATGTTTTGAGTTGTAGCTTTTACATAGGTATCCCAGTTGTCATAAAAATATCCATATTAATCATGTTATTAAAAGTGATGATAGGTAGGCTTTATGTGGGCTAGGGAATTTTTATAACTCAAATTCAGGACCTCCAGAGAATGGACTTGCATTTATATTGGAGATTATTGCTACAGCATCAAGGTCCTTGGAGTTGTATCAGCTTTCAGTATTAATTCTAACTGGTTTCATCATTATACTAGGAATGCTAAGTTAAAAATTTAAATTATTATCTAATTCAAGCAATGAGATTCTAGCTTTTAATACAGATTTATAAGGCAGCACAAAAGTCTTATCAATAGCATGATGCAGACATCAAAACTGAAGTCCTGGTTTCCTGGGAAAAAGAAAGCTGTGCAAATAATACGAGGCAGTTAGCTGTTTATCAGCTAAATAATTTTTGATGGTCTTCACTAGAGGGAAGATTTTGCTTAATGTGAGACAATTCTAGACACTGAACTTTCAAGAGAGAGAGTACTGGAACTAGCATAATTTAAAAGACAGTAAGGCATCAGGTTCAGAGAGGAGTTAGCCAAAAATTCTGAAGCCATTTGAGAGGCAAGTGGCTGAAGTCCTCATAATATATATATAATCAAACTCCATACAGCTGGAACATAAGCAGTAAAAAGCTATGATAGTAACAAACTATTCAGAAACACAGGTTATTCAGTATCTAAACTTTTGATTCTGCCCTTTGTACAGCTAAAGGGTGGAGTAGGGATGCTATGGAGGTGCTGAAAACACTATGTCTAGGACTTGGTTAGTGCAATCATTGATTTGCAAAGATGCCACACTGTAAGACAATAGTCTTCTGTGTTAACCGCTGCGGATGGATTAGTATGAGCATTTGAAAGTGATAGCAGTTACCTGAAGAGAGAAGTGTCAGGAGACAGGCCCTAGTGCTTTCTTTTTTTTTTTTTTTTTTTAAATTCTGACCTTAGATTCTGGTCTAAGCAGTTACTGGGAGTTAGAAGCTGCAGTACAGTTGTCTACACAAGTACATCATTCCAAAGGAACTAACGGTAGCTGTTGCCAGAGAGCTGATTCAGGACAGGACAAACTGCATTTGAGACAATACTGCAATTCATGTACAACTTCTCTATCTTATGTAGACTTATATTAAGTCCATATTAATGGACTTAATATGTCAATTTGCATATTTCTCTGTATTATTAACTTGGAAGTTACTGATCACTTCCAACAGCACAAATTATGAAGTCATTAAGATCTGTCATGATGTTTTAAAGACCACTGAGAGTTTGCAGAAGACAGAATTAATTTTATCTCATGTTTGGTATCACAGGAGTTCCAAGGCATTTGAATGTGGATCGCATTAAGGAAGACTTGATGAAAATTGAGGATGTTTATTCTATAGAAGATTTAAATGTTTGGTCTCTCACTGCAGGAAAAACAACTGCCATAGTCCACTTGCAACTAGGTAAGCTGCTGTATAGCGTAATTCTAAATTAAATCTAAGTGTAGAAAAAACCACAATACATTCTCTTCATATTATTATTAAAGTTGAACCAAGAAATACCATTCTGGGAAGAAAAAAATTCTACTAACTATGGTTTTGTACAGCAAGATATAGAACCCACTGGCCTAGAAAGACATGGTATAAATGAAAATTGTGCAAAGAAAATATATTCACAGTGAAACAAGCAATACAGATTTTTTGGGTAGGTGGGAAGAAAAAAAATTCTTCTTAGAAATTCCCTTAGGGAATTTGTCCAGGGAAAGACAGAGTGAACTTCTAATGCGGAATGATCTGACATATGAAAAATAAGTATGTTTTGCCAAAAGGTGTGCTGATTTAGACATCTAACAGTACCATGAATATTAATTCTTAGTAAGAAAGCTCAAGTTGGGTTTTTTTTTTAGGGGTAGCGAGTGGTGTCTGAAATACAGTTTTATCAAGATGTGATTCTAGTTATAAGATATAGACTTGAAGTTGTATAGTGACCACATAACAGTATTAAATTAATAAATGAGCGTGACCAGAGATTATTCTAGTTGGTAAAACTGTTATAAATTTGAGAACAGCTGGACTGCCCAGGTTTCTTGAGGAGTGAATTCTATTAATTGTTTTCTTGATCTTCCAGTTCCTGGTAGTTCGTCTAAATGGGAAGAAGTTCAGTCCAAGGCCCGACAACTGCTGCTGAGCACATTTGGAATGTACAAGTGCTCTGTCCAGCTTCAGAGTTACAAACAGGAAATGAACAAAACCTGTTTGAGTTGTCAGAGTTCCAGTGCCTAATTTCGTATGTTTTGGGAACTGCTGCCTTATTTTTTTTCTTGTAGTCAAAGACTGAGAGCAATAAATGCAAAATGAAAATGATCAAGTAGAAACCATTAATACGTGGATTTGTGCTATGTAACATGCAGCAGGGAGAACTGGCGCTGCTGAAAGTGCAGTGGTTGCCCTACAGAACATGTATCTCACTCTCTCCCTTGTTTATTCAATTTATTATTATTTTGAGACAAAGCTGTTTTCAGATTATTGTTTACAAACTGCAACGTGGCTCTGCAGATACCTCACAAATTACAGTCCGATATTGTCCTTTAATAACTATGTACCACAAAGTACCTGCACTCCAAATGGAGCATCAAGTATTCAGTATTTCAGTTAAAGTCTCTAATGCTAATCATGCCAGGGTTCCATAATATGTCATGATCCCTGAGTTCACTATACAGTATTTTTGCAATAGTAATTTTCATACAGTTTGTTAAACTATAATGCATACAGTGCTAGTGGAATTCTTTTGGAAACTGTCTCTTTGGAGACACTGCAAAATACATAATTTACTGTACCCAGACCAGAAAGTTAGCTTTAATCTGGGCATTAAGAGATCCAGACAGGAAGATCCTTGCCTGGACTTCTGGTATTTAACTGGAGACCCAACACTGGACCCAAAGTGTTTTAAGTGATCAGTTATCTTTAATGTATTTTAGAATAGGGTTTATACATTAGAAACAGGTTATTTATTTTACAAAGTTTTGACTTGTAAGATGAATTTATTATTAGTAATCTTGAATGTCTAAACCAACATTTGATTCACATTAAAAGGCCAGTTGATTAGCATGCATTCTAGTTATAATTAGTAAATGTTCTGTAATTGATCATTTATCCATGATTGTTTTGTTCTAAAAGTCAAATGATAGAAACTACACTTGATGTGGAGATACTCTCAAATACAATCTACAGACATGCAAAATACATGCATCTAACAGGAAAGTGAGGAGCAGGAGTTTCAGGTATCTATTATTCTCTCAGTCACAGATCTCTGACCTTTTCATCTTTGCTTTTAAGCACAGTATGGCAGTGTCCTGACAGGACTGTCACTGCAATAGATAGCAGTCCCCACTACTTAGCTTTATGAATAAAGCAAAATCCAAGCAAGCTCAGTAACCTAATGGTGTTGGACAACATTATCGTAACAACCTATGGAGGCAGAAGAAAGGCCTTTTCTTATTTATCAAGGCACGAGGTGATTTGAAAAGACTATTTATTCATCCAGGCATCTCAAAGTCCACAAACTGAATTGCTTAGCCTCATGGTGGAACCCCTGTACTTTGAATGTACACAGGATAATAAAACCTGACACTAAGCTATTGTGCACCTCCAAGCTCAGATTTACACCTGCTTCTGAAGTCACTCCATCGGAGAAGCTAAAGGCAACAAGAATATGACGTGCAAAGTTCAGAAGATGGGAAGAACTTGGCTTCAAATATTTTTTGCTTATTCTGTACTTTGATCTTTATGCAGTTCCACTGACATCAAAAGTAGCTCTCTGTGTGGATCAGAAAAGAAAAATTTTGCCCAGTAATGGATATTGTGATACTCAGCTGTGAATACTTAATACTTATTGTCTGTTTTGAAACTTGCTAGGGTTTCACATATTCATCAGGCTGATTTGTACCTGCAGTTGCGGATAACAATCTTTGCTTCTTTTCTCCCCTTTTTTGAGGTAGGGGTCACATACTGAGTTTTTACTGGTGAGAACTGACAGCACAGTATTCATTTGAACGAAGTGCACGTAACACTGGATTATGTTTGTTCTGGCAAGAAATGGGAAGCATCGGAGCACATACAGCCCAGAGGTGAAGTAGCACTGTGCTTGAGAAGTTAATGCTTCAACACAAACACTGTCATTAATCAAGCCATATCACAGTTCATGAAAAATGTGCATCCCATACTTACAAACTTCCTGGAAAAAAAAATACCACAAACAAATAACAGGTATTTTGCACATACTAATACTCAAATAGGCTTTAATTAAATTGGGGGTTACAGTCAATGTAATTAGAAGTTGAAGTACAGTAGATGTATTGTATTTGGAGTTTTTTAATAATTTACTACACATTTGTTTAATTGAAGAAAAAAGCAGAAATGTGTTGCTTTATTGTGGGTTTTATTAAATCAATTATTAAAGTTCCCATTGTTGTTGTCTTATAAAATATTTATTAGTACTTCTGTCTCTTGTCATCATCTTTGATTCTTACAGCAGCTGTTTTTTTTGAAATGTCTGATCACTCAAGCTTAACTCAGGTTGGAGATGCTATATATAGAATGACCTGTGTCTCTCTCTTTAGTCTGAACAGTTTAAGTCTTGTTATTTCCCGTGCGGTAATTGCACTTTAGAAAATAGAAGCTCGCAAAGTATGGTGAAGGATCAGCCATAAAGCAACTGGCAAAACATTCTTGAAACACTACATTCACCCTTGAGGGGCCCTTGTTATCAAGGTCTGTAGACTGGAAGGAGTTCAGAGAAAAAGCAACAGAAGATGAAACAAGAATGAAGAATAAAAGAATCAATGCTCAGGGAGACTTTGAAGCATACATTCCTTGTTTTAATGTCTAACTAAACTCACATGGAAATTTGTATCTGTGTGGCCCACCACTAATCCTTTTCTTAGTCTTTATGAATTATTCAGGGAACAGGTTGTCTAGCACTGCTATGTTTAATGTAAGAATCCAGCTATCTTCTGAATCTGCTATTAACATCAAAAGGAATACACATATTATCATTTAAAATACTCCAAGTGATGGAATAAATGAGCACAACAGAACTATAAAAATAGCCCAGTAGAAATAATTAGTACACTTACTTATGAGGATAGAGAAATACTGAGAAAACACAAGAATTTATGATCTAATACACAATAATAATACTCTGGAAGCGTAAGCACCTATAAAAGAAAAGTTATTTTTACAGACATTGCAAGGTCATTTTCACTATCAGCTTAGAGGAAAGGGGCCTTAGTATAAATAAAGCCTGATGTCTTCCCAAGCAGTTCCCCAGCACATCCAGATTATTTCACGTGGCTAAGCTCATTTACATTACTTACACTGTTTTCTTTCTACAAAATCCTCTGTTTGAAATGAAAATGCATTTACCTAAATGGCATTTCGCTCTAACCAAGAGACTTACAAGGTTCGAGCAGGTTTCCACAACTAGTATCCGTTTTCCAGAGCTGTGCTGCATTGCTATTGCTGACTGAACAGCTGAAATCCTGTGAAAATTCCGCCACCTCTAACAGTCTACACTGGGCAGACATTTTTCCTTTCTTAATCTGTGAATTGTCACCCATCCTTTCCTGAAGCACGTACACAGCTTTGATAACAACCTACTCATATGAGTAAATAAAAGCATTTTTATACCAAGTAGACTACAGACCCTCAGATCCCACTCTTCTATTCTGAGATATTCTCATCTCAAGAAAATTAACAGAAACCTATTGTGTTTCTGAATATTTTCCTGCTTAATTCTGTGGGGTTTTGGTTTGTTGGTTGTTGGTTTGGGGTTTTTTTGTTGCTTGGTTGGTTGAATTTTTTTTGTTTTTTTTTTTTTAAATTGAGTTGACATTTAGTCTTTTAAATACTGGCAGCATTTCCTTCTACAGCAGTGGAATCACAACTTAAAACATCACACTGAATCTGGTCTTTGATTATTTTACTACTGTACATATCTGCTATTTCTTGCAGAATCACTCCCAGTTGGCAGAATGACTAAGAAAAGCAGTAGGCTGGCATTTAAAAGTAGTTTTCTGACAAAAACGCAAAAATCCAAAAGACACCCACAAACTAATGAGTGGTAGGTCTTTTGTTCAGGTGTTTTGGCAGGATCTCATGAGGATGCTGCACTGATGCTGCATTGCACAGGGCCATTAAGTATTATTTCTCTCTGCAGATACTACAAGAATATCATAAATGAAGATAGGTTGTTGTGTAATTAGACACGATATGTGCTGCAGCAGCTTCCTAGTCCGCTGCCAGAGAAGTTCCCTTGAGTTCTCAAGGGGAGGAGACAACCTGCTGCAGATACCCAGCATTTTCCTCTACCCATTCAAAATAATTAGCTCTTTTTTTCTTGCTGGTTGCTCCAAGCACATTCAGTTGTTCCAGGAGTCAGCACATCTAGCTCAAATCTCACGTTTCATCAGCACTTTGCATGGCACCACTGTTCTCTGCTTCTTTCACTTTTTTTCCTTGCAATGCTTTACCCTCTCTACAGTCTCACTAATAATGTCCAGCTTGCACCCCGTGTACCTGCAGCCTACATGGAGGAGCTTCTCACACAGCACTGGGTGTGAAATACCCCAAACAACTTGCAAGGTCTTTTATATTCACATACATGCTTGACCAAAGTCCTTCTCCTCTTTGATCTCTAGATGAAAAAAATCTTCTACCCACCAAGTTACTAACTCACAAGGAAGATCTAATCTGAAAACCTCTAGATTCTCTTTCTACCTTAAAAAACCAAAACACCTTCTCCACCCTTAATCCCCTTTCCAGCTTCACTGCATGATCCCCCTCTGTAACAAACCATGCTGGGTGCTTACAGGCACTCTCTGTGCTCTGGAGCTGGCAAATCCCCTTCTGTTCTACTCTTCTCATTCCATTTTCCATGGCTGAATGCTCTAGGAAGGACCATACATGCTCTTTCATTCTGTGAAACACCTGACACAGCTTTAGAAGCTGCTAGAACAAATACTGATCCTTCCTATTTACAGCTGTGCAGCAGCCACAGCAATCTGCTCTCACAATGCATGCGTACCCGTCTTCTATGTTTACAGCAGTAAAATAACAATACTCAAATCAGTATTTTTACTTTTTCATCTCTAGTTTCCTTTTCTCCATTATGTTCTGCTTTTTTCTCTTAGTATCACACAGTTTGAAAAGGACCAGTGCTAAATGTACAGGACAAAAGAACTTAATTGCTTTTATTACAGCTATGAAGCATTTACACCTTTTATGGCATCAATTTCTGCAGAAAAAAAAGCACCACTTCATAAACACAAGCAGAATTTTATCCATATGATGACTGCTTTATGATTTCCTTATTATAATACCTGGTGAAAGGCTAAGTTGTTTTTCCAGGACTGTGATGGTCAGTACTAAGGTTAATGGCGTCTGTGCACAGTGTGTTTCACATTAAACTCGGTATTAATATTCACAGGGATTTCTGATTCAGCTGATGAATACATAAAAGCAGCCAGATGGCAAGCAGACAAAAAAAGTCTGCTTTTTGTCTCGGGTGCATTAAGAACACCCAAGTCCCTCCACTCTGCCTATTTCTTTTTCCCAAAACACACACACACACAAAGAAATTATCTAACAAATCCCTAAACACATCAATGAGATGTAGATGTATAAAAATAAATATTTAAGTCTAGTTACCGGCCTTTTAAATTCAAATAGAATTTTTGCGATAACCCCTCATTTTCATAGCAAAGATGATGCTAAATATTTGAATCTAGCATACAATTGCTCTTCATTTTTTACAGGTTTCACGTGTTGCTTTTTCCAAGCCTACCTTAAGAATAAGTCTGACAAAAAAAATCGCACACACTCTCCTCTGACCGGTCAACCTTCAAGGTCCTTCCCGAGCGTGCCAGAAGATGGCGCACTACTCCCGGCTTTAATGAAAGGAGCCGTGTACCGAGTACAACCGTCGGGACGTCTGTATGTCAAAGAAACTGATTTTTCTCGCAAATTTTTAAAATATCTTATTAGTAAGTTAAAAAAAAGAAAAGTCTTAATTTTTTCTATATCACAGGGGATTTAACTTTATCATGGATGCAAGAAGGAAATGCACAAATTAGCACAGGTTTGCTAATCAACTACCAGGAAGGACTTCAGATTAAAGGTGTGTACAGGTACATGTCATGGAATACACACTCAAATGCCTCCCTCCAGTTCCAAGTATGTAATAAAAAATTATGTGAGTGGAAATCAGTTGTGGTGACAGGAATCCAAAATGCAAATAGAACAAATATCCATTAATTTTAACAACGTAAGTTGTTGTGCAGGCCCTTTATTTCTATGAAAGTAAGTATTGCTTCTTTGAGGTGCTGAATTAAATGTTTCCAGGATGACACATGCTTCCATCAGAAACATCCTTGACTGTCAGCTTTTTTATAAAGATATGATGACACTTTTAATCAAAAACATATGCTGAGGTAAGCAACTTTGTTTCAAAATAGGCAGATAATACAATTATAAATGTAGAATATCATTGTATTTACCCTGCTGCAACTGCTAGTAGGTTTTTTGATCTAATTAAACAGGCTTCACAGAGAGAAAAATACAGATGACAAGAAGCTGAAGAACTTAGAACCACAACTTCCTTCCAGTAAAGCCTTCTTTCATTTCTTCAAGCTCTTAAGCAATTCTGTATTTTCTAAGCTTCTGCAAAGGACACACACCTTGAACTGGAAATGAACATTGCCCAACCAGTGACACACACTGGTTTCTTTCTGCTTAGAGAATTGCTTTAAATATAACCTAGATTGAACAAATTATGATGGTTTTCAGGCAGCCTAGCTGCTTGGACTTGGCACAAGAGCAAAGGTCAAGGCATATCACAGAAAATTTAGAAGTGAGCAACTCCCTGCATATCAGGAGTTAAAGGGCCATGTGCAGTAAGCTGTAAATGAAGGTATGTTTCTGATACGCTCACTTGTAGATAACTATGCAAGATAGCACATTGTGTTAGATCTATTAACTGTCTTTGTAAAGCAGCAATAAAAGCAGAATATTACTCTTCCACACTCAGACTAACTATATTTGAAGTTGCTCTGGAGGAAGGATTGAGGTAGTCCTTCATTTTAGCTGTCAGAGCTAAAGAGAAGCAGCTCACAGAGCAGAAGCAATAACAAAATTAAATCCTACTAACAGGCCCACCAACTGCTACGGCTAAGTAAGGGTATTCATACTGCAGGTTTGGTTTTGTTTTTTTCTTTGCCTTTTTTTTTTTTAAGAGTTCATACTTTGTTGATGCCCAGGTATGTTTGTGTACAAAAGAGGAAGGAGTGAAGAAAAACAGATAAAGCCAGATCATGTGGGTACTGCAGATAGCAACTGCAAAATATTAGAATCCATTGTATTACCATGCAGCTAACTATGGAGCACGGTAATATTCTGGACCAAATTGTGGTGGTCACAAATGAAGTAAAAATGGATTGCAGCGTTAGTTTATCTGTTGTGCAGTTCAAGGAGGATGTCTGATAACTGGTTTTACAATCATCTTTCTCTTAAGGTACGTTTTACCTTTCTAGCCCACAGCACACACATTCATTACTGATGCTAAAGGGAAAAAAAATTATTGGAGTGTTGCCTCCATCTCCCTTCTTTGCCGGGTTGTCTTTTATCTGTTTAGTGAAGAAAAGTCCAATAGGCAAAAAAGTTCTCTTAGCTTCTGATTTTTCTAACTCAGATTATACATTACTTCAACAAATGCTCACCTCCAGCTACTGTAAGATTTGTGCTTTAGTATTTCTTCTTGAGGAATGCATGACACATCCGTGGCACATCCAGACAAACAACTGCGAGGATTTCTAAAAATACATAAGAAGGTCAAACACTTTGGTTCTTTATTGAGTGAATTCATCTATGACTTCAGTGGCAATTTTGTTTATTTAAAGCACTCGCCCACAGAGGGTCTGTATCTTTGTCCTTTACACCTATCAAGAAGTGATACACTGAACACATATCACAAAAAGAAATTTCCATGCATCACCTGTTTCGCATACTACAAAAGCTTCCTCTTTGAACTAACTAATACACATACAAGAACTTGAGCAAAGACATGCCTGATTCTTAGATGTTTTTGTTTCTCTTAAGAGGTGAGAAAATTTTAAAAAAACACGTCCTAGTACATATACACAACCACTACAACTTTTGTTATATTAATTCCATGCCTCCCTGAAATCAGTATGAAAACATTCCCATAACTTCAAACTTCAATAGTTCTTTTTTACATTTACTTTGTACCACATGGTATTGTAACATTAAAATAGTGGCTAAGAGTTTGGCAATGAGGTAATGAACAGAACTGCAAGTCATTGTGACAATGCATCTGGTGTGTTTTGGTGCTTTTGGGAGTAAGGTGGATACTGCAGTCTTTAAGCCAAATTCTGTTTCCTGACCATAGCATGTTTCATTCAAAGCACTTTGTAAGAGGAAAAATACACACAGTAAAGGCAGCATAATGCTAACATATCATTTAATACTGCTAACAGTAATTAAAAAAATATTCAGGCTTTACTGAATTACAAAACCAGTCATACAGCAGGAGAGAGATGCATCATTGAATTAAACTTTCTTCACAGCTTTAATAGAAAAACAGCTTTCCCTTTGTTTTGATGTAGTGAATCAGTGATTTATTACAAGTAAATGACTTTGCTTTTCTTTGGCAAACTGATAAGATTTTCCTGTTACTACCAGGGATTACAGCTAATCTGTATTTTCTGTATTTACTTCCTTGTTTGTGCAGCAACATCGTGTCTCATAAAAAGTGGTGTTTATAGTTACCTGCTTACTGCAAATACATTTATTTCAATTAAAGAAATGACACACAACAGGAAATAAAAAATGAGAAAGTTTAGATAAAGTTGAAAGCTTAAACACATATATTCACACTTCAGAAGTTTTTCAAACTTGCGTGGCTTTCTGACCTCTCAGTAATCTGTTTGCATCCACAGCTACTCCCATTTTCCCTCTATACATCACACAATGTAATAGCGTTGAAATAAACTGCGTCTGTTAATATACGTCATGTTGACCCTACATGAATTTTGCAATATATAAATCCACATATTCTACAATATTGAAACAGGAAAAGAACCCAGCTTTTCACAAACACTGTGCTGTTAGCAACAACCTGGTGGGTGATAAGATGGGTGTTCCTTGCTTGCAGCTCACAACACGCATCAGTCCTTTGAAAGACGACATACAGTTCTGTGCAAAAGGCCAATGAAACACTCAAGCCCACAGTCACTACCAGTCCACCTCTGGTCTACCAGAATGGATTCGTCTCATACTAAATACTACACGAAAAAGTAAAATGATAGAAAGTTGCCTGAAACCCAAAGAGTTTCTAAGAACTGCTGTAACCATAAAGTAGGATGGCTGGCAGCTCTCAATCATGTTCCTCCAGGCAACGCTGGCTGGATTGCTGCAGAGCGCTGGTCCCCAAGGTTTATTTTTGGTGCTTTTCCCCCTGAATTATTAAACTTTTATTTATTTATTATTAAAAATATGAGTTATTAAAAGTTATTATATTAACTTTTCCTCCAGAGTCTGTAGCTCCTCAGTTTGCCGCCATCTGGTAACAAAAGTGTCTGAGCAGAATTCCTGCTCACTTCAGCGGGGAATTCTACCTTAAAAATCAATTGCTGTGATAAAGTCATAAGTTTAAGAGCTATGATCTCCTGCCCCTGCTTCAGCTTCAGTACTGACTTGGGGTCAGTGAAGTCAGAAGTCTGGCTGAGTGAGGGCTAAGTGAGTTTGAACGTAAAGTATTTATGTTTTCCAATTTACTCAAAATGAAAAAGAAAGTACACAAATTAAAGGCTGCTTCACAGCTGTTGCCTGGGCTGCCACTACCATGGTCTGCAAGGCTACCGGAATCCTGGTGATTCATAGTGTTTAGGATTAGAAACTGCCACACCACTTCAAGTTTGGAGCTCTAGAACATGAACAAGTTATTCTGCCATTTTCTTGTAAGGAAACAGCTAGATGAATCAAGATTTCAGTAACAGAACTGCGCTTACTCAAAGCAAGAGGTACTTTGATAGAAGTGGCTAAGGAACAGTCAGTCTCCCATAACATTATGAGCAGACATGGGCTTTATTTTTTTGCAGTAGCATGATTAAGGGACAGCTTTCAGTGGAATGGACCCTACCTACCAACATAACATTTAACAAATGTGAAGAAAAACTGCAAACATTTTTATGCACATATATTGAAAGACAATGCATGCTTATATATATGACCTGAATCTCCATTTCATTTTTTTCAAAACGGAAAGACAATTCTTAAGTATTTACTACTATATATGCATTACTGAAAACCTACAGACTTCTGCTTGAAGAGTGTACAGACCATGCATCCTTACTGTCATTAGTAATGCTCCTCTTACTGTTTTTGTTTTAAATATCCCTATGGTGCTTTTATTACAGTATCATCAGCTTAAATAAAGCAAACAGAACAGGGGAGAGGAAGAAGGCACATTACAAGCAGGGCCTTTTTTGCTTAATTTCTGAGTTTAAACCACCAGCCTAATTATAGTCTGATGTACTCATTTTACATGTGTAACTTCCTAGAACACACTGCAGATGTACTAATAAAGAGTAGTAATGGTAGAAATAAAGTAGGCCAAGAAAATGTTTTTATGCTGTGTTTGTTTTGGTGGGTGAGACAGAAAAGCAGAGATTTGGCAAGAAGGAAAGATTTGTCAGCAAGGGAATGACAGAAGGAGTCACAGCAGAAAATAGGGAGGAGGGTGTGAAAGGCAGGCAGTGAGTAGTACCAGCCTAGCGTAGCCCAAATCCAGTGTTTCATGTTGGAGAGACTGATTTTTCTACTGCTTGACAGCTGGTAAAACTGGAAGCACGTTTACCTGAATTTTAACAGACAAGCGCAAGCATGTTTTAAAACTTTTAGAAACGCGCTCACAAAGATGATTAGCTTTTTCTTAAATATGTTGCACCGTGAGGCCTGAATTATTTATACAGAACACTTTTTAGGGAACATTATGCGTGGTCAAATCTTGGCCAGGAGCAGCAGCAACGGTATGGTCACCCAGGACGGGTGCGCACCTCCATGCCCAGCCTCAGGGCTGAACCGTGGCGGGAGGCCCAGCACCACAGGGGCCGACTCTGGCCCTGGCTGTCACCGCCGCTGCGCAACCCGGCCGCATCAGCGGGCGCCACAGACCCTGCCCGCCGCAGCTGGGCCACCAGCCGGGGCACCACCAGCACCCCAGGGAGCGCAGGCGGCCTGAGGGGCAGGGGCCTGCTGTGAGCAGGGGGCACCCAGCACCGCCGCAGCGGGAGGGCCGCGGGCCCCGGCACCTGCCTGACGCACTGGGCCGATCCTTGGAAGGCTTAAACCCGGGGTCCGCCCACTCCGGCCCGTGGGCTGGATACGGCCCCCCAGGGTCCTCAAGCCAGCCCCTGGGATTTATAGCACCCCCCG
>JAVJGJ010000060.1:14797688-14818672 GCA_035590215.1 Microhierax caerulescens
GGTTGTGTCTACAACAATGTTATATCCAGCCATCCAACCCAAATGATGAGTTATTATCACTAGCAGTCATATATTTACCTGTCAACCTAAACTTTAATTTGAAATTATTATTAAAAATGTAAAATTTTAAATTGCTGATAGCTTCAGACAAAAGCTTTTGTGGACATTAGAATTTATAGTTTGCCAAAAAAGATGAGAATCTCTGCTTTGCACAATCCTAAATGATAAGGACAAGTATAAAAACTCGCAGCAAAGCTTTCACCCAGAAAGGAGAAAGCAGTCTTTGCAGGTGAGAACTGAAAGGCCTAACAAAATGGCATATTTACAATTATAACACACCTGGTGTTTTTCAGTATTTTATTGTGACTTCTTCAGTATGTTGAGCTCTTCAAGTAAAGCCAAGTATTAATGGAGAAAGGGTAGTACATATATTAATGACATTTGTCTTGACAAATTTGCAGCCATACCGAAGAGCTGTGGAACACAGCCTGCATAGCAGCTTCTCTGCAGAGCGCTGTCAGGTCAGCTCCAACATACCCAGTTGTCATTTCTGCCAGTTTAACCAAATCAACGTCTGTAGACACTGGCATACTAGATGTAAGCAACTGCAGGATGGATCTTCTTTGCATAAGTGTTGGGGTCCCAATAATAACCTAAACCAAATATAATAAACAAAAATTTAAAGTGGATATTTTGCTATATTCCTCTTATTTTATAAGCCTAAGCAAGCAACTTTGTCTCTGCTTTATACTGCTTACTGAAGATTCATACACACTTAACACTGCAACTAAAGGCTTCTACAAGAAAGTTATTACTAGCAATACACAAATGACAAATATTTTAAATACCCTTCATTTACACTTAACTGTCCAAGTGAACAGTGTTTGTATAAACAGTTGTTAATAACACACTGTCAGCTAGTGTCCTGCAAGTTCTGTTCTAAGGCAATGTTAACGTAACACTTGCATCCCAAGGACTGAATTAGATTAATCCAACAGAAAAAAATAAATCAGATAAACATACATAATTAAAAACCTGGTAAAATACTGCCAGAAAATATATCTCAACAATCTTTAAGTCACAGAAAATAAAGCAAATTGTAATTGTGAAAGCATTAAAGAAATTAAAGACTAAAATGGATGAGACTGGAGTGCATTTAGCCAGCAAAATAAACAATACAAGTAAAAGCATTTTTGCATTGCATAACTACATGTGTTCCTTCTTCTGACCATTTGGCTAACAGAAGTTTTCCAGAGTAGACCTAGCCTCTGTTACTGAAATCTGAAGTTTTGAGATAACAGGTTACTATTTTCTCTGTCACAATAAACTTTTATTTAAATATTTTTTATTAATAAGATATATTAAATTATAAAAATTTAAGTCTTTAATACTAAATACCTGTAAGCAACCCCCCCCCCCCCCCCAAGAACAGGTCCATGTCTTTATGATAAAGGAGCACAAAGACTCTCATGCATTTTCAAGTATTCGGAGCTCTCGTTTTCCACAGTAAAACATGTTCCCTACCTTACCCTAGCTGCAGCAAACTAAAGAAACAGGACAGTGTCAAGCCTGTAGAGCCCCACTATGAAACATGACAAGTAGACATTAAAAAAACAAACAAACAAACTTTATTAACTGCCCCCTGCTCCACCTCAACAACAAAAGAAAAAAAGCCTATCAGCAACAAGGTTTCTCACCTCTCTGTCAAATCTGCCAGGTCTTCTCAGCGCTGGGTCTAAGGCATCAGGCCTGTTCGTTGCTGCGATGATGACCATCTTACCCTCACTGCCAACACCATCCAGCAGCGTCAGCAACTGAGCGACCACACGATCCTCTGGTGCATTGCTTGAGCTCCCTCTCTTTGGGCAGATGGAGTCAACTTCATCGATGAAGAGAACAGTTGGGCCTTCATGTGACATCTCTCTGCCCTTTTCAAAGACTCTTCGCAAATTCTCTTCACCTTCTCCTGGCCTGGAGCCGTAAAGGGCTGGACCATTGATGCAAACCAGATACACTCCCAGTTCTTTTGCCACTGCCTTTACCATGAGGGTTTTCCCTACGCCTGGGGGCCCTATGAGCAGGACTCCGTTGGGGACAGAAAGCCCTAGCTTCTTAAGAGTCTTTGGAAAGCGGAAAGGCAGCTCTATCATTTCTTTCAAAGACTTCCCCACGTCATCCAGCCCTGCAATGGAAACTTTGGCAGTTTTTTCTGATAAATGTCTGTACCACTCAAGAGTGACCACCTCCTTGATTTTTATGCTTGTTTGAGAGGTTACCAGGCCAGCTTCATCCATCAAAGGCTCTGCAGACAGTATTTCAATATACATCACGGGATTTTCGAGATTCGGGGCAACAGTAACAACATAAAGAGGTGAAACATAAACATTTCTTAGCAGTTCTCTGATCGTCTCCTGCAACACTGCTCTGGGAGTCGACTTCTTCAGCGCGGAGCTCCTGAGGACCACTTTCACAGCCGCCTTTTCCAGCCGGCGACAGGCCAGCGGCCTCAGCTGGCCCAGGCTCAGCCTCAGGCCCCTGAGGTCCCCGGCGGCCACCCCCGCCGTGCTGCAGGCCAGGTCCACCTGCAGGTACCCGTCCGCCAAATCGTGCCTGGGCCAGGCCGTGCACAGGCAGCAGCCGGTGGGCAGCGCCACCCGCAGCGGGGCGCCCAGCCCGGCGCCCAGGGAGGAGAGGGCGGCAGGGCCCATCCTGCACCTCTGGGTGCCTTCATCGCCCGGGTCCAGCGGGAGCAGCTTTAAGACTGCCGCCTCCATCGCGGACTTGCGCGGCGTTCCCTCCGCCGGAGACTGCAGCGGCTCCCCTCGCTCCGCTCTGCGCGGCCCCGGGCAGCCCCTTACTCACCGCGCCGTGCCTCGCCCCCCCGCTCCGTCAGCCCCGGCCCCCTCGCCGGGCCGGGCCGGGCCGGGCCGCTCCCGCGCTGCGCTGACAGGCGGCCGTGGTCGCCATCCGCGCGTGCGCCACAGCGGAGCACGCGCGCTCGGCGGGGCGGGGCCTTCCCTCACGCTCCCGCCTCAGGCGCCGCTGGGGGCGTCCCCGTCCGAGCGGCTGTCAGGTGGCGGTCCGTGAGGCGAGCTCGCCGCTCGCCAGCTGTAAGCCCTCTCTCGACTTCTTCTGCCCTCTTCGACAGACGAAATAGATTCACCCCTTTCTTCGTTACCACTCGGGTTGTTCTCCAGAGAGCTGGGCTTCGCGGGGTTCGCTGCCTCCCTCACTTCGCCTCCCTCGCCCTGTTCAGTCAGCGCCTCCTGCTCGGCGGGTTTGCGCTTCTTAAACATGTTTCCAAAAGTTGGGCTTCCCTTTTCTCGTGTTTCCTGTCAGTGCTTCCCTGGGCTCGGCATCTTTTTCACTAGCAGCTGGGATTGAGTCAACTGTAGGTGCCAGTTAAGAAAAACGAGTAGGGAGACACCCAAATGACATGAGGAGCAGCTGATAAAAGTAATTAGGACACAGCTAGCTATTCAACAATTGTTGAAACCGTAGTAGCATGTTGCTTTGACAAATGCTCCATCAGCATTTAAGAAAAATCAATTGTATAACCTTTTGGTCCACTGCCTTCTTAAATTGTGCAGTACTTTTATAAAAACCTGTCAGAAGAAGCATTGTGGGATACAAGATAAAATGGTGAGCTGTAAAATTTAGTACGTGCATAATTTTATTCTTGTAAGTAAAGTTGTGCATGTTCTGAATATATGCAGACTTCATTTGAGACTACGTATGTAGAATTGGGGTCTCAGATATACATCACCAGTCAGGTGTAGTTATGGCCACAGAAAACCCAGGAAGGTGGTTTACAGCATGAATATGAACTGGCCAGCAAGTGTTTTGAAGGCCTCTGGAGAGGAAGCATAAGGAAATCTTTTTTATTTGAGTGCCCTGCTTAATCACATTCCTTACTGAATGAAGGGCTGCATGCAAAATATTTTGGTAAGGTGTGTGAACAACAGCAGGCAGTGTTAGCAGAGCCAGTTTAGCTGATTTTCAGTGCTGAGTAGGAATTCAGAAGAAAGGTATAGGGCTGAATAGCATGCAAACCACCATGCCTTTTCTTGTGCAAGAGGGCCTATGTTCTATTTCCTTTCAATTAATGACCAGATTTTCTCCTTTCAGTGTTTATTTTCTGTTCCTTTTCTCCTGGATATCTACTTAACGTTTCTTTTCGTAGCACGTTTTTGTACTGCACATGTATGCAAATGCTTATATGGAATATGCAGACTTATTTAGGTATTTAGTGAGGGACAGACTAATGCCTGTCCAGTGAATGTACAGACAAAAGATTATAAGGAGATTTCATTCCAAGAAGGAGAATGTATTTTCAAGCCAGTGTCTTATAAACACATTCTCTTGTTTTATTTCTTTCCGTCAAAGGTTCTCGTAAACATAAGTGCCCTTGAGTATGTACTCGATTAAACAAAAAACATACTCTGTTTAAAATGGCAGGTTTGTGATTCAGAGTTCTGAATGGTAAATGGTAGACCCTCTGCTTGGTTTTAAAAAGTTGTGTTTAGGAAATAAAGGTATGGAAAATTGCATATTTGAAACGAGCTTGGTGGTTTATATTCATATATAGTTGTTCTTTGAAACAGACTTATTGTAACATCTGGAAAACCTGATTTCTTAGGAGAAGGAAAACACCTGCAAATCTAATCTTGAGTGACAAAGAATTCCAAATAATAGTTGTTAGAATTACTGATTTGAGCTTCTGTTGGCTTTATGAAGACAAGTCTAGGTTTCTTGCTGATTTTTTTTAACGACAAATGCATGGAAGAGGTGCTTTGCAGTAATCCATCTATTTTTCCAGTTAAAAAAAATACTTTGATACAGATTTGTATAAATAGAATTGCATAAGTAGCACAGCAACAGTCTCTTTTCCTTCCTACTTTCTGATTATAGTTCCATGATCAGTTTAGACAGTAAAAAAGGGGATGCCACGCTTTATCACCTTAGTTATATAATTCCTGTCATTTCTTTTAATAAGAAAAGCATCTGTATGTTAAAGATGATGAGCTTGTTTCATGTAGTATGTTTTTTCTTGGCGAGTTAGTTAACTGGTGCTAAATCTTGAATTTGCACTGGAGTGCAAATGCTTGTCATTGCAAAAAAAAAAAAAAAAAGGCTTGAAATGAGCAGCTGGAAGAAAGGGGATAGCTATTTCTTCTTTTGATGGCAGTTCCAGCTTGTGTCATCACATTGATTGTAGAAATGCAGGCATTGGTTTATGGAAAGAACAAAGACAAAGCCACCAGCCTGTTTGGCAAGTTTCTCCCAGTAATAATTTATGAAATATGAATGGAATACATTTCACAAAAATGGGAAATGGGAATGAAGTACTAATTCATGAAACAGCAGTCTTACATAAGAGAAAATTTGACAGTGTTGATGCACACTGCTATAGAGATTAGTTACTAGGTGTAAAACATACAACAATAACACATATAACAATAACACACTTGATGTCCAACATAAAAACTATGATATTTTTGCTTGATAAGTGCATCTCAGTTGGTGAGTTTATCTTAAACTTACTTGATTTTTAACTGTAGTATATTGTTCTAATACTGAATATTTTACTTTAAGACACTGATAATTCAGTTCTTTTTAGTGTAATGAAGTGGAGCCCCAAAATCATTAATATGACTTTTTGAAAGTGCACAGGATTGGCTTTTTTGGGACAAACTGTGGGATCAAGACCTTTTTAATATATTTTAATAGAAAACATCACTGAGTGACATTGCTTTGCTTTGGAATGCATACCTTTTAATAGCCATGCTCCTAAATAATTTACAGACCCCCAAATTAACAGTGACAAAGTGGCAAAAAGGCATTCCACTCACAATCTAGTTTAAACTGTCAAAAAAAAAAAAAAAAAAAAATTTTAAATTTTCTTACGAATCACTAGATGGCAGCTGATCTTCAAGAATGGCTGTATTTCTCCTTTCAGATCTGATAATTTGAAGGGAGTAGTGATCAGTTCTTGGAGAAATCAAATATTGTCCAGCATTGTCTCCACTCCATTTCTAATATGAAAATGAAAAAGTAGCACAGTGAGTGTTCGGATAATTTTCAGCTTCATTACTCTTTCAGCTTTTTCATGTTGGGTTTGTTGCTGTTTGTTGCTGGGAAAGAATATTCCTTTATTCTTTGCTTTCAGATTTAGTGGGCCAGATTAACTTTCAAAGGAGAACATACAATACTCTAATAATATTCTAAAAAGACAGAATAATATTTCTGTTTTTCTTTTGTATACAGGTATTGGGTTTTGGTAGAGTAAAATAAGGTTCAAAATTTCTGATTATTATAACTCACAAAATAAAAATGACTGTCTTGTTACAATAATTCCCTGTATACAAAGTAAAGAGGATATTAAGCTGATTAGATTTTTAGTAAGTTTATCTAAATCTAGTATCAGAACTGAATTTTTTATTTAAAACTGTCAAATTAACAGTGTCTTTAACATGGTCTTTTTAAATGGTAAATGGGTTTGAAAATGTGCTGTGATTGTCTATTAATCAAACAAAGGTCGCTGAAAGTGAGTAGATATCATACGTATACTTTAGGGCAGGATTTTAGTATTTGTGGAGGTTCTGTGGCTAAGTATAAATGCTGTATTATACTTATGCTAGATACTGCACATTTCAAAGACCAGGCTCTGTTACAACAAAACTCCACAGATAAATTGTAAAGACATGCTTAGAAAGGGAGCGGAAAGAGCTTTTGTATGTCTGCATGTCTTTATGGGAGGGCCACCCTCGATGTGTTTACTTAATTTTCTAGTGAACATCCAGTCTTGTTTCTTTATACAGAGAAAGTTCCCACTGCAGTTGGTAGGAATTTTGGATGTGGAAGGCATGTGGGGTTAGGCCCTGCATTTCTCAAAGAAGAGTGAAGAAAATCTCTGCCTGTTGCCAGAAAGCTATGGTGAAGTTACTGCACCTTAGATAACGTTCATGCTGCATCTCTGCAGGCATCACTGCAGACGCATCAGAAAAAAATGAGTGCCTGCACCTGAAGTCTTCCGATGAAAACTCAGTTGTCTTAGCTTAAGTTGCCAAGGAAATGGTTTTATGCTAAGAAACTACATTTTCTTGAGGGTGATGTGAGGCCCAGCTGCACATTGCATTCTCTTGACAATTCTTTGGGGTGGTAGCCTTTCCAAGAGGGAAAAAATGGACAGCAGCAGATGGTTTAAAAAGTCACATTTATCAATTTGTCTATATTTGCCTTTAGCACCTTTTGATTTCTGCTTAGATTTGCTTGGTTATATGTTTCAGCATAATATATAATCCAGTGGTTCACTGGATCTTGTTTTGGATATGGAATAGTGAGATCCTTGTGTGGTGTTCAATCTAGGAATGTGAGCAGACTGTGGAATATTACAGAAGGACCATACATGACTGAGGGACTTGGCAGTAAAATGGCAGATGAAATTCAGTATACATAAATGTGAACTGATGCACAAAGGGAAGAGTGATCAAAGGGAAGGGTTGGTTTTGTAGTATCAGGATAGATGATTCCATGAAAATGTCAGCTAAGTGCTTGATGTGAGAAAAGCAAATCAAATGTTAGCACTGAAAAAGGAACAGAGAACAGAACAAAAAACATCCAATCCCACTGTGTAAATTCGTGGTTCACCTGTACTTTAGATCTTGTGTGTACTTCTGACCTCCCCTTTCCAAAAATCTGTATTAGAACTGGGAAAGGTTCAGAGAAGGCAGAAAGAATGATGAAAAGTATGGGATGGCTTCAGTGCAAGAAATGACTAAAAGTAGGCTTTGTGTCCTCAACACAGAAAGAAAACTTTGAGGTGGCTATGGAAGATTTGCAAAATTGTGATTTGGATAGGAACTGCTTATTTTAAGGGTCTCTTTCAATGCCAGAACAACTGATGCTACTCAGGCCTCTGTTCAAAACAAAGAAAGGTACTCCATCACATGGGGGGTAGTAGGGCTGTAGAACATCCACTGCAGGACGCTGTGGATGCAGAATTATATGTAGGTGCAAGGGGAGACTGGACAAGTATCTAGAAAAGGATGCTGCTGTTCATGAGAGTTCAAGATTGAGGGTGTCCGCGTGAGAAGAGAGCTCATAAGGGACTGCTGACAAGCCACACTCCTGTTGGTGTCAGAAACTTCTGTAAGCTGAAATCATTGGAAACAGGATATGTATAAGAGAGGAGGTGCCATGCACACTTATTCTGACTGTATTTTGACCACTGTTCAGTTTTCTTTCTTTAAAGACACGTTCTTAAAATGTCACACGCTTGTTACTTAAATTATGCAAAGATCTATAAAAATAATTGAAGTCAGGCATACAAAATCTTAGGTACGTGCTTTGTATTCACATTTTCCCTTTCAGAAAATCCCACGTAGCAGTTATACAGATTAGTGTATAGTTTATATAGAATTGTCTTGCAGCTTTCTAGGGATTTTTACAGTACTTTCTAGGAATTTTCCCAAACACTTTCAAGGAATTCCCACTGTGGTTTCTAGGCATTTCCCTTGTGGTTGTAAGAATTTTCAAGAATTCTTCTTATGGTTGATAGGAGTTTTCCTCGTGCTTTGTGGAAGTTTTACTTCCTTGCTTTGTAGGGATTTCTGCCAATGCTTTCTAGAAATATTCTATCTTCTGCTTTCTAAGGATTTCCTGAATGTATCCTAGGAATTTGCCTGGTGATACAGCATCTTCCCTATGCTTTCTAGGAATTTTCCAGGTGCGTCCAGGAATCCTCTCTGTGCTTTCAAGAAAGTCTTTCTAGAATAATTTCTAGGAATTTTCTCTGTGCTTTACAAACCATATTCCTATGAAGAACTTTCTTACATTCCAGGAATCTAGGCAGAACCATCTAAGGATTCTCCCCAAGCCATCTAGGAGTCCTTGCTATATCTGCTTTGAAGAGCAAAACTTAAAGTACTTGGGTATGAAGCTAGTTGTTCAGTAGATCTGTTTTGCCACCCAGAATTTAGCTTGAAAAACGTTTAACTCTTTTTTTTCAGACTTCCCTTCCTTTATGCCACAGCTATGTATTGTACTTTCTCCTCTCTCTTCTTTCTCTCTCTTCTTTCTTCTGGTTAAGATAGATTTTCTTTTTTTTTTTCCCTTTTTTTCAGGTTTTCAGGTTTTAAACCTTTTTTAGTTTTTTTTTTATAGAACAACTAGATCACTTCTTTACACATTTACAGAGTATCCATGTCAGTCTCTCATTTAGATTGATTTTTAGAACAGGACTGTATATATCTTCAAGTTTTAACTTGAGAATTTTGGATAAGATCACATAATTTACAATTTTTATTGATATGAGATCAGTGAAAGACATTGATCTGCAAACAAATATTTGTAATATAGTAATAGCAGAAAGACTAAGTACTGAATTAGAAGGTAATTAAAGTGATTAAGAATGAGTTGTATGTGAAACACCTGTATTACCCCAGCTACCATCACTGGCATTTGTTTGCCATTTTTTCAGGTACTTGCTTTGTGCTTTGTCCACTAGTCAGCATACCTTTGACTCCTGATAATCAGTTCTTATATTTTGGTTCAGTGTTGTGAGGAAAACAGTCTTTTGTCCTCATTTGAACTATTTTTATGAAATTTACAATCTATTTTCTTTGGTGACAGTAAAGTTAGATAAACGCGTTAACAATGAATCCAGTTGTGTTAGCATGGGAAAAAGTCTGCTTTTAGAAAGGGAATCTCAGTGGTTAATTATCTTAGAAGGACTTCTGTGGGTTTGTTTTCATTTTCTTTTGTTTCCTTTTTGTTCCTAAACCCTCTCGGGGCTCAGATGCCTGGACAGGCCTTAATTACCATGACCAGTCTCAGGCAGGGCCTTCACCCAACGCTCTGCCCATGGGCCTGGCCTGGACCTTCATTCTGTGGTGGCCTGAGCTATGCTGCAGGCGTGCCTGGCCTTAGAGCTAGCTGTGGTAGGTAGCATCATGGGCCTTGTTTGGGACTGACTCTCTGGCTTGCCTGTAGACCTGTCTTGTTACCATGGGTTTCTCTGGTTATCTGGACTCCTGGCTATTGTTCCTGGGCCTATGTTGCTCATATATTGTGGGCTTTGGTTTAGGCTTGGGAAGCTGTGCCTTGCCTTGTTGTTACGTTTTACTACTGTTTTCTTATCCCTTCCAGAGGTGCTGGTTCTTGGTATTCTCTGGCAGGGCCTTTTTCACAGCATTGCTGACATATCAATAGTATGTAGCAATGTGCACATAAGAAGTATTCTTAATGAGTATGGGCTTTCTTGTTTGGGAATTGTCTTGGTTATCTGTAAGGTCTTATATTTTACTTGGTTGCTATCTAAGTTCTCAATAACCAGTCAGTTGTTATGGGTGTCTGTATTAGAGTTTCTAAGTAGTTACTCCATACTATAATCTCTAATTACTTACTATTGCAGTATCCTGTTTGTATACCTTTATTTAAGCTTTTAAGAATTTCTTGCATCTGTATGTACCATGAAAACCAGATCATAAGTGGTTTTTCTTCTGTCTGTAGGTGGCAAAATTATGCAAGGTATGGTAACGCCCAGTGATTTTTTTTTTGTGAATGCAGATTTGCTTGGTGTAAAATTGTGTCTGTGGTGCTGGCTAAGTCTTAATTAAACAATTTGAGATTAAGAATCACATGTTCTACTTCTAGATTAGGACCCTGGAAATTGTGTACTTGAGCCTTTGGGATGCTTTGTATAGTAGATGTTTAATAATTGTATGTTGCAACACTGGCTTCTCACTCACTAGTCTCATGTTTGCTGCTGCTGACTGCTGTTTTGTCTCTAATGTAAAAAAGCTTTTTCTAAGTTTGAAGTTGATTCTTTTAGTCTGTCTTGTACTTTTTATCAGATTTCAATAGCTTCAAATGTAGAAGTATAAATAGAAGTTCTTTATCTGAGGTTGATCCTCTGCAATAATAACCATGAGAAATTTTCCCTTAAAACTGGCTGAGAATCTGAAAAGAAGGCTCCGGGGAGACGTTATAGCACCTGTCAGCACCTGAAGGGGCCTGCAAGAAAGCCAGAGGGGACTTTATACAAGGGCATGTAGTGACAGGACAGTGGGGAATGGCTTTAAACTGAAAGAGGGAAGATTTAGATCAGATACAAGGAAGGAATCCTTTGCTGTGAGGGCAGTGAGGTGCTGGCCCAGGCTTCCCAGAGCAGCTGTGGGTGCCCCATCCCTGGCAGTGCCCAAGGCCAGGCTGGATGGGGCTGGGAGCAACCTGGGCTGGTGGGAGGGGGCCCTGCCCCTGGCAGGGGGTTGGAACTAGGTGGTTATTAAGGTCTCTTCCATCCAAACCCATTCTTTGATTCTATGAATTTATTTATTTAAGGGGTAATATAGTGAGTCTTGTTGCAACATTTTCATTCTGTATTTGGGAAAGGTAGCCTCTCCAATACTGCTTATATATTATTTTTTTAGTGCTTGTCAGAGAAACAGCTTTGGACAGCAAGGGAATGGTATTTTCTGCTTGAAAGCAATTGGTTTAATTATCTCATTGAATGGAGTGCAGAATCTTTTATTTCATTTTTAAAATAAGGAAACAAATGCACTCTAAACACTGCTTGTGATTAAAGGTTATTATTGCTATTTTTGGAGATGTACTGAAACTTTTGTGATTTCCCTAATGTACAATGTCCTTACAAAGCATGTTAACACTGTCATAGCAATCTTTTAGTGTTTTATTTAGGCTTTTATACAAATTTTTAGGAAAATTACAAGAAAAAAATAAATATAATAATTATCTGGGAAGGGAGCGTTATTGTGTAAGGGGCATAATCAGAAGTTGTGTCTATATAATTGTTTTGATTAAAGGCTGGATGGAACTATTTTTTACAAATTAGTCAATGCTCTCTTTGAACCGCTTTATTATGCTTTTGGCCTCTACAAGTTCTGGAACTTGGACGAGTTTTGTGCTTGTGTGTGTAACTGTGTTATACTGCCTGAATTTGACTGCACGTGAAGTTCTACAAAAGTGTTTCCACTACTCTAAAGTTATCTGTTGCCAAATAATTATTTCCAAATAAATTTTAGCAAGGGTAAAACATCAATTTAATAGTATTAAAATGACGATTGCATGTCCAAATGCCATAGGTCAGTTTAATTTATAGTTCCTAATGTCTGAAGTGTTTCTAAGAATGTATTTCACTGTCTGAAATTCTGAGACAGATGAATGGTGCTATATTCCATTACATAGAAAATTTACTAAGGGCTTTATTTTTTGTTTATGCAGGTTGTCAGGGTCTGCTTCTCTGAAAACTAGCTGAATGCAATAATGCCTTGTAGAGAAGAATTTTTTAGGTAAGTTCTTTTCCATGATTGGTTTCTGTGTAGGGTGAACAAATACTGTGTTTCCAGAATTGATTAGTGGATGGTAAGGAGTTAAGTTTATTGCTGATATCCATTTGCATTAGAAATGGTTAAGCTGGTTTCTTTCATAAAACAATAGGCTGGCTGAAAACAGTAATGTAGATTCTGTTTAGTTTAAGGATCATTTTATCACAGAATTGTACTGCTGGAAAAATATTGGAGAAACATTGCCTGGAAGTTCAGTTATGAATTACTTCCCTCATTATTCTTTTGGTGTTTCATACAGGAACAAATTAAAACATCTGTTAGAATGGTTCTAAACTGATTAAGCAAAACTTTTTTTCATATGCCTTCCACTTTTTTTCTTGTAAAAGGAGGGAATGATTTCTAAGAGAGGTAATACTAAGGTTTAGATTTATAAATGTTAATTTGTGTATTCAGTATTGGTTAAAGTTCGTTGCATTAATTCACAACTCACAGTAGCCTATTCTTGGAAGAGTTGAAAATGAGAATTTATTAAGCTGGCATTGTTTCCATGCTTAGGGAAATGAGGCCACAGTTGCTTACTGCAGGGATAGAATTAAGCATACTGTTTAGAAAGAAATACAAAACAAAAAAAACCCAAAAACAAGCAACCTAATTGTGGGAGATATATGAGCACCTTCAACTTCCAGAGGCAACTGAGGTCTTGATGTTACCTAAGAAATGCAGATTATGCTGGAAAATCTGACTTCAATTTAGTGCTAGTAATTTGATACAGATATGCCACATGCAGTGGCAGATCTCGAACTCTGTTAGTTAAACTATTGTGTTCTGAACTGAGTACAATGCATTTGTTTTTTCTGCTATACCAATTGTCTTTCAGGCATCAAATACACTACAGCATTAATAGAAGTCATCTGTGTTCCTTAAGAGGAACAAGTAAGAGTCAAAGTAGAAAGGGAACAAGATGGCAAAGAAAGGGTCAGGAATCTTGGAACAAGTTCCGTGAGGGTAGTGTAAAGAAGGGAAGACAGTATGAAAGGAAAAGCAGGAGTTTTTTGACCAAAACCCTGCAATCTCTCTGTCCTTAGTGTTGTGTGTTATTATGGGAGTGTGAATGATTCTACAGACATTATTGGGTTGCTATATCAGAATAATTGTGTATGTTTTATCCACATTTATGCACATCTCTTGTGCTTCAGCTGAAGAGACATTTTTGAAACTCTATGGAGAGACAGTCAATGCAACTGCTGCTAGGAGCAATTGTCTTTGAGTAGTATAGTAGTTTTACCCTCTGCCTTTGGGAGGAGTCTTATGCCTTCAGCGTTCCTCTTTCCTAAAACAAAGATCTTGGAACATGGTCATGCCCAAATATCAACATTTTTTCCCTTGTCATCATCCCTTATAATTAGATTAATCCTTCTAGGCTTCTGGGCTTGTATGAATTTTCACTCCTGTGTCTCTACTTTTGCCTTTCTGTTTTCAAGCTGTGTTATTTTCTCTTATTGTAGTTCTAAAATTTTTAATTCTTCTGGAATGAGTCACCTTTTCTACACCCCCCCAGCCCTGATCCCCTGATTGCTGAGCTTCCTACTATGAGACTTATGGCTTACAGAGGAGATGAGAATGAGTTCAACACTGGCAGAAGAGTTCCATACCTCAAAATATTACAATGCAAAATATTTCAGAGAATGAAACGCTCTTTTAAAACATGACTCTCAAATGCTGGAAATTAGGTAATTTTTTACCAAGTGCTGTAATGAACAGTCATGAAAGAAGACCATAGCAAGAATTTTCAATGGCTGACTTCCTTAGCTTCTGTCAGGCCTGACTATGGAAGCTGAGAGATACATTTATACATTTTTATTTTTTTTTTTTAACAGGAGGCTGGAGATCCACACAGAAACAATGACTAAGTCATATTTCCAGTTTTCTAGGTGTGATGTGAAGTTCAGTAGACTGGGCATGAATGGGAAGTGATTAAATTATTGCTCATGCTGTTCCATCTTTAATGTCTTTGTTCCCATATGTGCTTTCAGCACTTGTATCCATCTGTGTGTAGATGGATGTATATATACTGAAATTTTCCTTGCTGAGAAGTATTTGCTTTTTCACTTTGTAGTCAGGTACAAGCAATAATTTGAATCTTTGCCATTTGCTTTTCTTACTTGAGGTTGGTGTAATTTGTGCTGGCTATGTTTCCTTTGCATTTTACATGGGCATTACTGCTCTTCCATGACAGAATATACTTACTGTAAAAACTTTAAAGCATGAATATTGGCAGATGCTGAAATAATCAATCTGACTTAATTCATTTATTGTGAGCTATATGAGGTGGTTCATTTGTAATGATTCCCAGGTATTCACTGTCTGAGATGCACAGATCCATTACTGTCAAAGTACCAGAAATGGTTCAAGTCTAAGATACCAAACTAATTAATAACCTAAACCTCAGGATATTCCCTCTATAGTTTTGATTTAATCCAAAACAAGTCATCATTTTAAAAATTCAGCATCAGATCTTGATGTCCACAGCTAGGATTTGAATACTGTTATGAAGTCACAACATAGTTGTCTCGTCTAATAGAATTCCTTCTCTTGAAAAATAAGTGAACATTCTCAAGAGCTATAACTCTGTATGTTTTTTTCTGTTTTAAAAATCCTTTGTATGGGCCTCAAGGGACTGAATGTCTGGCTAGGGTTTTATCTACAAAACAAACTAAACTGAAAATAAAAAAATCACTGTTTATGACTTTGCTACTGCTTAAGGTACTGCTCTGGGGAAATGATGCAGCATGTTCAATCAGTTATATAATATCTTTAGTTGACATTTCAGAAAACACTGTTTTATGAATTGTTATGTTATTGTTTTGTGTTGTTCAAACAGAGCACTGCAGAAAAATGATGAACCAGTAACATAAGCAATGTCTGTATACTGCACTTCTAAAAAATCAGTTAATTTGTAGTCTCCTAATGAAAACTGGTCATGTTTGGTTTCTCAGGCTGTGTCCTAGATTGTCTTGAACATTCTTCTGTTTTGATGAAAGCATCTGTTGCTTGCTCTACTCTGTTTTCTCCTTTATAATCTTTGGGGATGTGACAACAGAATTTCTTCAGACATCAGTAACCCTAGCAAAATTCAATTGGTATATATGATCTTGATTGCTTAGAAGCAGTCTGGTATCAGTATTGGTTTTGAAAAAAAACTAGAACTGTGTTTAAAGGGTGAGCTGGCAGTACCAAGAGAAATAGAATTCCAAAGTCTACAGCAATTTTCTGTAGTAAAATTTCCCAGTGAAAACTGAGAGGGCTAGGTAGATGCTCGTTGATGCTGTCAAAGACAGCTTAAACACTGTTATGAGTAAAAAGTCCAGATGCACTGGTCTGTTTTTCAAAGTACAGCTATTCTAGACTTGTACATTACTTCTGGTTAGAAATGAGCATTGCGTAGTTGCACTCTACTTACAAAGAACACATAGTTATTTTTCTGAATGCAAGAGGAGTCTAACATTTAGGGATAGTGTTCATACCACGTACAATTAGTAGTATATAAGGCACAGAAGTTCTGGATTTTCTTGAGGCCACACAAGGAATTCTAGCTACTTAGTAATATCCCTTAAGAAATGTGGCAAACAGTGTCTAATAGTTATAATTTAATTTCACGACCAGCCTGCTCTTGCCTTGATTTTAGGGTAGGGACAGGTACTTAAATGCCTTTTATTGTAACCTTAATTGAGAAGTAGCGGTGGATGGGCCTCAGCCAAACCTAGTCCAGTGTAGTCTAGGTTCAGCATAATCTTTCATTACCTTTAATAGCAAGTTAATGTCACCGTGGTAATGTGAATAAAATGATTTTTTTTTTCTTTTGAAATGGCATTTTCTTCTCTGTATCCATAGTGCTCTGTTTCTGTCAGCTGCAGGTATACAGTGCAGTATTCAGCATGTATTAAAAGAAAGTATCTCATTTATTCACATTATGTTGCCTTAAGGTGATCATTCAAACTGCATCTATAGCCTAAAAGAGACTTTTCAAACTTAAAATAGTGGCATTATATATTAACTACTATAGCATACTTTCTGTATATTTTTAGTTGTTATTGCTTTTCTAGCTATTGCATCAGTAGTAGATGCAATCACATAGCTAAGTGCATAATTTAGCTGATACTCTTCTAAAGGGTATCAAGTCTGCTAGGTCATCAGTACTTGGGTATGTTGCTTAAAATTAGTTCTCTGTTCCTTTAACTAGTCCTGTGGAAGCTGAATTGAATTTCTTACCTACCAAATAATTGGATGTTTAGGTTTATATCATCACTAGATTTAAAAAAGTATTTAAGGCAGTGGGAATAACCTGAAATTTGTGTGTATGTTTCTCTGGCCTTTGAGAGAGCAAATATGAACTTGGAGAGAGACATTTCCAAGAATAGAGGAGCTACTGCCAGTATTAGTACTTTAAAGATGTTGATGACTGTAAGGGACCAAGTATGCAATTACTTAGAATTTACATCACCTCTCAGGTGTTACCAAGGCCACCCTTGTTCTTTTGTAAGTACTGTAGCTGTGGTTGTTTTTTTTTTTTTTTTTTTAAATTTAAAACTGTTGCCAGGATTTCTTTTGCCTGATTAAGGACTGTTCTTTTTCTTTGATGACTTTTTCTGATGGAAGAACTACAAATTCATCCTGTTTATAATGAGATCAACTTAGTGCTATTATGCAGATGTCATAATTAGATTTTGATCTTACTAGGTTTTTCACTGAAGTAACTAAGCAACATTCTACTGATAGTATCTGTTTTGAGATCTTACCTTGTGCTTTAAAGGTGCTTCAAGGACTTGGCTAACTAAACCTGTACAGAAGATGATTTGATTCAGATACCTGCCTTGTTTTGAAATTTCTACATCACTATGTATTCAAGTAGGAATAGAGTTAGCAGAGCTGAAAAAGGGAAAGGCTAGAAGTATTATGGATACATACTATAGCAGTCCTTGGCAGTGAAAACAGTATGTACTAGTGCTTTGGTTAGCACCCCAAAGAGAACAAAAATAGCAGAGAAGAGAAGGAGGTCTGATTTTTGCGTTTCAACCTATCAAGCTAACAACATGAGATTAGGCATAGTTTTTACATCACCCAGATTTCTGTTGCAACTTGAAAAGCATCATGAACTTCAGTAGCCTGAAGGAAATATATTTCCAGTCTCTCCCAAAGGAGGTTCCTGTCAAGTATAGTTTCAGTTGTAATTGAAAATGATTAAAGTTTGTGAAAGATTAAAGTGCACAATTAAGAAGTAATAAAGCCACTTGTCAAATAGAATCTTGATAATAGTAAACAGCTGTTTGTTATTGTGGTGAATTATGGTCTCTGAAGCAACATCAGTGAAATAATTAACCTATTGAGGTTGGTTGAGCTGCGTCCAGTCACAGCACATCCAATTATGACTTCAAATGTCCTTGTATTTGATGGTTGGCAGAGTATGAATAGATTCCTTTCTAGAATGCAATTGGTTAAAATTTGTAGTTCTTTATTTCATAAAGGTGTAGCGTTAAAAGTAGAACTATTAAAATTATCAATGCATTAATAAAATCTTATCTCTGCTATTCTTCTCTATTCTCTTGAGTAAGATGGGTTCTTTAGTTAGGAAATTCTTGTCAGTCTCTGCCTTTCAAAGAAAGAAACTATGCAACATCCAAATTGATCTCAAAGGACATTAATTCCGTGAAGGAAAAAAGTTATACAAAATCAGAACTCCTGAGATAACACATAAATTAAACTTAGCTTTTGCATGAACCACAGTTTAAAGTCCAGAGTGGTAATCTGCTGAAGCAAGCTGGTATAGTCAGCCATGTGTGATTATACTGTTAGTAATTTTAGTGACAATGTCCAGAAAGAATCCTTAAAGTGTGTTAGTTTATGTAAATCATGACTGGGGAGTTACACTCATGAGACTTAAGTGGTGGTTCTCTCTCATACATTGAAAAGACTGAAAGTGACTATTGACTTAAATAGATTTGAAGATGATTCTTTCTGAAGATTAATTCTTTTACTCAGAATATTCTAAGTTGATCTGGTTCTTGAACAAATGCTTTCTAAAATTAAAGATTCTGTTCTTATTTTTCCAATTTTCTATGAAATGAAAGATCTCAGTAGAAACGTTTTTCCTTAAGACATGCAGTTGTATGTGTTTTACCCACTTAACACTTTTTCTTTACTTTTTTGATTTTTTTCAGCCTCTCTCAAAGCTGTTAGAGGCTGTGCTTTTCTTGCTGTGATCTTACTTTCACTTAAGAGAACTAGGGATCATGTTCTGCCATACCCCTTCCAAGTTCTAAATTCACTTAATTGAACTCCAAAGCTGGATAAGCCATAATTGCTTACTACAAGTTTAATTAAAATAAGAGGCTGAGGAATAGCTTGCATGCATATCCAAACCAGCCATTGGATATATTACCTTTACCAGACCCAGGAAAAGGTTGAGAGTTAAGGTCCAAATCTGTAGAATTCTAGTTGCTGTGTTGCTTATAAACTTTTTTTTCAAATAGAACCAGCTTCTCAGTAGGGGATCAGTTACCTCCCTGAGAATTAATTTGAAAAATCCTATCAACTTTAGTGGGAGATGGACAGAGCCCTGGCAGCCAATCTAGAAAAAATGCCTACTTTGCACAGAATGTAACTGTTCAAAGCGTATTTGCGTGAAGCTTGTGGAGTCCTGCTGTGGAAGCACATGTGAGAGAATTGCTATATGCATTTGTTCCTCCAATTAATGTCTTCTGATCAAATTATTTTTCACTTTAAGAATGCTATTTAAACTATTCGCAATGCTAAAGACTGTTCTAGACTTTGAGATTTGAAAACTAGAACACTTTCAGCTCATAAAGTCACTAGTAGTCATGGTTTTACTTTTGAATTCTTGTAAATGTGTTATCCTCCATTTGTTGATTTAATTTTTTCAATCTGGAATATTGCCTCTGTGTTTACAAAAGAAGGGAATAATCTTGAAAAAAGTGAAAACAGGGAGATTTAAGTAATTAAAATATTTTTCATGTACTTGCTTTTAAAGAGGAGCTTAAGATCTGCCCCATCAATCCTGTGATTTCTATCTATCAGAATGACACTGAATAGAGGAGAAGGTGAGTAAATAGCTGGTACAAAGCTATTGCAAGAGTGTCTACCCAGAATATATGCCTATGTTTTAGGTTTGGTATAGAAAGAGTGGATACATAGTCTCCCAGCTTCAGATTCCCTTTTATCTCTTAATGCTTGACTGAAAAATACACCTCTGATAAAAAATATTAAATACATTTTGGAGTAATTTAGAAACTTCTTTGTTGCTTCTTTGTATTATGCATTGCATTATCTGAGGGTAATTTAAAACAGGTATTTACTAGTGTAATTTTATATAAAACACTTAAAATGGAGAGTAGAAAGAATTATTAAAAAATGCCAACTATAGTTGACTTTTAGAAATGGTCTCCAAAACAGGAGTGCTCCAAGGTTTTGAAAGTCACAGGATATTTCATGCATATTTTGACTTTCAGCAGCTCTTTGGGTAGGCTGCTCTACCATCAGGTAATTTATCTTTATCTGTGTAAGGAAGCTTTTTTTCTCCTCTCATTGTATGTTTTCTCCAGTTTTTTTTTGTGGAGCCACTACTGCTGCATGTTTGCACCTTTACTGTTTCTTTTAGCCTCAGTGGTCAGTGGGTATAATGCTGTGGATAATTTAAATTTCCAGTAAATATTATTTAATAAGGTACACAGATGAAGCTTAGCAACCAGGCAACATGCAAACCTCCCGCTTGAATGATGTATGTTTCAGTCTGTGCTAACAGTGTAATAAACAAGAACATCAGGTAGGGAGATCAAGTGGGTCCTGAGGAAAAGCCTATAGTAGTAGGGAAAGGTGTGGTCAAAACTGTAGTTGTGACAGAGACTGTCTCCTGCTGCACTGGAGAATGTACCAGAGGGAGGATGCTTGTTTGAAAACTCACGTTGCTTCTCCTGCTAGCTGGCCTGAGGGGAGACTGCTTTGTTGTGTTGTCATGCCATCCCCTCTTCTTGTCCTGTAACTTTATGGCCAATGTATGGTGTCAGTTCAGGGACTGTGCAAATAAAACTTTATGCATGTGAACTTACCTCAACATCCTTTATAGAAGAGACATGGAATAGAAAAATGTTTTAAAGCCTATGGAGTTTGACAAAGGAAAGTTCTTGTGGTTTAATCCCAGCCAGCAACTAAGGGCCATGCAGCTGCTCACTCACTTCCCCCTGTGCCCTGGTGGGATGGGGAGGAGAACTGGAAAAAGGTAAAACTCATGGGTTGAGACAGAACACTTTAATAATGGAAATAAAGTGAAATATAATTAATAGAATAACAACAACAATTGCAAGGAAAAGGAAAGAGAGAAAGAAAGAGGAGTTAAATTGGGGGTGGGAGGGGAGAAAGGGAGAAAAAAACCCAAGTGATGCACAATACAATTGCTCACCACAGATGCCCAGCCAGTCCCCGAGCAGCGATCAGCAGCTCCTGGCCAACTGCCCCCAGTTCATACACTGAGCACGACGTTCCACGGCATGGAATAGCCCTTTGGCTGGCTCGGGTCAGCTGTCCTGGCGCTGCTCCCTCCCAGCTCCTCGTGCACCTGGTCACTGGCAGAGCACGGGAGACTTGGAAAGTCCTTGATGTAGAGTA
>JAVJGJ010000060.1:14818772-14856871 GCA_035590215.1 Microhierax caerulescens
AGAGCACGGGAGACTTGGAAAGTCCTTGATGTAGAGTAAGCCCTACGTAGCAACAACTAAACCATCAGTGTGTTATCAACATTATTCTCTTGCTAAATCCAAAACACAGCACTGTGCCAGCCACTAAGAAGTAGACTCTCTCCCAGCCAAAACCAGGACGGTCATACATGTAAAAATGTGTGACAAAACATGATTTGGCAGCTCAGATCCAAATGTATTACAAAGTTTCTAAACCAAGAATCCATAGGATCCAGAGTGTTACCCTTGGAGCCACGTGCTGGTGCCCCACCAGGAGAATGTAACAATTTGTTCAGGGCTTCTGTGTCTCATTTACTTTTCATAGTGATAGCTTAGATGATGCTTTTGATTTTTGTAACAGATGCTTTTGCAAGAATTGGAAGAGATCAACTTTTCTGTTTATTTGTTTCTAATAGGTACTTTACAAGGATTTGTGAGTAACTTACAGAGTTTTTTCGGTTTTATGGCTTGGACTTGAAAGGACTTTTTTTGGGAAAAATAAAAAGCCTTAAAATTACAGTGGTGAGGATAACGTGTACTAGCATAGTAAGATAAATTTACATCTAAAAGGGAATGGAAAGAAGTTTTATTTGTCAAGTATCTCATACTTTCTTACAAAATAGAGTTGATAGCTTTATCTTGTAAGAAGTTATATGGAATTAAAATGAACCACAAAGTGCCTTTTTGTATGGGCAAGTGAACCTGTGCGGCTTGTGTTGCACTTCCCGGCTCTTTCAACATATGTGCCTTCTCTGTACCTGCCTTGCAGTGACATCTGCTGGGAAAAGCAGGAAGCCTTCATTGTAATTACAGTGGTTTGGAAAAAAAAGAGTTAAGCTCAAATAAGCAGCATCCTGATACTAATTTTTAAAATGAAACTCAAATCAGAATTGCAGCTGTTTTTTTTCTTAGCTACAGACACATATATACATTGTTGACATATTAAGGAATAATTACAAAATAGTCATAATGCTAAACTCATGACTTTAAATATTTAAACTACATACTGATGTACATGTCAAAGAAATGCTTCTTTTTTTCTTCCGGTTTTCCAGGTGATATACAACTCATTTTTTTCTAAAATTGATTTTGATTATATTTTTCTTTCTGAACAAATTTTGATCTGTATTTTATATCTGACAGTTAATTCAGTAGCTTGAATGAAGAGAAATATTTCTATGTTCAGGATATATAGGCATTCAAAAGTAATTTATAGATGACTGAATATATAGTGAATCTTTCTGGTATGTGGTTGTGCCAAGTTAACACTGAGAAGATTTGAGAAGCAGGGAAAATCTAAGTGATGTACAGGTGAAAGTACGTTTTCTTTTAGGACAATTTCAGAAGTGAAAAATGACATGTTTGGTAGTAGGGCAGTGTGTAGAGATGAACACAGGACAAGAAGTTGAATGGTCCCTGTTCTCAAGTAACCCAATGAAATGAAAGTGTTATTGTAAGTATTTAAAAAAAAGAGAATACTTTAAAAGAGAAGTATTATGGAAGATGATAAAGTAAATATTTTTAATAATGTTATGAAGTGACATGAAAATACTTTGAACATGCATACTTTTATTCAAGGATATCAAAGGGCTTTTGTTTTTTGTTATTTTTCTATCAGCTGATGGGAGAGATACATAGTATATTTACTTTCTGGATGATAACTAAGAACTGTAGGTTGGATTATTCAGTAACTTGTAGCAGCCACATGGTGGTTGTGTGATTTAGCCCCATTATTAGAGTTTCACTTGAACTGCTTGAAGGTTGCATGTGGCTCAGGAACCGCAAACAGGCCATGTTTGCATTACATGATCATAATGGAGCTTTCTGGAGTTCATATAAACAGATAACTCAAATTTGCTCCAATTTTTAAAAACAATGGAAAAATTTCTAGCAACTGAGCTTGTTTTTCCCTTATTCACCTTTGAATACCTCTGAAAAACAGTAAAAAAAAATCAAACATGTAAGATCAGGGCGAAGAAAAAATCTTCTGTCCATTCTCCTATGTTAATGGAGAATTTGTGCTTTCTCTTCAGTGCGGGCAAGTCTGTTGTGCCCACAGCGAGAGATAAAATAATTACTCTTGGCAGCAATACAAGTAGTTAGGAGTTGCGGTCTCAAAGGTGTAGTGTAAATAAATTTAAACAAAATATGTGAAAGTAGGAGGTTGGCTGTGGCAGTGTAGAGCTCAGAATGCATGAAATTAAACCCAGGAACAGTTGTCTGCTTGCTTGTATCCTTACAGACAATGTAGATGCGGATGAATTTCATGAAAAAGTCTTGTCTCCAAAGTCACAGTTTATTTTAAAAAAGTTTACTGTTCATTATAGACATTCAGCTACCATAGTTACCTAAACAGAACTCTATGTTATCAGTGCCAACTACATAAGCGTTAAGTTGGCTTAGAATACACTAATGTGATGTACTTGACAGGAAACTGACGTAAGCTCCCTCTCTCTTACAACTGCAGCTGCTGTGGTATCAGTGCTTCGTAGTCATTGATGTGTTTATCTCGCATGTAGCTCATTATCATAGAGCTTAATGTGTCTAACATGGTTATTTCAGTGTGAAACCTAAATACTGAATTAAATCTATAATGTGGACTTTTAGGACCTTTCAATGTACACAGAGGAGTGCATGGGTAAGTGGAAGTAGGAACATTGTTTTACATGAAGGAGGCAGGAAAAATATACACATCGAAATACTGAATTTAGTTATGTCTCTGTTATCTATGGATATGCTGTGTAAGTGTTGTTAAATGACTACAAATGACAACCCACTTCACAGAGCATTCTTCTGAGCTGACAGCCCCAAGGCTGGGTTCTAAAAGACATACAGCAGCAGTATTGCTGGTTTCAACTGCTGTTGTCAAAGTTTCTAGTTTAAGGCTTTACTTAAAGTCACTAGTAAAACATTATCATCCAAAAACCTGTAAAAAACCACTATTTTAAAAATTATGTCAAGGACAAGTTTTCTGATGCATCACATACAAAGTATTCATGGGGAGTTTGAGCCATTGATTTTGAAGAGACACAGTTAAATGGAAAAGCAATGAACTAAAGGGAGCCATTGTCTTTGTGTGGTTTATTTAAAGGAAGACATTTGATTTGAAAAGCTGGATTGCTTTCCATTTCATTGATGTGTAATAGAATGTGGAAAGATTGACAGTAATAGATCACTTTGGACATGGGGAAAAAAACTGACTTGTTTTAGCAAATAGTTTCTCAAAACCAAGTAATTTTACCTGTGCCAGCTTCAGAGAAAGTAATACAAATGCAGTGGTTATTGGATGTTGGGATAAGATTATTTTTTTAAAAAAATAAGTATTGACAGGAAGTGTGTTAGAAATGGAAAGAGCTTACCATAGCCATAGAGTTCAAACCCAGGAATGCTGGACAAGGTTCTTCAGACTTACATGGAACAGTATATTTGTTCAGAAAATAGGCTTATAGCCTGAATAATTACAGGATTTAGCCTTTTAACCTGTAACTGGGCTGCTTGATCAACCGCTTCTGAGGAATGGCAAGAGGTTTTTAGGTAGTAGTGGTAAACTGTACTTTGGAAAACATGTGGAGTAAATGTATTTTTCATATAAAACTTGAAGTGTGTTCCAAATACTTTGTAAATTTGGATCACCACTTAGAATATTTATAAACATTAACGAAAGTATAGACAGGTAATTAACTTTTTTTTTTTTTTTTTTTTTGGAAGCTAGAGGAAGGACTACAAACAATTTATTAATCCTATCTGGATGTACATTGAATTGGTGGAAGCTGCAGCAGCATTTCTGAGACTCGTGCCAACCTTACATACTTTGAACAATAGTTTGCAGTTTGTGTGTTAATTCAAATCAGATATACTTTTTAATGATCTGAAAAAGACTAAATAATTTTATAGAATACTTAATGCCATTAAGTTTACCTTCAGAATGAACTCTAGCACTTTCATTAAAGAAATTCTGAATTCATAATGAACTCTTTTAATCTCAGAAGATGAGATTTTGTGGCAAGACTGTTTCTTTAATGAAAGTGCTATATATTCCTTAAATGTTTTGCTGATGCTCACTTATTTTCATGTTTAATGTTGTAGTTTTGCCATAAAAGTGATAACCAGGTGAACAACTACAATCTGAAGTATTCATTGGTGAAAAGAAAGCAATATTGCAGCTGAAGATATGATTTTTAACTATAAGATTATTTTACCAAAGTCTGTTTATTTGCATTTTATACTGTTGAGTTATATACTTGAATTGTCAAGTGGTATTTTCTCAGTTTTACTTTTCAACAAGTTTAGAAGAAAATTGTGCTAAGAACTAGCTTGATATGATTAGAATTCAAGATCTTGTAGTTTAGTCATTTCTGTATGACAGTACTAGACTTGAACAGAATGATTAAGGCAACGCTCAGTGTCATTGTGTACGGATGTTGTCCCATGGAGCTACTGTATTTTCCTGTGCTCTTTGTATTGCCTTACCTTATTCTCTTCTAGAAGCTAAAACCATCCTGATTTTGTTCTGTATACACAGCAATGTAGCTGTTAGTGCTTGGCTTACTAAGCTAAATGCTCCTTTAATATAATTTTATTAAGCAATTAATGAATTCCTACCAAAATTAGTACAAACACAGATGTGATATAATGCCCACCTTAGCATGTGTAATGTAGTGGTAAAACCAAAGAAATGAGATTGCGTTTGGGGAGGTGTGAATTCTTATCTTGTTGCTTATGTGGCGGTCCTCATCTAACAAAACATTTTTTTTAATGTGTATCTGTGTGGGAATTTTATGGGAAGGGTGGCAAACTGTCCAGTGATTAGTACTGGAACCTGGAAGTTGTAAGGCCAGGTTCAGTTTCCTGTTCTGCTACAGGTTTTTCATAACATTTGAGCAAGCTGAGAAGTACTTGTTGACTGATATTATATCAAAATAACACAGGTTGTTTGGAATAAAAGACTACATGGAATTTCACACAAAGGTAACTGGAATTGTGAATTGCAGATAATGAAGTTACTTTGTTTCTAATACCTATATTGAAAATCCTTACACTAAAACAAAACTAAGGTCTGAGATTTCTGAAATCCATACAGAATGCATTTTTTTGTTAAAACTCAATTATCTGGTTAATTTCCTGTTGTGTTTTTTTGTTTGTTTTTTTTGTTTGTTTTTTTTGTTTGTTTTTTTAAACCAATCTAGGTAAAAATGTGTGAAAATTCTTCTAGAAATGTGTAACTTCTATAGGATAAAACTATGTTCCACTTAAGAATAACAAGATGACTGCTGCTCGCCTCAAGAGTTTCTATCTTTTTTCACATACTGTTATATACAGAAAAGCAAATACTATCCCAAGCTGTTTGTAGCTTCTTTTTTATTTATGGGCTGTTGCTAATCTTCTTGATTGTGACATTTCATATCTTGTCATATGTAGAAATCCCTGCAGCAGAGGTACTTACATTCAAGTATTTCAGTGTGCTCCAAAGCAGGAACTCCTTAGAACTGCATAGCAAGCTTCTTGAAAGAGATCATGTTACCAGTCCTTTTTCAGCTGTCCTGGATTCTTAGTGACTTTGGTGTGTCATGAGTGTTACTGCTCTCTGAAAGATCTAGCAAATAAAAGCATTGATATTAGCTGTTATATTTGTACGTTTATATGTACATTTTTAAATTGAGGAAGATAAAACTCACAGGATTAGATCCCTAATTTTGCAGGATTAAATTCATAGTCAACAAAGTATTTGTATTCCTTAAGTCAGATATAAAAATAAAACAACACCCTTAAGTGATATTTAAGAAGCCTGGTCTTAAACATAAATCAGAACTCCTGGTTTTGTCTTGCTGTGTTTTAGGAGAAACAATGTACCCAAAGAGAATTCACAGAAGTCCTAAATATACATGTGTAGAATTTGAAACTGCTTTTTAGATGACCCAGTTGCTGAAGCAGACTAAAATTTGGCCTCTTAGTTACTTGATAGTATCTGTTGTGTGGCCAAAGCAGATGGACTGCTTGATGCTCAGCATTTTTCCCCCTGTCCTCTCTGATGTCTTGCCCTTAATCTTTCATCACTTGTATACCACATGCACCAGACAGAGCATCCATCAATGCAGTTAGTCATAACCAGATAAGCGAGATCAAAATTCCTGACTTCAGCTCTACTCTATTTGCAAAAGTTTTGCTTATAAACAGATGCTAGCAGTTCTTGTTCAAATCTTCTCTTAAAATGTCTTTGCATGGTACACCACGTTGAAATCATGCTGCCGTTATTATTGACACATGTAAGTCATGCACAGCAGTAATGAAAAGCAGTCCAGTCACTTTTTAATTTTGTATGCTGTCATAATTACAATTATATCCTTTGCATCATACAAGTGAAATTTGAATAAATAGGATCCTTACTGGGATGAATATTATAGACAGATTCTATTCTTGTACTTTTCTTCTTGAGTGTTCCTCAAACATCTGACAGATTTGACAAAAATGGCAACACATTCACTTTTTCATTAGCAACAGATTCTGTTATTAAATAGTTTGAAAACTGAATAATACAGAACTTGGATCCACTGTCCTTATATAGTAAATGATGTGGGTAGTTCTTAATCTTCAAAAGCAGTTCTGTAAGTGAATATATTTGAATATCTGTCTATATGCATTTATGCTGTAAGTGCATCTGCCCAGACATTCAAGATGGACTTCTTTCCTATGTAGAGTGCTATTTAGACAAAACCAGAACTTCATGATTTTATTTATTTCATGTCTTGTAGAACAGTAACAAAAATGATAGTACTACTTATAAAATTTAACTGTTGGAAAACTGTGGGACAGGTGAGTGTGTTTTATCATGGAAAATGACCATGTAACAGAGGGATGCTACTAGTGGGCTTCTTACTCAGCAAAGATAATATAATATAGGGCCCTGAAACTTTCTGGAAATCAGCAATAGAATCATTGCACAGACCAACTAGCTGTTATTATTGAAAAGGCAAGACCTTAGCTTCTATTTTAACCTGACTCATTAACAGCTGAAGTGAACTACTTCAGATTAAGTGATTACATTTTATTTTATGACAAAAAGTTCAGTTTAGATTGGCTCCTGACTCTTCTTTTACTCATCAGGACACAAAGACCTCCTTTAAGAGCAAGCATTGTGGATTTGATGCTTGGTAGTTTGAGATGACTCTGTACTCACTCATTTGAGCAACTTCCTTATGGTAAGGGTGTTCTCAGTGAGAGAACATAATCATCAATTTCTTTGGATTTCACCTGCTGAGTGGCACCCGGTTGTTGCTGATGGAAGGGTGCTACATGGAGGTGTACCACTCTTCCATTTTCAGTGTGAGCAAGTTTTATTCTATCCATATACAATGTTATTGGCAATGGGCATCTATTTGATATGGATATGAATTTATGATCATATATGGATTAATTTTGATTCTCATCATCTGTTTTGTATCTGTCCCAGGATTATGGTAGGTAAGTGAGCATCTGAGAGTGAGGCTCCCTTTCTAATCCGTCTTTCTCCTCTTGTGAGGAATGAAGTGAGTTACCATGCCTGTATGTTTGAAAGCTGAACTGGTGCTTGGCTAGTGAAATGACCAGAGATTCTTACAGGAGCTCTTTTTATGTTATCCTGTCCCTCTGTACACTTTCACAGGGTTTGAACCAGTTTATACTTGGCAGTGCAGTTTTGGTGCCTTACTGGTGAAGGTGTCTCTGTATAGATTCAGAAAGGTAGAACCAAAGCAGAATTGGTGATATTTTACATTGCCAATTCTCTAGTCTTGCAGCAGACACCTCAGTGTAATGCCAAGAAGGAGACTGATCACAGACTAAAAGAAATAATGTCTCAGTTTGCGCAATTAAAGTTAAAAATAATGATTTTTGGCTTCGCAGAAAGGGAATGGCTTCATAATTCCTGATTTTCAGGATTCCTGTTTCTGGTCATCTTTGGTTTCAAATCAAGATAACTTAAGAGAAATTTTAATTTTACAATGGCCTGGAAATGTTACCAGAACAAAGTACTCTTCTTGAAGAACCAAGATACTTTGTGAGGTTACTCAGTTAAGTTCATTTGGGCATTAGATTTCTTGTGAAACATCTAGAATCAGTATGAGTGAGTCCTGCCGCTGCAGGACTGTGTTCACATTATCAGGTACCCTGAACACTGATGGTCTCAGTCTTTGTTTCATTCAGTGACTGAATCAAAATCTGTCATAAGACCATGAGATCTGCTGTGATCAGAATACAATTAAGTAAATAAACTACATCATTGATAATAGCAAAGAAAATGTGTGTGCATTTTTTGCATCTGAAGAAGAGCCTGCTGGAGGTCGTGCACATTTTATAAGGCATCATAATGACAGAGATGAACAGAAATAGTTTTGTCTTTGGAAAAGTATTTCAGCAGTTTCTGTTAACATGGAGGACTCAAACCCACCTGAAATAATTTTGACAATGTGGGGGTTATTTCTTGGATGTCAGTCACAGGCCATGTGTACAACTGCTTAAAGATAAAAATGAAACTTACTAGTTACAGGAATCCATTAAGATGGTTGTACATGCGTGCTCTACTTGCATTGTCCTTCAGAGCCTTTCAGAATCTTCCTCAGATCTTCTTGTTTCCAACTTTTGCTTTGGAGACAGACCTGAGGTGTGACACCTGGTTCACTTCACCATAATATGCTCAACATGGGAAAGAATTCACCTGAGTAACTGGGCATGGCATGTCTCTGAGAACCCCTGACTGGGGTAAATGGTTCTCTTTTCATGACCAAAGGTTGATAAAGAGTAAGTTGTAGGTTTTTTTTGTATTTTTGGTTCACTTTTTTGCGTTTCTTTTTAATACAGATGTAAAACTTCTGGGAAACATTTACAAAAGAAGTACATAATTTAGTATGAAAGTAATGTTTGCGTGTATTTTGATGGACTTCATAACAGGCTAGAAAAATAAGTGAGAGAAGTATATTAACTTGGTTGTCAGAACAATGGTATATTTTGCATGATTTTTCACAATAAATGCTGTATATAAAGGGCAGAGCTAGATTCTACAAAAAAAGGACCATACCAAAAGTCTATCTAGGAAAGGCAATGGAAAAACTTGCTACCATTTTTGCATTCCAGATTTTGTGTTGTAGGCTCCACATGGAGGGTTAATGTCGTTCAGATACACACATGTAATAGCAAATGCTTGTTTTGATTGAGCAGTTTTGCCGTATTGGATGTAATTTGTAGTGCATATTGGCAACGTCTGGCATCATTGTCATACCTCAGGGATAAGAGGATGATCTTTGTACTGCACAGCTAACTTTCTGCTGATCCATTTTCCTCAGTATTCTGCTCACAATGGAATATACAGTAGCTTAATAATACCTGTGGTTCTTTTCCTTACAAACATGTTTCCCCAGCTTTACAACATACCCAATAAACAAATTGATTTTACAGGGGTGTTTCTTGTTCTCCTCAATGTTCACAGTAGTTTCCTTTGGGTTTACCTAACGATGGTCATACTGAGAGCATTATGTTGAATAAAGGGTAATTCCTATTTAACTGAATGCTTCTGTTTTTTTTAAAAATGTTTTTGAAAAACATTGAATTAAAAAAAATCATTTAAATACCTCTAAGACTTTTTTCATGGCTTTCAATCAATTAAGAACCCTAAAATATAAGAGTTTCATTATGTTGCAGTTTGTGAATACACTTACTAGCATTGAACTTGGTTTTTTTTTGTTCTTGTTAGATTTTTTTTTTTTTTTACAACTATAGCATAATTGAAATTTGCCTCCCTTTATCACCTTGTATTTGGATTAAAAGCTTTTCTCCAAGAGGTAAGTATTACTCACAGTTTTGAATATAATTCTGTAAGCATCTCCCTTATATCTTCTGATATGCTATGAGTAATTTTATTTTAGATTTATTTTGTCTTAAAACACAAATATTCAAAATATGTAGCTCACACTTCTGACTATAAAAGTATGCACAAAAAGGAAAGCTGAAGTAATGTCCTGTTGATGATCTCAAACCCAGAAACATTGTAGACTGCCTGTTAAAGGGCATCTGGCATTAAAAAGAAATGAGGAAAGGTGAGAGGATTCAGTCTGGAATTGATTACTTAACTGGCAAAACTTAAATTGTGTTTTGAAGTATTTTATTCTACTGCTATTTTGTAACTCTTCTAGACTTTTTTCATGTCTCAAAAATGACCATTTGCAGACCTTTTGAGCATTGCATTCTTTGGCACTCATTGCATACACAATAGGTGCTCTTGTACTAATACCAGATGCCAATACTTGTCCTGTTTCAAACTGAAAGGTCCAAGTTGTTCAGCTGCCTTTAAGTATTCCTGTTCTGCAAAAAACATTAAGTTCCTTGCTCTTGTGTAGGACCTGGATGCCTGGTAACACCAGACCTATTTTGATTGGAATTTATACAGTAAGACATTTGATTTGGCATAATTTCTTTTGCATAGGTTAGCATTTACTGCTATGTATGTTTTTTTTTTTCCTGTATGACTGTAGGGAAGATAGTGGTTTGGGGAGACAGAATCATTGCACAAATCTGCTTGGTACACAGGATGAAGTGTAGGGGGCAGATCTCCAGCTGAGGATCTGCTCATAGGAGTCTTGATGATATACAGACAACTTTGCTAATACTTTTGGGTACTCTTTGATCCAAATTCTTAGTTCATGAGACATCAACACTTATTTTTCATTTTCGCGTCAACTGTTATGTTTTCACTCCAACTCCATGACAGCTTTAGACTGTCTGGTCATGCTATAGGAGGAATGAAAAGAACAGCTTTATCATGGACAGAATATCACTGGTACTGTCTCCTACTGCTTTTCCTGTTTCTTTTGGAAGGGAGGACCTATTTTAATGATTTGTAGGAGGTTGATGTGCCCCAGATATCTTCGGGGAATTAATAATAAAACACAGAAAATACAGCCTGTCTTGGAAACTTAGGAGAAAACTGTTTTGTCTTATGAAACTGATGCTTTCTTTTGTAAATTTGGATCCTGCTTTTGCTCTATTAGAGTAGGTTTGTTCAAAGCAATAGGAGGAATTGTATTCATAATGTGAATGAAAATAGGCCCATATAAAGTGCTTGAAGGCTTTTTATTTTTTTACCAGAAAAGGAATAAAAGATCATTCTGTGTCCTTTTAATTTTCTGTTTAGATACTGGAACATTAGAATTTTATAGACATTCATGACGTTGTACCTTGCTTACTGCTACTTTTTAGTAGAACCTTGGCTGGAATAGCATCTTGGCTGGAATAAATATTAGTGTTATTTAGGCTATAAACAGATGAAAGATTAAAAAATTAGTCTGCTGCATATATTTAACATATATGCAGCTAGTTAAAAGCAATAAAACTATTGGAATGCATCAGGTGTTTGTTACAGAACTTTCAAGTTTAATTTATTTGAACATATTATATAACTCCTGTGGACAAGGAAGTGCTTATAGTCAGTTGTCATTCCATTCCATTTAGGAATGGAGCAGAATGACAATTGAGAATCTTGGATATAGTTAGTGCCCCAGAATTGTAACTACAAAGGAGTCAAAGAGTTATTTGGTGCCAAAGGTTATTCAGTAAGTTTACCAAACTAATCAAGGAAAAATATTATTTTTACTATGAACAAAGGTCTTTAATAATTAGGGGTCACAGTGTTTAGGTAGATTTCTAAAGTCCTGTTTATGTCTATATATGCCTTTCTATATATATGTTTATGTCTATATATGCCTTTCTATATATATATATGCCTTTCTAAAGGCTTGTGGATGTATAGCACATATATATTTCTTAATGATTTAAAAGGATATGGTGTAAACCATATGAAAACCACTGAAAACCAACTTGCTTAGAGTTTTCAGTGGCAGGAAGTATAGAGAAGCTTTTGAAAATCAGACCAGATGAGAGAAATTAAACTTCAGATGCTGTGATGAAGGGTATCTGTACACAGCACGGTGCAGATAGGCTAACCAGCCTGTGCAGGTCATTTGACTAATTTAACTTTGCTGCTTCTAAATATGGGTCAGCACATTTAGCAGTTAAGATATCTCTACTTGGCACTGTATTGTGCTGTCCCTTACCAAAAGTAATGGATGATTTGTGTTGAGCTATGAGTGTCTTATTCAAAAGCCTATTAATTTCCTGTGTGGAAAAACTCAAAGTATTTGGTATTTCACATGTAAGAATACTGATTTTTCTGTTTACTTAAGCTGCTGTGTCTGAGACTATTCTCAGACAATGTGGATGCTTTAGTGATGCAGTACTTTCCAGGCAGACTCTTCTGTGGAATTCTATGTTATAAAGGGAAAATAAGATGTTATGAAATGGGTTTCACAATAAAATTTAGTCTTGGACTTCTTTGTGTTGAAGCCACATATTTACAAACAGTTTCCTTGTTAACAAAAGCTTAATGTACAAGTACCTGCTTGGTGCTTACCTTGTAATTTTCTCCTCATCCCTGCCAAACTTGCTGAAAATATTAGTTAGGTGATTTCTGATAAAAGTGTGTTTAAACGGGAAAGAGCACAAAAGTAGTTGTCCAGGCAACTGTTCATATGAAACGTGCTCAAGTCCAGGCTTGCTCATCTCCAGATGAATATTTACAGCTTCAAAAAAAATGAAGAGACTTCCAATAATGCGAGACACTTAGCTTTGTCAGCTAGAGAGACTGAAATATTGGAAGTCCTACAGAATACTGTATAGAAGCAAGCTGTTACAACCCGATGTTTGGTTTAGATATGTTTTGATATGTAAATCTATTTTTAAATTGATGCACAAATTCTATGTTATTTCCTGTAAAAAGTCCTGTAGCTAGCATTTCTTAATTTTATGTGACTAAGATGAATATATGAGCACCCAAACACATGTACAGGAGCACATACTTTTAACTGTGAACTTAAGGCATGTGGCATTACCACATGAAATACTTGCACATATAAAACCATGTTTGTTTTATGGAAGTGAGTTTCACACTTTGAAACTTGTGTATTCAAAGGGCATCATTGCCACATCATGATGAGTTTACTTGTGTGATCATCTTTTGCCTCTTATAGCTGTAACACTGAATTCGTGCATGGAAAGGTTTTATATTGATTCCTTCTACAGTTAGTTTAAAGGCCTTGAAAGAGAAAGCTTTTTTCATAAGTGGAAAGTCACATTAAAAAGTTCTAGCAGTGTGTTTATTTTACAGAATGGTCAGACTGGTTTACTAGTAACATAATTAAAAAAAAAAAATCTTCCTCAAGCTAGATTCTTTAGAAACAAAAAGCAAGATTTTGTAAATCAAAATGATGTGTTACTGTAGTGTGAAGGCAGACACTGTTTCTTTACTTAAGAGCTGTCTTCCCTCCCCTCTCCCATCCATAAGAAAATAATTTCAATACTAAATATGGAACCACAACTTTGACTTATCTGACTCTGTTTCACAGGATGTCAGATACTGGTTGCTAGCAAGTAGCTGTGGTTTTTAATAATGCTTATTGGTTCCTTTTGAATTTTGCCTGTCAAGTTTTGCGGTAACTTATTACTTCCAAGGAAGGCAGTCCACAATTCAGTATGTCTTCACAGTGATTAACTGGAACAAGATTGTGCCTGATTTTTCTGTTGAACACAACTTGGTAGCCAAGCTTTTGTTTCAATCAGTACTCTTTAAGTTGATTTCATACTTAGTAGATAAACAGTAGATTTTCTAGGCAGTGTCATTTAGACATGAGTGAACTATGATATATAGCATTTGTTTGGGATATAAAACTGAAGAGTGTGGATCTAAGATTCCATTTAGATTGCTAGTAAAGATTAAAACTTCCATCTTGATCAACTTCCATCTTGACCTAAGCTTTGTTCTACAGATTATCTGGAGAAATAATACTGAAGATAATTACATTTCCTACAACTGTTTTCTTTAAAGATTATCCAAATGCATTAGCGCACCTGTAAAACTAAATAAAATTAAGTTAAATATGCTGCAACTAATACACATTTTCCCACTTAAGATAAAGTACAGAAGACAATAGAAATGGAAAACAAGTGCATTCTGGCTCTAGATGAAAATGCTGCTATTGAACTCTTTCCAGAACAACATGTACTTGGATCAGTATTAAAGGGAAGTATTGTGCATGTCTAAGCCAAATGACCTAGTACATTGATAGTGCAGAACATATTTCACAGTTATACAAATACCTAAACTGTTTTTTTCAGTACATAAAACAAGTAAATAAGAATTTAAGCTGAAAGCAAAGCAAACTTGTTTGCCTTAAGTATTTTTGTTCTGAAACTGACTCCAGTAGCTCAGTACTGCTATATTTCTGTTATAAAGAAGCACTCTAACATTTCAGGAAACAAGATATGTGACATGCTCCTCTACTTGACATTAAAGAACCCCTCAAAGCTGCATTGTTATATCCACTGTGCCTTTGGGTGAAAGTGTCAATAGGCTTCCACTTTATTTCAGTTCTTCAAGTTAAAGTAGTATTTATCAATGAACAGGTCTTTTTTTTCTCCATGACGGTGAATGCCAACATAGATCATGGCAAATGTTGGCAACAGGAAATATTTTTCAAGGAAGTGAAAAAGAGCCCGTTGTCTCATTTCTGCCTTCATTTCCTTTATCTACACCTTTCACATTGCTTTGCTTGTTTTCATTTCTTTTCTCTGTCAATCACTATTTTTGCTCTGTACTCTTGCATGCAGTGGTTTGTCAAAGACTGTTTTAGTCTATATGAATCACTGAGGAATCTTGTGGAAAAAGGTAAATGCTTATGTCATCAATAAGAAAAAACAAAATTTCATATCTTCCTTTAAAGAAGGTTGGTGAATAAATGAGCACACTGTCAACTTCAGTGGATGATCTTAATCATTCATTTTGTATTTTAACAATAGATTTTTTTATACCACTTCAAGTTTAAATAATTATCTGTAACTTAAAACATTATTGATTGTGTTTTCTTTTACATAAATTATGGAATGAAAAATGGATGAATATAAGAGTTAGCGACATCATTAAATATTTATATTGTAGTACTTGTGGCAAAGGAAGATATTGTGATCAAACACCAATACGATCTGGATAAAATTTGAGGTCCTACAGTTTACAGTGCTACATGGATGTGTAGAAACTTGCTCATTTGTACAGATCTACCTTAAACAGGTTGAAAAGACTGAAGATCTGATTAAATGTACCTCTATGTTAAAGCAATCATATTTATTAATATGACACCTCTATTGTGCACATGACAAAATCAGGGTGATAAATTGGTAATACTGATGCTAGTTTTTGGCCACGTTGTTACAGTTGCAAGTATTTGTTTATTTTGTCAGAATTTTCACCTTATTTTTCTTTCCTTTCTGTTTTCTTTCTGGTTTGTTTTCATTTTATGACTTGGAGTGAAGGGATGAACGATTCTAAATATTAAAAAAATACTTTTTTCTTATTGTGAAGCTTAAGAATTATTGCTTGAAAACACTGCTAAAGAACTAATACTCTTGCATCCTAGATTATTATATTTTGTTTTATTATTTTGTCAATATTTCATATTATGCTAAACCATCAAACCATGTTTTAAAAACCTATTAAGTTTTTGTAAACAACAATACTATAGCCTACAGGCCAGTTAAAAATCAATTAGAATGACCAGATGAAGGGATTTCCACACACATCCCCCCCCATCAATCCTGGAGGACAATAAAATTGAGGAATTTTCACACTTTTTCTTCCTTCCCATTGTTTTCAGCTTTAATTCCACCCATTTGCTTTCCACTAATAAATGGAAACAACCTTCCCTTGACTCAAGTACAACTCCTTGAAGCACTCTGGAGTTATAACTGTGTGGACCTGAGAAGAAATAAGAAACAAACCCATCAGCTTTCACTGTTCTGAAGTCTTTTAGCATTATAAGTGTATTTTGAAATATGATCTCTATTGCTCTGTCAACACAGAGGTTTTTATTATTCTTTAACTTCAAACATTTAAGCAATATTTTTGTTAATATTTTGGCCTCTTCTCTCAGTTACATTATCTCTAGTGTATTGTAGAGAAACAGTGCAAATAAGGAATTTTAATTTGTAGTTAAAGTTTTGGAATGTCTCAGAAGTCTAGTTTATACTCGTATTTGTTATATATTATATAGTCTTGAAACCGCTTTCTGGAATGTTTGGTGACCTTTCACTTTAACAATATTTAGCACAAGGAATATTTATTACTCAGATTTGGAATGCTTTTAACTCCAAAGAGAACCAGTTGCTGAGGTTAGGGTAGTAGCCATCAGTTTTATGACTGAGCTAATGGATACTTTGTAATTTTTTTTTTTTTTTCTACGGAAGATATGACACTTCCAATATTTTCCAAATAATACAGTACTAATTTTAAATTAAAATTAATTTTATATACATGGAATACATTATACTGGAGTACAGTTACACTACAGCCCTGTGTAGGATATCACTTCTTGTCCACAATAAATATTTTATGTTTCTTATCTGTAAAAATTATGTATTTTTTTCAGGTAGCATCAAAATTCTTGGTTACAAGATTATAGTATGATTGAAAGAACCATAAAGTTTGCATCCTGGTCTGTTACACAAACTCATGATGCCATGAATTAATACATTATACATACATATATGCCATGAACATGTATCTCAGATACCCCTTAACATATTAAAACCAGTCTAGCTGTGTTGTACAGCACTTTGCCTCATGTACTTAGTTGTAATGAAAAACAAGGTTGTATTACTTGAGTAGAAAATAGCTGTTTTAATATTCAGGCTCTTACAAAAGTCAGCAGTGTATTGCTCTGGGATATTGATGGTTTTTTTTTAAGAGTCTGAAATTTCCTTCCCTGAGACCAGAAAAGGACATGATATAACTCCTATTATTCAATTCTAACTTTAAAATGTTCCTAGTTCCATTTATAGCTTTTGCACCACTACTTTGACTATGCAAAGTATTTGCTAGTCCCTCCTACAATCACTCTCTAAAACATGTCTGCTTTTAACTGTGAAATGCAAAAGGTAGACTCAAATGGTAATTTTTATTGGTTAGTAGTTTCCTTTGAGTCCCTTTCTAGGATTCCTTTAAAGTTTCCTGTTTATTTGTACTTGGGCTACACTGAAAATTCATTAAAAAATGAAATACATTTAAAATAGATATAAAAATTGAAACTGATTCATGATAACTAAAACCTGATTATTTCCTGAATATCATAAAAATAATTCTATGATTTTTTTCTGAACTGATTCTCGACTGATTCTGATTCTGGTCATAGTACAACAGTTTAATACAAGATGCACTTGTAAACCCGATTTTTTTGGAAGATCTGACACCCTCTTAAATACTGCTTCTTATTAGTTGCTGGCAAATGAAAAGTTGCTCTGGAAGTTGCTAAGGAAAAGGGCAGGAAGCGTGGTGTTTGGCTGGGTAGATGTGGATGCCAATGGAATGAGTTTGAATTTTGGATTGGTGCTTAATTAGTCCTTGTGGTAGACAGATCATTGTGAACATGTATTCTGGATGGACAGATTAATGTAATGGATGTGTAGGGTGCTGAGGGTAACAGAAACTTACTTTCTAGCATGGAGGTCTTGGCTAGAATGCTAAGGTTCCTGCTCTGAAGGAGTGGGGAAAGTCAAGGTACCCATTAGGGAATGTGGCAGAGGGTTGATTTCCTTGCAGAGTTCTTGGAAATAGGAACTTATTAGCATCTTGTTGGCTTTGTGTTGCAAAGTTCTGTCCAAATCCGTAGGAATCCTGCTCCTTTTAATAAGATTCTCCCTCCGCCCATTTTCTTTTTTGGGTATATTTTTTTTTTTTTTTTTTTTTTTTTTTTTTTTTTTTTTAAGAGAACAAGTAATCACCTGTTGTGGGAGGGAGGGCCAGAAGATTTTCCTCCAATAATTAAACTGGGACTTGCATTTTGTTTTTTTTTCTTTCCCATTGCATATGCGTGGGAGGGTTTTGCTTTTAGTATAAGCAACTTAATACCCAATGCAGGTTAAAATGCTATGTGATATTTCTAGAACTGAAGCAGCATTAAGGCTTTCTCTAACAGAAGCTGTGCCAAGGGGAGAAGATACTGGAAGTCTTCACAAATGTATTTGGTACCCTTGTTGCTTTTAGAAGAGAAGAGTTTCTATGAAGTGCATTCAAATGAACTGGATCTGTTTAGGCTTAGAACAGTCTACTTGGAGTTATGGCATATTTTTAGAAGCTAGTTACATTTAGATGTAATGAGATTGTGGCGTGCTGCTTAATCTGTGTTTTCACTTGTGTATTTTGATAAATGGGGAGATTGTTACAGTTGTTTAATAAGCAGTCAAGGAGGATGTAGCAGGAGAACAGTGTGGCATAGGTGAGTTTTAAACGTAATTTGAAGGATTATGGTATTCATAACATGTTTATTATAAATATAAGGGCTTCATTTGACTCATCTGAGATTAAAAAAAATCTTCTACATTATGAATACATGGTAGAAAATATGGACATTCTAATTACATTTGTTTCATTGTGTTGGGGATGCTTGTAGCTTAAATGAAACATTGTTTTCCTGTGTTCTAGTCGAAGTTGTTTCATGTTAACTGGGATGAATTTCACGGAATGTTATGTCCTTTCTTGGAATATAGAGGAGGGTTTCTTAAGGCTCTGTTTATACATTACATGGCACTTACTTCTAAACTCATGCATGACTTCTCAAACAAGCTTTGTGGGAAGAATATGAAATTATTAGTCCCCAAAACTTTAAGCTTTGTTTTCAGGACTTACTAAGCACAGTCTATGCTGCACAGTACAAAGGGTCTTTTTGTAATGGTGTATTTGCAACCTTTAAGTAACAATGAAAATGTGAGATTGATCTCTTGAATAAATCTGGTTCTTTGGCCTACAAAACAAAGAAGGATAGTTTTGCCTAAATAATTTATACAATTGTTAAACTCTTGCAAGTACTTTTAACACTGGAACAAATATTTATACTGAACTGGGGTTCATTTCTTTAGTTTCTTAATAGAATTTTATAGGCATTACAAATTTTCCAAGTAAGGGTAATATAAAAATATCAGAAGCTGCACATACTTGGGTCTTATTTCTGGATGGAAGTACGGTATATGCTACTTAACATTTAATACAGTCTTGCCTGGAAGTCTGATTTTTGACTGCTGTTGTGATCTGTTTTATGTAACTTATGGCAAGTTTACATATTTTCATGACTGTTAATACTAAATTCCATACTAGCAAAAGGTTTAGGAGTCCTTTACAAGGAAACATTCATGTGGTCATTTTGACAACTTATCATGAAATGGAAAAGGAGAAAAAAAAAGTGTCTATGTTTAGCAAAATAGTCATGTTTTAGCACTCAATTCTCCTGTTAGCATACAAGACTGGAAGTGTATTTATGCTTATCTTAATTTAAAACAGTTCCCAAAATGAAGAACTGAAATCAAAGCCTTCAGACACAAATCCTTATTTTTAAAAATGAAACCATAGAGTGGCCAAACTCAGGTGTGGATTTAGCAAGGAATTATTTGTAAATCTTAGTACCCTGACATCACCCCTGCCCTATTATCATCAGTCAGTGTGGTATTTTGTGCTCTTTTAAGTGACATGGGTGAGACTGGGCAAACTATAATCTGCGTTAAGATCTCATTCTCTTAACCTGGAAGAGCTCATTGTTAATTCTTTGCTTTCCTGTGATAAAAGACTTAGCTTCTTATGTGCAATGTCTTTTGGGCTATTAATCAGGAAACCCATTTTACATATGAATAATCTAAAGAAAAAGATAAGTTAGTCATATAACACTTAAGAGGAACAGGACTAAAATTCAGGAGTTCTAGCTTGCAGTCAGCTTGAGGTAGCTGTGAACAGTCCCCATTACATTTATTCTACTATGCAATAGTATCTTCTAGTCTTGAGATCTTAAATTATTTGTTTTCACTTAACACTGGTGTAGAAAGTAAGTTACTAATTCTCAAGGTTTTTTTTTTTTTTTTTTGCTGTGACTAAATAACTACCAAAATTTGTGTTGCTGTGGAGTCAGCTACTCTGTCTTATCCAGCAACAGTTCCATGTTTAAAGACTTCTGGTTTTCTTTTTACTGTAATTAGCCACTGTAAATTGAAATGCATGAGATAAATACAGTAATACGTGAACAGATTGACTAGCACAAGCAAACAGGTAAATAATAATCAAAGCAAGTAGATCAAAGTATTATGTTCAACTTAGCTCCAGTTTGTCTCCATGATTACTTTCATGGTGCAGAAATCAAGAGATTCTTCCAAAAGGCTATTCAGTGCACACAGGTTAAGTGGCATCTCTGAATGTAGTTATCCAGAAGAATTTTGTTTATGGAGATTTAAAAGATAGGATGTTACAGGCCAATTTATCCAGCCAGTGCAGATATCTAAAACTGTATGCTGTGGCACAGAGCCTAAAACTAAATCTGTAAAGCTTGTGCTCTATATTCAGATTTGACTGTGATAAGTGTGGGATATATAGACTGTATCAATCAAAGAGTCTAAACTTAAAAATAAATCAGTCAGATCATCCTGCTAAAAGTTCTTACTAATTTTCCTGCAATATTTACTTATTAAACAGTTTTTTCATTTTTTCATGTGAATTATATATATATTAATTTAAGTATCAGCCTAGAGAAAAATTTTATGATGAGCTTTAAATTATTGAAAATAGCAATGAATAAAACAAGTAACTAGTGGTAACACAAAACATACAGCTCATGACAGGATTTTTGTGTAAGTGAAAACAAAATCTGCCAGGAAAAGAAATGTTTGTGTGATATATTGCAGACTGATGGGAGATCTTAGATGACATCTCTAGTAACAATTTTAATATGAAAGAATTTATTTCTATCACAACTAAATACATACTTTTTTTTTTTGGGTGAAACCAAATGCACTTTATATTGCTTAACAGTCAATTATTGCGCATAGCATTGAGCTACACAGTTCACCAATCTTATGTTAAACAGCGTAGTTCAGTTTTGGCATTTCATGTTGTACTTCACTCTTAACCTTCAGGGTATGTGAACTAAGGACAAATGCTTTGTTAATTTGGAACCAGTGACCAAACTGGGGTACTGTATTTATATCACCTCTGTATATGTGGGTGGCCTGTGATTTCACTCTCAGCTTTCTGTTTCTGCGAGATGTAGGTTGCCATCTCTGTTGTCACTGTAGAAGAACTGATTCCAGTTGGCTGCTACAAGTGTTTGCTTTTGTCTTACATCACATGATGTCCAAGATGCTGTTAATGGAATATCTTTATAATATCTTGCCATCTGCTGCACAGTACTGTATGTTTGCTGGTTTTTCCAAATTTGAGCATTGTCTAATTAGGACCATGGAAAAAATTAAACAAAAGTTGAGGGGGAAAAAGTAATGGGACAGCTGAAAAGAATCACTGGCATTCCAATACACTCTTTAAATAAACACAAGCTGTGTTCCATGGTTAAACATGCACTATACTTGTCTTGAGCCTCAGTTTTATGTCTGCGGTATACAGCATTTAGCCAGAGGATCATTTTATTTTTGCCAAAACATTTAGAGAAATAGTGTTCTAGCATAATGCCATTGAAAATGCAGTCTGGCTTTATAGCACACAGAATTAGGAGCTCAATCACAAGGAGAATACTAGAAATGTGAACTTTTCATTTTTCTCCTCTTATTGTCTTGAGATTGTGACTATTTCACAGGGAAAAAGTTTTAGGGAGATGATTGATAGGTGATTCTTCAAAGGACAAGTAGCACCATTTCACTCTTATTGCTGTCCGTTTGATCCCAAGAGCATGTTTGTTGTGGTGGCTTAACAGTGATGTTTCTCTATAGGGGAAAACCAATTATCAGGTGAATCGAGAATGTGAGCTCTAAAGAGTAATGAAACATATTCTTTGCTATGTGTTTAAAAGCAAAGATATGGATCTCATTGGGCAGTTTTCTGTTTATTAGTCTTTTGTATTATCTGTGGATTTAGAGTTCTTTATTTGTAGTGCATAAGGCTGTCTTAATTCTGAGCCAGCCAATGCAAGGAGCCTAGGAGGTATTCACATGAGTTAAATTAGGCACCTGATGTAATCAGCTATAACTAAGCTAGGAAGTCTCTGTTTCCTTGTGGAGTTGGTGGAGATAAATTTTAAGGTACTTTAGCCAGTGAGGCAGAATCTTGCATGTCTGCTGACTTCTCTTTAATGGCTATGAATAGAGCTTGGAGAACCTGCCTGACAAATTCAGGTGCCTAAAGTTGTTATGGATATTTCTTTTTTTATACTCACATTCATAGACACTCAGCTTACATGTTTACAAGCCCTCAACAACTGAAATGAAGTGACTGCCACATCCTGCCCCACAGGACAGTAAGGTAACTACTTCATATTGTAAGATTAATATCGATATTGCTTCCTTCATTCATGACAGGCAATCTAAAATTTTGAGGTAGCTTATCTTGGCAGCATTTGTGTGACATCAGCAACAGCTTTTACTTTTTACCTTTTGTTTACTTGCTCCATCTCTCCCTTGTTTATTTGAACTGCTAAATTTTTCACCTTTAAAATTTTTCACCATGTTGTTAGAAAATGTGGCTGTCAGCACCACCGCTATAAAAATAAATCTAATAATTATATTTGTATCTACAGAATACCACTTCATAAGTTCTAGTCAAACTTCATTCTTACGATATGGAAAGGTTTGGTTGTCTTCTGTTTAGAGGGAGGAGTGTTATTCTGGAGTGATACAGTCTAAAGAGACAAAACAACAAAAAATTCCCCTTACACCCAGTCCTTGTTGGATGTTAGTCCTAAGGATTTTCTTTCCCTCTTGTTTTTATTTTGCAGGGGAAGTTGCTAATGAAACTCCTAAAAATAAGTTATGTAAATTCATGGGAGTTCTCCCTTGGGAAGTTAGTAAGTACTCTGAATAATGGAAATACGTTACTTCAAGGTTGTTTATTGAGAAACACTGGTGTTTTGCGGTGGTTTTTACATGTTGGGGAACACTCCCCCCTCCCCAACTGACTTGGATTTTTTAATCAATATTTCAAGTTCTTTGAGCAGAGGAAAAGTGGTATTAACAGTGCCAAGTACCTAGCTAAGTAGGTATGAATGGGCTTTGGAAGGTAGACCTGATAAATCACTTCTACAGAGCCAGTGGGTAGAATCCTGTGACTAAACAAAGAGACAATAAACTCTAGAAGGTTGTTACCCTTCCTACCACAGTACTGAAATAACTGGCATTTCAAAATCTGCATTTTTTTGAATATTTTATTATATAATCTCAATTTGCTTGAAAGAAATTGAAAAAAGTTTATTGAACTTAGAATGAAGAAGTGCTACTCCTACAGACTGCAATTGTCATTCTTGTTATGCTTGCACCTTTTTATTCTAAACTCTAAGCACAAATCCAGTTGCTGTTACAAGCTTGATTATTTTTTAAAATGTTTTAAGGTTTTTGAAGAGTGCTTCTTATTCCCAGTCTGGAAATTATTTGTCTTGATCAGAGCTGCTTCATGAATTTGAACATCTAATGTATTACTAGAGAAAAGGCATACTTGCTGAAGTTCTAGCTATGACACTTAATGAAGAATTGGGGCACACTTGGATCTATTTTTTCAGACAAAACAAGATCTCTTAAGTAAAAATGTGACCCCACAACAGGTGTTCTATTAATGTCAAAATACATGGAAAGCTAATCAGTGTTGCTGACTTACCAGCTGTTCCAGAAATAGGATTGTCTTTATAATTGGGATGTTGAATTTTACTTGTGTTCTTTTCTTTTTGTTGTAATACTTGCTCCCTCTCTGTCCACTTAAATCTGAAAAATTACCCAAGGAATGTATTATAAAATCTAGTTTAATTTTTCTGGTTTTGATAACGTCTATTTTGTAGCTGAAATACCTGATAGCCTGGGCTGGAAAATAGAAATCAACGAGGTATTGAATGATGTTGAGAAATGACAAAATTGTATTAAAGGATAGTTCTTATTTAATAAGCGTTTAATATTAAAAATTTACTAAGTTTATTTTATAACTATTTTTTCTAAGCTCTCAAGATAGCTTTCAGTAAGATTAATTCCTCTAGAATAGTAAATTAAGTATTAGTTTTCTCAGTGAAGCTACTTAAGTAAATTCTAATTCAATATAAATCTTTGCATCTCTTATGACTCTACTCTCTTTTTGCTTTTGCCTGTCATGTTGCATGGTAATCTCACAGCACACAGTATGAGCATTACTATTTCAGATAATTTATGTACTCATTGTTTTACTCCATTATTAAACCTATGTGGAATACATGATTATTAAGACTATGGTGATGCTCCTCTGAAGTGCTCAGATTACTTTGTTTCTACTCCAAAAAGATCAGCTATTATGCTGTGGTTTTGTATCATCTAAGTCACCTGTAGGTAGTCTTTTATAAGCTGCCATATATACTAAAAAAATTCAGGTGGGACATTTTAGTTTCTTTATTAATCTAGCTTGTTTTAATTAAAAATAAGATCTGTATAGTAACAACTTCGGTAGAAGGAGCAGTTTTATTGCTGCTGCTATACCTTTTAACTAGGATTAAGTACAGGTTACACCAATAATTAAAGGTGTAGGTAAATTGTGTAGGTAAAGTTCCAGCTTCTTACTGAAAATTCCTGTAGATAAACACGTGGTGTTTGTTTGTTAAAAAAATCCTTTCCATTGTGTTAATCTATTATGGAGAAATAAGTGTAAGAACAGTATCTGTTTAATACATTTAATTAACATATAAAGATTTTTATTTACTTGCCACTACAGTCTGTCTTTCTAGAGCTTTAGCTCTCTTGTGTTTTTCCTCTGATTTTGAGTTTCAGAGCAAAAGACTATTCTATGAAAACAAATGACTGTGATTCAAGAAAAACTGATCTCTGTCAACAGGAAAGGAGAGAACAGAAAGAGTAATATAGGAAAAGTAGGGAGGAAGTACCCAAGAACTGAAATAAAACAAGACTTACAAAGCAAGGTTTATAGCAAAACTAAGATGGTCTGAGCCTTGTTCTTTGATTTGAAAGTGAACTATACTCAAGCTGAAGTTAAGTTCTTGGACTTGAGATTTAAAAAGGCCCAGGGTCATGCAAAAATTAGCTAGGAGTTGCAACTTGTGAAGCTATAAGCCAAAATACTGATAACTTTGTGAGACTATGTACTTTTTATGAACCTTTGAAATCTTTGATGGATCGAGAAACCTGGATCTGTAAGTGAAACTGGACTGGAAGTTTCAGTCCCTGTTAAACGTCCTTTCTCATACTGAAAGAACAATGTTTTTCATAAGTATATTTTCTGTTCCTTTTAAAAATATGGTTGGATTATTTCTGTGTAGTGGCTATTTTTTTTACTGTTTTTTACAATAAAACTGTAATTAGACCTGGGAAATCAATCAACCCTTTAAAAAACACACACACCCAAACCCCCCAACAAAAAAATTATTACATTTTTTGTTTTAAATTCTTGTTATCTTTTTCAGTTAGAAATCCAGATGATCAAATGTAGCTTTATTGGAAAGGGGCAGACACCATTGTATTTGAACAGCTCCATCCGTCCAATGGAGTATTAATGTCTTGTCTTTGGCATCCAGCTGTCTTGGTGTAAGTGTTTCTATTTTAGATATTAATTCAGACCCCCCCTTAATTAGTAATCATGTTCAACTTAAATTAGAAGCTCAAAATTATATGGCTTGAACGTTCTTCTTATGGTAAACATACATGTAAATGCAAGAGGATTTCCTGAACCAGGACTAGAATGTTTTCTTGCTCTGAAGTTAGGCAAATATTCTAAGTATTCTTTGTTCCCAAAGCTGATTACAGAAATAACTCTACTTAAATAATATGGGTTAGGAGGTTTTATGCTAATATTTCAAACACTTAGAATATTTACACTGTGCAAGTAATACATATCTCAGAATTCCTAGCTTGAAATCAGTGCAGGTCTATGAAGTTGAATGCAAATTATGCAGTTTCATGTTACAGGGGCTCCCCCAATGTGAATTTAAAGGAAAACTGGAAAAAAATTATCATTTTTTCAAGAATTAATGTTCTCTGTAAGTATTCATGCTTAATACAAACCATTCCATGATTTTAAAAATGTGTCTGTGACATTACTAAACCATCATAGCTTATACTTAATATGGGTTGCAAACATAACTATTGTTTTCCTCTTGGCTTTCTTTTAATCTTTTCCAGAAGGCCAACATGTTTTATATGAAAGCAAAGCTGGAATTAGAAGCATTTGATATTTTTTACAGTTCCTTAGATGCTAATACCTTGAGTTTCCATACTTTATTCTGTAAGGTCAAGAGAGGGCTGTATGTTCATGTGTGTGGCCAGTGTACAGCTGCCATCTGGATAAGGGAACAACACAGCGGTATAGCTGAGACCACAGTGCACAGTACAGCGTGCACACACTGAGTTAAATTATGATGGCTGGCAAAACCTGTTCCTTTCACCTCTTTCAGTTGGCTTGCACCTGTGTCTTTATAGTCAGTCTCTCTCCTTTCCCTTTCTCTGCCTCTTTCCACTCCCTCCCTTCCACTCTGTCTCCCACATTCCAGCAGCATTTCCCCACCCCCCAAACAAGTACAGTTTTCCCTTAATATCTTATTTATTTCATTACAAAACTTTCTCTCTTTGTAGTCATCATTTTTTTATGTTTAATGTTCCTCTTTGGTTTTTTAATTGTAATATCTTGTACCAGAATATAGGGAAGGATCAAGGTATATTGTTGTTAGTGGTAAAGCATACAACAGCTTGTTTTGTTGACATGTGTTTTAGGTGAAAAGAATTTCCTGACACTCTTACCTTTAACAATGAAATTTCTCATTACTTTTGTACTTCAAAAACATTTACCCACTGAAATTTTAAGTTATAAATAATGAAATAGATTTTGCTTAATAAAAATGCCTGATGTGCAATAGAGTACAGTAAAAGTACATGTTTAGAATCCCATCATGTGTGTATATTGACATTCAAGAAATAAGTTATCTGTGGGTTTGAGTCCAGTGGTTGGTCTTAGGACTTCCCCAGTGCAATTGTAATGGGCATGAATCTTTACGAAGCATGAAAATCATAATCACATCTGTTTCTTAATATAGTTGGAAGTCTAGAAATTTGGCAGTAAAGTGTGTGTGTGTATATATATATGCGTACTGGCCAATATTTATGTAATTATATCCTTATTTTCCTAGGTGTTAACTAAGGCTCAAAATTATCTCGAGGCTTACTGCAAGGAAAATATATATCACTTACCTATGGAAAGGTAATGTGGAAGTGTTTAATTACAGATTTTTCTCTTTTCCGAAGGTTTAATATAACTTCTTGCAGTTCTAATACTTATGAGTTTGGGCATCAGGCTTACTTTAATGGCTTAATGATGGTATCTAGGTAGAAGTTCCTCTTTTTACTTATATTGTAGTACCAAATTACCAATTTTCAAAGTTAATATTCCTCATATATAACAGTTATCAATATATCTTATATTGATATATATATATAGGTACATATCAAGTGGATAGAAACTGTATTTCCCTGAATATTTTCATCATTATTGTAACTGCTATTATTGTAGCATAGTTTGATTAAAGCATAACTGAAGGATCTGGTAGAGGACACTGGCCTTATGGTGCTTTATGTAGGCATCTTTGGAGAAAGGTAACAGTGTAAATGGTTGTGCTGATGGGTGTGTATAATGCAGAGGCTACTCATCTGTGCTTTGGGAGGTTGAGTTCTTTGAGTATGATGGAAATATATCTGTAGAGAATATGTAAGATACAAGGTGAGATTTAATAAGACAGTATGTTTATTTAGTAACTTTGAATATTGCTACTAATTTTGAATTTTATATTCTCTGGATATTATATTGATGCTGGTTTATGATGAAATTCTTGGGACTCATTCTAAATTGCATATTAATCCTTAATAACAGGCTCTAAATCTATAAACTTAGAGAAGTATGCCATTTATTGTAAGACTGATTCCACAGAATTTTGTTTTGTGAATTCTGAGTGGCTGTGCGTTCTGTGTTAAAGAATGGAGCTTGTGATGTGCCCATACAGAACCATAAGGATACTTGGCTTTTAGTCTCAGTTATTCCTTTCATTGTCATTTTCCTCTCAATGCCTTTCTTTTTGCTTCTGTACTTTGCTGTTTTTTTGTATTTAGACAAAATTTTTTTGTCTAAATTTTTTAGACAATTTTTTTTTTTTTTTTTTTTTTTTGCAAATACATTTGTACAGTTGGTACCATAATAGGAGCCTAATTTCAGTAGTGTACTTTGAGTGCTCTACTACAAATAATAATTATGTATTTCAGGTGAAAGGGCATCATAAGTCCTATAATAAGTATCAAAAATGGTGTGACTATATTAGACAATTTATAATGTTATGATAATGAAATATTGTCAGGATAAACTACCAGTGAAATGAAGTCATTGTAACTGGCATCACATGAAACTGGCATTAATATCTCTCAAACTGCCATGAATATCAGTTACTCCCATCATATGCTAACAGGTGTGATGAAGGAGACTTTCATGATTGGTCACATAGTGATAAACTGCATGAAGAACTCTAGTAAATATGACAGCAACAATTTCTGTCCTTCCAGACCAAATATCCCAAATTAATTATTTTCTTTTAGAAGAAAAAAAATCCTTTCAGTAAGAGTCTGTTAGTTTTGTCAGTTGAACTAAAGCATGCAGACTTGTTTTATCTTATTTTGCTTTTTAAAAAAAATTTCTCTTCCACTGTTTTAAATATATGAAAAAAATTGTATGTGTATTAAAGTGTCTTGAAGCAAATATGGTCCCAGTGTTTGGTTCTTTGCCAGTCTCCTTGTGAGTAAACACAGAAACTATGTTAAAAGGATTATATTAATGATGCAAAGACAGGATAGCTTCAAGAATTGTCAGCCTTTGTCATTGCCTAAACAAAGGTTGAGTTCTACCTCTTTTTGAAAACAATCTTTAAATTACTTGTCTACAACTTTTGTTTGTGAGATGTTTGATTTGTATTGATTTTGAAGGATGGGACAATTCCACAAGTGAAATTGTAGCTTTTTCTTATAGTAAGCTTTTATCTCCAGGTATGCATCTCACATTGCAAAAGAAGAAAGAAATGTAAGGAGTGATTAAGCCTTTTTTGAGGGTTAGCATGAGTATAGCTTAATATAAATGGTGCTGTGATATTGTAGTAATAAATGACAGAAAGCTCTAAATAAAGGAAATAGAGCATACTGTTTTCAGAATAATTTGGTCAGTGATTGTACTTGCATATTAGTTGCTTCAGTGTCTGCATCTTTTGCCATATGCCATCCTACAGCGATTTAGATGAGGTTCTTATTTTTCCATTTCAGTCAGCTGGCTTTCTCTTGACCATCAGAAAGGGTATGGGTTACTGACAGGCAGTATAATCAATATTATCCTTTTCCGGTCTGCTTGGGTCCACCTTAGCTCTGAGGAAAAGACTATTTCAGGAAAAGTGTAGCTCTTCGTTGACTAACAGCTCAAGAAGTCAGCCTGTGTGTTTGCTACAGCTGCTGTCTGGTCATGCTGTGGACCCTGGGTACTGGGTACCCTGGCTCATCTAATGGTGTGCTCAGGGAGGCAGACTTGGTTTGCTTGTACACATCAGTTGTGCAGCACAGCAGGTGTTGCCTGCATGTCAAATACAGCCTACGCTTGCAGTTGACGGCTGAGGCCGCTTCCTAACTGTTTTAAAATGACGGTGTGCTCATCTGTTCTTTGGACATGGTGTGTGAGCGTTCTTGTCAGTGTGGACGATGTCATCTGAAAAGTGACAAGTGCCACAAACAACAAAGATTTCTAGACACTGATATTCAGCCTTGCCAGGCCTAACAGTCCAGCAGCTTCTGAACAGCCCACCTATGCATCCACGAAGAGCCTTTGTACTTCTAAAGCTGAGTACTCTTTTGGAATCTATTCTCAATGAAACAAGAGCCTTTGAACAGCCTGTTCTTGGAGCTATAAGGCTCAGGGATAGTCAGAGGGCAGACTTCAATCTCATAACCCTCAGACCATAACCAGTCTCTTACCAGCATGTGATTTTGTGAGGGTTTTTAACTGAACCAAGTTTTCTAGGCATTTCAGTCTTAGTTTTATAGTTAATATTCTATAAATCTAAGAATGGAAAACATATACTTGCAAGATTTTCTTTTTAATTTCTGCTTGTAATGTACATGTAGTATTCAGAACATTATATGTTATATCAAAATGCATAGTCCAGACCATAAAACAATTTTATTGTTTTGTAATTTATTTGAATAGTTGGACGAGCAGATGCAAAATACAGGAGGAAAATCCAGCATGAAGACAAATCTTAGAGGGTTAGGACTTGAGAGAATGTATTGTCAGAATGAGATAAAACCAGGATAAAATAACTTTAAAGATTCTTTTTCTCTTGGAAATATGTTAGTGTATGATAAATTAATGGAGGTACAATACGTATTATCACAGTTTCTTTCTCTATATAATAGAGACCTAAATGCTAGCGATGTATATTATTTTACCAAGTAACATGATGAAGTTTAACAAATGATACATAGGAGAAGTTAAAATTATTAGTGGTCAGTGCTACCATTGGGTATTTTAATCCACTTGAATGCCACCATTTATCTGAAGTCATCTGTAAACATACAGGTGAGCCTGAATTGATTTAACTCCTCTTTGGAATAAACAGCTTTCAAAGAGAAATGAAAAGGGGGAAAAAATGTAAGAAGGATTCACCTGCATGACATTTAAGAGCTGAAATAAGAAAGAAACCCAGCATTTGTCCTACTTATTTACAAGGAATAATTTAGGCTATTTTTCTATTACTGGAACTTAAAAAGATGTTTAGAATCATTGAGGGTGGAGACAGTTCCCGGTGAATGAGTGGACAAATTATTTCTGTCTTGGGTCTTACAAATTCCCTTCCCTACCTCACTCACTGTGAAGCTTTTAATAATGTCTTTGTAATCATGTAGTAATTTCCACTGTTGAGGCTGCCAAAAAGACTGGCTTTTACATGCAGAAAGAAAGATCCATCTCAAACTTATTAGTGAATGTACATCTTCCTTGGGTGTGAAAGCACGTAACAAATTAAGTAACTTTCACTCCAATAGTCTCCCTTAATCAGGACTGTGGAATTACCTGAAACTTTTTAAAAGCACTTTCCTCCTCGTTAGCTCACAGCTTTGGTGCCGCAGTTGTGTCGGGAGGCATGCCGAGCTGCTCGCCGCCTTGCCGGGAGGTGGGGGGTTGCTCCCCCCTCCGCGGGCTGCCCCTACCCGGGGGTGCCCTCGGAGCGGTGCCCCCTGTTGTCGTTGAGCCCAAGTTGAACCGCCAGGGGGCGTCCCAGGAGCGGGAGCCGCCGCTGGCCGCAGCCGCTGCCCCCCGCCCCTCCCGCCGGGGCGCCCCGCGGTGGTGCCCTGCCTCGCAAGTGCACGCCAAGTACGGCTTTGCAGTGACGAGCTTCAAAGCTTCCTGCAAAAAACTACGGGGGGAAAAGCAAAAGCTCACCTCTGCTCACCGATGTGTATTTTTGTCGGGTTTCTCGCCTTGTGGCTGCTGTCGCTGCTCCTGTTGCTATTGCCCGTTGCTGTTAATGTACGAGCTCACTCTTGGAGTTGGTAACGGAGCAGCCTTCTGAGAAACGCACAACGTCAAGTTTTGGAATAAAGCATCAAGACACCGTCTGTGAAGGCTGAATCTACATTGTTGTGGCCGTTTCTAGAATTTGGATATGCTGAGGCTCGTTAAATCTATGTTATTAAAATTTCAGAAAGTATGCAGAGTATTTCTGAAATAAAATGACTAAATTTAGACACCTGTAACACCGTCACTTATTCCAATACTAACAGTTACTAAAAGCACAAAAAAGAGAAAAGAATGGCTATCAATTTAATTTAATAAAGATCTCCCTTCATGAGATATATCACTCTCAGATGTGCCCTGCTGCTATAATATTCTAACTAATTGTCTATATAGTAGGTCAGCTAGCACATATTGTGACAAAACATTCTTAAATAAGTGTTATACCATAGGATTAAGACATTTATAAGATACTTATTAAAAATCTCTCTATTCATGTTCCATCTGTAATATTGTCCCATCCAAGGAGAGCTTCTAATTAACACTTTAATTTGCAACTGTGTCAGCATGATTTTTGTAGAACAACATACCAATAAGTGTTTCCTTGGTGCTGAGAGAAATAAAATTTCCTTTGTGTCAGAAAAAAGCAATCCAGTAGGCTCAGAAGTGTCAAGTAAGCTCATGTAACCCAGTGCTTGTTCTGTTGTCCTCATTTCAACTTACAATTTTCTCCTTTTGTATTTCTTTTTCTACTTATAGAGCGTTGTGATATATTCATACAACAAACATTCTGGCAATAAGATTAACATTCGTTTCTAATAAGGCTGTTCAGTAGAAATTTATCTCAGCCACAAATTTAAACTTACACAAAACACTTAGAAGGCAAAAACAATAAGGAGATTCCAGGCCAAAAAGAATTCTAATACTAAAATAAAAAAAATAACTTTAAAGGTAATTTAGATTTCTAGACACTTTTTGGTGGTGACACCTTGGAGTCATTATCAGGTGGCCATGCATGTTCCTTTCTTGTTTCTCACCCTCTTCACCACCACCCCGCCCCCCCGCCCCCTCCTTTTTTTTTTTTTTTTCCTTCTTCTTTCTTTAAACGAACCAAAGGAATACCTGTTTGGACAAACTGAAGAACTTTATGATTCTCAGCTACTCTGTGGAAAAAGTGCACAAGTCAAGCCAGGGCTCACTTTGGGACAAGTCTGTCATTGGTAGTTAATTAGTTAACCCCTTAGTAGCTAATGGTTATGGCCTGATAAATAGGTTCATTGTGATTTGTCCTTTCATTACCACTCCATTTATATATGTGTTCTGTTGCAGGAAAGCCAGGATCTTTTTTTCCTCCAGAATTGCTCCAATCTTAAAAAAAAAAAAAAAAGTTTTTGATTGTTTGGAAAAGAAACAAAATTAGTATTTTGTACGGCTTTTAAAAATAAATTTTAGTAAAGATGTTCTTGTAGTAAAAAACATTTCACACAATCTTACCAATTCTTAATTAAAATATACCATTGCTGCTATTAAGTGCTTGTGTGGAAGTAGCAGCACAGGACCAATGCCTTAACCAATGCTATTAACTGAAATGCAAGTAGGCAGATGTAGTACAACTCTTCTTTCCTTATTTTGCTGAATAGTACAAGTCAAGCTTAAAATATCAAATTAATGTCATTGTTACCTCCAGTGGATCTTTTAAATATCAGCATTTTGTGTGAATGCCCAAACAATTTACTGTGATTAGAAAATCTGGTTCCTGTCATAACAAGGTTGTGTTCCTTTTGTACACTTGGGATTTGAACTCTTGGACAAAAATCAGTTTTAAAAATGTACTAGTTTTATAGAGCTTTGTGCTTCATTCATGAGAATGTAGCTGCATTAGAAGACAGAAGTTAGCAGTTCTAGTCTCCACCTGTTCTTCCAATTCTTCTGAGTCTGCAATGCATGCTTTCCTTGTTTCTGTGCATTTTTCCTCATATTTCACTGCCATATCCTGTGGTTACAGGACTCCAAAAATTCTGAGATTCCTAGTTTTTACTTTCAGAAAGATTTTTTTTTACATTATATCTTAGTGTAACAATTTCCACAATAAATTAAATCCTATGATTTGTGTTCCTGACGAAGTTCCCTGTGTGGTTAGGTGCAATAGTAAATATAAATCCAAGAGAGAGCAGTCTGAGGGTATAGCTGAACCTTATGTAATGATAATTGCAAAAGTTAACAATGGGAAGTTCTTTCAAGTCCTGAATTTGAGCAACGCATGTTCCTGTGCTAAATGCCTATTGAATTGATAGTTCAGTTCAGTAAGTCTTTTTGTTTACTCTTTAATCCTCACAGTGTCAGCTGGAAAGCTGAATGTTTTTCTTAAGTAGCCAATTTTAGGGAGTTGTTTTCTTTTTAGCATTTAGTAGGTAAAAGCGAAAGCAAATAATTTTGCAAGAAAATGCGTTTCATAATCTTATTGTGTGTGTTGAGATTATATGTGCTATATATGTGTTTATATACAGATGAGAGGATGATTTATGATGTTGAATAATAACGAGGTTTTCTGCTAAATGCTTCTGTTGCTTAAAATTCCTTTGACTTTGCTGCAAAAGAAGATATCCTACTCATTAAATGCAAGGAATGACCAGCATCATGTTGTCTTGTAATTGTTACGAAACCAGATGACTTACCAGAAGTCTTCCGGCTCTTGCTGTTGAAGCTGATTTAGAGAAAATTCTTGGAACTTGACTGTATGTATAAAACTGACTTGCTGTTGAGTCACTCCTCTACAAAAAGCATGAGTTTCAGAGCTGATTAGGAAACACAGGAAGGCAGTCACATTGGTAGTAGGAGATGGAGCTAATGACATCAGTATGATCAAAGTAAGGGGAAATTTAGAATTTAAAATGTCAATAAAAATGATGGTTTATTAATGAATTTGTATTTATAGCAGGCCCCTTAGACCACATTTATATGAAAAATTGCTTTTCTTTTAATGGAGAAAATAAAACCAACTCAGATCAACCTTTATACTATTATTTGGCACTCAAAAGGATCTATGATAAAGAAATAAATTAGTTTGCGTAGGATGAACTTAAACTGAGTCAGACCAAACATCTGCCTAATCCAGGGTCCTGTCTTTATCTGTGACCAAGAACAGACGTCTAAGAAAAAGCAAAAGAACAGGACAACCATTCAAAGCTCCTTGTGCAGATTTCTCCACTCTGTGTCTCAAACATGGGTTTTGTGGTGGTGTTTTTAGTAGTTCCTGACGTTTTTTTGTCCTATAACTTTGGTTGCCTTTTAAATATGTGGGAAACGATAGCTTCCACAGTACCCTCCAAATGGTTATTATTTTCCTGAAATCAGGGTTACTGTTAGTTACAACTGTTTACATTAAGCATAAGTAATGGAATATGACTGAAGAATTTTAATAAGTTGGCTATATTTCTCAAACAGGGAGGCAGGGAGCCATTACTACTGCTGGATTTTTTTGTGTGTGACCCACCAGTTAGGTGTAGAATACAGCCCATGCAGCAACTGAGAGTTTGAGTAGAATTCTTACTCTTTGCCTGCCATCACAGACATCATTTTCATTCAAGGCATTTACTAAATATCACATTGAATCCTCTTAACTGCCATCCTGAAAGTGCACATTTTCTCCTGCTGTCAGGAGAATTTTTGAATAACAAATGATGTATCTTTTGCTGTTACCTGAAATCTTTAATTGCTTTATTTTGCTCATAGCTGTGTTAAAAATAACCCAAGTCTGTTGCACAGAAAAGTAGTTTAGTTAGCTGAATTATGGAATACTGGACCCGATAGAACTACTACTGTATCATGCTCAGAATGCAGTAGGGGATATCTGTATTTGGGTGTCATTTAATTGCATGCAGGCATCTCAGTCAGTATTACTGTTTCAAGAAAGTACAAAACTATTGTATTAAACATTGTTTTGATAGCCTGTAGAACTGACTGATGTTCCTGTTAAGAATGCAGTATGGCAGGATCAGAACATCAGATGATATTAAGCATAAAAGATGTTTTATATGTATGCTAATATTAGTAACTGCCCTGCTTATTTTGCTATCAGATACTTGGAAGTTCCTTTTTTACAGTACAATAGCTATGTGAGACTATATAGTAAATGTATAACTTTCTTATTAATTCATGGGTAGTCTTAAAATGATATAAGACGACTTCATGATGAGTAATGGCTTGAGTTGCTTGCTTATGTTGTTTCTTCTTGCTCCTACTAGCTTTGCCCTGTAAATCTGTCAGAACTACAAATTCCAATGTCATATTGTTAAGGCAGGAAAAATAGCAGAATAGGACTCCCAAAATATTCACAAAATGGATTGTTTTGTAACAGTTTTATTTTAAATTTTGCTGTTGCCATCTACACCTGGAAAAGGTTATAGTTAGTATACCAAGTTCATCTGTTGTTGTATGAAAAATTGGGAAATGATCTTCCAGAAGAAACAATATAAAGGGGAAGAATTAAAGAGGATGTGGAAGGAGAATGAAGAGAAACTGTGGATTAGATAAAAAAAAATCATAACAAAGTTAGTTTGCACAGGTTGCTACTTAAGCTCCTGGGAAGGGAGGGACTCAGTGAGTCATGAAAGCAAGTGTTGATACGAGACCATTCCTTCTTTGACAAACACTTTTGGTGCTTGTTTCAAATTTCCTGTAGTCTAGGATAATGTTTTCCATTGACAGTAATTACAGGTATTGTCTGAAACTGTCTATGTGGTAGCTTAATAATCTGACATCTGTTTTTTTCAGCTGTTTAGTAAAAGTTTCCTCTCTTTGCTTGCAGGTGCACACATAGAAGTTGGCATCAATGGCCAGGATGGAATGGAAGCAGTCTTGGCCTGTGACTCTTTGCCCAGTTCAAATACCTTCAGAAGTTCTTGCAGATTCACGGTAGGCGTCCTTCTTTGAGAATTTCAAGAAGAAATAATATGAGAGCTTGCACAACCTTTGTTTTCACACTGCTACATTTCTGATTTGTCCTCTGTGGCTTCTCTACTCAGGTTTGTTTCTCTGTTTGTTCATTTATAGATGGACAAAATGATGACATGTAGTTTTTAGATACTTAGAAGTACTGGAGATCAGAAGAATGAGTTAGGCAATCTAAATATTTGAGTACAGATTTTTTGAATTTAAATAAAATAATTATTCCTTCTTTTTCTATTTTGAAAATGTAAATGTATTTAACTGTAGTTATTACATTAAATGAGCTCTTTCATTTTCCAAGTTTGTTAAGACATACCATTTTCATATGTTATACACTTCTGCCTTATACTTAGAAAGAAAAGAGAACCATATGTTCTGCTTTAATGGTAAATCCCAGGGCTTGTCTGAGTGATTGTAAGGAGTGTGTAGATAAGCCATGACGAAATGACTTCCCCTAACTACATCGATTACAAAAGATGTCTAGTAAGCAATTATGCTAAGGTAAAGAGTTCTCTTGGAATTTCATGCTTTTGAAGATGCGACCTGATATCCTATTTTTTATTTCCTTTTTTTCTTTCCCCAATGCTTGCTCTGTGAGTATTTTTATTTAGGAAACTTTATGTTGGTGATTTAAGAAATAGTGAAGGAGATCAAGAGTCGAGTCCTTGCAAGCTAGACATAATGTTTTAAAAATTATTAATATATTGGACTGAGAGTTTTATGGGAGACTATATTTGGAGATGTTTAATCAGAGTCCTAAATTTTGTCTCTTGAGCATTTCAAACATGTTTTATGAGAACGAAAATTTAACCTCCCTGTTTCCAATTTTCTTCACTTAGTGACATTATATATCCAAAAGAATAAAACCCATTGTTTTAAATCAATATTTAATAGATTAAGAAAACCCCTACCTTTTAAATTTGTATGGTAGATTCCATAGACTCTAAGCAAAGCGAGGTTTTGATCTGTCTCTTGTAAATTGCTGTTCAGAATCTTCCACCTCTGCTTAGGAGCTTTTACTAGACCTTAAAAATAGTCCCTATGTTGTGGTTTAACCCCAGCCAGCAACTAAGTGCCATGCAGCTGCTCACTCGCTTCCCCCCTGCCCTGGTGGGATGGGGAGGAGATCTGGAAAAAGGTAAAACAAATGGGTTGAGGTAAGAACAGTTTAATAATTGAAATAAAGTAAGAAAAATTACAACAACAATAATAATTGTAATGAAGAAGAGATGGAGAGGAATAAAATTAAAAAAATATGGAAAAAACAAAACAAGGCCATCAAAACAAAAGAAAAAACCCCAAACCCAAGTGATGTACAATATTATTGCTCACCACCTGCTGAGCAGTGGCCAGCTGGTCCCTGAGCGGTGATCGGCAGCTCCCGGCCAACTGCCCCCAGTTCATACACTGAGCACGACGTTCCACGGCACGGAATGGCCCTTTGGCTGGCTCGGGTCAGCTGTCCTGGTGCTGCTCCCTCCCAGCTCCTCGTGCACCTGGTCACTGGCAGAGCACGGGAGACTTGGAAAGTCCTTGATGTAGAGTA
>JAVJGJ010000060.1:14859446-14891662 GCA_035590215.1 Microhierax caerulescens
TCTCAGTCGTTCCTCATGAGACTTGTGCTTCAGCTCCTTCACCAGCTCCATTGCCCTTCTCTGGACGTGCTCCAGCATTTCAATGTCCATCTTGTAGTGAGGGATCCAAAACTGAACACAGATTTTGATGTGTGGCCTCCCACTTGAATATCCTCCTAAATATCAAGTAGGGTTTGTCAGGAATCAGTCTTAGGTCAGATGTTACTTAATATTTTCATTAATGATCTCCGTGATGGAATAGAAGGCTTACTCATTGAATTTGCGTTTGAGAAGAAGCTGGAGTCACTGGGGTTTTATTCTAGGACAGGATGTAAACTGAATATTATCTTTCCAGCTAGGAGTCACTCTGAGAGGAAAAATAAAGTAGAATACAAGTAACCAAGATGAAAGCAAGCTCCCACACTTAGAATTTAGGAGAAATCTGCCTAAATACCATGATGGCAACTACTGGGTAAGTCACAGTTCTATAGAAAAAGATTTTGGTGATATAGCATGCTAAGATTCAATGTGAGTTGACAGTGCTTCAAAGTTCTAAGAAAGGGAATGGTCCTACAGGGTGCCTGATGAGGATGACACTGCATGACATGTGAAGTAATCACTTTGGTCTGTTTAGGATTGGTATGGCCTTAACATCAGTATGATCAGTTTTGGTTGTCTGATTTAAGGGAAGATATGGACCAGCTGAAAAGAATTATTCATCAAGGTGAAGAATAAGACTAATTAACTGTTTAGGAAACATGAATTACAAGGAAAGACAAGTGGCTTTTTCATTTAGAAAGGCAATCTTTGATATCAGTCCTTTGATATGTAGGGCTGTTTCAAAACCAAAATTAGTTTATGTCTCTTGTGTATAAGATGTATAAATGCAGCTAACTTAAATTAGATACTTGGTAAATTAAGATGGAGAGGAACAGAGCACATTTCCTGAGGTGGTGGAATATCCATCATTCTTGACACTTCTAGCAATCTCCTAGGTAGACTTCATACTATTTCGGGACAAAGGTGGTCTGGTTGATGTCTTGAGTCCTAAGATTCCATGAAACAGTTTTATTTATTTTCCTATTGATTATATTGGTTAACATTTGGTTTCAATCTTGAGTGTGACTTTGTCAGAAAAGCTGTTTCATATGGAAATGTTCGATTCTTACATATCTTGGGGCAAGAAACACCTGTAGTGAGGGTGATTTATAAGCAGTTCAGCTCACCAGGTCAGTAGAAGTACATTTAAATTGGAGTGGTATACATACATACATAGCTGTATGATGTATCAGTATACACCTGGATAAGATCTGGGATGCCTGCTAAAATGAAATAAAAATGAACTGTTATGTTCACTACTTCCAGAAAGTAAAATATTTACATCAAAAGGTGGAAGTAGTGCAAATAAACTGAGAATGAGCAAAAAAATCGATGTTACTTATAGAAACATGAAGAGGAAATAGAGCTTCTTGATGTGTTATCATTCATAATCCTGTAATCTTGCTATATCTAAATTGCTTCTGGGTATCAAGATAATATCTTTAGCCAAAAGCTGTTTATAAATCAGGGTAAATTACTTTAAAAATAACTATGTAATCTGTGTCATTTGCATGCTGGATCAAATAATGTATTGGAAGGTAATTAATTCCATGCAATATTTTTGTCATTTTGATTTTTATTAAAATTCTTCATTGAAGTTGTAATGGTTAAGAAAGCAAGTTAATATTTTTGGTTTTGGCATAGTTGTATCATTTCAATACCAACAGGAAAGGTGATGTAACTTTACCATTTGCTATGAAATCTGTATACTTAATTCATGTACGTAATGTGTATACTTGGAATATTTTGAAAGGCTAAATTACTTGTGGATTAAACAAAAAAATTAACTTTCTACAGTTATTTTTCATGAAATACATCAATGACAACTCAGAAGTTAGATTTAACAATAACATACAGGATGTGGTGATGTTGTAATAAGGTATTATTCATTTGTCTTGGGAAAGTATGAGAACAAGTCTTACCCAATGTAATAATTTTTTTTTTAAAAAACCCCAAACAACCAAAAATCCCAAACCCAAAACACAAGTCTCTTTTACTTCATATGTCAAGAGTCCTATTTTTTGCCACAAAGTAGACTGATTTCAGTAGAATTCATTTTTAAGTGCCTGAGTAATGTTTTGTAAAGATGAATGCTTAAGAATTTCCCCTCAGAATTATTTATTCATGTGGTTTGGGTAGTCCTTATTAAGAGATATTGTTCTCTAAAGAAATTGCTTTCACAGTACTATTGATGGTATAGGGGTTTTTTCGTGTGGTTTTTTTTTTTGTTTTTTTTTTTTAAACAAGGGTGCATTAAAGATGCCATGTTAACATTTCACAAAGCTATGATATGATATCTTTAATGTCTGGACACTTGTATTACAACAGTCTTGTATTTGCTTATTACTTTTTCTTTCAAATGAACAATGCTTATAGAATGCTGGGTTTTTCCCTATTATTGTTCAGAGTGTGGTTTCCTTTTTTGCTGACATTATCCTCATTTTGTCCCTCCAAGAAGATAATTGATCTCTTAAAAAAAGGCTGGGACAGGGCAGCTGAAACACTTTGTGAAAACAAATGTTTCTTTCTGACTCTGAAGGAAGACTATTTCAGGCTATATGTCTAAAAGTTAGATGTCTAGAAATTAGTTAAAATGAATCCCACTCATGAGTGCCTCAGGTTGGGCATCTAGAAAGTGAGAAACTTGTACACTGTGAGAAGGTGATAATTTTCTGTCTTTAATGTAAATACATGATTTAATATTAATAAAATGGGGATATAATTTACCTCCTTACTAATGATGCAGGCTTACAAACAAGCCCGAGAGCCACAGCAGTAGTAGTAACATGATGGTAAGACAATTTGACAGGGCACTCTTACCCAGCAATAGGTTGCTCACAGTGTGTGTGTAAGGGCAAGGTTAGTTCCAATATTAGAAAGGAAATAGTATCAGCAATTCAGAGAAGTTTACTTTCTTTGCATAACTTTATAACATCAATCTAACTTACAATAATAGTATAAAAATCATTCTTCTGGTATGAGGACCCAACCAAGTCTTGGGCTAAGTAGTACATGACACTGGCTGAAGTTTGTTTGCTTAAGTTGTCTTTTCTGTTACCTAGAATCTGAATGCTTTATATTGAGGGAGGAAATCACTCCTACAGGTTTTGTAATCAGCCTGTAAAGGCCCTTCCTCTTTAATTTTATTTGAAGGATGCTGCCTATAGAAAAACGTGGTAGTGTTTGACGGTGATACAAAGCAAATTCACAAGTGTGCTGAAAGAACTGAGGCTATTTATGCATCTCTTCAGAAGGAAAATATGGGCAAGGCATAGATGCAAGCTTCTGCTTGGTTCACTAGACCAGTTAGGAGAGGACTTGGCTGATAATATATGATTGGTTCTCAGGAAAAAAAAGGGTTATGTCAGCTTATTTTACAGTAGAACTGTGCATTTAGAGAATGAGTTAAAGGCTTTCAGTATTGGGGAGCTCAATCCAAAGGAAAAGAAAAGAAAATAATTAGCTGTATTTTTGACAGAGGATGCTTTTATAATTTCTGTAGGTTGTCAGCCCTGAAGCTCTTTCAGATGGTATAGTGTGCAATGGAACACATAAAATAAATTGAAAAAACTGATACCAATGGGAAAAATAATAAAAGTATAGGAAATCTGTGCTCAACTTCTTCCACTATCAGTAAACATACTGGTGGTGGTTAAGGAAGTTACCTGAAGGAGCAGAAAGATGAAATTTCAGAGTATATAAATTCTGCTAAAGTGCTGGGGAAATGTAAACAGCAGTCAGAGCTCTAGGAACTTGGTGTCACAGTGGAGTCAGTATTTTGTGGCAAACTTATAGATGAATATACTAAGTGTGCTACTCTGTAAGCTTTTATAAGAACTTGTTTGTTTACTTAAAGCCCAGCTGGACTGGATTTTTATTGTTTTTCAGCCTCTAATGAGGACAAGATGAGTTCATGAATCTCCCTGATAAACATGAGTATATACATACGCTTTGAGGAACACTGCTGATCTACAGAGCCTTTTATCTATTAACGAATCATAGAATGGTTTGGATTGGAATGAATCTTTAAAGATTATTTAGTCCAACCCTCTTCCATGGGCAGGGACATCTTTCACTAGGTCAGGTTGCTCAAAGCACCACCCAACTTGATCCTGAACACTTCCAGTGATGGGGAATCCATAGCTTCTCTGGGCAACCTGTTCCATTATCTCACCACCCTCATTGTAAGAAAGTCTTCCTTTATATCCAATCTAAATCTACCCCCTTTCAGTTTAAAACTTTGCCCCTTGTCCTGTCACTACAGGCCTTAGTCTCTCTCCATGTTTCTGTGAGACTCCTTTAAATATGGAAAAGTCTTTCCCAGATCCTTGTCTTCTCCAGGCTAAACCTTAACTCTCTGTCTGCCCTCATAGGAGAGGGTGTTCTAGCTCTGACCATTTTTGTGGCCTTCTGCTGGACCTGTTCCAAAAGCTCAACGTCTGTCTTGTGCTGAGAACCCTAGAGCTTAGTACAATACTGCAGGTGGGGTCTCACAATAGCAGAGTACCAGGGTTAGAATTTACCTCCCTTGACCTGCTGGCCACACTTCTTTTTAGGCAGCCCAGGGTACCATTGACTTTCCAGGGTGCAAGCATATATTGTCTGCTCATATCCATTTTTTCATCCAACAGTATCCCCAAGACCTTTTACACAGAGGTGCTCTCAATTGGTTAATCTCTCAGCCTGTATTGATATTTGGGGTGGCATCAAGCCAGTGCAGGACCTTGTTGAACTTCATGAGGTTGACATGGGCCCACTCCTCAAGCCTCAAGGTCCCTCTGGGTGGCATCACTTCTCTCAATCTTATCAACTACACCATTCAACTTGATGTCATGAGCAAACTTGCTGAGGGTGAACTCAATCCCATTGTCTGTGATTGATGAAGATACTGGATAGCATTGATCCCAGTATGGACACTTGCAGGACATCACTCATTACTGGTTTCCATTTGGACTTTAACCTGTTGCACCTAACTCTTTGGATGTGGCCACTGAGCCAACTCCTTATCTAACAGTCCATCCATCAAGTCCGTATCTCCAACTTAGAGGCAAGAACATTGTGGGGGGCTGTCAAAGTTCAGGTAGATGCCATCAGTTGCTTTTGTCCACTGATGCAGTCAGTCCAGATTAGTCAGACATGAACTGCCCTTGGTGAAGCCACACTGCCTGTCTCTTAATCACCTCTCTATGTTCCATATGCTTTAAACATAACTTCCAGGAGGATCTGTTCCATGATCGTACCGGGCACTGAGGTGAGGCTGACTGCTCGGTCATTCTCAGGGTCTTTCTTATTATTCTCTTTACAAATGGGTGTGATATTCCCATTTTTCCAGTCAATGGGGACTTTGCCTGACTACCATGACTTTTCAAATATGGTGGAGAATGGCTTGGCAACTACATCAGCCAATTCCTGCAGTGCATCTCCTCAGGTCTGATTATGTTTATGTAACGAAACTGTCAGTTGAATGAATTGAGATGTATGGTTACTCATGCAGCTGTATATAGAACAAAAATTTTAGACAATATCCTTTCTTAGCCTGTCTTCATCAGTCCCATCTTCTTGCCTTCCTTTTGGTTTCACGTGGAGTCTTTCAGTATTTATAAATAGCAACACAGAAAAGGTGTACCCTCTTGAAATTTTTCAAGTAAACAAAACCTCCGTGATCTCTCCCCCAAATCTACCTGTGATAGCAAGGGTTTACTTTATGTGATGCTGAACAATTTATAGCTACTGGGCTGCATTTTTCCCAGTGGTCTGAGATTGATTTGTCTCTATCTAATTCTATGAACATAAAGGTCTGAATTCTGAAGTGACTAGAGCCTAGTTTTTATGCTAATAGTAATGCAGGCTGCCTTTAAGACACGTGTATGGGGTTCCAGAAGGTCATCTTAAGGTTATGTTGGGCTGAAATAATGGTTCTGACACCGTTTTATTGCTGTGATGCCAATAAAGAGAGGATAAGAGCATGGATGTCTGTCTGTTTTCCAAATGTCACACTACTTCCTGAGGAATAATGTATCTGGTATAAGTTAACAGCCATTTGGCCACTGTAATAGTTATCTGGGGCACAGTCTTGTGCCTAATAAGACCAAGATTAGGAGTTCTCTATAGTAATATTACATTACCTTTTTACATTCTTTCTTCAATTGCGTTATTTACTCCTTAGCTAAAGCTTTTTTCTGCATTACTTGGTTATCACTACGATATTGTGATAATCTTCCCTGCACCATGAACTGCGCTATTGGGTATTTCTCAACTATAAATGCATCTCTACAACGTTCCAAGCAATGATTTTTGTAATTAAACTCTGTTTCCAGTTTACTTTACTTTGCTTACATTATCTGGTTAGGCAATCATTGTCTGGAACATAATAAAATAATCTAAATTACTGTTCTTGTAAGAATAAACCAAACAATAATTAATACGCCATTGCTTCCTTAGGGACATTCTTTGAACATTTCAATGAAAAAGTTGAGAAAACATGAAGAGAAATCAATAGAATATGGAAATCATGTTGCCATAAAGAGTATTTGAACAGTGTATTTTATTCAAAATGCTTAGAGAATGTTAAAGAATTAAATAAAATGTAAAGACTGAAAGATTTCCTATGGCAGGAAGCCTTTAAAGCAAAAGTGTTATGAATCATGTGAGGAATATTGCTCAAGTGCAGTTCCTGTTCTTAAAATCAAATGAGCTAGACCTTTACCGAATTGTAGTATTAAAGGTGTGTACTTTTGTGTGCAACTTTTTTATTCAGTCTACCGTAGACTAGTTAAACTAGATTAACCTAGCAAATGTACTGCGACCAATGTAACAGAATTTTTTTACTATAATCAGTGGTAGACTTTTGAAATCAAGAGTAAATATACAAACAGTGTATCTGCAATAAGGCTTATTGCCACAGATAGATACATGCTACTAACTGATCTTGAGCTAGCCACTTTAAAGATAAAGATAGTTGTGTGAGTAGTTGAAATTGAATTTCTAAACATTTTTCATATTGTCTATCACATTACTTCCTGTTTCTAAATGAGGCTTTTAAATCTCTCACCGCACACGTAATGACAGCCTCCCCAAACCAAAAATAAAAATGCCACAACAGCAAGAGATATGCTAACCCTTTTCTAAAGCAGGGTGAAAAAAGCATTTCATACTATTAATGCTTCTGTATTAATAATAGACTTCATAGATTAAATCGTGGTTTAAAAGATGGTGCTTTCTCTTGCTGGATACTCTTGAGTTATTAATGTTCATTTCTTCACTATACATATACCTCAAGTAGATTTGTCTTCCCCCTGAAGCAATGGCAAAACCCCAAAGACTATCTTGGGAAGTTGTTGGATGTCACTGTTAGCTAGAATGAAAATATGCTTTAAAAATGCCTATTTTTTTTCCCCTACACAAATATTCAAGTGACTTTCCTGTTTTTTTTACTATGAACTTCTCAATGAAGGGCTATCTTTTCCTGAATTCCTGGAAAACTGTTAGTATACTCTGTGACCAGCTATGGACAAATAACACAATAATGGCTAACATTGAATAGCCACTACTTTTTTAATAGGTCTTAAGACATTAAAAAAAAAAAAAATGCTTTACCCAATGAGCTTGAGCTTGGAGTCGGGTGTGTGTGTGTTGTGTTATGTCATTTTTTTATTTTTGTTTTTGTCCTAAAAGCTGTTGGACTTCCTTTAGAATGTAAGGAGACATAAGGACATGGTTTAGGTTGTTGCCAACTATATCCAGACTGAGAAGAGCTGTGGAAAATTTTAATTTTCTGGAGAAGGTTTGACTTGGATGCACCAAATGCTTGTTGCAAAGAGATTTTAAACCTTCAAGTGTCTGACAGATGAATTATGTCAGAAAGGAAGAACTATAAATGATTAGAATGAATGCATGATCTATGATCTCTGTGGAATGAAATAAAAGTAGTGCTGTTATTACTAGGAGAATGATTGTAAATGTAGAAAGCAAAATCTACTAAAAACAAATGTCCAAGTTTGACAGTATGTTGAATTATATGGGAGGCCTACTATATGTAAGAGACAGCTAAAGGAAATTTTTAAACAAAAGGGTTGTACAAATGATTTTCAGTAATTTACAACTATCTGTCTTTCCTAAAGGAAGGACATAACACATGTGTCTAGCTAAGATATGTAACTAATGAATTTACTGACCTGCAGAAAGGAGCATGATTGTAACTAATCTTGTACATGGACATTGGCTTATAGTCTTAATGAGGTTGTAAATTTGCTTTGGGCATGGTACATGATTATTCAAAAATATTTACATTACTAGAAGGTCCCAGGAGCATGAAATTTAGAAATATTCCTGTAGTTTTGCTCAGGGCACCTAAAAAATGTAACTAATTAACCTACTTCATATGTGTCCTAGTTAAAACCATAAAAAAAAGGGAAATGATCTGAATTCTTCAAAAGTAGTGGTAAAGTTTCCTGTAATTACTCTTTCTGCTGTACAAATGAAGGACTTAATTTTACCCTATACTAGGGTTAATTGTCTTAGGCAAGCATTCTAAATTCAAATGTGTTATTTTCTCTAAGTTCATTCATTGATTTACTGTCTATTGTACTGTACATAATAATACACAATGTACCTTGGACCATTGGGTAAAATGTGCTCCAAGGAGAGTCAAGCCTGAAGTAGGTATGGTTTGCAACTGAAAACATGATTCATGGGAGCTCATGCAGCTCCAGATTTATGACAGTGCTGCGTTTCATTAGCACAAATTGGAAATGAAACACTAGCTTGGCAAATGAAATGAAGAGGTGTATAAGAGAAAGGAAGAATGTTCAGCTCCAGATCCCATCCTAGCTTGATGACAGCCTGTCCTTAGATTAGAACTATGCTGTATGGTTTTTTGTTGGTTCATGGTGCTGAAGATTTTTTTTTCCATTTGGGGGACAGTTACAGTAGCAAGCTTTGAAATGTATAAAAGTTTAGGCTGAGAATATGGGTGTTCCAATGGCCAGTTTACCAGAGGGGAGAAATTTAAGTCTGAATTTGCTTCACAGGCTTGCCCTCAGGCTAACCTGTGCCAATTTTAGAAAAATCTTTTTGAGATTTGGATCCTGTTGATTCTAGGGCTGCCAGAACTTTTACTGCTTTTGCATATAGAGAGATAATAAAAAGATGACTTTTTCTTTTCCCCCAGAAATGTCTATGGGAAGAATTGTATTAACAGTAATAGCAGGTTTAGAACACTTTTTATCAATGAGGTCTATACTGCATAAAATTTTAGAGTAATATTTCACTTTAAAGTAATACTCAGTTGCTTGCATGACACTAAAGCAGTGATAGGTCATGCATGAGATGTGAGGATTCAGCCTTTTCAAATTTGGTATATAAATGGAAATACCATTTTCAACATAAAACTTTAGTCTAAATCTCAAAGACCAGATGCTATGTCTGTAGTGGTGTCATAACATCAAAGAATGGAAGTTGATATAGATGACTTATAGAATTGGCTACAGACTGAAGGCTTGTGCTGAAAACTAATTCTTCCTATATCGTGCAACCAGTTTGCAAAGTGTTAGAATGTTCTTATGGATATATAAAACAGAGAGAGAGAAAGAGCACAGTTCTTCTGTTTCACCTTAGAAGAATCTAGGATACAAAAATTACATGAGCTGAGTCTTTTGTTTCTTATATTTGTGTAATTCCGTTAGCCATATGGGGTAGAACAGCATATAGGTTAAGCATTTCCAGGACCCTTTTTTGCTTCTTATTTGGATTACTTGGATTTTGCATCAGAGGTATTCTGTGCTTATTTCCTTCCTTCCTAGAGTAAATGGGGAGGGCTTAGAGGGAGATTTACCTTTGCTTTACCTGCTACTTGCTAACCAAGAAGCTGAGATACAAGTGCATTGTGTATAGTAATTGCAGATAGTGATGAATTAATGTCTTCATCCCGAAGGACGGGGAAGAACTATTAATTTGAGGACTGTATCTGAAACATATTTTCTTTCTTAGCAGACTTGGTTTTGTATCTTCCCAGGATTGTAACAAAAAGCTTCCATGTTCGGTAGCACTTTGATAAAAAGGTTTTTCCTTTTTAATAATAATAAAAAAGTATTTTCTTTAGTTTTTGTAATCTTCAGGGCCTGAAAATATGCACACACATACAGGATGGAACTAGGATTTTTCCAGTGAATTCATTATGAGTTTTCTTCGTAGAATAAATGCTGGCAGTTATTTCCTTAGTGTCAATTAAAGTTCTTATAGTTGTTCCTAGCTTTGCTTTAATGCCATGTGTATATCTTTTAAGCAAAATGTGCTCTGTACTAAATGGCTTTGTTTAGAGTGTTTCTAATAGAAATGTCCCTGCCACATGTATCTGCTTGGTCTGTATAATCTCTTGTAGAATGTTTTCTGGCATTGAACTGACAGTCTGTGTTTAAGCAAACAAGCTTTAGTTTTTGAATCTCTGCTAGTAATTGATGTGTAGATTTAGGTATATCCCCAGTTAATTATGGGAACCACCACGTTTTAATGAGATGCATGCAATCATGCATTTGATTGTGCGTAACACTGAAGCAAACTGTTACTTGCAGAACAGCTTTGTGAAACAGTGTGGGTGTGGTGAAACATTTGATTTCCCTTTTTTAATTGGTCTGTTTGGGGCTAAATATCAGGTCTACCCAATGTTTGTGAGAACATTCCTGTTGAATTGGACAGGAACAGTAACTGGACGAAACTGATTAATCTTTCAAAGCATCTCCCTGCTTCTCTGTGCATACTACGTTAATAGACAGCACTGGGTTTTGACAGTATTCTGGAGGATCAAGACATAAATTTAAATCAAAATAGTTTGGGGAAGCAGTATGTCACCCTTCTATCACTTAAAACTCTGTTTTGAAAGCACAGGCAGGATATAGGTGATAATGTGTAGTCCTTGAACCAGTCTCAGCCCAGGGGGCATGTAACACTTAGAAATCCAGTTTCCCTGAAATCAATGAAAATCTTCCACTGCCTGCAAGGGATAGCAAGCTAGGAGAATAATAATCTAGGATTTCATCCTTCTGTGGATCATCATATTTAGTATGGGGGTAATACGTACAATCAAGCATTTGTATTTTTTATATTTCCCATATATATATAATTTACATACATATACATGCTAAGGGGGAAGAGACATATTTCTTAGTCTGCTTCACAAAATGACTTCATTTCTTGATTAACAAAACACGGTTTATTCACATACAAGCCAGGAAAAACAATGTGTCCTTTCCTAATCCTCCAGTTTTGTTATTGGTTTTCCCACCTCATGTGTGAGTGGAATTGAGGTTGTCACCTCATTGTGGTCAGTTCCACACCTTTTTCAGGATAAACAGCATGCAAACTTGTATAAGCAGCATCTGAGCCAACGCCTTTTATAAACCAAACTTTAATTTGTTATTGTTTTGGCATCTATGAATGTGTGTGTGAGACCATGTGGGCTGGCTGTGGAAGACACACTATAAAAACTAACAGTGGAATGTTCATCTGGAGATGTTCTGTGTTATTTATGAAAACTTGGGGCCCAATCCTGCCACCTTCTCTCACGCTAACCATCCCACTAAGGTCAGCCAGTGATTACATTTCTTTAAGGAAGACTTACGCGCATAAAACTTTACTGGATTTGATACATGGATGGAATTTCCAAACTTCCTAAGGGAATTAGATAAACTGTGTCCATTGACATCTGTTGGATGTTGAAATGCAATCTGTGCCTTTTGAATTAAATAAAAACTAAGTTGATATGAACTGGGGGTGGGGAGGGAAGTCTTTGTATTTAGTTGTATCCTTTATTTTATAGGTGTTCAGTATAAGGACCTGGTTGTGGGAGTTACCAGAAAAATGTAAAGGTGAGAAGTGCATTGCAGACTCTCCTACTGGTGCCCAGTCTTTGGTAAAACAAGGATTAAAAGTGCAAGTGGAACATAAGGCTGACAAAGAAGCCAAGTTCTCCACTGAGCAATACAAACAAGCTGGAGCAGTAATTAATGTTGTGAAAACTGTATTTGATTCAGATACTGTTTTAAAGGTAAGTTTGTAATTTGATGTGAATAATTTAACTATATTTATTGTGAATACCCAAAGTTTCTTTTCATATTTGTACCAAATTACTTGAATTACCTACAGTATGAAATCATTTAGCAAGCAGATGTAGCTTCATATATTTGCAGTAAAGGAGTGCATGTTTTGTATGCCAGTGCTGTAGAATTCTGTTAAATTTCTTTCATGTTACAGATCTTGTTTTATGTATGTCCCTGACCATTCTATTATTGATCTCTTAGCTTGTGTAACCTTTAGCCAGGTAAGTCACCTGCCTGACTGGTGAAATTCTGATCACTTAATGCAAATTAATTTAGCCAACTTCTGTTTACTGTTGCTGGTCCTAGAGCCTCAATCCTGTGCCAGGATCTGTTAAATCTGTACTTAGTATAGGGAACATAGTGGAAACATAGTAGAGGGCAGCACAAAGGAAAAGATTGCATATCATTATTTAAAGCTGAATCTTAAATTAAACTTAATACTAGCTTAAATTATTACTATTAGTTTGTTTGATTAAACAAGCATATGACATGCTTTGTGTCCAAGCTTAAATGAGGATCTGGGAGTGCATGGAGCAACTTTGCTCGAGAAAAATGCAACACTTGTCAACCTTATCTGTCCTGCTCAGAACCCAGTCCTCCTGAGAAATGCAAAGCTACAGTTCTAGCAAAGGACTAAGTTACTTGAGGATTAGATGTCCTTAGTGTGAAGGCCGACATCTGCAAAGCACTACCAGTAGTGCACTACTGCTATTCTTGCGTGCCAGATCATACTGGATTATTGTTTATTCTGCTGTGGGCTTTACCACATAGGTAGAATTATCTCAGAAGGGAGACTAGAGCAATGCTGGCAGTTTCTAGAACCAGCTTTCCAGATGGGCACTGGGAGAGGAGGAGCCAGGTGAAATACTGTCTACATGAAGCAAAAACAGAGGTAGCAAAGAACGTTTGCCCTCACCAGCTAGGGGATGCAGCACAACCCAAAGCAGGGAGTGAAAAAATAACTGAATTAATCTAATCTGTGTCAGCTGAATGTGATCATCAATTTAGAAACAAGAACGATTTGAGCTTTAGAAATATCTCCCTGTTTTCTGGCTTCTGCTTTACACCAGCAGTCCTAAAGAAATGGCTTTTGACTGCTTTAAAAAAAAAAAGGCTCATATATCATGTGGTTTTTTCCTGCTGCTTATGCATCACTCTTTCTTTTTGCAAAATACACTGTATGTGCCCTTTCTAAGAATGATAGCTATTATAGGTATAACCCCCCCCCAATTTTACTAAATCCATTGAGACATATGGTAAGAAATTCCATTGACAGCATGATAAATGCGTCTTATATTTGGCATAGCTTTAACATACCTCTTTTTATTATTTTTCCATGATAAACTCTCACATAAGCAGGAGTGTAATATAAGACTGTTTGCAAAGGAAAGTGTGAACTGATCAGAACATGCAAACGGGATTGTCTTCAGCTTGAATTGGAACCTGTAATGCTGTCTTTGAAGCTGCTGTGTTCATTCTGAAACCTGGCCCTGGGGACAGTATGAAATGGGTAAAAGAATGTTACCCTTCCTAAACTTGCGGGCTGTGACAACTAAAGGTGCAAAATTCTCCCTGCTACTTTTGAACTCTGGCTCCCCATGTAGTATCACATTGCAGTAGTGGCCAAACAGTCAAGACCAGTCATCATTCAGTATAAGACACATTTTGAAACAATTCAGATTTGGAACTGATTTCAAAGCCATTTAGATTTCTGTAAGGAATTCATTAAAAAAAAAACAAAAACAAACCACAAACAACTAGTTTAAATACTGAACCAATTATTTATGTACATAGGCTACATATTGAAATGGTTTAAAATTTGAACCAGTTCATCTCAAGCACAATCAATTTGGTAAAGATATCAAACACATGTAAGTGCTTCATTGAACAAGGCATTTTCCCTGCCACTTGCTGCCTGGCCACTGATGTTTTATGCAGAAATCATCTGAAAACAGTTTTTCGTATCACTGCTTATGATATCATAGCATTGCACTGTGGAGGTACAGAGTGAATGTAGTCCTCTGTTTTCCACATCGTGCATAATATGCTGTAGCAAAGTAATTTTATGCATTTCTTTTCTGCTGTCTATATATCCAAAACAGTTAAGTGCTCTTTCATAGCAAGAAGGCTGTTTGGCCCGTCCCTGGGACATTCCTGCTTAGCTGTTAATGTCCTAGATGCAAAAGAGAAACAATATTTTCCTGGGGTCTTTACTTCTGCAAAAGCTGCCCAGGAATTCGGATATCTAAGTGTCTTGAGAATCAGTAAATTATAAGCTTAACTTTTAGTGTTAAATTGTACAAAATCTGTATTTTTATGCAAGATACTAAATCTTGACTAACTTTAAGAATAAGGTGCAGCTGGCCTGATGTACTTGGAGGCGAATGCATTTATCATAGTATGTCTAACAAAATAGTGATGGGACATGTAGGGAGTTAAACTGAATCAAACCATAAGTAGTTTGCTTTCTTTGAAACTGAACAACAATTCAAACTAAGATCTCATGTTGCTTTATAAGAAACCCTTTTAGCAAAAAGACTTGGCACTTAACTGTGGTCTGCACGACAGCTATTTGTCCTCCCTTTTCCCCACCGGAGGTGAATGCTAAGCTGCTGTTGAAGGGAGAGAACCGGTTCACTCTCTGATACCTGTATTCTCATGCTGTTACTCCTTGGAGTGCCCTGTAAATACTTGAGGTTACATCAGCTTTCACCCAAACCCTGCCTCAATTCCATTATAACTGTGTTACCATGTGCATGTTTATGCTGTGCCATGCATACGCAAGCTTAGAATTGCCAAGGAGAAAGGAGGTAAAAGAAATTAAATCCTTTCCACCATATTCTCCTGTTTCCCGCTTTACTGTCACAGTGCTGTCACCACTGTTTCCAATGAAGTTCAATTGCCAGCATTTCTCTCGATCCTCAGCCTCACATCCTACACTGAGAGAGCTGGAATTATATTGGGATGCTGTTCTAAGAATGTGTTAGCTAAGGAGAGACAGGATTAGTATCTTGTGGTTTAGATTTTCTGATGTAAATATTTCTCACATCATTCCAATGAGAAACCTCACTCTGGTTCTGATGGAACCAGCTTTATCCAAAGAGTGACACCTCTGTGCGAGTACCAACTCTGACTCCAGTTGGCAGGCTCAGCACAATGATACACTGCAGTTGTTTTCTGTGACCCCTGTCTACTTGTAGGTGGATGGAAAGAGGCTTCTTTGTTAGGCATCCTACCTGTTTTGGCCCTCCACACTTTCAGGAAATCATCTATCAGTGGGTTTTTTCCCCTCTTGGAATAAGATTGACCCAGCAGAGAGGTCATCTCTTAGTATTTCTTATTTCTGTACCTTTTGAATCCATACAGACTTTTTCATACATCTATTAAATATGTTATAAAATACCAGTGTTCAAATTTCTCCATGTCTTCCCTTCTGGCAGCGAGCATGTCTAGGATGAGGTAACTGGTTAGTATGGTGGGAGTAAGTGAAAGCTAAATAAATGAGAAAACCTTGTTAATTATTTTCTAAAAAGGAAGTTTCTGCTACTGCTTTAGTCCTTCCAGATCTCTTGAACTAAAACTTTTTTGCTATTTTTGCAAAATATAGTCTTTTATGTCTTTGTGAGAAAACGTAAAGCTGCTAATGAACAAACCTGTGCTGAAGTAAGCAGTTAATTTCAGTATGATCTGAGTTAGTGTCTGGCCAGCTAAACTGAGATAGTTAGAGATGGGTAAACTATTCACTAACAAACATTATAACATAGGAAAAGAGTAAGCTTATGGCCCTGTTACTCCCTCAATAGCAAAGAATCCACGGAATAGGATTCAGCAATGATTACTAAAGAAGGAAAAGAGAACTAAAAACTGATATATGCTGGTATTTGGAGAGCTTTGATGTGATGAGCATTTTCATTCCATGGTGTTTTCAAACTAGACTTCTGTAGTCAAGCTAAACCGAAGCATGTTACACAAGCCAGAAATTATCCTTTCACTTTCTGTCCATATTTGAGAATTAAAAAAAGTAAGGTGAGGTAAGTTGGTGAGCAGTAAGGTGTGTTGATGAAGATAAACTGGGTGTTAGTTGACAGCAAGTGGGGATTAACAATTATTCCCTGCCACCACCACCACCCTTAGGAAAGTGATGTTAATTCAGTGCCATCAGGAGTAATGGTATTGGAGAGCTAGAAAACTCCTTGAACTGTTTCACACTGGGGCTAAGGAATAAAGTAAAACTTTTGGAGAATTAGTACGTCTGACACATGCTTTATGCAAACAATAATCTAAATGATAAGTTTTCTTGTGATGACTATATATAACCTTCCCAAATCTCTAGGGATGTAGAACAAGACCTTGTCCTGTACCTGTGAGGAAAAGTAAATGATCTGCTTCTCTTTCCAACTTGGTGCAGTTTTTAATCTGATTTCAGTAAGGTTTGAGCTGGACCAGATATGATGCAAGGCCTTCATCCACAGCATAACAGTTTGCCTTCGTTTATATCCCTGTAAGGAAATGATGACTATGATCTCACACTTCAAATTGCCTTTGATAGGAAACATTTCCTACTTAAATTTTCCAAAGCTAAATTGTGATTATGGTGGGGATTGTGTGGTGTTTACAGTTGAAGGAGGCTGGACCTCATGACCTAGATTGGGCCCTTTAGTTGTGTTTTCTTACCTTATTAAAAAGGGTATCCTTCTTTTTTGTTGCAGAAGGACATGAAGCTAAACAAATCACTTTTCATGTAGTCAGCCACAGTGAAGTTAAGGGGGGGGAAAATTACAAGCCATGATAATGTCAACAGTCAATATTGTTTCTCTTTACAGAACCATAAACAAAATCGTGAAACTAGTCCCTAAAAGGTCTCGATGACAGCTCTGGTAAATTTAAGCAATCTGGCTACAAAGATGAATGGTATTTTCCTGTTGCACACTCTCTCTCTCTCTGAAGCTATTTTAATCTAATTAACCTTGTGTCAAACTCTCTGATTTTCCTCCAATGTTCTAACACAGGGCCCTAAGCAATGTTGGTTTTGTTTGTTTTTTTTTAATACCAACTTCTCTTAAAATGTTTGTTTTTAACATTTATCCATTTATATGTCCATATACCAAAATTATTACCTCAGGACTGTGTGGCTATGACACTGAAGCAGATGGTACCCACAGGAAAAAACCAGGTTTTTTGACTAATACAGAAACATGTGGGTACAGTGACAGTCTTGCCCTGGCTCAGCTTGGGTATTAGCAATTCTCATTATTGCCAGTCTTTCATTTCCTTCCACTGGATGAAATTTCACTTCAGTGAAGTCAGTAGAAATTTTGTTATTAACATCAGTAGGGAAAAATTATTACTCACAGTTAGCTGCAAAATATTAATTTTGTAGACTTGTGTAGGAATTCCTGGAATGACTGCCTATCTTACCGTGCAGTATTGACGATGGACCAACTTCTCTGCCATCTGTATCTAAGGAATTAGGAGAGTTGCACTGGATGCACCTTGCTTCAGCATTTAGATCACTAATGTTAAATTGGTTTAGTATCTGTTACCATTTTAGGATAAAGAGGATTTTTACTTCCATATGCAAGTTAGTTTTATTTTAAGTTTTGAAAGAAGGAGAACAAGGTTTTAAGTATGAAAACTACAAAGATAGAAAAAGTTTTCCAGTTATTCAATTTTGTTAAGTAAAATCTTGAAGGTGTTTGGTCTTTTGGCCAAGTACTATCAAGCACTGAGAAGCCCACAGTTAACTGGCCTGAAAATCTTTAACCAAACAAGCCCAAAACAACAGCAACTCCCCTTCAAATTAGTGCATACCTGCAGAGCTTTTGGAAGTAAATCGTTAAATCTTTCCTTAATTCCCCAAGAAGTAAAAAATAATAAACCAAAAAGAAACAAACAAAAAACCCACCCACTAAAATCTCCACAAGCATTTAATGTTGCTAATCAATAAAGCCTGCTGTCAAAACCATACTCTAGTGTGGTCCATATAGCTACAATATGTTGGCACAAGACAGCATTTTAGTGATTATTGTTTGGGCCACCTCTTGTTCTCTGAACAAAGAACACTAAATTGAAAAGATTTTGAGCAATAGCTTATTGGGAGGGATAAGTTGTACAGGAATGCTTAAGCAGCATGTAGCTGAATGCAGCTTACATGTTTCAAACATCCTTCCTTTGGAAGGTAACAGAAAGTTTTGCCCTATTTTTCCAGTTCATATGAAGTTTATATAATCATCAGCTCTTTTCTTTACTAAGGGAATTTCTGCTGTAAATTCCTGGGATAGCTATGAGCCCTGTGCACTGTCCACATTCTGTGCAAGTGGGAAGACAATCAAGTATAGGCATGCCAGCTGATCCAGAGAATTAAAAATAAATAATTCAAATATTGCAGCTGCAAGAAGAGCTTTATGCTACGAGTCACTACCTTTGGTATGCATTCTTTTCCCAGCATTTCTCCTCCATCAAACATTTAATTTTCAAGCCACCAGTATAAACTGGAATAATATTTAAATGTATTGTTTTGAAACTTACTGCTTTAAGATGTCCGTTGTGCTATTGTTGTTATGAGGCTTCTATTAATTATCTAGTTGATTTGGGTTTTGTATTTGTCTCAAGAGGTTTTGGTTCTGCTTCTGTAACTTGTATACTGACATTTGAACTCTAAGGAGTGTGACATTTTGTGGCATGTTTTTGGCATATATACTTGAATATATCTACAATGTTATCTGTTTACATGTTATAGAACAAATCGGTATTGCTGGCATCTAATAATTTTGGCAGCAATTTTACTGGTTGGATAACGGCAGCAGGACAAGTTTCTCCTGTGAAGGTACAGTTGCTACAACTGATACGTGCAGAGTAGAATTTGTACTGGAAAGTTGGGCTTTGCTAACAAGGCAATTCAGCTCTCCCACATGACCTTTCTAAGAAATTGCTACTAGTGTCTGATTCCTTGTGATTTAATTTAGTTTGCTGGACTGTACTGGCTGTAGACATTTTAGTCATCCTGTAAAAGTTGATTTAACTGCATTTGAGCATTTCTGAATGCAGAATTTTCTTGATCAGAACCTTTAAGACTTCCCCAAGGGATCAAGATTGGATTGTCACAGGATGGACCCAAAAAAGATGTACTGGATCTGCTTCTGCTTGGCAGCAAGGACTCCTGTCTGTTCTCACCTGCCTTAAAGCAGTGCAGCCAAGGGCAATTGAAGTTTGTAGGTGAAGGTATTATGTATGTCTTAGTTCTGCTTTGAGTTTTTACTTTATTTTTGGCAAATATGATTGATTGCAATTGTAATAGTATAAAAAATAAATTACATCATATCTCAGGACACTCACAATTTTTTTTAAGGATCTTGAAACAGTTTATTTTTAGATTCTGAGACTGAACCGTCTTCTGATACCTATTTCAGCATACCTGTCAGAATTCACATCTGAGAAGAGCTTCAGTGAAGGAAAACAATTGCATAGCTGGACAAACAGGGTTAGTATCTTTTGTTATCCAAGTCTGAGTTAAGGACTATGCCCTGTGGAACAGAAAAAGTGGCTCTGGTCATGTTCTGTTTAACTTATTTTTTTCCTAACATTTCTATCTCATTTTCTACATATGGCACCTTTTGCACAGATGACCACCTGCTCTTACAGCCTAAACCAGCTGTTTAACAATGTTGCATTGTTGAAATAAGATTATGGGTTTTTTACTTCCCTGAAGTACTTACAGCTTTTAGCCTCTGATGCTCTTTAAAGTTCAAGTGCTTTTGAAGATACGGCATATTGCAGACACAGCATGTGATGGAATAAATGAACATAGAATGCAACTTACTACCTGTTTGATCTCTCTAGATGCTGGTAATTGGTGGTGGCATTGCTGGGCTGGCTGCAGCAGAAGCTGCCAAAGCAATGGGAGTCGCTGTCAGGGGATTTGATACTAGGTAAAGAAAATACGGCTTAGAATCTAGAACACTGCTTACTTTATATAATATTCAAGTCAGAATTCTTCTCTGCTTTGTACTGAAGGATGTCCTTCAAAAACAATCTACCAGGTTTCTGCGTCACAGGAAAAACTCTTAACTTGCAGATTTTTTACTTAATTTATTGCTGATTAAGACAAACTTCAAATTACTGATTTGAGTATTCAGGAAAAAAGAACATGATTTTTTAAAACCAAACACTTAAATATGCTGCTTCCCAACTTCCCAGGTCCAACTTAAGTCAAACATTATCTTCTTTCCCCCCCCTTCCTAGTCTCAACTTTCCTTTTTTCCCATGTACGTTACACTCAGTCTATCCCAATTCCTTTGAGTGTGGGGTTGTGTGCAACTGTTTCCAACCCACCTCTCATGGCTTCCCCTATCCCAGTGTGGGTCATCCCTGGGCCGCTGTCCCTTGGATATGGAATTCCCTTTAGTATGGAATGCCTGCTCCAAGTGTGTCTTACTAGGTGTCTGTCTCCTCAAGCACTTCATGTCTCTCTCTCTCTCTCTTCACCTCTCCTACCCTAGCAGCTATTGCTCATGTGTGTGAGCAGGGGCACCATGTGCTGCTTTGGCAGCTTTCGGCATGTAAGAGGATATTTACATGTGTTGTGGAGCCAGCTGGAACTGGATAGCACAGGGCAGTTCATGGCTGCCTTCTGCTCAGGTCACCTCTGCAGCTCCTGCCACCAACCCTTGCGATTTATGCCTGCTGCAGCGCTCACATGTGAACTGATTAGGCACTCAAGTTTGTACTAACTGGGTGTTTATAGGGAAATTAATTGTCCGCTCGTGTGTTAACACTGCAATTTGTCCAGGATGCTGGTGGCCACCTTTGCCACAAGGGCATGTTGCTGGTTCATGGTCAATGTGGCGTGCAGGAGGGCCCCGGGTCTGCTTCTGCAAAGCTGCTTTCTGGTCATTGGTACTGTTTGTACTGGTACATGGTGTTATTCCTTCCCAGTTGCAGGTAAGGAGATAACAGTAAGCAGATTTCTAGCTGGCATTCTGCTATAGACCATGTATTCTTGTCAGTCAAATTGCTTCATATTCAAACTTTCAAAAACTGGAAAACAAATCATAATAATTTTGGATAGAGAACCTTGTTATACCATTTAGTCCATTCCTCTGCCAGTGTAAGCCATTAACTACAGCCCCTTTTTATTTAACTCATCCAGAGTTTGCCCTAAGCAACTGAACCTCCATGGTTACTCTTGCATCCTTTGGGAATCTATTTACTTGTAGTCAGGAAATGCCTTTTTTTGTTCACACACACACCCCCACACCCATTTTACTCATTTATGTAGGTGTGATTGGACTCTGATTCTATATCAAAGTCTGGGGACTGTTCACCTTGCCCCCATCAAAATACAATAGGAAGCTGCCCCCATCAAAATACAATGGGAAGCTGCACAAGAACAGCTGTTCTCCTGCAGGTATGAGATTGAGCTGGGACCTTGGTATTTTAGCAGTGATGAATAGTACTGCAAACCTAAACATATGTTGTTATTGAATTAATAGAATTATGGACTAACTACCACAGTATCTATAGCAAAAAAAAAAAAAGCACTATAAAAACTCTTCAGTAATCCATATATATTATAATATACTTTAACCCACAACAGAGAAAACATGCCATTTAATTACTGCAGAACTTATCATAAATAGTTTATTTAAGGGAACAGTAACTCTTACTACTTAAGAAGACAGGTTTTTCCAATGAAGTTATTAAATCATATACTTAGACATGTGTTATAGATAGACTCTGAGCAGTGACTACTTAGCAAAAACAGCCATTTTTTAGTTTGGGCAAACTAACTTGGATTTTTCTTTAGTAAAATAGGCACCCAGGTAAGTATTTTCACATGTATGAAACTGATTTTAGTGATCAGATTTTTTTTTGACATTTTTGTTTGAAAAAAACAAGTTTAGAACCTGCTGAGGTAAAGCTGATAAATAGGTTGGCACAGCCTGATTTGCTTAGTGCTCATGAAAAACTGACTCTTGTCCCTTTTTAAATAGATCTAGTTACAATGAAGGAGTCTGTTAACTGCTGTTGTCTTGCCTCTGTTAATATGGCAATGATTGTTTTTATAAACAGAAAAAAATATAATCCTATATCTGTCATTTTCATTATTTGTGCTTGGGCTTCCAGTGCTGGAAGAGCTTAAATGCCTTGGAGCAGAACCTCTAGAAGGAGGTAACTGCTGAAATAGGAAAGGGTGTTGGAAGCTATGCGAAATAAATGTCCCAAGAACATATTGAAGCAAACCTGGTATTATTTGCTGAAAAGTGTAAAGAAGTGTTATTGATATGAGTACAGCTCTTATGCCAGGTAAGATACTGCTTTTATAACTATTGGAGAGCCTAAACATATGGCCCTATAAAGCATAACATACTTAGTGAAATACACATGTATCTAGATATGTACTAAAACCTATTAATGAGTAAAGGCTTCACGATGAGATTTTACTTCATTTTTATTGCATGGTTTAGAGTATTTTCTTCTCTTTGCTAATGATTTCCTAGTAATTTCCAATTCATACTCAATGTGGATAATGTTTTATATTTATTTCTCAAAGCACCTCTGTGTTTTACATATCTCCCCGTTTATCCTCTTTATTTCTAGTAAAAATTATTAAACTTGTTTGGTTTGCTTTCTTAAACATAAAATTGGGGAAGAAAGCTCCAATTCTAATCACTAATGGTATGATGGAGCAAATGAAAGAATGATCAGTAATTGTGGAACTGAGGCTTGGAGGTAAAGCAGAAATTACTTATCCTGCAGAACTTTGTAAAGCATGTAGATTATACATCAGCATGTAGAAATAGCTATTGTGCAGAGAAAATACAAATAATGTCAGTGTTGCTCTAACAAATGAAAAAGTAATAGATGTTATAGTAATAGTCTGTCTTTCCTTGAAGCCACTGCAAGTCTGTCATGGAATTCTTACCAATGTACTGTGGGGTAATAAAGCAAAGTCTTTCATAAGGAATGAAACCACAAATTGGAATATTATTCAGACAGCATTCTGTCTTTGAATGTTTTATGCATTGTGACTTTTATAAACATGGTAACATAATTTTTAACAATTATATCCATAAATGCTCTTAAATTCATCCCTAGAGCTTTATTAACAGAATTTTGAGTGTCCTATTCCAAATATAGAAAAAGAGAAAAATCAGTTTAGAGATTTGTTTAATTTTAATATTCAAAAGTGTTCAGTGTCACTGTTTCACAATATGAATGGTAGATTTTAACAGATTATCATGAAAAAGATTACTGTTTTTAGGTGAAGACTAAGTTCAGGTGTGACCTGAAAAGAAAAGTCATGTGGTTTATAATGGTAAGATGATATAAAGGTGCAATCACTTGTCTGTAACCAAAGCATATGTTATTGTCTAAACAGTTCAAGTTTTACCAGTTGTATGGTTTTGTTTTTTGGTTTTTTGATTATTTTTTTTTTTCAGAACAGTGCCATGCTAAGCTGTGACATACCTAAGATGGGAGACCATCTTCAAAATGTGTGAAGATGTAATCAGTCTTAAACTTTTTCTTTCATTATCTCTTCAGGGGTCACATTTCCAGCTTATTTCTCTAGTTACAAGGATATTTTTCTTTTTGAAGGGAAGACTATTTTTGTGTAATGATCTGGTTCTAGCAGTTAAAACTCAGACAGACATCATAAAACTGATGATATCAAGTGTCCATAGACTTGCTGGCCTCCACTGGTGGAGTTCTAGGAGGACTGAACTTTGTCTCATGATTTTTTTGTGTCTCCAGCTATGTACTAAATAGGTTGTTCAAACTATTTAAAATTTGTAACATTGGAGCCTGATTAAAGATAGTCAAGTTTGCATAATTCTCAACTCTTTTTAGCAGAGCTGAGAAGAAATTTGCTATCATCATCTTCCCTTAATGGGAGAAGTCCAGTTACGCCTTTTACTCTGGGGGGAACATACATTTCTGCTGATTTTCTGTTGAAAAATTGAATTGAAATGCTTACATTTTATGTAGCTCTTGAAAATGTAAGTACTCGCCTTATTGTCCCATTTCTGAGTATTTTGTTCTGGGTCAGGTTTTATGTGCCTGAGCTGATCCGTTGTCACATATAATCAGCAGTTTGGATAGTGGTTGCCTCTCCTTCCTAGATGTGCTACCTAGCCTGCAGGTCCCGTGTTGCTTGCACTGTGTTTGTGTTGGTATAGCGGCGGGCTTTAGGCACACAGAGCTGAATGTATGCTGTGGGGCTCAAAGGTCTGCTTAACCTATCAATTTAAATGCCCAGCTTACACAGTGAAAAACCTATCCAAGTTGTGAGGGGCCTGTAGTATGAAAACACTTCAAATACTGTTGTGTAAGAGAAGTCCTCTATGCACCTGCTGTTCTCTACCTTAGTCTCTTCAGTAACAACTATAATGCTGTTTTCCCCCTCCCCCCTCTTTCTAGTACTGTGTCATTTCTTTCCTTTGTAAAAGCCCATTATCTGAAGTAACTAAAAATGTTATCAGTTCAGCATGTGGGAATTTACCTGAGGAGGAAAAGCCTGTCGTCAGGAACCAACTTGGAAAGCGGGCTCTTAAAGCAATAGCAGAATACTTGCAGCCTTCACTGTTTTCCAGGTAGTAGGTACATACATTGGCCTGTTCAGGAAAGCTACATGAAAAGAACAGTCCAGCTAAAACTATTTCAATTTTACCCTGTACTGACTTCTTCTGTGGCTGCCATACTTGACTATCCTGTCATGACTTACTCCAGAACGTGTATTAAATCCAACATGTGTGGCTGCATATGGGATGAACTGGCAACTGCAATGTCCAGATGGCTATCCTGGAATGATGCAATGAAAGAAAGGAACAATAATTTAGGGTACAGCAATCAAGATCAGAACTCAATATAAGTTGTTTTTAGAGCATGGCATTAGAATTCTTTTGTGGCTTTTTGATGTTCTGTCTTCATAATAATATGAGGGGATGTTAAAGAAACATGATCTTAATCCAGATGTACTTGTGAAGAATTTAAGTTCTGAAGGTATCTCTGTCTTCCTCCTTGGGACTGACTGGAGTGCAATTAATCTGTGAAACACATTGTGCAATGTGATTCTTATCAGACAATCATGAGGTGTTTTCGAATTTGAAGAAGTAGTTGATTTCTTACTCTCAAAAATAAGCACCATATGGTTTTGTAACCAGTTCCCTGACTGGCCTCCCAGCTCATTTAGTCTCTGGCTTTCTGACAGAATTGCTGACTCTCTTTTGGTTGTGCATCAGAGTAAGCTATTAGTTTTAAACAGAATCCCTAACTTGTAAAGAAAACTGTAGTAACTCATGTCTACAGTAATATGCAAATTCGATTTACTAGCATGTATAAAACGGCATGAGATCTGTGGAGAACATGTGAAAAGTTTCCAATACATGAAAGCTTTGACAACTATTTATTTTCCTTTCTCATCAGGGTGTGGTGAACACTGGTTACAAGGATTTGCCAAGTAGAATGGCTACTCCAGCCAGTAGCCTTTTTTCCGATAACATCTTGAAGTTATTAAAGCTGTTTCTCCTGAGAAAGAATATTTTCAGTTTCAACAAAAGGACGATTTAGATTATGGGGCTATTGATCATGTCATTAGAGGAATTTTGATAATGAAGGTGAGTTTCAACACCACTTAAACATTTTTGATAAAAACATATAAAATGTGTTGTATGAAAGCAATGATTTTGCTAGTGAGTTTAGTCATTCCAAGGAAACACTATCATTCAATGTCTACATGATAATGTGGTGAAGGGAATTTCTTGCATGTTTCAAGCGCTAAAATATAGGGCAGAAAGAGATTCATAAAAATTTTGATACTGTAAAATTATTGTTGTACTTTAAACTTGTGTCTTTAAAGAATGTGTTACTGAGAATCAGCCCATCTCGTGAGCTACTCAGCAGTGCCTTAAGCAATATGACTTCAAGTGCTAGACAGCTTATGGACTCAGATCAGTATGCACTGAACAAAGGTGCTGACAAGTAGGAATTGGTGAGCTGTTTGTGATACTCTAAAAGACTTCAGGTAGTGCAAGTACTTCAAAGGCCAAATGGTTTGATGACACTTACTACGCCTTTGTGCCAAGGTACAGTAGAGGTAGAGCATTGCTTATAGATACAGTGGCTTTCTATTGAAACAAGCAGGGGTTTAGCCTCAGAATATGAAATGTATTTCAACCCTGATATGACATCATTGGGCTATATCCTGCATAGTCTCTGTTGTAACAGCAGTAGCCCTGATACCTTCCTACATTTGGCCCCTTATTCTGGGAGGAGAAAAGGAACTAGATATACTGTTGAATCAGGAGACAGCCTTAAGATCGGTGAAAACTGATATTACTTCTATGTTGGCTGCAGTTTTCTGTATGAAAGATGTTTCTTGAGATAACCTGATTCTTTTTCAGTTAAGCTTATTTTGGATGTAGTAAAGAGGAAGGCTTAGTTTCTGTAGTCATGGTGAGCTAAAGATTGACAGGAATCCATATTTGCCTGGAGGTAGCACTAAACAAAAGTACAGTCATGCTAAACATTTAAACATTGGCAGACTGGAATTGCTGTTTGGCTAAGAAAGTGTTTGTAAAGAGAAGCATATTCATGTTCAGCTTTTAAGGAATGTAGTCTAGGATTTAGGTAGACTTTCTCATTTAATGTTTATTTTCTGGGATTTTTTTGTGTGTGTGGTGGGTTTTTTTTGAGTTTTTTGTTTTGTTTTTTTTTTCCCCTCCAGTGTCAAGCGTATTACATCTGAAATGTACCAGGCCAAATTTGGTGCAGTAAGAACACAAGGACAGTTCTTACAACTGACTGAATTCAATGGTTGGTGCTAGTTTACAGACCAAGGTTATTGTGATCAGTATAAGGTAAAAGCCAAATCCTACTCCATTTACTCATGTAAGTAATCCCACTAATTTCAGGACAAATGAGTAACCCTGACAGAACTTTGCCTGAAGGGTCAGTCCATAGTATAATGAAAGGCAAGATACAATAGGAAGCCATCATAATGATTGTTTTGTTCTTCAACAGAAAGGTGTGAAGTGTTATTTCAATAACCTTTTTCAAGACCAACACACTTTCTATTAAAAAAAAAAAAAAAAAAGAAAAGGACAGAACAACACAAAAAGCCATACTCTTACAATCTAGGAAAACGATTATCACAGCTGCAATTTATATAAAAGGTAAAAGAGAAATAATTTATTTATATTTCTTGTTGCCAGTTTGGCCTTTAAATGATAAGCCACACTAGGAATAATTACAGAAAAATAAAATGAGCTCCTGAAAGTTAGTGTGGATTAACACTGAAAAGCAGCAGGCAGTGGTAAGTCAGGGTTGCTAACATATCACATTGCTTTCCAATTGAATGAAAGGCTAAAAATTCAACTTTTTCAGGATCCTTGGTGAATCACTCTATACCTTTTGTTACTAAGGAACTTCTTCTGATATTAATTATGTATGAAATAAAGAGCCAATATGGTATAGGTTAGGGACCCAATCCAGGGCCAATTGAAATTAACACAGACTGTTCACAAAAGCTTTTGGATCAAGGCCTGTATATACTGCATAACTCCAGATGTTATTATCTGTGTTGAAATATATGTATGAAATGGAAAATGAATCACATAGCAAGGTTTTGATTATGTTGAATAATATTTTCCTCATAAACAAGAATGTTATGCTCTTTGCATTAAGTACCTTTAAAATAATGATAGAATGAAAAAAGAATAATGCAAATGAAAACAGAAAAGGATACATAAGCACACCTTTTCAAGGGTTCACTATCTTCAGAGCTTCTGTTCAAGGTGAATGAATAACAGTAGAAATATCTATTAGTTCAAGAAAAGCAGTTTTTGGTGGTACAGAAAGTTGCTTTTAAAGAAAGAAAAAAAAAAGAGCAGGAAGCCTGTTTCACTTAGTGAACCATTCCATAAGCAAGGTTTGTATAGCATCGGAAAGACCTTTCTTACCACCTCCTTCAAGGGATACTGACTTAAAAGGTTTTGTCCAAAGTATTATCCCTGTTTGAAAATCTATTTTTTTATTAATGTTGGGCAATTTGTATGCAAGTTTTAGAGTTTTAATTAAAAACTTCCTAAAATTATAATCCAACTAAAAATTAAACTCCTATGATCTCCAAGAGCAAGATTGTGATATCTTTCTACATTGAGCTTTGTCTTGATCAGAGAAATTCATAAGGTACATTGATTTACTCAGAGCTTACTTTTTTATATTTAACAAAACATTGTGCAAGTGATGACAAAATATGTCTCCAAGTAAAATATCATATTATCTTGGACTAATGAAATGATCTAGTCTTTTCCTAAAGAGGGAGAAACATTTCCTCAAACCACCAACACATATGGTCAGAAAGACTAGTACTGGGAGCAATAACATTTTCTCCCAAGGAAGTATTGTTGAACTCTTTGTGTGGTCTGCATCTTTTAACAATGTTCAGATGCTACACTGTGGTCTGTATTCGTACTAAAGCAGTAAAGGTTGTGAGAATTCACTGGGGAATTTATGACATATTTAATTTTGGGTTTTTTTGATGAAGTATTTCTCCATATTTGCCCAAGTAGAGCATTTTTTATTTAAGAAATTTAGTTTGGCAGTCCCTATGCATCTGCTGGATCTGGGGTCCCCACTTCATGCCCAGGTTGACAAAGATTCTATTATTCCAAAAATAGTTTTCTGGCAAAAACAATGTACACAAGTTATGAATGTAAAAGTACGTGCAGGAAATGCCATGGGTGTCAGTTACACAACTTCAGTAAAAGTAAGGTTTGGGTTCTATGGCTGGTTTTATTTTATGATTAATAAAGAAAAGTGCTTTTTTATTCTGTTTAATGTATACCTTTTTCTTTATAGGGTTGGCAGATATTTTAGGACTGATGCTTGTTTCTCCTAATCCTTTTACTCAAATAGTGACCAGATTTGTTTTTGCTTGGAATAGTTATCACACTACCCACGGAGTCACACCTGGCCTCCATTTGCCTCTCGTACCAGAAATTGCATTTATTATTGATAAGCACACTGTCTGCTGCTTTCTTCTCTTGTGTGCTTTGTAATGGCATATTTGAGTTCAACTTCATTTGGAGGGACCTACAGGAAGTCAAAACAAGGTTAATGACTTACCCAAAGTGAATTAAAAATAAGATTAGAATTTATGATTTCCTGCCTCAAAACTTTTACTCCAGACACTAAACAATGCCATTTTCATCTTTACTTAGATCCATGACTCGTATTCATGCACAGAAATTTTACTGGCAACCAAAGGATTGTAAAAGGATCATTGTTTGTAAATATACGAGTGTCAACATAAGTATCAGCTTTATGTTTATATCCATTGCCTCTACAGTAAATATACATATTTCTGTGAATAGTAAGATGACCAAAGAAGAAAATGTGTAATAGAACTAGTGGGAATAGTGAGAAGACATGACAAGAAAATTTAGATGTCACCTTAGGTATGTGTGTCTCTATCTTTTGCTTTTTCATCTGCATAGGACCAGCTTCTTTCTGCTTGGTCTTGTCCAAATAGCAAGATGTGTCAAAAAAAGGAAAATGTTTCTTCAGTTGATGAAACTACTAGGTTAAATGTTCCAAAGGTCATTGATACACAAGTAGCTACGTTACTTTGCCTAATTGAGATACCATGTGCGTTTGCCATGATACAGAAGTATAAAGCTGCATGTGCGAATTTACAAATCTGAGCAGCATCCTTACTGAGTGAACGGTCAATTTCTTGGAGTAGAGCATTTTGCAGAGCAGCCTTTTCCTGATGTTTTCAGCTTTAAATTTCCATTTATGATGAAAAAAGTATTTAAAAATTGGATTCTGTTCTAAGCAAAGCTGAATGCAAGTGGACCCCAGTTTGCTTTAGAAACATTTCAATTCCAACTTAATTTTTCATAGAACTTCAGACAGAAGAACCTACTCTTTTAATACAACAGCTTATGTACAGTTTTGTGTGAGTAGTCTAATTGTTTTGGTAGTGGAAGTCAGTTGCCACTATTCAAGAGCTTTACTCTGGAAAAGCATTTTCTAGGATAACTGACTAATTTTTTTCCACATAGCATATACCTATCTCTGATGTTGTCTAATGTTAGGTTTCTATGTTACTAATTGGGTGTAAAAATCAGTAGCCTGATTTTTTTTTTTTTTAAGTATTAAACTGCAAGGGCAGCCCCTGAAATGTCTTTGTGCTGACCAGTTCTGTGAAAAACGTGAAAAATAATTATGGACTTTTGGTCCATGAGACTGCGTACTCAGGTGTGGAAAACTTCAATTACAATAGCATCTGTGTCAGCAAATTAATGTCCAGAAGAAAACCTGTGACAAAAAATGCTTGCACAGATGCACTCAATGGAGAGGGATAGATTGTTACGTTAAATTGATTCCAAGGGCTCATTGTAAAAAGCCATAATCAAAACATACTTTCATATTTTAATTCCATTGAACTGAGTGGTACTGACACTATCCACCCCACCCCACCCCACACCCCATTGACAGGGTTTCCCTCTGGAAACCTCTCTTAAAATCATAGAATGATGCAGGTAGGAAGGGACCTTTAAAAGTCATCCAGTACAACCCCCCCCCTGCAATAAGCAGGGACATCTTCAACTAGAGCAGGTTTCTCAGAGCCCCATCCAACCTGACATTGCATGTTTCCAGGGATGGGGGGCATCTACCATCTTTCTGGGCAACCTGTTTGTATTTCATCTTCATTGTAAAAAAATTTCTTCCTTACATCAAGTTTGAATTTACACTTTTCTTAGTTTAAAACCACTACCCCTTGTCCTATCACAACAGATCCTACTAAAAATTCCATGTCCAGCTTTCTTGCAGGCCGCTTTAGGTACTGGAAGGCAGTGATAAGGTTTCCCTGGCGCCTTCCCTTCTCCAGGCTAAACAATTCCAACTCAGTATTTCCTCACAGAAGAGGAGCTCCATCCCTCTGATCATTTTTGTGGCCCTTCTCTGGACCCAATCCAACAGATCCATGTTTTTCTTGTGCTCATGACTCCAGACTTGAACACAGTACTTCAGGTGACATCTCACAAGAGTGGAACAGAGGGGGAGAATCCCCTCCCTTGACCTGCTGGTCATGCTTCTTTTGACGTAGCCCAGGATATGGTTGGCCTTCTGGGCTGTGAACACACATCGCTGGTTCATGTCCAATTTTTCATCCACCACTACCTCAAGTCCTTCGCTGCAGTGGTGCTCTCAATCCCTCCATCCCCAAGCCTGTGCTGATTACTAGGGATTGCCCTGACCCCAGGTGCAGGACCTTGTGCTGGGGCATTTGTTTTATCAGTTGTTTCAATCAGTGGCTTGGTCATGCTATTTCGTTTCAATCAGTGGGTTTGTCATTACTTATGTTTGGGCATAGCGATCATGAGATGATAGAGTTTTTAACTCTCAGAAAAGTAAGAAGGGTGGTCAGCAGAACTCCTGCCTTTGGACCTCCTGAGGTCTGACTTTGGCCTGTTTAGGATCCTGGTTGACAGAGTCCCTTGGGAGATAGTTCTGAAGGGCCAAGTGGTCCAGGAAGGCTGGACGGTCTTCAGCCAAGTAGTCTCAAAAGCACAGGAGCAGGCCATCCCCGTGTGCTGAAAAATGAGGCAGCAGCAGAGAAGACTGGCCTGGCTGACCAGAGAGCTTTGGCTGGAACTCAGGGAAAAAAGAAGAGTTTATGACCTTTGGAAGAAGGGGCAAGCAACTCTGGATGACTACAAGGATGTCACGAGGTTTTGCAGGGCAAAGATTAGAGAGACAAAAGCCCAGTTGGAACTCGGGCTGGCCACTGCTGTAAAAAATAACAAAAAATGTTTTTACAAATACATTAGAAACAAAAAGAGGGCCAAGGATAATCTTCATTCTTTATTGGATGCAGCAGGGAAAATTGCCATAAGAGATGAGGAAAAGGCTAAGGTCCTTAGTGCTTTTTTGGGGCCCTCCAAGGGGGACGTAGAGGTGCTGGAGCACGTCCAGAGAAGGGCAATGGAGCTGGTGAAGGAGCTGAAGCACAAGTCTCATGAGGAACGACTGAGA
>JAVJGJ010000060.1:14897548-14923600 GCA_035590215.1 Microhierax caerulescens
CAGGCTGAACAACCCCAACTCTCCCAGCCTGTCTGCACAGCAGAGGTGCTCCAGCCCTCTGATGTTCTTTGTGGCCTTCTCTGGACTCACTCCAACAGGTCCATGTCCTCCTTATGTTGGGGGCTGCAGACCTGAACACAATACTGCCAGTGGGGTCTCATGAGAGTGGACTAGAGGGGGAGAATCCCCTCCTTCAACCTGCTGGTCACGGTTGTGATGCAGCCCAGGATACAATGCAAATACTGCAAATGCACATTGTCAGCTCATCTTGAGCTTGTTGTCAACCAGCGCCGCCAAGTCCTTCTCCTCAGGGCTGCTCTCAATCCTTTCTTTGCCCAGCCTGTATTTGTGCTTGGGATTGCCCTGACCCACATGCAGGACCTTGCACTTGGCCTTGCTGAACTTCATGAGGTTCACACAGACCCACCTCTCCAGCCTGTCAGGGTCTCTCTGGACAGCATCCCTGCCCTCCAGCATGTCAACTGCACCACACAGCTTGGTATCACTGGCAAACTTGCTGAGGGTGCACTGGATCCTACTGTCCATGTCACCGACAAAAATGTTGAGCAGTGCTGGTCCCAGTGCCGATCCCTGAGGAGCACCACTTGTCCGTGGTCTCTGCTTGGACGTTGAGCTGTTGACCGCAACTCTGACTGTGACCACCCAGGCAATTCCTTATCCACTGAGTGGTCCATCTGTCAAATCCATGGCTCTCCAGTTTAGATCCATGGCTCTCCAGTTTAGAGACAAGGATGTTATGCAGGGCAGCATCAAATGCTTTGTGCAAGTCCAGGTAGTTGCTCTTCCCTGATCTGTCACTGCTGCAACCCCATCGTAGAAGGCCACCAGGCTTATCAGGCATGATTTTCTCTCAGTGAAGCCATGCTGGTTGTCACCAATCACCTCCTGATTTTCCATGTACTTTAACATAGTTTCCAGGAGGATCTGTTCCATGATCTTGCCAGGCACAGGTGTGAGACTGACTGGCCTGTAGTTCCCTGGGTCTTCCTTATTTTCCTTTTAAAAAATGGGGGTTATGTTTCCCCTTTTCCAGCCACTGGAACTGCCACAGCTTCTCAAACATGATGGGTACTTGCTTAGCAACTTCACCTGCCAGTTCCCTCGGTTCCCATGGATGCATCTCATCAGGTCCCATGGACTGTGCACCTTCATGTTCCTTAGGTGGTCTCAAACCTGATGATCTCCTAGAGAGGGCAGTTCTCCGTTCTCCCAGCCCCTGCCTTTGCCTTCTGCAACTTGTGTAGTGGGGCTGGAGCACCTGCCAGTGAAGACAGAGGCAAGAAAGTCACCAAGTACTTCAGCCTTCTCCATGTCCTGGGTAACCAGGCCTCCTGTTTCCTCCTGGAGAGAGCCTACACTTTCCTAGTCTTTCTTTTATCACCTACATACCTACAGAAACTTTTCTTGTTGCCCCTGATGCCCCTGGTCAGATTTAGTTCCATTAGGGCTTTAGCTTTCCTAACCTGATCCCTGGCTGCTTGGACAATTTCTCTGTATTCCTCCCAGGCTACCCGTCCTTGCTTGCACCCTCTGTAGGCTTCCTTTTTGTGTTTGAGTTTGTCCAGGAGCTTCTTGTTCATCCTTGCAGGCCTCTTGGCTTTTTTGCCCAACTTCATCTTTGTGTGGATGCATCACTGCTGAGCTCGGAGGAGTTGATATAATTACTGTGTCCTATTCACTACTACAAAGCAATCATATATCAAACTGCTCCCCCCCCCCCCCCAATTAACAAAGCTGAAATAGAAGGAGTCACAGAGTATGACAGGAGCTGGAGCACTTCAATTTCTGAGAATTCCTTCCAAATAAATTCCTGAGTTTTTATCTTGTAACTGCAACAGGTGGATCTTTTTTTCCAGCTAAACAAATTTCCAAGGAGACCAATGTCTTTGGTATTTTTATTCTGTACATGTAGCCTGTCTTAATTTCTAGTGCTTTAACATCAAAGATATTTTGGTGCTGAAGTCAATGCAGCGTTGGAGCAGCCATGCTTGCTTCCAGGTTTGCTGAACGTGGCACCATTTCTGCTAGAGCAACACTGGTTGAATGCTGGCTTGCTGGCAGCATCCAGGGCTAGTGTGATCTTTTTTACGTTGGATCCAGGCTACACCCCTGGATTAGTGTGCAGTCTTGGTGTTATAGGACTCTCCTCAATTATGGCAATAGTATCAAGAGAGCAATTCTTGAACCTCTTTGTGGCAAATAAATGTAAGGTTTTTGCACATACCTCCAGCAGTTGCTGAATGCTAGTCCCAATGCAGTCTTGCATGTTAGCTGAAAAATTTGGCACGAATTATGAGGAATCAACAAAGTACTCTGCAGAACGTTAATCTAGTCCTATAGTAATTCTGTAACAGGTCTGCAAGACCCTGCAGGATCCCATAAACCAGACTGCAGAGTTCTAAAACTTTTTAGCCAGCAGCAGGGTTGTAAAATATGCTGTGTATGTTTATCTAGCCAGATGTATATATAATTCTAGCCATTGCTGTAATGGTGGACTAGTTTTGGAAAGAAGTTAGAAAGTAAGGGTCTTGTCCTGCAAAATAACAAATTATTTCAGCTCCTATTATGCCTGTAGAATCTTTCAGCACAAATTCCAAAGGCATATCTGCTTATGTGACCAAACCCAATAAAAATCATAGGCAAAAGTCTTTTAACTGGGTGCTAGAATGAATTTTCATTTGCTTTTGTTTCACTTATTTTAAGAATTATATAATTTCTTGATATATGAATTTTAATTTTTCTTTCCCTAATGTGGTTTTAATAACTGCAGGGACTGACATTGACAGCTGTAGGTGAAGCAGATACGCCTGTTACTAAAATACCAAACAGTTACTCTGACTGAGCGTTGAGTGCAGAAGATTTCTTCTTGACAACAGTCTTGACGATTGTGGGTGCCTTGATTCTTCTGGATGGAGCTACCCTGTCATGTGTTGTGTGTGTGGTAAGAAAATACCACTGGTTTGTCCCCTTTTTCTGTGTGAAATAAGACTAGGGCATCTACTTTGGAAACTTTTAGAAATTAGATGTTGCAGATGATTGGATAACTGGACTGGCTCCCTGACAGAAATTGGCTCATAGTGGTAGTAAATAACAAAACATTACAACTGGTTAGATGTCTGGTAGGTTTTCTAGAATTAGGATTTGGCAAACGAGCTCCTTAAATGTCAAGGACAGCAAAGAAATCAGAATATGTCTGAGTTGAATAATGCCAACTCAAGGACTGCAAGCAGTATGTATGTGCTAGGGGAGCCCTTTCTCATTTTTACCCTGCTTTTTGGTAGCTCTTGTAGCCCAAGCACTTCCACGTGGCCCTTCACTGAACAGTGTAAACATGCTACCAATTCAATTCCAGTTGGTCACAGGCATGGTGAACTAGGCATTGACTGGCAGTCGCACGTCAGCATGGAGCTTAAACTACTGGCCTTGAGAGAGTAGATAGATACCTTTGGATCAGTGGTGGTCTTAAGGTGTAAGAGAACTTGCACAGCTTTGCTCAGGTTCTAGCCATTCTGTATGTAAGTGGTTCCTAGTACACTAAATCTGGCAATTGAACTTTAAAAACAACTAGGAAAAGCAATAACAGCAATGTGATTTACTTGTAAAAAAACAATGTAAGCTAGTATTTTATGCAATCTGAATGGTCTTCATTGGAGTATCTCACCCAGGAACTGACTTTGAGGAAATGGGAAATGTGCTGTTTTATAACAAGCAAGATGGGAAATGTTATTTAAACAAAGAACATCTTTGTTTTGCTAGGGAAAAATGTTAAGGTAGTTTAGGGAGGAGAAACAAAATTGTTTAAAAATGGCTGAAACCCCAAGGTTTTCTCAAAAGTGTATCTGGAAATCTGTTTGAAATGTGTGATTTTTATGCCAAGTGGGATGCTGAAGCTTTCAAAATTAAAAACAAAAAAAGCAAGCAATGCAATACTGAACTGTTGAACCATTGCTGTATCAGCTTCACAGCTTGTTAAAGTAAACTTTAATGAGCTGAAGAATAATGCAGTCTGCCTTCCCAAACAAACTACATGGGAACTTACAGCAAATGAACTATTTATTTTGGGATTCTTTTAATGGACTTGGAACTGTTGTTTTGACCAGTATGCTCATTTAATACGTTTGCATTTAGGCCATGATCAGATCTTTGCCAAATGTAATTTCTGGGTCGACATGGCACAGCATCTACAGCAAGAAGGAAACCTATGGAAATTGTTGAAAGTTGCACTGAAGGTGGATTAGACCAAGCTATTGAAGTGATACAGGAGTCTAATTCTGTCATTACCCTGGGTAAGAGTCCAGGTATTTGTTGTCCAGTTGCTCAATAGTAGGCTTTTCAAGCTACTTCAGGTCTTGCATAACATTCTGCATATTTCACTGTTACTTTAATCATGTCAAACTTTTGTTTCCACTTCCTCTGAATCTATCCAATTCATACTTGTTATCCAAATACTAAAATTGTTAAATAACTCTTCTTTCCTCATATGCCACCTGTCTCATCTGACGTTAGCAGTTATTCCTGCGTCTTTGTCCATAAATAGACATCTACAATCATTAGTCAACTTCATGCCTAATCATCCATGTTCCTGTGTATATGCTATGCTTCCTCAGAAGCTGTAGCGTCCTGAGCTTTCCAACAGTGTGTCTTTCTTTTCCTTGAAATCTGTTCTGAAAACTGAAGCTTGCCACATCATTTACTTACAGACTACCTGAGAGCACACTGTTAAAGTATTCCCCAGCTTCACCTTGACAAGTCTACTCTTCTTTGATGCTAACTTTTATCCTTGATTTTATGTGCTTCAAGGCACAGTTTCTACTTTCTTGTCTGTTGCACACTCGTGCTCAGTGTTATGTGTTATTTTAGGGCTGTACTAATGTGCAAGAGACTTGAAAATTGTCATTACAGGCAGTAAAAATACAATAGCAGCTAAGAGGATTATAATGTATATTTGGTCACAAAACACAAGGCTGCTATTTCTTTCCTGTGTTTGCATTGAAACTTTTTGTTCAGATGTATTCAAAAAGTACAACATATTTGGGACTCAGTGCCTGCTTGTCACCAGTAAACCCATTCAATACAGTGTCCTGAATGTATGTCACATTAGTGAAAGCTGAAGGTCTCCTGATGTAGTGAATTACAAACATAATTAATGTTATAGTTCTAAGGAAAAACATTGGGTAACTAGCAGTATCACATTTGATAATTCAGTGTACATTGCGGCAGTACTAGTGTTCTCATCCTTCTGTGATGATACAGTGTAGGTCAAAAGGGTTCATCAAGGCCCTAGACCTAAGACTACACTAATGCCATTTGTCATATGAATTTTTAGGTTTTGCTATTGATGTGTTTTCCAGCTATGATGTAAGTCAGGCCTGCACTTTATGATTAGACCTTAATGAACAATGCTTCACTTTGCTGAGAGTGAACTCTACTGGGTGTTTTTCTCACATAAAAAATAATGAAGGCCTGTAGCATAGAGCTGGGGATAGTGGAAATACAAGGAATTTGGGCACAAACCTTAAACTGATACCTTTTTTTTAACCTTTTGAATGGTACTGGTTTATAGCAAAGAAATACGAGATGAAGTCGCTGAAGTTTCTTCAGAGGGCCTCCCTCTTTGTGTTAATTCTCATAAAATAAAATATCTCTTGCTTTTCCTAAAAATGGCTAACCTGGCACTGCCAAGATTTATGCAGGGTAATCAGCTATTCAGTCTGAGATTTCTCTAAGAATGGCAAGCTTTGGCCAACATTCATTTTCAATTTGCAACAATAACAAAAAAATTTGCCACGATATTTTAGGAGAGTTTAATTTCTGTAGAACAACTAAACATGGAAAATATTAACGGAGATCAGGAAACTTTCAGTTTTCACACATCCCATCTACAGGACAGCATAGCCACTGAGCTGAAATGTGCCAGCTAATCATTCTTCTTTCATAATAATTCTTTCATTACAACAAATTGCAAGAAGTTAAGTGTTTTATGAACTTGTGCATGTGAACAAAAGACTATGATTCCAGGTATGCAGAAGAAAATCCTTAAATAAAATAGATCTGATGCATTGGATTGCCTCAAGCTATTGAATATTTGCGATGTAGCCAGTTGATCTTTTTTTGCACTTGTTTTGCACTTCTGCTGAAACCTGAGGTGAGGCCTAGGTCTTCTCTCCCCTAAGTTATGGGCGTTAGAAGTACTGTATATACCTACAGTCGTAATCAAGCAGATTCCTCCAGCTGACCCAAGAATACAGTTGGCTTCTTTCAGATGCAGCTGCATGCAGCCCTTAGCCAAATGGATGGGTCATCATGATGAGGGGCCTCTGAAAGGAGAGGGATATGGAAAAAAAGGAAGAGAACTGCCAAAGTGCCTCCCCCAGCAAAGCAGGCTGCTGTAGAGAGTAATGTTAAGTGCTGTTGTTTTTGTATAGTCACATTAAAAAATCCAACAGAAAACACTCACAGTCCTAGAAATTTGTTATTAGTCAAGATGTTTATATACTCTTCCCCTGAAGATTAAAGAAATTATTTTTAAAAGGGTCAGAGGCTTTATTTGCAATAAAATAGTGAATTCCAAATAGAATGCTGCAGTGTTAAAAACACATGCACAGAAAAAAAAATCAATGTTCAGGGTGATAACTGTTTGTGGTTTTAATTTTCACTCACTTAATTGTCTCTTTTGGCCATTTTTTCTTCCCTGTATAAGTCCTCAGTCTATGGGGATGGCAGAACTTCCCTAATATTTTCCACACTGCACAAAGAAGACCCTAACAGCTGTGATCATTTTTCTGGAGATGCATATGACCTGTAGCATCAGGAAGAAAGGCAAAAATGGCTATACACTGCCTCTAAGCCTCCCCCCTCCTTCTGGGGCTGCCAACTATGAAACCAGAGACTACATCAACCACTGACAAGTGGGGATCTGGTAATTTCAACAGCACCTTTTCAGATCTTTGTAACACCTTGCACTGGCCATATTTCCTTCACATAAGAATTCTTCACTGCTTTATCTGTTTTAGGGCTGCTTTGGATCACTGGACCCAGCTTAATGGGTGAGAGTCAAACTAGATGATTTTGTTCCAAGTAAATCTGTAGGTACTAGCTCATAAAGGAAGGTTTACAAGATAAATTTAGTACCATGGGATCTTGAATTTACTTCCCTTGAGAAAACTCCATGTCAGATCTTTTCAGCTGACAATCTTAAAATGTTTCTGACTCACTGTCCATCCTATAAACTCAAGTCTGGAAAGCAAGATAATGCATCTACTTTTCATAAACATCTGAAATAGGTGTAGCTTCATGGCTGTAAATAAAGCTAATCTACTTGCATTGTATCTGATATAAGTTTGTCAACATTATATTTGTTATGTATTTTAGGAACTTAGAAACAGCAGGGAAAACAGACATTGCTTTCTCAGACTGCTTTTATTCCCTTCTTCACTCAAAGTAGACCTATGGTTGCCTTACACCTGGAGGCAGTTCTCTGTGTAACAGCACACTAAATTCCTTTGGCTCATGCATCTCATTCCCTTGGAGGGCTGTTGCAGAAGATATAAAAATGGTACAGCCAGAACATCCTTGCCTTTTCTGGTTGCCAGGCCCCTGCGAGGCACAGCCAGCCCTGTGGTTAAAAGGTTAAGAGGAATGGAAGCTGGAACGTGATGGTGATTTTAATAGGGACTCTAGGAGACTGAACAGATGTACAGACAGTTAAGCCTGACTTTACTGGGCAAACTGTGAACAACCGAAAAAAAACACCCAACCTGGTAGGTACATGTATGTTTGGCAGAGGAATCACCATTGCTTTTGCAGATGTCACATTTCACAAACCCACGGAGTTCCTTGAAGGATTCAATGAGCATGAGGATAAGGGTGATCTAGTTGATACTGCTGGTGTTACGGTTCTAAACTAAGCCCCATTTCTTTATCGGTAGAGTTACGCTGGAAATACTCCCCTCATGAGCACTGTGGCTAGAAGTTTTAGGAATTGCTAGCAATTTTTAGAACTGTGTTCTACCATCTTAACCCAAGCTGTGGAATCTCCTGGACTACTAAAATGTTAATTCCTGGACCTACAATGGATTGTGTGTAAATGGAGTGCTTCTTGCATGCAGAGCCATGGAACTGAACAGAACGGAGATGGTAATTTGGACTGTGAGTAGTGTGGAAATTAACTATATGGTATAACATAATTGATGTCATCCTCAGACCCCATATATGTGTTCTATTTACCAACCTCACAAGGGCCTTCTGTAAGACTACCTCTTAAATCTTAGGAGTATTTATTTTCATATCTTACACAGAATGCACAATTTTTTTTTAAATGGTTTTCATTAGAACATGTAACTGCCAAGATTCGATTCTAGGTTTGAACACCAACAGATAGACTGAATTTTTTTCATTCAGATGAAACAACAAACTGTCATTGTTTACTGTATGCTTGATTAATGTGCTTTGGTGTTGTTTTGATAACTTAAAGCCATGGCTTTTCCTTTTATAACAAAACGTTTTGTAATGTATTTCCCTTTCGTCTCAGATACAGACTTGGCCCTGATCACTGGTGCAAGTGACGCAGTAAACTCAGCAACACAGGAAGATCCCAATCCTACTATCACTAGCATGACAAAACTGGAACTCTGGAAAGCAAGAAAAGGTACTAAAAATCTTATGACAGAGTTCCGTAGTGTTAGCTATGACATGCATATTTCTCATAAGAAAAGTGCTAAGGTATGGACATATAAATAAGAAATGTCTTTTCTAAATTGATGCCTCACAAGATGAATATACATAGGTACATGTTTAACTGAAAATGGCCATTGCCTACACAGAGGGCAGAACTTGGCAGGGGCCTAGAAAAAAATATCCTGGTCATTTCCATAGGACCATATGTATGTTGTAACAGCTACAGAACTGTGCATTACCTTGCTTGAATCTACTGTGTTAGTCTTCATGGACTTCAAAAGATTCAATACTTCTTGTGTCTTAGCCCATTAAATTCTTTCAATGGATTCTCATTTCAAAATGAGCAAAATCAGTTAGGCTATGCCTATGTTAGAGATTATTCTGCATTTAAGAGTTTGGCACTATGGTTCTGTTGGCAAATTCCTTGGCAGCTGCTTCAGGCATTGATTTTTAAACCAGTTCCCCAGTTAAAGTGAGCCATATTCAAAGGGGAAGCTTTTGGCAATGTAAACGTTTTCTATATTGTACTTTTTGCCAAGGCAGTCATGACAGAAAAGAATGCAAGCATTTTTGTACTCTTAACTGACATAGGGATGCAGATCAAAGCCAATATTCTAAACACACTTATTTGTGTGAGGTTAAAAGAGGAAGCAATGCAATCCCACTGCTTCAAGCAGACTGAGGTGCTTTGCATGATGTTTCTGAAAATGGAAGCTGTTTCAAGTTGCTTTCTTGTCTGCTGTAAATATGAAAGAAATAGACTCTGCAGCATTGATTCGGCCCAAAGAAAGCCTGTAAACAGAGAGAGCTAGGTAGAATGTTTCAGTTGCATAGACTAGTAACTAGAAAACACAGGTGCAGGTCAGCTGGAATTTATGCTAAATTTGGCAAACAATTTATTGAAACCGAAGCCCCAAAAATAATTTTTGAAAGGAATAACATTCATGATGTTCTTGAAATACATAATTTTTATTTAGCATTAGCAGCAACATTTGAAATTAAGTCTGTATTTGAAGCTTGAGCAAAACTTTTTGCTGGAACCCAAAGTATTGTTTCTCTGTAGAAAAGACACTAAGGATACTTTTTTCCCCAGATTTACAAAGAGTCTGATTCTGTTCAATTCATTAGCATCTGTCTCCAAAGCAAACAGTTTCAGAAATTTTAGGCTCTGAGGGTGGCATTCAAGTATGGTTTAAAAAAAAAGACTCACTGATTATATGACACACTTCAAAATGGCATGCATCCTAGGAATGTGTTTTTTATAATTCAATTTTTAATCGAGTAGAAGCAAGGTTTTCCATATGGAAACCAGCCTAACTCATTAGACAAAAGCCTCAAGAGTCCTAAAGTATATTTAAAACCAGGACTTGTAGACATTAACAGACACAGACATTAATACTGATACCAAATGACTAGAGATTATACCCAATCATTGTTGACAGCATATCTGTTGAAGACAATAGTGAGACATAAAATGCTGCAAAATAAATGAAGTGTCATGTGCCACACAGGCAACTTGTGTTATTGGAAGTTACATGTTCTTCCAGGTAATGTGCACAAAAATGTGTTCTCACAGAGTAAAGGCCAGGGCTTATCTCACTGAAGGTGTAGTTTAATTTTAAAGTTTAAAATTTTAAAGTTTAGGTACATTAATAGGTTTACATACTGTTGTTTGTAATAAAATTAAATTGAAAAAAGAGTAAATGCTGGCATTGACTGAGGAATTTATAAATTATTTGCATATTATTAATAAAACCCCCAAACAACAGAGAAACACTAACTCTGGCTTGATTATCTTATTCTCCAGTAAGTAATCAAAAGAAAGCAAAATAAAACATCCAATTGCATTATAGATGAGTTTTCCATGAAGGGTACTATATATGCATGTTCACTGTTACGCGCTCATGCACATGGTTACTTGAGGCAAATGCATTTTCCTTAGTACCAGGGTGGGTGCGCTCTTGCTCCTTTCTCCTCTTCTAAACGTGGCAGAGCATGATCCATGGCACCATCTCTGTGCAGACGAGTCAGAATTTCTGTGCAGAGAAATACATTTCTCTAAATTTATTCCTTGCAATTTTACTCTGTTAATTGTTTACCCCTTTGGCCTCTTTGGGCATGCCCTGTTAAGCCTGGATGGATGTCCTTAATTTATATCTTTTTTTTTTTTTTAACAAATCTAATACTTCAGTGCTGCCTGAAGATGCAAAGAAAATGTAATACTTCACAGAACAGGTAAGGAACTACACTAGACTCGTTAGCAGAAATATTCAGAATGGTGAAAAGGTATGGAATATTATTTGTTTTTCCAGTGTATGGTTTGAAGGGATAATACAGCACTTGTGCTGGATAGTGCATCCAAACTTAACAAATGGACTCCTAGTCAGACCGCTCATTTGTGTATGCTAACAGCTGTATGTCAGTATCTAACTGAAATATACATTTGCTCTCTATGTATAACAGTTTATTCTTTAATTTTGTAAACTCTAGATACCACACTTCGATTTACTTTATGTTCCCTAAGACAGAAACAGCATGGAACAAAACCTTTGGCTTGTGTTCTAATGCATTTATCACGAGGAGGGAGGTATATATGTATTGATATTTACACACGCACACATTCTTCTGTAGAGTTCTTATACCCTGTTGGAAAATGTTACGTCAGAACCTCTGTAATGATACTCAGCTTTCAGATTTCCTGCTGAGTTCAACTGACTTATGGGCCCAGCTTCTTATGTAGAGACATGAGAGACATGTTATTCAGCAGAAATTAACTGCATGGGCAAGGGAAGTGACTTGCACAGCATCACAGGTAGAGTAGGACTCCATCTTGGGTATTCTGGTGTGGAGCATTCTCTTCTGTGGAATGTTTCTAAACATCCTGTTGCAACACCAGTGGTCTGAAGCCAGCAGTAAAATCATAGTTGATTTGAATGTGATAACAGCACCACTACTCCTAAAGTTAGACAAAAATTTCCATTTTCAGTGAGGTGAAAATACAAAGTCTGTTTTGCATTAAAGAAGTAGTTCCCACCTCTTGTTGTGGGACTCAAGAACTATTTAATTATTTTTTTTTTCTGGCAGGTAGTGGTGAAATAACCACACCGCTACTTTCAAAATTCTACAGCATCTGATTCCTCTTCAGAATCCACAAAATGGTGGCAACGTGTTATCTTTCCCAACAAGTGAACACGATGAGTGTAGTAAAATTTTCATATAAATGCTTACTTTGAATGTTGGTATTACTAAGTCAAAATCAACATTCTTACTAATGACAGCATTAGAATTTTACTAAAATAATGTCTCTCAAGACAAGGGATAACATTTCAGTAATTGTGTTGGGTCATTCACTACCTTAATGGGTGACCTCATATTCTGGTATCAGTAGGCCAGCATCTTACTGCCACACAATCTTTTCACCAGAGTGGGAAAGCTCACCTAGTTTAACTTAACACTGCTGCAGTGACCATTAAGATTTGTGTGGCAAAACAAGTTTGATGAATTCAGCTGATGAGCAGCTTTTTGGAATACTTTATGACACAAGTTGATGGTACCTGGGAGTGCATTACCTGTATTATAGTAAATGATGGGAAACTGACTGGAAATTTTCCCCCTTTCTTATTTTGCAAAGGGTATTTGCAAAGATAGGGATTGGTGGAATGGATTTTCATATCACATTACATTTTATATAAGCATGCTATGATTATCACTTATGAAGACAGACTGATTTTTGAAGCATTCAGGCAAAATACTGAAACTCAGTGCAAGAGAAAGGCAAGAGCAGATTGCTACATCACTCTGCAATCGGGCCTGAAGAAGCCTATGTGGAAAACCGGAGAGACTCAAAGTGAAAAAAAAATTGCAAGAAGCAGTAGCAAAGGATTTAAATCAGGTGAGATTACAAGTGCTTTGGAAGGTTCTGCTTTAGATTCCAAGTTGCCATCTCTTTTCAATCTCAGCGTTTCTTTACCCCATGCACTGACATGACCCTTTATTCAACCTAGGCTTGGATGACATTTGTGCTACCTTCCAGGAAAGGAATTGTTTTTTGCAGCTCCCTCTCTTATTCATCTTGAGAAAAGGATTAAATCCTCCCTCTGACCAAGCATACAGGCACGCTGAAGTGAAGCCACTTCATGCTCCTGGCCAAACAAAGAACAAAAATACCCACAATAAGCAAAAGCAGATGGCTTCAGTGGCAGGAAATGAATGAGCCAGACTGCAGGTAAAATGGCTCTCTGAACACATCGCCGAGGTTTGTAATGACAGGTTCTTTGTTATCTGGGGCCTCCCCACAGGAGGCCAGATGTCTTCTGTTGTGAAAGGAGATAGATAGAGATGCTCTTCCTTTTCCTCCCCCTTTAACTTATGGCTGTTTAAGTTAACTGCTAATGGAAGTAGAAGCCTGTTTTTTCCCTTGCTCTCTGATGTTTTTGGGAACAGAAGAGATAGTTAGCAAAGGGGTATTCTGATATGAAAGAAAAGGCTCAGAACTGGCCTTTACCTCCCCCTGACCCTCATTTTAAAGAACAAGGAGGTCAGTGCTTCTAATTGCACTTGAAAGGATTAAACACTTGATTGCTTTCATTTGGTGGAACAAAATTATTTTTCAGTCTCAAAGCTGGAAAAAATATATCAGCAGTATTGAGACATTTTCAGTGTAAGGTGGATGGCTTGGTTTAGCTTCTTATCCCGATACAGAAATTTAATAGTGGATTTAAGTATTTTTGGAGGGGAGAGCAGGAGATGGGGGAGAAGGGGGAACTACATCTGCTGCTCAGACAGAGCAGATTTGCAGCAGAAGTGACAATAACCTCCTTCCTGCCCTATAAAAGGTTATCACAGGAATATCAACAGACCATAATTAATTACAGATATTAGATATGCCTCTGTCAGCTGATATAAGAATGACTCTTGCATTACACTGAGGTTGCACTGGAAGAAAAAGAATCTGAACCCAATTTCTGGACACAGTGTTCCAGACTTAAAATCTTTTCTGTACATTGATTTCACCTGAGAATTAAAATTAATTTACTTTTGGAATAGCTTCTTAATTCCCATTGTTCAAATAAAGTGAGGTACAGAAAACTTAAATTTGGAAACCATTTTGAACCTTATGAAACTGTTTTCCAAAAGTAACAAAGAACAGCTTATATAAACTTTTATCTGACCTCTGCTTTTTAAATAAAAAAAACATGTTTTCAGGGAAATGTGTCTTGGAAAGTAACTCCCCCCCCCCCCCCCATTTTTCTCTCTGGTTCTTGTAAAACATTAGGTCAGTGGGTTCATTTTATTTTTGTTTGTTTAAAATGGGTGAAAGTTTCCTTCTCAAGCTATTATACTTGTGTGATTTTTAAAAAACATTACAACAATCTTTGTTTAAGAAATACAAGAACAGATGGAAATGTCAAAAGAGTATCAAAATCATACCAAAGGAAATAGCATTAATCACTGTAAAAAGCCAAAATAATCTCTCAATAGCAGTAAGAACCAAATGAATAAGAAATGTGTTGTTTCGATAGAACTGAGACATGACTGCTGATTTTTCTCATTGCCTGGCACATGAACTCGATGTATATGTACATTTAAAACTCTTTCTCATTCTGACTTCCAGCCTGTTTCTCGTGGTTGCTTTTACAGTTCACACACACTGCATCTGCATTCATGTAACTTAACTAGCATTTCATTTTGCAAATGGAGGAGATGTGTTTCGGTTGTCCACTGAAATACATTTTTATATGCGCTCACTTGTGCAGATAAGCATACAGATCTGAAGGTAAGTATGACTTGCAGACGGTGTATTTGTATCTTTTGTTTTAAGCAATATTAACTTTGCTTTCAATATCTTGAAGCATTAAAAAGCAGTACAAATCAGTTGTTTGTGCCTGCATGGATTGCTCTGTAAGCATTAAAAGATTTTCTTGATGTAATTTTCAAGGCACTGTTCCTATGTTCACCAGGGTATGAGAATGCCCTCCTGGAGAGTATGCTACAGGGGACAACTTAGGCAGATTTTCTGAGGAAAATTACAATGAAAATTTCATCACTTTTGTTTAAAAATTTATCTATGGTAATTTTTCAATCTGTCACTGACAAGATTAATTTTTTTCTTAAGTAACACACCTCTGAGAATATTCAGAAATATTTATCCAATTTACATCATACCTCTAATGAAACATTTTTTTCTACCTTAAGATTATATTTTTTACCAACATGGATTTTTCTGGCAGAACATCCTAGTATGATAAAAATATATTTGTATAACTCTACTTCTAAAGATATAGCTTAGGTCTACCACCTCTGCCAACATTAGCTGTACTGGTATAGCTTGGCAAAGTCATACTTGTATAATTACATTCACATGTGATGATTCTGCCAGCAGTGCTACACATACCAACAAAAATTTCATCAGCATAGACAAAGCCTTATTTATGCTGTTCAAATTTGCACTATTACTGCAAAAGAAAAAACACAGCAGACTCATAATCTGTCTAATTTAAGGAAGTCTTACCAGAAATGTGTGGTTGGAACTGCCACCTTCCCTACTTCTGGTCTCTGCAAATTACTTTGTCTAAGGTCCTGCAAAAAGATCTACATTGTCAGACAACTGCTGCAGTGTCATGAGCCTTTTCTGCTTCTTAGAATACAAGTATGTGGCATCTACAAAATTTTACTGTCTATGATATGCCATAGTGACACTTACTAAGTTAGTGTTCCCCAAAAGAATAATGATATTACAGAATAATAAACACTTAACTAAATTCTTTTGTTTGAAAAAGTCTAAAATTATCCAAGAAGTTGTACATAATCTTAATATAACAGTATGTGAGTGGTACTACAGAAATCATGCACTCTATAATGACGTTTAGAGAGACTGCTCTTTTCTATTACTAGGACAATTTTCCAGAATTAATCTTGAAAACATGTAATTCATATTCTATTCAATTAATGTGGTCTTTCATTTTGTATTGGCTGCATCCAATTTGTTTGTATTTGTATTGCCCTTCACCCCTCTAAATTAAATAACATCCCAATAATTTCCATAAGCTTTTGATGGCATGAAAATGAAATCAGTATTACTGGGTAAAACACAAAGAAAACACCTGAGACAAAGCAATGATAGTACTAAAAAGCTATCATCACAATTCCTTTCTACAGTTAGAGTGATCAATCCTTTTGGCAAGAGGGGCTAAGTCCTCCTGGACTCACCTGTGGCAGTATTCTCACTGTGGTGAGCCTATCAGGTTTGTAGGTTAAAACACAGCAAGATTTAGCAGAGAGTAATTGTTTTCAAATAAGTAATTCTAATTAGACTGCTCATCAGTAGTTCTACAACCTCAAGTGCGCAGGACATGAGGTCTGCAGCTTACTTTTGGACAAACACCATAGCTATTATTAAGAGTACAATCTATTTCCAGATTTCAGTTAGATAAAAGGTTATGTTTGTGCAGTTTATTATTAAAAAAGAAACAAAATTAAATGTAGTGTTACCTACCTATAGACAGACATCTTACTCTTTTCCTGCACAACACTTGGCATTTTTAATCAATGTGTACATAAATGAAAAGAAAAAAAGCAGATTATCATATTGTCCTTTGTAGTTCTCTTTCAAAATCTCCTGATGATAGTCCACAAGGAAATAATAAATTGCTTCTATTGTGGAAAGGTATGTGTCTGGCTTTCCCTTCTGATGACGCCAAAAGCAAGTTTTTCTTGTCTTCAACTCAATTTGTAGCAACCCTGTCAAGAAAAAAAGATGACACAGATTATACAATGTGGATTGGTGGATGGGATGCCAAACAAGTCTTTAGTTGTGTTTTCTGACTGTGCTGCTAGCCTGCTAGATGCCTGCATGCAAGTAATTTCTCTTCCTGTACCTCCAATTTTCATCCATAAAATGGAGGCAATGACTTTATCCTCCTTTGTGGACCACTTTGAAATTTGTGCTATAAGTTCTAGGTTACAATCCTCATGTCTGCCATTAAAATTTACAGGTTATCCTTTCATTCATACAGCTTCACAGCCCTCAGTAAACTGCAGGGTCTCTTCAGATGGGAAGGGTGAAAAAGTATTGCAGACCCAATATCTTTCAAGTGTAACACAGAATCCCTCACGCTGTTAGCTTTGCTGAACTGAGGAGTATTTGCTAAGAGCCAGACACTTTTCATTTATGCTTCTTGGGTAATTGAAATCTCACTGGGATAACTCAGGAGTAACTATGACAGAATCTGGTCATTAATTTTATTAGAAACTAAAAGCATCCCCACTTGAGATGAAAGAAATACATTTGGTCTCTGTATGGCACATGAAAATCTTTTATCTACTGTAGTCTGTTACTTTTATTATTCAGATGAATTTTAAACACGTATCTTGTTAAGGAACATTTTTATGTTCCTTAAGATGCACAAACTACTCAAAATTAAACCCACTTTAATATGTAATCAGTTTATAAACAGGGTGGACAGCTGGATTATAAAGAAAAGCGTACACACCTGTCAATAATACCAGGATCAGGTTGTAAAATTATCTTTTTCTAAAGGTTAAAATTGGATATTGTGTGTCATGGGATGGTTTAGTACAAGTAATAGTATAAATAACAACATGGTTTAAGAGTTGCTTGGAAGTTATTAACAAAGACGTTTCAGTAAGGTCCAAATTCAGGAGTACAAACTGGCCTGTAGCCTAGCAGTTGCGATTCTATACTTCTTACCTTGAAAGTATGTTTAATTCTTTCTAGTGTAATTGCAAGATTTTCTTTGCAGTTAGTAATGTATGATACCTTGCATAATAAAAAAAATCTCTTGATGCGTTTTTTAAAAAACCTGAATGATTCCATCACTGAGTTCAAATGTTGTTGGCATTTCAGAGCCAAAAATTCAAATAATATAGTCTAATTATTACCTCTATTAATCCTATACTTGTGCATTCAAAATTGTAACAGGAACCTGCATTATGTTTTTTTTCCCTCAAGATGTTTCAACACTTGAATTTTCAGCTCTAACCAAAGTGAAAACTTTCAATAAATTCAGTGATGCTTCCACCTTAACAGCAGTGAACTAAATTTAGGGGGTGATTCCTCCCATGTAAACTCCCACCTATTTGTGGTTTGAATACAAACAAAAGTTCAGTGAAGGCACTACTGAGCTTACCTCAAATACTGGATTAGTTAATTTCAAACATAGAATTTTAGGAGTTGTTTTTTTTTTTAAATAAAAAAATTAGAGGCTGTTAAGGGTTACAGTTTACTGAGCATGTTTCTGTCACTTGTACTGTATCTGTATCTATACAGCCAAAGGCAATGTTTTACTGCAAGTAGATTTCATACAAAAGCTTACAATACCAAGGAAATCAACATGTTTGCTGCTAAAAAGCATCCACATACTTTAAGCTCACTAGAAATAAATATTTCTGTGAATCTGAAATCAAGTGAAATGGAAATACAGCTGTCTTTACATCTCCTTAGGTAATGTAACCAAGTTTCCCTTACAGAAGTTACTCTCCTGTATATGTGTCTTACAGCAGACAACACCTTTCAGAGAGTTCTCCCACCTTTCCTTAAGCCTCCATTTTTTCCTATTATTTCCTACATCCTATTATCACAGAAGTCTTTGTGCTCCCTTTGCTATAACAATCAAATGCTCACACCTGTAGTATCCTATATTAATCACAGCTGGTCACTGATCTTAGATCTAAGAGAGGTTCTAAGTTTTTACCAACGTGATGTATGTAAGTGGTAAAGTTTACACACATGCTGATGCCTGTCACTTACTCTGAGCTTTCTACCACCTCTTCATTCCTGCAGTTTGTATAGTGAACTGGAAGATCCACTACTTCAAGAAATACTAGTGCAGAAAATTTTAAGCGAGTAATTATGGTTTGCACTTATGGTAGCTAGTAAGAGTCCAAGCTCTTACTAAAGTGCCTACTGTTATTTTAGTTATACTGTTAATTTCCTAAAGAGGTAGCAGCTTGAAAATTCTATTTCAGGCAGGAATTCTGCTCCTTTCCTAATCTTTTAGATTCTCAAGGTTTATAAGTAACTTAAGGATGTAGGCTGAGGAAGAAAGCATTTACTTTGGATTCACCATACCTGTGCTATGGCCTTTGCATCATACCCTCAAGTCTGGTTTTGAGAGAAGATGATGAAAGTATGAGATGTCAAGAGATTTGTCAGAAAAATGAGGATGGGGGAATTTGCCTCAGAGAACGTCAACTTACTGCTCTCAAATATCCTAGCTGAGCATAGGCAAAGGCTACCATTTTCTTGTGGAAATTCTTGCGGAAATGAAAGTAAGCAGAGAAACTTTAAAAAACAAAAGCAACACAAAAAAAATCCAACTAAATCAGATGTATGATTCAGCCCTGTAGGAGAGAATGTAAAAGCTAATAAAATAAGACATTTGGCTAATACAAAGTGGATCAAACGGCAAAAAATACCAAAGCAATGTTTCTTTAGCAACCATGTTGATGTTGCCAATAAGCTTCATCACTCATATGACAAAGTAATCATTAACATTAGATGCAACTGTTTCCCTTCTGATCTAGTGATGACTTTTAATGAAGTAATTAATCCTTAACATTACCAACTTTCAAATATTTCCTGTCTTTTAACACAACCGATTTAGTTTTGCTTTCTGAAGACATATTACACCACTTTTCCAAGATATAGAAGTACTTTTTGTCCAAGTTTGCTAGGCTTTTTTTTTTTTTTAAGATTGATGTATTATTCACTTGCTCTTGCTAATTCACTAGTACAATTAGCTAGATTTACCTGACCTAAATGCAGGCTTATAAAATACAACACTTTTCTTTACATTTTCTTGGCTTCACTAACGTTTCCATCCACTATTTATTGTAACTTAAATCTTTCTGAGTACGGCAATTACTGTTTATTTGGCATTATGAACACTCAGTTTTGAACTTTAATATATGAGCAATAGTTTGTTGGATGATGACTTCATTTGCAGTTGAACTGAAAAAAATGACAATAGTTCTCTACTTCTCATGTGTGTACAACAAAAAAATTTCATCAGTTTATGCCTAAGGAAACTCTGCCCCATTCATTTGCTAAGTCAAAACTACAATCTGTAAAAGGAGTATTAATGCAACTTTCATCCTTTATGACAGGCACTAAGGAAAGCAATGCATGCACAGGTCCTGCTGCATGGAGGGAAAAATTCTCCCCTGGGTGTGGGTAAGAGAGGCTGACTTGTGTGACACTAGTCACACCTTACAGCAATCCTGAAAGGTGCTCAGGAAGACTGAGGACTAGAATACTCAGCTTGAGCAGAGCTGAACTTCTGGAAAGGAGGGAAGAGTCCACCAGATCAGCATTCACATGGGGTAAACTGGAAACCATTCTTTAAGAGCTCTGAAGTAACACCAATCATGAATTTTTGACTGATGTACTGCATAAGCTTCCATGGAAATCTTCAGTTCCCGTGGCTGCCTGTTACGTTCCTGAAATTCATCCTTTTAAAATAACTTCCAAATGCTTTGCAGTTAACTTGCAATGTGCTATTACTCTGATCTTTACAGTAATATTTCAATTTATTTGATAGAATATGTTTTGTGTTAATGTAAATACTTAGCAATGGGATTTTAATTAGCCAATGTATTATAGGAACATATGGGATTCTTTAGATAAACTGACTAGACAGCAAGGCAACATTTATCTTGCATGTAAGAAGTCTGTGAAATTCCTTGTAGGGTCCAGTGCAAAGCAGTCACTAGTAGTTACATATATAATGTATAAATTTGATAGCCTGCCTCCCAGCTAAGTGCAGCTTTTTCACTAATGAAAATATTTTCAAACTCTTATTTATCTCAAAACAAATGGAATGCGATTGCTAAATTGTTTTATCTTTCATGGTTTTATTTAGAATACTTAAATGTAAACTTCTTATAACGAACCTAAGACAACAAACCTTTGCAGAATTACAAGTTTTTGCTTTCAGAGGTGGGAGGGTGCAAAGGCGAAGCACACAATCCCCTTTCTCTGGAAAGTAGGTCACCAAAATGACCGTGAAAAAAAAGAGCTTTACTGGAAAAAGAAACCAAGCCATAATATACTTGTGCTGTTATCTGCTAGATCACTCATTCACCCTCCAGTGGCCTGTCTACCACCAACATTTTGTACACAGAGTGTGTACAAAAATGCTCCCCTGAGTCTCCTGAAAAACCTGCAAAAGAAATCTTTCTGGCTTCTCTCTGAGGTCATTCAAACCACCCTTCCATTGTCTTCACATGACAGCTTCCATTCTGTGAGATTGAGGAAATTTGTTCCAATAAACAAGTGGGAGAAATAAATGTAAATGCTTTCTTTAGTATTAGTCTTATTATATTGAAGAACAAATTACATGACATGAAAAGTCATAGTCTTTGGCTCAAGAAGTTTTCTACAGCACTGAAATAGCTGACAATGCTACTGTTGAATCTTTCATTTATTCTCAGTATAGGGTTAAGAATAAACATATATCATGCTCAGGTCTGTTATATAGACATATATATTTCCCCTAATCATTTCTGTAGCAATAACATCAACTTTTTTTTTACCTTGAAGTCGTTCATCAGTTATTATTTTGTTAGTTTGATTCCAGGTACTGTCAATAAATATTATTTTCTTCAGTTTAGCGCCTTCAGTCCTGTTGCTTGAAATGCATTCATTTTCATTTTTTTCTTCTTTAGGTTCTATTTTTGCTTGTTTAGGAAATGGCTCTCTGGAACAGTCATCATCATTATCACAAACACCTTTCTTAGTGTACTTTTGGAGATGGAAAGCAATGTCTTTCACTGAAACTGAATTGGCACCAGGAAATATAAGTGCTATCTAAATGAAGAAAAGAAAGAACTGTGAGTGTCAACAAAATCTAATAAAACACCAGGAATCTCTTCATTAAAGGTATTTTCTATCCCCACCCATAAACATTTAAGTCAAGACAAGATGAAAAAGTATCTCTTAAAATAATGAAGATACTTATTAGAGAACTTATTAATTAAATGTTGCCTCCATGCCTCTAGTACCAACTCTAATGCTTCTGTAAAGAAGTTTTTTCAGCCAAGGCAACAGCATCAGTGCCTGAGAAAGTTCAAATTTCACTTGTCATCGCAGTATATGGGACAAGAAGGCCATAAAGAATAGTTTCTAATTTCATTTGCAAATATTGTATCAGAACAATCTCTTCTGCATCTATTACATGTCCCATAAATATCTTACATGAAAAAAACCAGTGATGGCCCTACTCAGAATTTTTTCAGCAGCTTAGTGCAGCATTCACAATCTGTGACTTTGAAAGCCTGGACAATACAAAGTCACTGCAACTTCTCGCTTTTGCCCACCTTCCCCACTGCTCTTTCTGCTTTTTTTCAGCTTCCTGCCTCTTTGCCTCCTATGCTTTCCTTCATGGCTCATTCCCTGAATAACATCTCTATGCATATGTGTTATTACCCTCTACTTCATGTGATCCAAGTGTTAACTATTACATCAAACGTGTAAATATTAGATGTCAGATTAATCACACCATTTAAATGTTTATAGCTCATTTTTTTCAGGCTGTGTGCTGACTATTGACAGACAATAGCTCCATTTTAGTAGGTTTCCTCTGTAATAGCGAATGTTAAAAATGTTAAGGAATTTTAAGTACTGCAGTTACTGACTATGATGAGCACAACACCTAACTAAACTGCTGTTTAACTTGCTGTATCATGTATTTTGGTAAAATATTTCTTATAGTACACAATAAATCCAATTATCCATTCTCTAAGGTGGGGAACATAGGCAATTTATGGTGGTTAGATAGTGCTACAGTTTTTCTAAGCTCTGGAGGACAGTCCAGAACCACTGTGTGTGTATTTGCAGGCCCAAGCTTTATAGGAGTGCAAGATGGAACAGCGTTTCCCTCCTGCTCCCCCCCAGCAGTGTTCATATGACTGCAGGGGGAAGTGCAGAAGATACATCTGCATCTCCCCATCTCCCCAGCACAAAGCCCATCTAGCTATATAGAATTTCTTACTTCATGTCTTTTTTCTTCATATTCTGGAATGCAAGGGTATTTATAAATTGTAACATCATCAGGTGCCAGAAGCTTAGCATGCACAGCAGTGCTTTTGCCATCTGTTTCATTTGGGTGTTTAATAATGTCAATCTTCAAAGGTAACTACAGTAAGACAGAAAGAAAAAAAAGAAATAAGCAATACTTATAATCTTATTTCCAGGTACAAAAATTTATGCAAAATCTGGGAGGAATCCCTATACCATGTAATTAAGAGATATTTGACAATTTTTAAAAATGTTTTTGTTTTAATAGGTTTAGAACTAGAGACAAGTGACAAGAAGCACCTGTTATGTTCTCTCAGTTCATGTAAATACCCAAGTATGCAATGAATGCAATTTGGAATGCTGCAGCAGCAGCATGCTAAAACCTCTAGAAATAGAATACGGTAAATAAGATGTGATCTTAATTTGAACAATATAATGGTCCTAAATATGAATACTTATGTTCACCTTATTGCAAAAATAGCCATTTCAATGAAAATACACCTAAATCCACTAGGTCAAATTTCCAAAGTACTTCTACAGTATTTTCACGATGCTTTCAAATACAGAGTGTCTCCAAATGCATTTTGGTTCTCAGGTAGGTGATTTTGCAAAATGTCTCAGTCCTCTTTGATGGTTTCTCCAAGTATTTTAGCTGAAAGGCATTATATTTTTTCGTATTTGTATTTTAAGGGTGCTCATCTGAATTATACAAGCATGGCATTTAGGAATACCTTTTAGCTCACATTTTATGTAAAAATCACCCTTGGTTATGGGAAAATCATATTTTTTGTTTGCAATATACTCTGTTCTGGCCAGAGTTCTTAGAAACTGAAGAATAAAGGTAACACCTTTTTTTTTTTTTTTTTTTTTTTTTACAAAAAAAATTAAGAAAAAAGGGAAAGCACAGTGATTTGCATGACAACCTGACTGACTTCAGCTTATGTTCTTATGTGGTAGATACATAAATGTTTACGTGAGGACTGGAATACTGTCAATGTTTGTAAATGTAATCCCTCAAATAAGACCAATAATTTTATTTACATGTAGTTTATTCACACTTATACCTGTGTTAAAGATAAGCACCCATAAAGAATGAATCAGAAAAGAAATGGTCACAGACAGACTGTCTGTTCTCTGTCTCTGGTAACTAAAAGGTACAAGAATATTATTAGAAAATCTATAAGAAATATTAACCTTCACAGTTGGAATTTCTTTGGTAGGGACAGTTTCAACAGGAACAAAGCATGTGTAACAATAAAACATCCTTGAACTGCTGCATCGGAGGCATTTTGATCTCCCACTCTTTTTTGCCTTTTCAAGTACTTCCTGCGATGCTAACTGTAATTGTTGAAGTGGGTTATCTTGAAACGATGATGGAGTCTGCAATTCTAGACTTTCCAAACATTCAGTATTTCTTTTTTGTCCCTGACAGTTTTCTTCATTTAAAAGTGCAGATGAATTTAAAGACATGGTTAGCTGAAACAGACAATATGTTGTAACTGTTAAATAAAAAACCAATATGCTATGAATTAATTCACTGGAAACGATTCTGTATGATCCTGTTTAGCAAAAAATACTCATCAAGCAAGGCACTTCCTATAAGAGAAAGAATAATAAAATCATCTGATTAAGTTGTTATTGCACCAAGAACTCCAAAAGTATTTCAGAAGAGCATGAAATAAATAGCTAGAAAGAATGGAGATCTGTATCCTTAATGCACATATATAGATATTCATCATTTTACTAAGTTATCCCACTCACTTAACTCATGCAGAATTATATTTATTTGTAGGATCAGTGTCTAAAAGATTGTGAAAACACTGGTAGATGCTGTTTACCTGGATGAACAGTCCCATTAGTCTTTTGCATGACTATTGACAATTAATTAAATGTCTACAGGACAGAAATCCATAAGAGAAAAGTTAATTGTACAAAATTAGATCTCTGTCCTGAAATGTATTTGTGTCGGGGCAGACCAGCTACCTGAATGAAACCTCTGTTGACAGATCTTTGTGAAACAGAAGAAATCTTCCAGGAGCAAGGCCTGAGGCTGAAAAATTAAGTCTCAAGAGCTAAAGCACCGCACTGGTGTTCCATATATGAGACAGCAAGTGCTGACCCAGCCTGGACTCATTCTGCAAGTTTGTATTTATTCAGTAACATTGATGGATTTTTTTCAGGCTTTCTTCAGGACAGATGTCTCACCCTCTAGCATAAAATTTTCACTGTGTAGTCTGAGTAATGTATCAAAAACCTGACTATGCCCACACTCGATCCAGACAGAATTAATATTGCTGTGTGCAGAGATTCATAATCACAGTCCTAGTGAAACCCTTCAGACTAGATCACTTGGGGTCCTCTCTAGTGTTCAAAAGAGCCCACAGCCAGGAGCCTGCAGTAGTTATAAACTGCCCTTTGCACTCTGTGCTGCATGACTTAAAACTAAAAAAGTAGTTCTCAGTATTTACTTTCAGCTAACTTAGGTTTACTTTTCATGTCAGGGATCACACTTGTGAAATGATGTAACAAAACAGTCATGTTTACCAAAAACAAACAAACAAGAATTCCTGAGATGTGATTCAAAATTAAGTGTTTAAATAAAACCAAGTGTAATTTAATTGAAAAATAACGAAAACAAAACATTCGGCTAACTTTCCAACAAAAAATTTAAAATTAATCCCAGAAAAACTAGTTGTTATTTTCTGGTAAAATTGAATACTCATGCATGCTATGATACCCTCCCCCACCAACAAGCTCCAACTTTTGAAAGGTCAGGGATGTCCATTCAAATGAACACAAAATCTAAAAACGCATACAAATTTCATAGGGCAACTGACTTTTAAATATCTCAGACATGAAGCAAACATACAGACTAACCCATACCATTATCAAGTTTCCTCGTGAAGCGAAGAGGGCGAGAGGCCCTGTAATTTGACATGCATTCCCAGCCTGCAAACTGATTCTTTTCAGCGTGATGCCTTACGGCACTGCGGGGTTCAGCTGTGACACCCCCAAGCCCTTTCATTATTGACACTGCCAAGAGATACGCTGCTCTAACGGCACAGGAAAACCTTTGTGGTCTCAAAATAATTGCCGTTTGCCAAGTCACAGTACTATATGTACCATGTACTTTTTTAGAAAGACAGCAATAGAGTTTACACTACTTGTATGAGCTGAATCTTGATTCAGACATACGATTTTGAGGCTGTAACTAACATCTCCATCCACACAACCCCGATAACCGCTGGGCCGGAGGCCGCCCTCCACGTTCCGGCTGCGGTTCCAGGACAGCCATCACCTCTCTCGGGACTGCGGGT
>JAVJGJ010000060.1:14924249-14938832 GCA_035590215.1 Microhierax caerulescens
CGGCGCCCTGAGGCGGGAGCGCTCCGGGCGGCCCGGAGGGGTGGTGCGCGCGGGCGGCCGGGCGGGAGGGTGGCGGCTGCCGCCTGCCAGCCCCGCGCAAGTGACTGACTGACGGACTGATACCGACCGACTGACCGACGAACTGACTGACCGACTGACACTGACTGACCGACTGACTGACCAGCTGACTGACTGACACTGACTGACTGTGACTGACACTGACTGACTGACCGACCGACTGACTGTGACTGACTGACACTGACTGACTGACCGACCAACTGACTGACCGGCTGACACTGACTGACTGACCGGCTGACACTGACTGACTGACCGGCTGACTGACACCAACTGACTGACCGACTGACGCTGACTGACCAACTGACTGACTGACACAAACTGACTGACCGACCGACTGACTGACTGTGACTGACTGACACCGACTGACTGACCGACTGACACTGACTGACCCACTAACTGACTGACTGACCGGCTGACACTGACTGACTGACACTGACTGACTGACTGACTGACACCGACCTACTGACACTGACTGACTGACACCAACTGACTGACTGAAACCAGCTGACTGACTGACTGACACTGACTGACTGACTGACGCCAACTGACTGATGGACACTGTGTGGCCTGAGGGCCCTTCGCTGGCACAGCAGCCCCCTCTTCACCAGAGGATGAGGGCTCGGAGCAGCTGGAGGCAGGGTGGCTCCTGAGGGGTTGTCTCTGCTGTGGGATTTGGTGTTTATTTGAGGGCCTCCAACCCCAAACCAGCTTTTCCACATTTTGTGTCTCATAAGCCTGAGCAGAAACCCCATCACGTTCCAGCAGGGGAGAAATTCACCCTTTCCAGCAGGTTTCTGCCCCGGCCCCAGGTTTTCCCAGCCCATGTGAAGCGCTCCCTGCGCTTTACTCCCCTTGAGGCCTTTCCTCCGTGGGCGGTGGTACTGCCCTGTGGGGTCTGTCCTCTTGGTGGAAGCACCTGGAAACCACTGTGGTGGAAGGCTGAAGGCTTTGTTTCACTCCCTTGAAAGGAGTGCTTTCAAGCTATATCACTTAGAATTTTATTACCTGTATTATTCTTTTCCCTGCCTAGTAGCATACTTGCATATTTACAGTTGACACCAAGGGCTGGAAGAAGTGTTGCTGTATTCCTTTCTTGGTTTTGCATCTCTCTTGAAATAGGACATGGGATCTTTTCTGTGGAATTCCTTGGCCTGGTTGAGGACGGTGCCCTACGGTAGCATTTACCCAATATTCAATGTTCACTAACTGTATTTTTAGGTTGAAGTGACTAAACTAAAACAGTAATTTTGGTATAGAGAATATTTCTCTCAACTCAGCAAAATAAAGTCTGTGATATATTAGTTGTAATAGCCTTAGGGGGAAAAGTTGACACTGTAGGCAGATCTTATGCCAAACTTTGATCTTTGATCTCAGTTATACCCCAAAACCATCACTAACTTCAGTGGTATTACATTCAGTGGCAGAGGAGTTCTACCAGCATTCTGCTGTTATTTTGTTTTGTTTTGACTTGATCCATTTTTCATGCTAGCAGTGTATGTAATACATTGCAGTAGTAGGAAAAAATAGCTCCATTTCACCGTCCATATTTGTTTGCCTCCTTACTCTGTGACAGTACGTCTTGATCTGCAGTAGCTAATTATGTCAAAATAACAAAATGCTTATTGGACACAACCCCCTTCATAATAGTTTCAAAAGTTCTTTCTTGCCAAACTTAATTATAGTAGGTTTTACTAAGTGTACCATCTCTTACTTTGTTTCAATGATTTCTCTGGGTGCTTTATCCAGAACTTGTTCGGGAGCAAATGGAGCCTGCTCATTGTTTACAAGCACACTCTGAAATCTGAATTACTCCTTTGTATACTTTTGTTTTATACAGTTATTTGCACAAAAGATATGTTATTAATGATTTTTAGGAATGGTTGCTGTGTAATTTTTTGGGGAGGTTCTTAATTTCACAACTTATTAAAAAGGTTTTGTTTTCAAACAGTATTTCTCTCACTTGGTTTCTGCTCAGATATAACAGTGTAAAATTTGAGGTTTTAATTATACTATTATGTAGAACTCAGAAGATACAGTTGATTGATTTCAATAGAACTTTTGCTAATCTGCAACCCTCGCATTTCTTCCAGCTTCTAAACAACAACTGAATATGTAAGAAAAGAACAAATTTGCCAGGTGACTGGACAGTCACTTTTTCTTCGGTATGTATCTTAGAAGTACATAAATAGTAATAGTATAAATATTTTATATGGAGGTACTGAGAAGATAAGTTTAAGTGTCCTTGCATCTCACACATTTTTAGTGTGTTTCTTGACATCTAAGAATGTGTAATGTTCTGTTTATTGGAAGAAATTACAATGGACATGCTCTGTATGTGCTGTAGTGATAGATTTGACTGTCAGTTTTAGTTATCTAAAGTTTAAATATTTGCTAATATATGTTATCTTAAGGTTTTTTAAGGCCTTCTGGTGAGAACAATTCTTACTGTTTGTCATCAGAAAATGCAAAAGCCTCCTTCTACCTCAGAAGAATTCTTACAGTCTCAAGATTTGGTGAGTCCAACTGCTTGTTATTTTAACTACCCATGTGTATGGTGAAGTGAACATGCAGAAGTCAAGTCCTGAGCAAAGCCATGTGAATGTAAATATTGAGAATTGAGTTTGAGCATAGATTATATTTCCAAGACCCTCAGGCACTGGAAACTAAGAGGTTTGTAGAAATGGCAAACCTTTAACAGAGCAGCCTCTCTGTTGTTAACTTCCTTTTTTCTCAAAGCTAAGCCATGGAGGAAAATTTTTGTCTGCTGTACAGCAATTTTCTATTGTTGGAAACATGCTCAAGTGATGACACTGAATCAAGAGCTGTTTAAAATATTTGATCAGTCCACAGCATATCTAATAGAACAGAGAGTCTTGAATCCTGAGGCAAAAAGTTCTGATGAATACAAAAAGGGGAATAGCTAGTTTTGCTTTTTAATGAGCTTCCTTTTTTTTCTTGTACTGATAAGACTGCTAGGAAAATCTTTGAATATGCCTTTGTATTTTGTTAAAGAATTTAATATAATGTGGTCACCAGTGATTCATGAAGATTACATTCTTTCTGGAGGAAACAGAGCATTTCTTTTGAGCTGCCTACATTATTTACAAGTATTGATTCACTCAAAGCCTTTAAATACAGAGCTATGAGAAAAATGGCTCTTTTGCTTTGAACCAGAACTTTTTCTCTCACAGGAACAAAGAAACAAAAAGTGTTTAAAAGTGTTTTGATAGGCAGCCCATTTAATTATAAAATAAAAGGTATATTTTGAAGAGAAGTAATCTGACATAAAAAAAGGAAATATTTTAATCTGGGATAATGTCAAAATAAAATATTAATGTTTTAATTTTCTAACTGGTTTTACTCACATTTTCAATTTTTACCCTAAAATGAACATATGTGTATTAATAGTTTGCATTTTTTTTTTTAAAGAAATCATTTGTCTTGCTGCCCTGCTATTGAGATAGAACATGCTTTCAGCTGTACCAGAGCGTTTGAAACCACTGATTACTCTGTATTAACACTTACTAAGTTATTTCAGGAAAGTGACCAATTTGATGATTAACTTAAAATGACTACTGTTGATTTCAACAATTTGCTTAAATAATTAAGTGTCTAGTTTAAACTGTTTGCTAGAGCAAGGAACAGAATTTCTTCCTGTGCTTCCAAGGCTGTTCTGAACAGATGGAAGGCGTTACTGTCCTTTCCAAGAACTTAAATTGCACATGATTTTATTTGTCTCTTTAGAAGCATAATAACCCTTTTTTTCTGGAGTTATCTCCTTCTCTAACTAAAAAGTTATAGTCTTTTTAATTACTCTGTGTACGCTCCGATGGGCCTCCCTGGACTATTTCTGTTTTTCTGACTTTTTCAGATGATATAATCATCTCTGAATGCAGTGCATGGATGGGAGAGGAGGAAATCACAATCTATATTAGCGGTGTTGCCAAAATTAGAGATTCTTAGAAGGTATATGTAAAATGCATTTATACTGGTATTACAATTACAAATAAAGTTCACAGATTAGCTAGTTTAATCTTTGCATTTATATAATTTTCAGAAATAACTTTTTACTGTGTAGTGATTACAGAAGGAATGGTCAAGTTGTATCTCTCTCAAAGAGTCTTATTCTTTGGTGGTTAAGTTGCAAAAAGATTATTCCTTCAATGCTTCATGTAAATGTCTGTGTGAACATGTTCCATTGAACATCAGCCCACTCTCAGATTTGGAGAAGAGAATAAACACATGTATCACTGAACTAGAGAAACATGCTGAAAAAGTATTTTCATTACAATGTGGACCAGCATATCTAGAGGAACATCATACTGCCCCTCGAACAGAGTAACCCACATTGGCCCAGATAAGTATTTACAGCTTTTCCTCAGTTTGCAAGTGTGAAGTGTCATGTTTATAATTAAAAAAATTCTAATAGGCTCAAATCCCAGGGGTTCTGCCTGGGTTATAGGAACATTTTGTTTCAGGCCCAAACAAAGTGAAGACAAAAGTCTATGAAAACATGTTGTTCTCCAGAGATCTTGATGTTATGAAGGAAAGATGAGACACAGAAAGACCAAAATGGTGATTTTTAGGTCTTCTGATCATTCCAGCGATGTAGTAGGACTATATAGTGTCTTAAGCCTTGTGCACATACACATTTAGATGTAGAACTAGATATAGAAAAAGTTTTTTAATCAATAAAGTCATCAGTATGGCCTCTATTTCTAGCTATACCTTGCTGGTTTCTTTTTAAGGCATTGCTTCTGGGCAAATTGGTGCAAAGGATGTTCCGACTCTGGCAAGTAAGATGGGGAAAGCAAAGGTATATTACATATTTTTAATTCTTTTTATGGATTAGTCAACAAAGACCAAATTTTTAAGTTATTTCCTCGGAGCCAGAAATGTACCTATTGGATTGCACCTATCTCTGTTTATTGTATGTTTATTTTATGTTTATCCGGGGGGAGGAATGACACCCCAAACTTGAAAAAGTCCTTTTTTTCCTTTATATCTCCGAAGATATTTTGTAGTCACCTAAAGTCTCAATTTTAGACCATTGCTTCTTATCTGAATTATATTCACAGTTCATAGTATGAATCATCTTATCTGAAAGCATTGTTTATATCATTGTGTGAAAAAGCGTTGATTATGAATTAAGTATTTAAGCATTTTTCAGATTGCCAAATACTTTGTTGAGGAGTCAAAGGGTAGGAATGTAGAGATTAAGTTTTTTATGCTACATGTAAAAAAGTACACAGCATTCTGTCTTATGAATATACTTCAAATTGGAAGCCAAAGAAATGCCTCTGATACCAAACCAAGAGAAAGAAAAGTTGTACAGCATTTCCAAGTACATACTTTTTCTTCAAGTGTCCTAAACAGAACCTGCTGATAAAGACTATTGGAAATATTTAGACTCATTTGTCTTTGCTTTACATTTTCATACTCCTTTTAGTAACACCATTAGCATTTCTTGAAGGTACAAAATTGAGAAATGCAGTAGTCGTTTATTATTAAGAACCGTTATCTCTGAAGGATTCTTCTTGCTGCCCTGTCCTTATGTCCCAGTGTTGATCAATAATTAAAGTACTGAAATTAATAATCTTAAACTAATATTAAGCATGAAAACAATTTCAAAAGTAAGGTAAACCCAGAATTAGAATGTAGAATATGCAATTTTATTGCAGTCCCCTTTGGCATGTATGTTACACATTATCTTCAATTACATGATAATTTTTTTTTAATGGATCATTGAGTACACAGATCTGACAGTGCTGAGGGAGTGATTGTAACACCTACATCAGAATTGCTGCAGGAATTGTGGGCTAGATAAAGTAGGAAGTTGCAGCAAATATGTAATACGCTTGAATGCTATTATGGAAATGAATTTCAAATTAATTTCTTCTGGGGGTGATCATTCATTTTTCCCACAGCTGGTAAGCATGAACCTCAAGGTTGTGAAACTGATCTTGTAGCCACAGTGTCAGCAGCAGTATGTACATACACAAGTACATACTCATGCCTCTCACCTGAGGGCATAAAAAATGAAAGCATTCCTTATTTCTTTCATATGACCAAAAGCAGGGAAATGGAGCCCTTACAGTGTCCAGCTCCTTCTGTGTGCACCATTAATTAATACTCGTTAACAGCCTTTTTTTGTCAGCCAAGGCAAGATTTATTTGATGATGGGATAATTCCCATAGTGTGCATGCCCCCATCTTCTATGTGAGTGATGTTGAGTAATAATTATATGCAAAGATAAAGCTTTTGCACCTCCCCCTCGACTGAATTAGTCACAAAAGTTGTAAGTAAAAGTTTGCAACACTAACATATCTGGTTTGATTTCTTATTCACTTCAGCAGAAGTTAGCTATGGCTTTAAATAGCTTTTTTAATTAAATGGTTTTAAATACTATCATTACTTCACTAGCAGACATTTGTGAACTCAGTATTTTAAGTAACAGCTGAAAAAACCAGGGCTGATTTAGAGCTATGTCTCGCCTGTGCTTGTGATTTGCTGCTGGTGATCCCTGTTCTGGTGGCCAGTTAGTTGACTGGTAGGTCAGGGTAGCTTTCTCCTTGGGAAAGTCCATTTGGGGCAGAGTCAGAATTCATGGCACCATGAAGGGCCAAGATACAGTACCATAGATTTTTTTTATAACTTTCACTTGAAGTGTACGTGTAAGCTTTCATCAATATTTATCTTTAAAATCTAAATGTTTAATGTAGTCAGATACAGATTATATGAATATACATACTTAGAGTATAAATTAGACCATAAGGAAAAAAGTAGTTTATTTTGCAAACAAATTTGAATTCTCACTATAGAAAAGTTTTTAAAAGTTGATAAGTAACTATCCAAAATTACTTCCTTTATGCAGTAGGATCAATAGGATTGTATTGGTACAGAAATATATGTATAAACCAGAGGAACAAATTCCTAATAGTCATTTGATCATAGTTATCACCAACTTAAAACAATCATTAATTTGTTATTGTTGTCAGACACTCTGAAATCCCGACTTTTGATCCATTTTGCATATAAAGTTGTTATTAATAAAAAATATTTTTATACCTTTTCCAAATTAACATACTGAATAGTATTATGCAGACAGAATTTCATAGTCTGTATTAAAATATTTACTAACTGATAAGACTGAAGAATGTTTGTAAATGTTATGTCACATACTGCATGTTTCAGAATGAATTTTGACTGCTTCAGATTTATAAATGAAGGAAACCTTTAATTCCCGTCATTTGTCCAAGTCCAAATACTGTCAAGCTGATAAAAACAAGTTGTGTGGAGTGAAGGATAGATTTAAAATTCAGGTTGTTGAGCAGCCTTGATAAACTTTGTGTCTAAGTAGTGACCTGTTGATAGTACTTGCTGCAAAACATAGGTATGCACAAATGTAACATTTTTGAGAAAAAGCGTTTAAATAGTAACAGAAGCATGCTTGCTGAAGTTGACGGTGAAACATCCTTATACAGAAGTAATCATTCTTCCCACAAAACATAAAATGTCGCAGTTTTTTCTGCATAAAACCTAATGGCTTGGTACTTAAGACTGCCTGTAGACCTTACTGCTTGCACTAGATAAAAGTCTTAGGTGAGTTTACAATCTACAGCTATTCCCATTAGGGGTGTTTGTAATACGTTGCCAGAACCTGATGTAGCTTTCTGAAATGCCACATCTCTGTTTAAAACAAACAGGCCTGGAGGATTGATATTAAGATTTTGTTTATTTGTGCTTAAATATGTGCAACTGTACCCAGATAAGCAAGATGCAAGGAATATGGAAATCCTATTGGTACTTCTGCAGGCAGTTCTGGCACTGTTCAGAATCCATGCCTGCCTCCTAATGTAAAAGGAAATAAGTTAACCCAGAGTCTTCATCTGCTTTGTTGTAGTGGTTACAATATTTCTGCTCTTACATATTTTTAGTTATGTAATAAATTTAATGCAACAAGTGTGACTTGCTGTCTTACTAATTTTGTATTCCTTAATTTTTGTGTTTTAAACTTTAGATATTTAGTCATTTTGCCTTAGGTTTACTGAAAATTTAGAAAAACAGTAAAAAGATGAGAGAGTTGCAAGTATCCGGCCAATACAGATCAGCCCCTGTATTTTGACAACATAATATCGAGGTACCCAAGAAGCTGTTTTTTTCTCAGTAAAAGCTGAGCATTTCCCCTGCAAGTTTTTACCCTTCAGTATTTCCACAAACTGATTGAATTTCTTATTTGCCTGTGGATTGTGTTCCAAATGAAAATCCTTGTACTTTTTGCCTTTGTTTGGTTTTAAATCCCTGCATTAGTCTAATTAATATTTTATTGTAGTTTTGACAGAAAAACGTTCTCAAAGTTTGGAGAAGTTTGTTTCTCTCTAAATCATCTATTGCAGTGTTTCAGGATTCTTTTTTGTGGTGGCTTCTCCAAATGTCTAATGTATAAGTTTAAACAAATAAGCTGCACATTCTGCAAGTACAAAAATGCAAGTGTTTTACTGATTAAGCTCAACTGCTTCAAGTGTAGGCCCAAGACTAACTTTTCACATAACTTAAAGTGCAGTAGTTGAACATATGAAGAACTAATTTAGTTAGCAGGTTTATACCTTTGGATTAAATTGACTGTTTATTTTACTTTGCTTACTTTGTGTAATGGTGCTAGGATTTATAAAAGGTATGACTCTGGAATATTTAGGTTAAGAACATAAATCAAAAGTGTATGGATTTTGTTACCGCAGGTGATCACTATGTTCTTTATTAAGAAGAGAAGGAAAATATTCATGTGGCAGGAGACTGATTATGTACACTGGCTTTGATTCAGTACAGCACTTAGATTTCATCTTAATTGTTGGCTGATAGACTTAACATATGCTTTAAATAATGTGTGTTCGTAAGTGCTCTTCTGAATCAGGAACTACTGCAATATACTAAAAAAAAATAATAATCTGTTAATACGTTTAGAACAACATATTGGAGTAAGAGTTGGAACTAATTTAAGAATACGTGTTTCAGTGGTATTCCTTTGTGTTGTAAATGCCTCACATCATAGGATAGATAAACATGAGCATTAGTGATGTCATGCATCAGCATATTAGCACACAACTATATCTGAATTTATGCTGATACCTTTTTCCTGACTTTTTTCCCCCTTTGAATCCTAACCGAGAAGGTCAAGACCACTTGTTTGACAGAATTGCAGATTTCGTGGGACTTTTTCTTCTTGTTTCCAGGGATGCTACAAATGCTTCTTTTCCAGGTAACAGTACAATTAACATTTTCAGTGATTTATAGGTAGATACTGTATTTCAGCTCATAAAAGTACTAACATGTCATAGAAACCAGTTTACACATATCCAGATTGGCAGCATTTGTCTCCAAAAGAGAGCTGGAAGCACATGCATGTAAGTGCCACAGACAGAACAATCAGAAATGGTGAGGAAAAGCTAGAAATTGTCATGGGCAGTCAGAAGTCAATTTTCTTGGGTCATATAATGTGTCAGTATTGAAATTTAATGATAATATTAACAGATGTGAGGTTTTTTAATGTCTTGGTTTTCATTAAATATGATTAGTTAAATATTAACCAGTAACACTGTTTTGCATTGTAATTCTAATGCTAAGTGAGTTGTTCAAAGTATGTAATTTGTTAAAAATCAATATCCTTCAGTTCAGGCTTATCTGGGAACTTTGACTTAAATATTGATCAAGCAAATTTTTGAGAAGTGAATTCACTATTGTTGATACAGTTGCCTGAGTTTCACACAAATATTGTACTATATTATTTTTTTTTAGCAGAATGGCTTTGCAATTGCTACAGTTAACTTGAATATTTTTACATTAACTAAAAAAATTATAATATTAAATTTCTCTTTGTAGCCTTTTTAGACACAGTGTTATTCTTATTTTGGCACTTAGATCCTGACGGTTTGTCAGAAGTCATTTATGTTGTTTTCTATGAAGCATTTTCTGAATCTATTAAATGTTATGATGATGATTTTAAGAATGGATTGATCGTGGAATTTTTCAGTGGTTATCAGGTACTGGTAGTTTTTTTCCTTCTTCCTGAGGCATATTTTGTCCAGACCACCAGGTCTGCATTTCAGTGAGAATCTACTGCTTTTTATCCTAGGAATTATATACATATATACATACATAGAAAATTCAGTACTAGAAATACTATTGTCAAAGCTGCCTTTCTTTGCTCAGTAATAGTAATAATGATACCTTAATTCTGATTGTTGGTATATAAATATGGATAAATTGTTTAAAACACTAGCCTGGAAAGGAGACAAAGAATCTGAGCTGACTGTCCATGGAATTGTATCTGTTTAAGGAAAAATAAAACTGGATCAGACATTTCAGAGTGGTTTTGGCAAAAGCCAAAGTATGTAACCTGCTTTAATTTTTAAACTATGCATTATAAATCTGTCCTGACAAACATGTTTCGTATCCCATAGCTGATACAGTGGAAGCATACTGCATTCTAATTATTTATATGTGTAGCAAGATTAGCTGGACTGGACCTCCCAATATTCAATAATGATAAAGTCTCTGCAAATATGAGACATTTCTGACAACCTGCTTTTGTTTCTATCTTTCTGTCATGATACATGCTAGGTACAGGTTTGGAACTGTTCCTATGTAAGATGACTGAGGATGAAGCTAGATTGGCATTTTTCAGTTGAATTAAAAAAAATATTTTTCCCCATTAAATTAGAGTTATAATGTCACTTGGTGTTTAAAAGCTTATAGGCCTCAGAGTTTGAGTGGATGGGAACTGAGAATCTCTTTAAAGCTGGTATCAGGATGATGCTGAAAAGAAAGTATTGTATTTTTAAGGTTCTGTATAGGTTCTAATCCAGTCCAGTCATTGCCTTACTGCAGTGGCTCTGTTCTATAGTAGCTTTTTTAGCTGTAAAAGTACTTAACATTTGCAGAATTAGCCAGAAAGGATATAGTCATACCCAGAGACATAACTTATAATTGAACTAATGAATGCAGATTTCATTTCACTTTCTTTGTGCTACTGTGGAGGGGAAGTATTCTGGAAGAATCTATGGTAAGCACATAAATGCAATCAGGAAGGAAGCCTTAAAATTCAAGCCCTAGGCAAAACTACTAAATCCTGGAAAAGCTGCTGAACATAGTGAGGACTTTTTTTTTTTGTTTAAAACAGAAGACTAGGAGGTGTTCCCCAGTAACAATTTGTAGGTGGCCTTGAAGGTATCTCTCTATAAAAAATGGTCATTTTGTACAAATATTCTTACAGGATTCAGATTACCTGTCCTAGAAGTTTCTACTGGAAGTACTATTATATTACCATTAAATATCTGCATGCTTTAACAGTAACAGTTTATGATTTTTAGATTGTGTATGTCATTTAATATCCATTCCAATACTTAGATTTAGAGTGGATTTCTATCTTCAGTGCTCATTTAAGATTTCATAACAATGTGGATTTCATTATCTTGTATGTTGAAGCCAATTGACAAATGCAATAGAAATATTTTTTTGAAGGAGATGTAAAATACAGAAATATTTTCTCAAAACCTTTCTCTGTGTTGGTCACTGTTGGGCAGCATTTTCTTTTTAGTTACAGACAGAGAAAATTGTACATAGAAAAAGATCACCCTGAAAAAATTAATTTAGAGAAGGTTTACATATTTCGAAGTTATATATGCACCAAACTCCAAATGGGCCTTTAACGGAAGAGCTGGGTAAACCCACAGTATACTCTGTACTGTGTAACCACTATAAATAGATCATGGATAGAATTAACTGAAATTTAGTCAAACCAGAAAAAAAAAAATCCCAGGAAACTAGGAGACCACTGCTATGGCATAAATTCTGTATCGGCATGAAACTTACGGTGTGGGAGCTGTGCAAAATTCTACTGGAATGAATATTGAAAACCACTGAATAAAGTAAATTATGTATTGCTGCCAGAGTAATTCACAACCTCAACAAAACATATGCAAATATATTAAATTACCAAAATTGGAACAACCACAAAGTAAGGATATTCACCCATGTGCAAAACCAAGCAGAAACAGGAGGGAGGTAGCAAAAACTGTCTTGATTGTCTTTAAGTATATGAACGTAATTATTTCATTTAGCAGGCCTGGATCCCAAGCCTAAAGTTGACCAAGGCATAAAAATTTGCACATTGGAGACAGGAAATAAAGTAATTTTAATCTTATCTGAGAATATTCATAGGGTGATCTTCAAAATTAACATAAGCATTTTTGTAAATTGTTTTTTTTAATTATTTTCAGGTCTAAACCCAAGGAAATGTGCATGGAAGAAATGGACTTTTGAAAATTTTAAGGCTGTTGCAGTATAGTAAAGACGCTACTGCTGACAAACAAGCTAGTGCATCTGCCAGTTCTACAGCAGCAAGTAAGTCTTGTAAATATTTTTAAACACATAATGCACGTTACTTTATGCATTTTGGAATAAAACTTACAGTACATTGAAAAATCTAATTGTCAATAAATTATTATTAATATTTTTAGTTTGTTTTGCACAAAATAAAAAAATCAAAATGTTATAGCCAGTAAAAATGAATTGTGGATTTTTATCAATTCTATAATGCATATCCTCTCAATATACTGATACTTCCATTTGATTAAACCATATTACAAGGTATTTAAAGAAGCTGCTGATACTCCGTCTAGTAGAATCTGGTGGGTTTGATTTGTCAGTTCCTCTCATTCTAACAACTACAGCTGTAGGTACCAATCTTCTCTTACTACTTTTTATATTCCTTCTGCCCCAGCCATAACCAACAACTTTTCCCATGTTTGCCTTTTGTTCCGTGTCCTTTTTTCCATGGGATCACATGCTTTTTCTGAATTTAGGTCATTCCCCAGTCACCAAGGTAGAAAAATCTTATTTTTGTTGCAGAATAATTGAGAGGAAGATATCCTGGAGAAAACTCATAAAAGTGCATCATGGGTGGCATATAAGGCAGTGAATTCTGTGATTTTTTGATTTTCCATTTTCTAGTGTATGTAAAATAGGGTTATTCGTTGCCAGTCTTAAAGATAGGCTGAAGAATGATTTTAGAAGTTTGTTAGTAATGGAATCTACCTGAATGGGAAAAGATATCCCAGCAAATTTTCAAGGCTTCTCACCCCTCTCTGTTCTTCATGCTCCCCAGCCCCTACTATTTTCAGTGATATCACTGACATGTTTTCTCTACAGTTATGTTAAATGCTTAGGAAAAGGTTGTCCCTTGTATCTCTTAACGTTAAGGAGGGAGGTTTGGAACATGTTGTACTCAGGAAATCCTGAATTAGTGAAGTATTGCAGACATGTCAGAGGAAGGGAAGTGTTCTGGCATGTGCCATGATTCCCACAAAGCTTTCTCTTGTAATGTAGATGTAAGAGAACTGCGTGGGTTTTTCCCAGTGGAACAGGCTATCTAAGCAAAGAGGCGAGTTGCTGTTGAGACCTAGTTGAAAGATTTGGTCTCTGCAAATCAATACAGCTTTGCATAATATTTGTATGGGTTGGCTATGCACATCTGTGGCTTAATAAAGTGAACTATCTTACTGTCCTTAGGTATTGCCTGTTAGCTTTCCTGAATAATTTTCCTGTCTTACTTCAGTATTTTAAGTAGAATTACAAAAATGAAATGTGGTTTCTTTAAAGTTGAAAGTCAGTGTTACTCTCATCAAGTTACAGTCTTGAAAGGAAATTCTTGTTTACAGAGTCCATTTTTTGTGTGTTGCTCAGTTTGCAGTACAGTTTTTAGAAACGGAAATGTATGTTTTTGAACGGAGGAACATTTGGGTTTAAAAAATAATATGCTTTCACAAAACCTAAAACCAGTGGAAACTTTTGCATAATTTTTATAAATTCCAATGGTTTTGTTCTGGTTTAATCGTATTTCCTTTTGGGTCTTGGTCATTGTAGTACATTACTAGTGTATGAAAACAAGAGCATGAAACTGAGTAGAAAGTGATTATTTGTGAAGCAGGTTCAGTAAATCACGTCAGCTGTTGATTATAACAACACTTCTGACCTAAGGGCGTCTGTTTTAATGAGTGATTTCTGTAGTCACTGAAGCTATTGTTATCTTGATGTTTCTTTCCAAGAAATAATGACTTGCTTTTTCCTATGACAATAACATAAAAAGGAGAACTCTTACTATTTTAGTTCTTCCTGTTAATACCTTATTCTGTGATCTACCTCATTGCCTCAGGCTTCCAGGACGCTCACAATTCTGTTCAGTAATTACTTGTTCTTTTTCATGACCAGGGAGAAGTTAGTTGTTTGTCCAGATGTACCTTGGTGCATAGTTTTCAGTGAAATCAATAGGCATAGGATGCATAGGCAAGTTAGCTCTCATATTGACATGTCCTGTCATACACAAGAATTGAGTGTACATGGTTTTCAAATGTTCTCTTTCCTCTAAATGTATCTTCCAGTGCTCCTGTACTGTGCAATAATATCCTAGTAGCTCATATAGACATAAACAGACTAAACTTATTAGGTAGC
>JAVJGJ010000060.1:14939765-14958827 GCA_035590215.1 Microhierax caerulescens
AGCTGAAAGACAGGAGGTTCCATCTGAACATCAGGAAACACTTTTTTACTGTGAGGGTTACTGAGCACTGGCACAGGTTGTGCAGAGAGGTTGTGGAGTCTCTCTCCTCAGATATATTAAGTCTGGACATGGTCTTGGGCAACTGGCTTTAGGCAGCCCTGCTTGAGCAGGGGGCTTGGATCAGACGACCTCCACAGATCCCTTCCAACCTCAACCGTTCTGTGATGCTGTGAAAAAACTGAGACACAATTTCTTTTAAATTAAGGTAGGACAATGTAACATCTTTGGCTGGGGTTCTTCCCTTCAGGGAGAGGGATATAGGCTAGAAGCAGTGCCTTTGCTGCTGTATAAACCCAGAAATATATAAATAAGATATTACATAAGGATTCGCATGAGTTATTCAGTTAATATCACACCATAGATATGTCACTCCGTTGTTGGCACATGGTTAGAAAACAGAGGTGCAAACCAATGAAGACTGGTCTGTAGAATGAGCCATTTTCAGTGTCTGCCTTGCAAAGCTAGAAAAAGATTGGTTTGTGATTTAGTCTTAAAAAATTCTGATCATCCAGATGTCACAAATGTTTCCTAATTTCACAGATTGTATTAGCTCCAGAAAGAGCTTAGTCTGCAGAGGACTGAGCTTAAAACTAACCAGCGTAACAACTCAAACATGGGGAAGCTGTTGATATATGTAAAGTGAACTTGTAATGAGTTTCTCAAAGCCGTCTGGGTACTAGGTAAGGCAGATACCTGCTTTTCTCATGTAGGAAGCACACTAGACATCTACTTCCTATTAAAATCTCTTGAACTTTGGCAGCCTACTTAACCTGACACCTTCAAGTTCTCACTAGGTACCAATATTCACTTTTTAGGTACCTGGTATCCTTTAAGATCTGTACTTCATTGAGGAATCGTCAGTGTTCAGATCATCAACTGTCTTTGCTAAAACACTGTTTTAGGTATGATCTTAAAAGTAAGGTTTTCTATTTGGTATTGGACTTCAGTCTGAAAACACTGTAACATTTGTGTGGCAAGTTTATCCATCTTCATTCTAATTTCTCTGACCTGGTTAGCACTGAAGAAAAAGAATTTATTCTCATGAGGTCGTAATTTCCTCTGAATTGAGTTCTTTTTTCCCCTCTCTGTGTTAAGAGTCAAACTTTTCAAGTGTCAGGCCTCTAAATAAAAGAGCTCTCTTAATGAAACAACCAATCCTAGTAAGCTAGGACCAGCTTTCCAAACAGAATTGAAGAAAATCTCTTTTTCACATCTGAAATGCAAGCAGCTATGGAATTAGTGTCTGGAATGCTCAAGATTTACAAGCTAGCTTTCCTCAGCCAGGTATTGTGACAGTATCTGCAGAGCTCAAGTTTTAGCACTTGGTAATTTTAATAATATATGAAAAATTTTTGCAAATTTTTATAAAATTTTGCAATTGTATTTTTGTAAGACTGGCTTTAAATGTATGGTGTTAAAAAGCTTTTTTAGAAATTTTGCAGTGTGAATATCATTAAAGTTAATATAAATGTCATGTTGAAAACCTTTAATATTTTCCCATCAGAGTTTCTGCTTTAAGGACAGTCCTCATCTTCAAAATTATTCTACTAACAGCACAGAGTAGTTAGCTTTTTTTTCTGCTGCTAAGTTTAACTTCTCCCATTTTAAGTAAACATGTGACTTAAGTAACTGTTACCTTTAAAAATCATCCAATGATGTAAACAGTTGAAGTTACTTTTTGCTGTTGTTATTAAATGCTAGTTTAAAAAAAGTGTATTAGTTCTAAGTGTGGGTCTCAACGCTGATGACAGCTGGTTCCCTAATGTGGGGAAAATCATCTAACCTGTCACTTTCATTTTCTACATGGGTTAAAAATTATGAAATTATTATGTTTTTATAAAAGTTAGTATTGAGTTAGATTGCACAGGCTTATTGAAATATTTAGACTACTCGGAATACTGATGTTGAGTACAGTGAAATACTGTTGTTCTCTTATTACTTTATTGATTTAACATTAACTTACATTTTCAGCTCATTCAAAATGAATTTACATTTTTTCTTCAAAAAGTAATTTAAAACACAGACAAGTGTATTTTAATAATTACTTGATTAATCATTTAGTAATCTGATTATTACAGATGCTATACACAGTAGTGTTTCAAAGTACTTGAAACAGAACTAAAAGTGAGACCATACTGTACTATATCATGTCTTTTAAAGGTCATGGAAATTGTCCAGTTGTCAGTTTTTATTGTGTTATGGCATGTATTTACACCATTTTTCATACCTTTAATGACATACAAGTTATAGATAAACTGTGAGGTAAATGTGTAATTATCCTCCTAACCTGGAGAATGTGTTTTGTGTAATTGTTTCAAGAGGTTGAACTGCACTCTTAAGTGGCTGTTTTGAGAAAAATAACTTTTGTATGAAATTGTAGACTCATTTGGGTTGGAAGACTGCTGCAAGTCTCTTGTCCAATCCTCTGCGCCATGTAGGGCCTACACAGATTTTTGACTAATATGCATAGGGCTTTGTCCTGTCAGGTCTTGAAAACTGCTGAGAATGGAGATTCTGCAGTCTTTTGTAAGATTCCCCAGATGAGATAACTAATTTCTGTGTCACAGAGTATTTATCAGCAGTAATACAAAGGATAAGTAAGTAAATAGAACCTTGTTAATGAAATTTAGAGCCTGCATAATGGAGCAGTTTCTGTGAAATGTGGATGGTTATTGAAGGTGGCTAAATAGAATGGCTATTTAAACCCAGGAACTTATCTTTCAGTTCTAAACTACAGTCTAGTTACACTTTGTAGTATCTGTGGTAATCAAAGAAAAAAGCTAGATGGAAGCCAATGCATCTGAAGGAAAACCAAAGAAATTACAATTGAGAGTGGCTTTTATAGCCCACTTTGGGTTTTCTTCAGCCTTCAGCCTTATAAAGGTTAGTAATGAGCCATATCCAGAGAGGTGTATCTTTCTTCTCATATGAACATTTTTTCCTCCCACATGATATATTGAATGATTGTTATTAATATTAGATTGTGGTGTAATTGATATAAAAGGCTTTTGTGAGGATTTCTGACATCTATTTGAATAATACCTGTTGAAATCTAATAGATTCTTTTTTTATATCCTTATCGTTTAATAGTTTGCTACTGTAGATCATCACTATAAATTTTCTGATTATTATTCTCCATTTTAGCACTAAACTGATTTTTTTAGAGACACCTGAAAAGAAATATATTTTATTTCAGAAGAGATTTTCTAAGTTGAAAATTGCTCAGCTGGGTTGATCTGATCTTACTTTTCTGTTCACTTTTCCCATTATGTACTGGAATAGACCTTTAAGTCTGACTATTAAAATTCCAGAAGAAATTAAAGAGAAAGCATAAAAGAAAGCCAAAATACTGATTTATCTCAAATACAGCTCCTCCACTGAGTCAACATAAGGAAGGTGTTGCAACATGTAAGGCCATATGACTGTGCCACTGAAGGATTCTATCATTTGCACTCAGGTGTCTTTTTGCAAACCATTTGCTCACAGGATGGATTTCAGATATGATAGCTGTAAAACATAAAGCAGCTTTGGCTTACCTGATAATGGTGGTAATATAGTGATCCATTAGATAAACACATAATTACTATTGGGGTTCAGGAATTGTTTGATTGTATTCCTATATTCTTGAATTACATAACCAAATATGTTTAGAAGAGGTTGTCTGTATCTGGATTTAATTTTAAGCTTTTTTTTGCACGTATATTCATATATTAATGAGCATATTCACAATTTAATTCAAACTTCAGTAAAGGTTTTAAGCCCAAACAGTCTTAGTGGGATTTTGTTCTTTTAATTTTTATTTCAAATCTTTAACTAACCTAGTTTAGACCTAGAAACTTTTGCTAGTATGTTAACGTTGATCATGAGAGTGAACTTTGTTTCCATGTTTGTATATTCACAGAAAGTCGTGCAGACAGTTATCAGCAAAACCATTTCTTTGATAGTACAGTCTATTGTGTTCAGTGAACAAGTAATAGATAAACTAGCAAAAGCTCAGTGAAGGGTTACTGGTATAGCTGTATTTACAATTTTTTCTGCATAGACCCATTTATATCTACACTTTGATGTTTGATAATAGCAAGGCAAAACCCATAAATGATTTCCAAATAGTATTTGTTAAACATGTATTTTTTTTTAAAAAGGAATACTTGTTAAAGAGTCTTGTGGCTATTTTCTTTGAGTACTGCTAAAAAGAAAGTGTCTCATGTAGGAAGAAATGATTGACTCTAGACACTTGTAATGAAAAGTAGAGCATTTAAGACCATTAGTAATTAACTCCATCTCAGCCATCTAGCAGCTGTGGTAGCTAATTTTGGGGGGCTCTTTGTCTAAGCACAGTTATCCCAGTACTGAGAAGACTTGTAGGCAAACTGAACAGAAAGAAATGGTATCATGCATTAGTCGTGCAGGGCTTAGTTGAACACTTTAATTGATAGAAAATTAATATGTCTTTTCTTCATCAGGTCACATTGATTTTAGCTGAAGTTTCGAACTAGTCATACAGGCTCTTACATATTTCTGTATCTGTGAGTATAGGTTCTACCATCTGAGGATTAGTTCCAGTACCTGCTAGAACTGTTACCTTCTTTTACCTGGTGTAACTGTGCATGCTGGTAATGTAATCAGCAAGAGTATGTGGCAAAGATTTTTTACATTTTTGCGTTGTTTCTTTTGAGATGTCCATTGTGCGATTTGCTGCAGGCTGTCATTTTTGTCTGCCATCCAATGTATGTTGGCAAAAGGGCTGTGTACTAGTCTTTGTGTCTGGTCACAGAAAAAAATTCATGCATCTCAGCCAGACCATTTTGTTATTCCTTTAGAATTAAAAGCATATGAAACAGATGCAGCTTAATAAGTATTTTTTTTTTATAAATAACATTTAAATAACTTAGAACAATAAAGTTCAAATACAACTTAAAATAAAGTTTAATGCTGTAAGAACAGAAAAAGCATGTATAAGGATGGAGAAACAATATTGAAAGCTGTATGCCCTAACAGGAATTATACAAAAGATAGGATATGTTACATAAAAAACCTTAGTATGTCTGGATTTTGCTTCATCGTTATATAAAATGTTAATTTGTGAAAAGTGAGATGAAGTACATTATTTATTCCTATTCTTATTTTACATACACTATTTGAAACATCTTTTAGAGCAGCATTTGGTATTTGTTTCATTAATAGATAGGAACATTTTGTGTTAGAGTAAACTTAATTTTTCCAAACTAACTCTTTTATCTGAATACAACAATAAACATTTACAAGATTATATTTTTTTTCTGATCATATAGTTTATGTATAGGATATCAGTTTCTTGGGGGAAGTATTTAAAATACTGCTCAGCCTCCACATTTACTATTGACTTGATAATCTGACAACTCATTCCAGCAGCCTTAAAGTCTGACATATTTTACACAACATTATCATCTGCTTATTATTATTATAGCAGCCATATTTAAGAAGCAGATAGGATTTTTTAAATAAAATATTATCAGATAATCAAGTAATGACTTATTCTTCAGGGTAAATTAATTTAAGAAACTACCCAGTTACAATGACTAAGATAATGATTGTACAACTCTTTAGAATTTTTTACAACTTTTAGTTAGTAAATCTGGTTTTGTGTATATTTTCAATTTTTTTTCATGTAGTCTCTTAAAAATAAACATAAATGCGCAAGTCCAGCTTGTTCAGTTTCTCAGTAGTATTCCAGCCTCTCTTGATATCTTGTCAAACAGTCGTCTTAAAAATAATCTTCCTGCTGGAACTAGTTCTTTATAGATCATTCATGATTAGGATATTGCCAGAGGAAGAAAGTGGGATGCTCTATGTTCTTTCTTTGTTTTTTTACCTTTCATGGGGACCCCTTTGTGGTTTAATGTAACAAACATCTCCTTTCCTTTGTGTGTCCATTTTGCAGAAGCATATGTATTATAATGGTTTTCTTCAATCAGTTCTATGAAGTTGCAGTCCTCATTGCATACTTTCTGTTGAGAGTAAATAATAAAATAGACTAAAATAAGTACAAGTGTTTTTTCAAATACTTAGATTAGGGAAGATGAGAGAAGAATATGAATTATAAACCCCACATATTATTACTCTCTGAAATAAATAAACAAGACTTCTGAAATGTGGGTATTGAATATTTGAGCTTTGTCTATTCCCCCTTAGTATTCCACATTTTTAGAAAGTACCTAAGCTCTAATCACTGAGTTTATTAAATGGACATGAAAGTCTAGTATGGCATGTATGGAATAAGTACAGGATACATTTTAGTTTGTTAGGAATCTATTTTATAAAAAAATATACAGATGCTCCATCTAAACACGTATCATTAAGATTGTACATGATGGTCGTACACACAAGAGAAGTTTGCATCCATACCTTTCCATAGAGCCTTCCTGACTTGTTCATTGCCAGAAAATATTCACTTTCCACTCCTTTGATTGCCACTATTCCAACTGCCACTGTTCGGATTTCTAGAATACCTGCAAAGGCACAGAGTAAGGGTTGTAAAATGGTTGGGTTTTCTCCAGTCAACTCAAAAGGTTTAGTTGAATTAATATTCTGTAATACTTCTGAGTTTATTGAAAATCTGCAGCAGTCATTCTTAGAAAACAGAAAAAATATGTATTCATGTGAAGAAAGGGCTAGACTTCAACAGTCATCTCTATGTGATCATGTCTGCACACCACCACTTAAAAATTGTATGGTGGTAATTTTTAAGTATATACTGAAGTCGTGATGTTAATATAAGTATTTTTTTCTATTTCAAAGAATCAGCATATCTTAGAATTTACCAGGCTCAGGGTTTCATTTGGAAGAATTATGTACATAGCCATCAAGGTTCACAGAATTTGTGTAAAGCCTTTATTTTGAAGACTTGTGTAGCAGTATCATCTCCTTGAAAGAGTGTAAACCTTAGAACTTGTGAGTGATAGAAAACAGACCACAGTGTCTTAAATAAGATAAAGTATTTGCTTGACCCTGGTGTGCTTTTATGACTGATCGGAGCTGCAAAGATGTGTATACTTGAAAATCATTAAAAGCTGCACTGAGAACTTATCTATTCAAAACCAGAAAACATGTAGTGTTGTTTTCTATAAATTTATTTTCATCTTGCTGAAGTGTATCTGCAATAGCTTTTGGTACACTATGATACATTTAAGTTACCTGCAACATAAAAAATATTCTTATGTTAAAAACCCCAACATACTGAACGAAGGCAAGAGGATGGTGCAAGTTATTAAGGAACACCAGGTTGTTTTCAAGCTTAAGTAGTATTGTTGTTTTCAGCAATAGTTTACAGTTATATTTCTCAGTTTGAGCTGTTTTCTTCCCTATTGAGTCACCTACATAACTGTGTACAGCAGCATCTGTATTGTGACTCGTTCTTCAAAACGGGGTCTTTCAAAGCCAGCCAACTCCAGGCAAATGTCAATAGCTAAGCAGAGGGGAGACCAGTGAGGGTGGGGGACAGAGGCTTGTGTTAGATTGTCACCTGGAAGATGACTTTCTTCTTGAAGAACAAAACATTTCCTGTTTTTTCTCTTTCAAGTTCATACTGACTCTTCACAGCCACCACACATGATAATTTTTTTTCACTAATTAGGTTTTTTTTTAAGAAAGGCATTACACATCTATGATCTTTTTCCTTCCCTATACTTTTTTTATATCCTGATGTCCTTTACTTTCTCTACTGTTCTGTCTTGCTTTCCTCCTTGATATTACCAAGTAGATTTACTGGTAAATCTGTTACCTCTTCTCATGGTGTATGTCTTGCTGGGCATTAATCTCTGAACATATACTTTGTACTTCTCTGTAATGCTAAGCCATTTTTAAGTAAAGCTTTTAGAATTCTTTGACAAGTTTCACTCTTCTGCAGGCCTAGCAACTGTTCTTACAAAGGGCAATTTCTAACTGAAACTTAGAAAAATTATATTAACTTTCATTTAAATTTCACTTTAGAAAAACCACAGTGAGGCTGAAAAACAGATGAACATCTGCATCTAGCCAAACAAAGAACGTAACAGTGGAAGGGATCTCTGGGTCATCAAGTCCAGTGCTCTGCTAGCCTGGGAATTGCATCAGATAATTCTCTTTTCATAAACTTTGCCAATACTAAATTGGAGTTGTTATTTCTTTGCCCCCAGTGTTTCCGCCGAAGGCTGTTCCAGAGTATGATTTATTTTAATGGCTAGAGAGTCTGTAATAATTTGCAATCTGCATTTTTTCAGCGACAGCTTATATCCATTTGTTCTTTTGCCTGTGCTGGCCATTAACTTAAGCAGAGGTTTTTTTGTAAATCTGTGTTTGAGCTTTCTATTTACACAGAATTAAAAAAAAGGAAAGATTCAAAATTACTTTTTAAAACAATAGGAGTTGAGATTTCCTTGAGTAAGCTGATGTTGGCTGAAGTTACAGTAGTAAGAAATACTACTACTTTTAAAAAGGAAATGCCAAAAGGTTTTGTCCAAGGCAATAGTACTATTAGAAGTTTTAAATTATTTTTTAGCCTGTTTTTTTTTTTTCTGAGGTAGATGGTGACATTCATACTAACTTAATTATGTGGAAACTTTACACTATCCATATAGAACTTCTTATAGGACAGAAATGGGGGATGCAAATATATGTTATAAGCCTCCTGTATAGCAAATCTGAATGACAAAATTAAATGTTATCTATCAAAGTTATATTCTACTTATAATTTACAAGGGCACTACGTGTAACAGATTTATTCAGATCTTTACATGGTTTTTCATCTTTGTTAAAATCCCATTGTGTATAAAAAGCAATTCATTTTAATTAAAGACAGACAATTTGAGATTCATATTGTTATGCATATTCAGTGCTGTTTTTATATTATTATGTGCTTTTTACAATTTTAAGCAATTATGTACTCCCAAAATTAGGGCTAGCTCTCACAAAAATAGTATTTGACACCCTGACTCAGAGGTGATGTGAAATTAAAAGAACATTGTAGGTCTTTGAATAACACTTTTCTAAAGATGCTCTGTCTGTGCCTCTCTCCATAAAGCTTAGAGAGGGAAAACCACATGAACTCTCCAATAGCTATGCCACATGAAAAATGTTGTAATAATAGCAGTGTCAAAGAGAAAGAAAAAAGACCAACAGAGAGTTTGGTGGAAAGAGTGCTTGTGTATTCTTGATTCTTTGCTCAGAACATGTCTATCTCAGAAATAAATGGCCTGTCATAAACTGCATGTGCTTTTTTCTCTGTTACCAGTTCTAGATCATGCCTCAACTGTTCTGTGTCTTAATGTATTCCCAAAGCAGAAACAAAACATGAATTTTCCTATGTGATGTAGGTCTCTGAGGCAGTATCTCACATGCTCTTTTTTATTGGATGTGCAAGTGATTCCTTAGTGAGTTCCTCTCTGTTTTATGGTGTACAACACAAGTTCCTTAAGCAAAAAGACAGCATACTGTAAGCTTCTGTTTCTTCTGCCGGCTGTGCCTCATTAATTCTTCTGTTCATTTCAGAAATGTAGTATTGCTGCAATTCATCAATTTTTTCTTTAAATTAAGTAAATTATATAGGAAATGGAAACACAATTTTAGCAAACTGGGAAAAGACTCTACTGTGTAGTTATAACCGTGGTAGCTGATTTTAGCAGAGAATTTGATTTATGATCATTCTGTATATAGTCTTTTGTATGCAACTCCTTCTTAATTACACAATGCCATGTACATACATGAATTTTAAATTTCTTCCTTTATGTACAGAAACTATGGAAAGAGACTGTTAAGGTTCAGCAATTTCACACTGGAAGTTTATTAGTTTATCAGTGTCAGCATTGCAGTTGTATCGCATGCTTAAGAGCAGGAAGAATGACTTTCAAGTAATACTCAGTTTAATGCAGACAGATTTCAGCCCTTTATCTGTTTTGCAAGGTGCTTCTGAACATAGAAGATTTCTGAGGTGACCCGCTTTTTCCTGCACATCTATTATGTGCTGCATAATTCTCAAAGCACAAATTCTTGGACAAACTAGTTAATGGAATCTTTAATACTTCTAATGTCACTGTGAAAACATTTAAAGTACTTTACTGGGTTTTAATACTCCACTTGATATATAAGCACTCAGCACAAACTCTGAGGCTAAAGACACATGTAGATTATGGAAATCACTGTCTCTTCTAGTCATCATTTTATATTTTATATTTAGATAGAAAAATTAACTTTTATGTTGCATCATAATTATAACACAAAAGCAGGAAATTCCTGAAGGATATACCAAATAATAAAATAATAAATCCATAAAATACAGAAAGTAAGTTGTATTTTTCCCTCTTAGTTTAATTTCCTTTCAGTACCTCTATTAAGTCAAGATATCACATTATATTGCACTATATCCATGCTAGTCATATTGGTCTGTCTTTATTTTGTATGTGTTCCTGGTACTCGATCTCTGTAAAAGCAGTTTCATAATGGCAAATAGACAGTAGGATGTGGTGTTGCAGTTGGGAACCTAATTCATCAGTAGGTGTCAAGAGGTAATAAAATTGTTCAACCAGAATTTTGGCCAACTGCAGGTATTTCCTATTTCTTCTATACTTTCTGTAATGATCTGCTACCGGCAATTCTTGCCAACAGGATGCTGGGCTAAATTACATTTGGATCTGAGCTGATACGGTTGTCCTTATGCTCTTAGTGTATCTGGTTTGGTATACGGTTGTGACTGTTCCATTCAGCCAAGTCTGTGAATGTGATCTTTTTAGTTAATTTGTTGGGTTTTTTTTTTTTAAAAAAATACAACTCTTCTTTTTTCTCTTTCATTTTGAAATTCTGCATCATTGCAATGTCTTTAATAATACTAGCCAGGAGCAACATTTGATGTACTGGAAAGTAATCCAATAATCTCATTTTTCTATAAATGCAGGAAGGGCTTTGCATCTGAATAATTGATGATATGAAAATCAACAACAAAACAGTAATGTAGTCTAAAGTTTAGCTTTATAAGGATGATAAGCTGACTTAAGCAAAACTTGTGAAAGCTGAAGAGTGTCTTTTTGGGTATACCATTTTTTACTGCCTTTAAGACAAGAACTGAATTAAAATGTGCTAGTTTCATTGCTTCTCTACTGTGAACCTAAGTGTAGCTGAGCTTCAGTGTTCCTGCTAAGTCTTGCTAGCTGGTTCACTGGAAAGAGGTAAATCTCTGTATCCATAGAAAAATGGTAATAGAAGTAAACCTACTATGTTAAATTGTGTTTGTAGGTCATTTTATACATAAAAGCAAAAATTCTGTCCTCATTAAAGTGAATAGTAAGATTTCAGCTAACTCAGTAAAGCCAGGGTTTTATCCCTAAGGTAGTTCCTTCAGTGAGGCAGGAGAGGCGTAGTAAACCAATACCTTTCCAAAAAACAAACCACACAGAAATACAGAAAAATGCTGAACAGGCACAGGTGTGAGATTTGTCTGTGCCCGTTTCTAAGTGTTAGTGTAGCACCAGATACTTCAGAGAAGTTATAAAGAACTAAAATCTACAGTCAGAAATTCCTTGTGTTGTATTAGCAAGTCCATTCTTATGTGCTTCCCTTTGAAGTAAAAAGTTCCAATCCTTTCAATCTCTATTAATGAAAAGGCAAAAGTTACCCAGCTAGGATGGGAAAGAGAAGATTGTTATATGTAGATTGTTTCATTTAAATACTCTTTCAATACTTTAATAACCAAAATGACTTTAAAGACATGCTTAAACTGATAAGATGCTGCCAATGAGAAGTTCAGGCAGCCAAACTTCAACAAGGTCTTAAACATCCTTTATGTTTAAAAATGAAAATGTAAACCCTGTTTTTCAGTTACTTTATCTAATGCATCCACATAAAATTTCAGAGGTTGAAGAGAAGACTTGAATATACCACAAAGTAACTAAAAACAAAATCAGATTAAAGCCAGAAAGAGGAAAAAAAAACCCTGAAAATGGGCATACAAAATTGAAAACAACTGTAATTTCTATAAAATCAACATGAAATTCCAAACAATTTTATATGGTTGCATGGTCAGTGTATCAAATGTAGCTTAAAATGCCTGTAGTGAATGAAGTTTCCTACAGAGCTGGAATTCTGTCCGGTGTACATGAAAGAGAGCTGAAAGAGGCTGTAGTTTCTCTTTAGAAGATGACAGCTATGTCTTTTTAACCACTTGGTGCAAATAACACACAGTTGATATAAAGTCCAGTAGAAAAAATACAAAGAAAACAAACAACCCTTTAAGTTGACACAACAGTTTTAGTGGGTGAAATATATTTCAGTTTTTGGAGACAATTTACATAATAAATGAGGTGAGTTTCCTAGCATTCTGGTCTGAATGATGATCGCTCAGTACTTTACAAGTAGACACTTTTATGTCTGGACTTAATCCATGACTATGGCCTGGAAAACAGGACAGTACCTCAGGCTGGAAATTTACATAGAAAAAATTGTCACTTAGCCAACTTGAATAGTCTTTTGTGAGATAATTCTTTCCTCACAAGTGGTATTTGATAATCTTGTTTTTAATCACTGATGTTAAGTATAATTTTCTGATTTAATTAATATTTTTCACATTAGTATTTCATCATCTTTGTATTTCTTAAACATTTTTTTTGCTTCTACAACACAATAATACCTACATTTTGTTTTAAAAAATCTTTGCTTTTATTGCTACACAATCTGTTTACAGTATAATCTATTTTATTATATTATTATTACATTATAATATTTTTTAATATTAGTTTAATATAATTTAAATAATTTCTAATTCTGTGCAGCCATAGCTGAAAAGGCAGAGGTTTTTTTGTTTGCCCATAATATCCTCTAATAACAATATCCTGTCTATAACAAGGTAGTGAGAGTCTTGTGATTCAGCAAAATCAGGGCATTTTGTCTTTAATCATTTTGCAGCCAAGAGGCTGAAAGAGCAATTGTAATTCTTGCTCCTGAGAGGAAAGCAGTAAGTGCAGCGCATTACTGAAGATCCAGCATCTGGTAACAACCTGTCCAGTACGTCTTTGGAAGAGAAGAGAGAGCTGAACCACTGAGCTAGGTATTTTCACACGCTAGGGAACTGCCCTTACATGTTGGCTGATAGGGTTGCTAAGGAAGATTTAGTAAGAGATTTTCAAGTACACATTGTGTTCAGTCCTTCATCATCTGGCTCTTTTTCCAAACATTTCACATATTGCCAATGTCCCCCCAATATCTATCACGTAATGTTTCTGGTCACATAACGTTTCTGGTCACTGCTCCTTGATTTGTTAGTATCAGAGTTTCTGTAGACATTAATTCAAAGACACATTTTGGCATCCATTCCATTTTTCAACAAGGCCAGCAGCAATTTCATCCCAGTATTTTTCGGTTCTGTCAGGTATGTTATAAGAAAATGTCTAAGGGTAACATAAAAATTGCTAAGAAGACTTCTGTAGTCTTCTAAATGCTGGAAAGAAGGGAAAAAGAAGAAAAGCAAAAGTATGGGTTTTAAAGAAAGAAGAGCAAAAGCAAATGTCCAGAAGCTAGTTGTTATTTTACATTCTTATTTCCTTTAAAAATTATAACTAACAGACAATATGATTGATGACAATAACAACTAATACTGATTTTTAAAATATGCTAAATACTGAACAATACCAAATGTATGATGTTTACAGCACTTTAATTCCTGAGGTCGCTCTGTGCACTGAAGTTGAAAAAAGAGCCTGTTGCTGATTTTTAGGGGTAGGGAGGCTGGCACTGACGGTTAAGCACTTGTGAGGAGTATATTTGTGAAACACCCTTTCCTAGGCGGGATTGTCTTAAGGTAAAGCATGTGGAATCTCAAATAGGGAAAGACAGGGCAGAAAAAATTTGGTTGGAGAGTAAGTCAAAACAAAATGAAACTTCTAAATTTCACTAACTTGTGTTTCTAATTGATTAAATTTGGAGCACATATTTATGAATTCAGGTTTGAATTATGAATCTTTGGCCAAGAAAAATATCCTTGTCATTATTTATAAGACAGTAGTTTAATGGTATTCAATATAATTTGCGGTTTTGTTCTGGGATTTAACGAGTTAATGTTTGTGCCTCTTAAAGCAAGAAAATCACGGTGGTCAATCCTACAGTGATATTGGAGAACTCATGGTGTTATCAGCGCATGTGTGCATTTGGTGAGCCAACACAGCAAATACATTTATTAGTTGTCTTATTACACTGGAAATGCTTTTCCAGAGGAGTCTATCAGTATTTGCTTTCTGAAAGTAAATTAATACTTTCATTGGATAGTTTTGTAAGTCATTGGTTTCAGGAAACATTACCCATTTCTATCTCTTTTAAAAAATAGTGTGTATATGGTGAACTATTTGTTTGTGTTTGTTATTTTGATTCTTAATAATATCTTTTTAATGGATGCATCTTAAAATTCATTTTTAGGCAGAGCAATTTGCGTGCTTCTTCTCTATCAAATATAAAATCTAATGGTAAAAAATCTACTGCCAATAAAGGTATTAATTTAAGAGATACTGTAATATGATTTAATTCTTTTTTTTTACCCTTCCTTGTTATAAAATTACAATAGATAGAAAGTAGAATTTGCATTTGTATTTTGTCCTTAGCCAGAGTGAAAGTGTTTCCCAGATGGTACATCATATAACTTATGTTCATAAGCTGTGTAAGCAGAAATACCTATACAAGTATATGTTACAATGGTTTTCAAGGTAAAAATGAGATTGTCTCCACCCCAGGAATTTTCTGTCTATGGATATGATTTTAATAAATAATCAGTTACGGTAACAGAAAATGAACTGGTACCTACATTCACTATCACTTTTTTTTTTAACTGTCATATATTTGCTTTTCTTTATGATACCCAGAATTTGGATTTATGGCATAAACATGTATAAAATATGCTGTTCTTTACAGCGTGGGGCAATATGAAAGGCTAAAAAAGCTTTTCTTTAGAGGCTTTGTGCTGTATTCATGTGTGCATTTGCTGTGCATGTGTAGACTATATGAAGCACTGCAGATAGAATATGACTGTAAAAGTGATCTGCACATAAACAATGGATCCGTCAAGGATTTTCAGTAGAACAGTTGAAGCTACTGCTTCAATGAGGTGCCAGACATCTGGATATCATGGACAAATATTCAAAGCACTCAAAACTCCTGGTTTTGTCCCATGTGTAATTTCCAAGCAGGAAAAACTGTAGCTGTCTGAGGAAACATGAATAATGATAGAGAAATATTCCTTGAGGGCTTAATATAGCATATCATTCAAGCATCCTCAAGTAGTGTCTGTGTGCAGAACGTCTGATCAAGTATAAATAGCCGATGTTTATTACTTTTTTACAATTCATTGGGCACAAAAGCTACTGTATTAAAAAAAATCAAATATTTGCTAAATGGAAGTCCATCAAAGTATTTTTTGTACTTCAGTGGATTTTCATTTGTTGATCATTTGAAAGATTCCTTACTTGACATTAAATTATCCATAAGTTTCTAGACTGTTTGCCAATCCTACAAACTGATTAATACATGCATTGCTAGATAGAACAAATTTGCAATAAACAATTGGAATTTGAGCCATGTTAAGGTTTCTGAAAGAAACCAACTTGATAGAAGCTAACTTGGTAACTCTGTGAAGATAGTATAAAAAATGCAAGATGAGAACCAAACAGAAGAGAGATGATACAACAGGGGGGGGAAAGGACTGCTTACAAATGCTGTTATTTTACTTACGAGATCTGTTTTTTGCATGTGTACTTGGACTTGGGGGTGTTTACCTTTATGACAGAAGGAAGGAGTAAGCTGAGTTCCACTCTTTTTAGCATGGGTTTGCATGCATCATCAAATGTATATTCTGGCCTTGTGGATATGTATTACTGGTACCACAGCACGAAAAGAAGAGCCTGGTTTGAACTTCCAGTCTGATGTTAAGGAACCTTCCTTTTTACTTAAAAAATTACGACATTTGATCTGCAGTGGGAAATACTGAAAACCATAATAACTTTTCTAGTTATTTTTCAACGTGAATAAATGTAAAGCAGTGCCAGTCAGTTTACAACCCTCAGTAAAGCTTACCTCCACTAATTGCCATAGTGAGTATTTCAGTGACCATATTGCAATGGACTATTGCTGAAGAGAAATAGGTTAGAATTTCTGAGTATTTTTCCTTATTGTACAACCTGTTTGGCCTCAGTTCTATAGTAACTCTGATAATGATGGTGAGTTAGATAGGCTTGTAAATCAAATGCTTTGTTCTTAATTGAAAATGGTAGTGCCATAAGAATTGGTCTAGGATATTCTGAATCTAAATTGCCTTCTCTCCTCTGTGTATGTCTCTTTGGATCATTAGCACTTTGGACCACTGTCTTTCCAATATTTCTCTTGATTTCATCTTCAATCCCCAAAGGGTGTGACATTTTTCACTGAAGGAGATTGTAAAACTATGGAACTTCTCCCTTTAGAAGGTCTGACTTGTGAATAGCAGTAAATACTAATGACTGAATAACATGAGGCCCCAGGCACTCATTCACTTGTGAATTTCTCATTAAACTTATTTGAACCCTTCACTTCGCTGATCTCCACTGTGCATTTCATATAAATATTTTCTTGATCAGCCTCTTATACTACACGTAGTCATTTATCATTTTTGAAGGAAACTATATTTCCCTCCAATAAAAATTGCCTTGGAGCTAAACATATGGTTATAATGAAAAATGGTATTATTTTTTAGAATTAATAGTGTCATGTAAAATCCAAGTCTTAATCCTCAGTCTGAACAAGTACTCTCTTATTACAGCATTAGTAATTTACTGATATTAAAAATGGGGAAAAAGAGTGGAATGATTGCTTACAAAATATAATTGTTTCCAAGCAGTAAGAAAATAAATGGTTTAATAGTTTAGAGCTAAAGTTGTACAACAAATACTTTCCCTACAGCTCAGATGAAGGATATTTCTAGTATTTAAATCTTTTGTGCCAATTTCACCAGAATAAATGATCTTTTCAAGCTTTGCAGACTTTTAGAATCTAGTTTCAAAATAACAAAAGTAAATGTAAAATGCTGCTAATTAACCTTTTCACAGCAAAATGAGATACATCCATTTAGTGGTGTAGAACTTCCCAAATTTAGAGTTTCAGTGCCTACAGCTATCTTGATTTTCTAAGACTTTTTCTTACGTTTTTCTGAGGAAAACAGGAGTGCATATTCACATACCTTTTTATTACCTGATTTGTGTTCTGAAGAATTTCAATGTCATGTGGTATTATGGCTTATCACCTGTATAAGCTGGCTGCAGGCAGTTGCAAAGATGGTACAAATACAGCACGGCACTGTGTGCTGGTCTTGCTCAGTTAAAGAGGGTAAAACCACATTGAAGACAGAACCTGCTCCTTTTTATATGAAGTATTCCCTCACTTTCAAGGTCTAGTTGTTTTGTTCTGTATATTATACTGTCTCTAGCCATTCCTGTGGCAGCTTTTCTGGTCCCTGAAACAGGCTTGACAGAAGGAATAGCAGAGCTGTATTCTGGGGACAAACTGAATCTAAGAACTGCCTTCCTGTTCTTCCAGGATAATTTAGAATTACACATTGTTGAGAGACATTAGTAAAAGCCATTAAATGGTCATAGAATGATCATAATGACATTCTTGGTGCTGAAAACTGCATATCAGTTTAAATATAAAGCAAAATGCGTTGTTAATAGTGAAAATATTCCCAGATGTAGCTAATAATGGAATTCTCCAAGTAAGATTCAGAAAAGCAGATGCATAAAAAAGGAGGTGGCTGCAGTATTCCAGAGCTTGAATGTATACTTAGGAGTCTCTGGCATAGAAGCAAATAGTTTCAAATGGTTTGAAATTTTGGACAGTAAAATTTTGTTTTACAGAGTTAAGGGAGCATTTCAGTCATAAACACTGCAGTTCCTATTGCAAGAGCTAGACATCCCACTCGTAAGAAATGTAGGGTAAGCACTACCTGACTGAATTATGTTGTAGTTAGATTTCCAAATTAGATCTGCTACTTGGTGCAGGAACAGGTAAAGCCAGACATCCAAATATATCAATTACAGTGTCTGCAAGAACACAAGCAGGCAGTACATAATTCCTTTCAAGGTACAAAATGCAAGAAGCTGTTGAGAAAATCATACTAACCCCTTGCTGCACCACAGAGTGGGAATTGACAGAAACCATCTGGTTCACTCTTTCTGCCTTCAAAACACTACTGGATATATATTTATGTGATAGAGTCTCTCAAATTCTTCTGGTTTGCTGCTGACAAATAATTTAGGTTTAGCAGAACTTTCAAAATGTATATTAGACCAAATACTGAAATATAAACTAATAGAAGGAGAAAGTTAAAAACCCCTCAAAATAAAAAACAATCTAATAATTTAATCCAATTCTGATAAATAAATTTGGATTTTTATATCAGATGTTTCTCCTGTCTTGCTCAGTATATGAATCCAAATGTGTGTCAATTACCCAACTACTGTTTATTGGTTGGTTGGTTGTTGTTTTTTTAAATACCTTAAAAATTCCTTGTCTTAATTTTGCCTAATGTCATTAATTTACTTCTACTTACACACTGATTTTTACCAGTCTAAAAATTTTATCTAAGATGAAAGCCTGACTTCAGGGAAATCAATAGAATATTGGCTATTACATGCAGGCAGCACTTTGAAACCTCTCTTTTTACATAATCAGATATTTATAAATGTGTTACTGTCATCCAGTTAATCTTTAGTTGTCTTCTAGGTGTACTATTTCATATCAAAACTGAGAAAAACAGCAGCAGCAGCAGAGACAATTGTTCCTCTGATTCAGAACCAATTGCTATTTCCAGAGCAAATATACTATAGGAGCTGTAGCCAAATTTCACTTTCTATTTTGTATTTATTTGTGTGATTTTTAATCTGTCATTTTAAATTCAGCTGAATTGGGGGGGGGGGGGGGGAAGTAGATTCAGTTTTGACTTAAAATGCCCGGATGTAGAGGAAATCAGATGTTAAAAATTTTGAATTT
>JAVJGJ010000060.1:14958927-14984413 GCA_035590215.1 Microhierax caerulescens
CCCCCCCCCCAAGTAGATTCAGTTTTGACTTCAAATGCCAGGATGTAGAGGAAATCAGATGTTAACAATTTTGAATTTGATGATATAAATATTCATGCATACACTTGGTTTTGCACATGTTCATAATATCAGGAAGTCAGTGAGAAAACTATTACAGCTAGTGTCATGTAAATATTTTCTAGAGTCCACAGCCTTTCTGTGCTTTGCTTTTCTCAAGTGTTTTGTAATTTGTAACTCCAGTGTATTGTAATAGAATAGTGTGATGTTATCTTCTGGAGAGAAGTCCACCATAGCTAAAATGTAAAAAGCCATGGAGTAAAGATAACAGTATTGAACAGTTAATAGAACATAGCATTAGCCAAATTACATAAAAAGTTTCTTTAAACTGTTTTATTAACTTTAACACATTTTTAGAATATGTTATTGGTTCGTACACAACTGTTTCCCATTGCTTTCATTCTAATCCCCATGTGTGAATCAGTGCAGTTATGTTTATTTCAATTAAATTATCGTTGTTTATATCAGCTAAAGATATATAAAGGGGACAGATAAACGGGGAACCATGATGTTAGAAAGCTGCCTTGGGTTGTTATCCACTCACTGTTCCTTTGTGTTCCATTGTTCCACTCATAACCCCACCTACAGGCTAGTTTAAAAGGAGGATTTTCATACGTTATCTAATCTTGCTCAACTCCACCTTCAGTTACTGAAACATTCTTATAAACGTAGCTCTTGGTGACTTAGATCAAGTCTCTTAAAAAGACTCAACATTTTGACAGAAATTGCCCTAAACCAATTATAATTCAGTTTAAAGACATTATTGAAATCAGTATGCCATAACAGTTGTCTCTCAATTCACCGGAAGAAAGTATTTAAACTGTGGCAGAACCTACTTCACTTGCTTTACCAACTAAGGAAAGTTTCTTGTGGCCCTGAACTGCATAAGGAAGGACACAAGCCCTCCTGTGCCTGTAAACTGCAGTAGATAGTTTTCAGAGCACACAAGTACTACTTCATCACTATATGGTGACTGTTTATAATAAAGTTATCTGTGACCAGTCTGTTAAAGGATTTAATATCTTAAATTCAGATCCATCCTGGCAGCCGTGTTATTATAATGGCAGAATTCCAAATTTCCATCTCTGACAATAATTGAACAACCTGCTTGATAGGCTACAGTGCAGTGCACTGGCATAAGCGTAAAGAGATACTTTTCTCTTGATCTTGAGACAAATGGAAGATTTCATACCACTCAAGCATTTGATAACACTTTCAGACAGGGGCCTTTGGGAATGCTTCACTTTCCAATTTCTCTGCTACAATTCACATAATTCTTATGTTGCTTTTATGTGTATTGGTGTCATGAAGTTTTGATGAGCTCCATAGAAGTAATACATAAGCAAGCTGTGGCAGAATATATGGACCCCTTTAAAATCTGGAAAACAGCTGGTCTGTGATTTGTAGATGTTTGAAAACATGTATTTCAGCTAATGGGTTTAAACAAGGACCTTGTTCAAGCAGGGAAGAGTGAAATCTTCTCTGTAAGTAAGCAGAGTAACATGGTGGAGATTTCTTCCATGGGTTCATAGAGCTAGAGAGCTCAGATAAAGTTAGTGGGTTTTTAATATTAGACTGTGGGCTGGGTAGTGGAAGCTATATGTGCAAATAAAGGGTTTGCAGCTCTTACTTTCTTATTTTGTGGAGGATTTGCATTAAGCTTGTATAATTTTGTCATTGGCAGATTCAGTTTGCTGGCCTTTTTTGATTCTGCATTTTATTTATGATCATTTCTACTCCTTATGGTACTGTTCTCTCCTAGTGTACGTAATAAAAAAGTAAAAGAAAAGTTACTGTGTAACATTGAACTCAGCAGGAAATTTTAGAATTGCCTTGAAGACCATGAAGTTACAACAGCACAGAGCTTGGCTGTACCCTTTGTGGTATGTTCTAAAATATATACAAAAAAACTGGTCTTGGTAAATAATTTGTTATGCTTTTTGCTCTGACTGAAATAATTATGGCTATTCCAAGCACTTAAAGTGGCAACCCCCCTTTTCTTTCTTTCTTTCTTTCTTTCTTTCTTTCTTTCTTTCTTTGCATAAAATATTTGTGACTTCAGCTGTATTGCAACAAGGAGCTGGAGAAAAAGTACCAAAGCTGACAGAACATGATAGTTTTTACCACATAAAATGACACCAAGTTCTTCTTCTGTTCTCAGCTTGGTCTTTTTGTGCCATCTTAATTCCTCCATGACTATCAATGTATTCTTGATTCATATGTGAATGCAAATGTTATATGGTGGAAAAAAATTATAAATATATATTCAGTATGAGTAATGCAGTCAGTTTCTAGTCAGTATAGAAATGTGGATCTGTGGTTTTAATAGAACTTCCATTTATACCTGTTATACAGAAATATAAATTTGCATATATAATTGAAAAGTAATAGCTAAGTATTTTTCAAACTGAATATCCTAGGTTGGGTATATTCTGGTGTATTGCACTCTTAAGCCTGTATCTTGAGTAGAACAAATAGAGGTAGCAACATTAGTCCTAGATAGATGTTGGTAAGATAACAGATAAGTCATCCTGACTTGAAAGTCAGGAAGAGATTAATGGTGGAACAGGAATTTAATTTTTCTTTATGCTCAGTTTGTACTACCATTGCTATGAAACCATATCTTAAAGTAAAAGCACATGGACTTGCAGACACAAGAATTATTTTTTGGCATCTTTTAAAATTAATTGCTCAAGCCATTGATAGGCATCAGTAACGAAACTTGATGATTTCAGTAGGGCCAGGCTTTTACAAATGGCATATATTTGTCTCTTTCCTAATATGGGCCTTTCAGCTCTTGAGCAAACTTTTCCTAATGAATCACAGGGTTAGATAGCTTTTCCACTAGTCAGTAACTTAACTCCTCCACAGCTGTGCAATAGTTTTTACTTTCAACAGCAAGTATTTAGACTGTTAATGATAGTCCTCTATAGTTCATCAGTAAGTCAATATTAATAGAACAGCCACATTTTGACTGTATGTTGAAAAGAGAGCTAATGTACTTCTCAGCAATTACATTCTCATGTTGATTACATCTCTGCGTTGCCGAGAATGTATTTCAATCAAATACCGTGGACACAGAGAAGGAAATAATTTTTTCATGTAGAAATCTTTGTTAATGAAATAAATATGGCACATTCTGACAGGCTGAAATCAGACTTCTTCGTACAATACCACCTGTGAGGTAAATTGCAGCACATGTGATTACAATAGATGATCTAGATATAACTTTTTAGGGATCCACTAACAGAGGCTGGTTTGGGATGCAGCTGCCGGATAGCTGTTAGGAGGGAAACAAAGAAACAAACCATTCCACTGTGATAGGTCTGGAGCTGGAAAAGAGTGAACTTACGAAACAGGAGCTATAACTAACAATTCTACTTTACTAAGCCGTGTTCAACTGAAAGTACCCATAACTACATTGTTGAAGTATGAATAAGAAGACAATATAATAAGTTGTCATCCAAAATCTTCAACTAACAGTGCTGTATACAGGCAGAAATATACTGCATTTTCCTCCATCACCTACAAAGGGGTGATTACCTACATTCTAGTTTCAGAATTTCTTGTAATTCGTTGTTTGGGGAAATAAGCATGACTAATGTGCTATTTGTACACATTTTGTTTGTACACATTTTGTTTGTAATGTTTGTTAAATTTTATCATATATGGATAAAGATATCCCAAACAAAATGGTATCACAGACAGAAAAAAGCCAACAGCTAATGTAAAGAGGGAGAAAGGGGAAAATATTTTTGTAATGGCAGTCATACAGTTTAATTTAGCTCTAGTGGGAAAAAGAAAAGTGTATCTTATGGATACAAGATGATCACTTGCAAGTGATTAAGAGAAAGTCAGGAAATGTGGGTTCAATTGTTTATTTTGTCTCACAGTTGCATAACAGTAGCTACTTGCACATTTTTGAAAATACCATCTGAAGTGGTTTAGAAATGTAAGTACCATATATATGTGCTATGGGGTTTAGGCTTGAGTATTGCTTTTTGAAATGTAATTTGAAAAGTCCCTTAAGTACTTGTCAGCACTTTTAGAAAGTTGTCTCTGGGACGTCTACAGATCCTATCTGAAAAAGACAATGTGCAGAATACCTACTCATGTTGATGAAATATTGTGTTATGTAGGAAGAAAAAGTGAGATTAGTATTTAGTCTTATTTTGGCAAAGATAGGTATTTATTACATGCCAAATGTTAAACAGTTCTGATGAATTTCTCCAATAATTTCTCACAGGAATTATGATAAATATGTCTTCTATCACTAGATAATTTCCTGCTTAAATGATATAGCCATGTGAACTCATCATATTCACTTAAATAATCTGGTTGTATCAGAACTAGGCTGTTCATCACCTTAGTAAATTAGGAGATTTATGCATCATATGTTACAAATTGCTTGAAAAATTCTGCTTTTGGTCTAGTTTGGTCTAATGCTAGTTTTATGGGTTTGGTATGGACAAGTTTTGCTTACAGTGTTCTTTTTGGATTAAAATGCCGTTTCAGAAATTCTCATTAAATCATTCAGAGCATGTCCTAGAACAATATGATCAAATTAAATAAATTAAAATTCAAAACACTGGAATACTTAGCTAAAAAAAAATGAACAGAGCATGATTTCCTTGAAAGATGTGGTAATAGTTTCCTAGAAAGATGTGGTAATATTTTTTTTTCTTTAATTTTGTTGCATGACAGTTATGTTCAGTAATATAGACTGAATTTCACAAGTCACAAAAAGATGCAGTCAGAAATGAAGGCATATTAAGTAATTTTAGTTTGGTATTCAGAATCAAGTAGCCTGAGGACCAGTTTGCTAATTTGAACATTCTGATTGAAATTGGTGATAATAATTTAAAATAATATTTGTTTATTAATAGCTGTATTATTTTCATTGCTCAACTCAAGAAGCATTTAAAGGGACAAGTATAAGTGGCCTAGGACTCTTGCCGTTTACTTTATAATTTGAACTGATTCTCCTAAGGCTACTCTCAAAATGCACATAACATTTGGTTTCCTTTGAACTAATTAACTACAAATTCCAATAGTAGTTCACCCAAATATATGGCTGTTACACTCTTAGTAAGGTAGGAAAACATATCAGACTGTCTTTTACAGCCTCAATAGGACAAATTCCTGACTGCTGAAACAGATACTCAGACAGAATGCTCAGTGCCCTAAAACATAGTACCAGTACTGTAGGGGGGGCAGGATGGAAGGAGTAAGAGGCTCAAAACACCTGTGTAGTTGATTACATTAGTAAGGGGGAAGAAGAAAAGCACAGCCAGTCCCTTATGGGTAGCTGTCAGTGAGAAAGAGGGTTCTTTACAAGGAAGGTGTTCTCTGTGTTTCTTATATCGTCGCTTACTTGATGAGGTAGGTGGTAATATTTGTTACCTGAATAGATGAATGGTCTTTTTTGAATCATAATTTGTTCAAAAGGTATAAGAAAGTTTCTATTTTCTGACTTGTATACAGTGTTTTAGAGTGTTCTAAAGAAGAACTTGCCCTGGAAATTATGTACCTTTTGTATTTGGTTCTGGTTTTCAGCCTTTGCTGGAAATACTGTCCAGAGTTTCCATGCTCAGTAAAAAATGTAAAAGGTTCAATTAGAATTGTGTTTACTTTAATTGGAATAATGGCTTTTTGTCACCAGTTAGCTTGAAAATAGCCTCTTGAAGTTGTATCCAATTTAGTTTTTAATTAGTAACAGCATTTGTAGGCAGAGTCCTATTTGAGTGTTTGTCATGCTTGCAGTCCATATGTTGTCTGAGATGTGCTTAGTGCATAGCAGAAACTTCTTTTTGTACTATTTTACAGCATGGTATGGGTAAGATGGTGCTAAACTAATACAAGCAACGGTGCTGGGTGGGGAATTCAACTGGGATGAATCTCACTTTGGGCACAGTTATTTGTTCCTGTCCTTATGTAAAGGTGCTATTACAAATTTTTGCTGTAGCATTGGAAAGTGATATGGCTATGATGACTTCAAGGCTTCTCAGGTGCAGTTTCTCCACATAAGCAAACATAAAGGACTGTTGCTGAGAGAGATCTTGTACTGGCCTTTCCCACAGCATAAATCTGTCTCTTGTAGCAAGGTGGCCCTAACAAGCACGTTTCATTAACTGAATTGTTATGTGCTGGATTTACATAGTTAGTTCCCTAAACCCTTGTAAAATTTCATCAATAAGCACTCAAGAACTGCTTGGATTTCTTGTGTGCAGTCCCTAAGCTACATAGACTATTCCAAAGGGAATAAATTAGCATGGTGGAATTGAGGTTGCTTTTGCTGGTGAAAGTTGCACTTCCCAATTGTACCTAGTACTGGCTGCACTCTCCAGGATTCAGCTATCCTTTCTATTCTACTTCAGAGTTGCTATCAAGGATACAACCCTTGTTTTCACAAGGTCACTGCTACAGAAGCTACACAAGCACTGGATAAAATCAGTCCACTCCCCAGTCTGTGCTGCCTTCTTCCCTTGACTTAGCAAGGTCCACGTCTTCCCCCAAATCCATCTTCGTAGCGGCTAGCTCGAAAGCATGAATGTTGCCACCCTTGGAGTTCACATAGACTACTCAAAGGACCAATCTATCATCACAGTGCAATGTTGTGCATGGAAGCCAGTTATGCGGGAAGCCAGAAAGCTCTTGTGGTGAGTATTTCCACACACCTGACAAGCATCTAAATATTCCCATTTGCCGCTACACTGCTTACAGCTGTGCATGCAAACAGCCTACAGAGCCATGGCACTGGGTCACCTGAGCAGCTCTGGGACTTAGTGCAGAATCACATGCAACCTTTTCCAAGTTTGATGTTGATTGTGATTCTGGTGTTTTCCCCTAATATCTTCAGCTGTAGATAACATGTATGTTCATCTACAATAATTTCTGTCTTTGACAATCATCAAGTTCTCTAGTTTTGGGTTTTTTTTCCTGTAAACAGTTTCTTCTGATTGAAATATCAAATCCCACTTGACATTTAAAGGTCATGATAAAAATTGTATAAAATTAGCACAGGTTATTAATGAAAATGTTAGCAGGTGGTAGTTTTTTCTGTCTTCAAATCCATTACCTTCTACCTGGACAAACAGCAGAATTCCAAGACATCAAAATGGCCAAGGACAAGTCTGATCAGCTTCTTTTTATAGTCTATAGCACCTCCCAGTGTCTATTAACACATTTCAAAAGAAACAAGCCAGCTATCAAAACTGGAAGTAAGGGAAGGCATATATGCTAGTACTAACACTAGGAAACTCCAATAAAAACCGCACAGGTAATGGGGGTATTCAGAAAGTGCTTTGATTGAAGTGATGGAGACGAGTGGTTTTTGTTACTCCCTGTTTGAAGTTATTACGGTGTTAAGTGCTCTGAAATGGTCGTGGGTTTTTTTTATCAATGTTCTGACTGTGCTTAATTTTGAAAGATAGCATACTGAAGGAAAATTTCAGTGTTTTTAACAGAATATCTAGACTTTAATTATTTCTTTCTGGTTTTGAATTGTCAGGTTCTCCCTATAACTTTAAAAGAGCAAATGCTCAGCTGGAATAAATTGACAGGGCTTTGCTGATGTTACTGGGCTTTACCTCTGATTGTCTGATTCAGCCTGTTTATATATAGTAGTCTTCTGTTGACAAACTGTGCAGGTACTAGATTCATGTCATAAGCAGTCCGTTACAATTTAATCCTTATTTTGCTCTTTATTTCAAGAGCTAAATAATAGTCAAGAGAGTATATTGATTGCATTGGTATTTTTATTGCTTTTTTTGGTGTATTTTCATGAAGTTGTGGGCCACATCTGTGAATATCCACTTCCAACTTTTCAGCACCAATTGTTACAAAGATTTTTTTCCATTTATATAAGTGATGTCATGTGTTATGAAAGTTTTCAAGTGTGACAATTCAGTGCTATGATTGTTAACCTCTATTATGTTATTGCCATAGGAATTTTCACTGTTAAATTTTTCTTAATAATGTTTCTAAATTACATACACCAGAAGGCTAACTTGACCTTTCCGTCAGCTCATACCCAGAATTAAAAATTAAAAATAAAGTCAAAGGTCAAAAAAGACAATTGAAATACAGTTGCCAAATATAGTCATAGACAGTCAATTATGCAATGAAAGCAGTGTGCCACCCAAGAAGAGTAACAGCCTTCATTTGCCTAAACTTACTCTGTTTTGATGAGGAAAGTGTTCCAAAATATACTACCATTTGATACATCTTGTAGTGTGGAACGGTATAATGATATGTTTTAGGATGTCTTGGTCTTCCCGAGCTTTAAGGAAGACAGAGGAGAAAACCAACTCGGGGATCCTAAAAAGCTAAAAAAAAATAATTTTCAGATACTCAAACAATACAGAAAGCTGGAAGCTGCAAATGGAGATATCTGGATTTTGTTTTTGTTTTGCAAGATGGACTGTATAAGGAATTTTCTATGAAATTCTGTTTGCCTGTATGGAAAATTGCCTCCTTAATATTCATCTGAGCTCTGTGTTTTTCTAACTACCGACTTCAGTGATTTTAGTTAATATTCTGTTAGTCAGTATTCTATAATAAAAGTATTTAATATCTATAACACACAATTCTTTTGTAGGTTTGGAAGTTTTTTCACTAATAATTTTTAAAGCTCTTACACAGAGGTGAATAATTCTTTTTCACAGAGGCACAGAGAGTTTGAAGTATTTTCCTGAAGTCTGTAAGCAAATTGTTTAAAAGTTTGGATTAGCCTCAAGTCTCTTGAGTCTCAGGTCAGGGCCACTTCAGCACATTTTCTTCAGGATGGAGCAGTAACATGCTTCATGATATAATATTGAATTTTTTTTGTACATTCAGAAATTGTAAACAATGGGTGAAATAATCGGGGGGCGGGGGGGGAAGGGTCTGCAATTTATCTTGTGAAATGTACCCTGTAACTGCTTCTGCAGTTGGCTGCTAAATTTGATTGATGGTTCCATAAAAATGTAACATTTCTGATAAATCTCTACTGTTGGGAGTTTCAGAAAAATTGCCAAGTCACAGCTGAATTATGAAGGTGTATCAGGGACAAATGAATTGGTTTAAGTGCATGTGTATAGATTCAGCTTAGATGTTTTTCACTGCTCATACCCCAGTTCTGAAGCGCACACAGGTAGACATAGCCCTGTTGGTGTATGTTAGCTTGGGAAGCTGCTACCTGTGCCTGAGCCCAGAGGTTTGATTCTTCCCTCACTGAGCTTATGCAATCATTTTGTGTTCAGTGAGAAGAAAGTGAGTATGAACTGCTACCCATCTGACTTTACACACATTTCAGCTGGGAAATACCATGGAATAGACAAGGTGATGAAGGTTCAGGAGGTAAATTCTAAGTGATGTGGCACCCCTGTCATACTGTGTCAGTTAGCACTGAGTTGGATGTTGATATGTGAGATCTAAAGAACCTTGCTACAATGGTTCAAAACTTTACTCCTTCCTTCCTTGTCCTCACTTTCCCCAAAGGGTACTCCTAGCGAAAAAGTCAGTAGAATCTGTAAGACAGGTGTAACTCAGCTGCTTCTGTTATCTGCATCTTTGTAGCTGATGGTGAAAACCTGGGAGTTGTGATAAGGTACAGGCACAGAGTCTCTTCTGCTGGTTGGAATTTGAGGGGTGGTATCTACCAGCAGTGCTAGAAAAACAGCTGGAAAGGGAGCAGAGAAATCTGTTCTATTTAGATCTGATTAATCACTGTAGGAGAGAAAAGTCCTCCTTGCCTCTGTAGGCTAAGTTTTGAGAGGATACACATGTATTGCCTTTTGAATTAGATCTTTCTGTTACAGATGAAAAGATTAGCAGAGCATTAATGTGAAGCAAAAGCACTTTCACATTAGTGAAGGTTAGTCTTCTCTTGATGCCAGTGTATTAGTTGAACCAATAACCTCTTGAAAAATCAAGAATGCAGTTGCAGACAGACTTTCTGTTTGGTTGAGAAACACACAACCATTAACTGAATCTGGTACATCAATACATGACTTGAAATATCTGCTTTTCAGATACTGAATCTTCTTGCTCCTCTATGTAATCTGTATTTAAGCAACAGAAATAAAATTTATATAGTGGCACGGTACACATAGTCCAACATTTGTTTTACCCTAAGAAGCATATATGAAATGCAATTGGAAATAATTCTGATTTCTAAGCAAGTTTCAGTATAACCAATAAGATGTACATAAAGTGTATTTTGTTATCAGGTAGGGTTTACCTTTGAACAAAACTGAGTGAAAAGTTCATTTACTATTGCTTAAAAGTATGACTTGTTGGATTTTGATCAAAATAGAAGTAGTTCTCTAACATAAAAATTGTAAGCAAGATTTTAGTGATTTTATGCCAAGCTCTCAGTACACTTTTTTTTTTTTTTTTTTGGCTTTATCCACTGAAAAGAAGAGGAAATAGGCATTTTCTGAATTTAGAGCACACATGGAATATGATAGGATCAGACATCTTAGGATTCAGGTTCCTGGAAGGCTTTTCTAGTAACTAACAGACCCTTTGAAGTCTTTAAAATGAGATTCCAAAGGCAACAGAGCGTGGAAAGTCCTAAAGCATCATCCAGTCGTAGTTGTAAATCCTCTTGGATAGAGTCAAAATAAACTCTGATTTTTGCTGCCTTTTTTTCTGAACAAAATCAAATAAAATCAGACAAAATTCATAAAACACAAACTGAAATGAAAGAAGGAGCAAGCAGTAATAAGAAGAGATTTATTTTCTATCAAAGATAAAGTGTTAACAAATTGCCATATTATTTCCAAGATTTGTTCAGTCGCTCTTACTGTTTACAGTTATGAATTCAAAAGGTCTATTTTGTGTGCCCACTTAGATTTTCTTTCTTGTTCATGTAAAATAATCTATTTTTTTAGTGAAAAGCATGTAGTTTAGGCTTGGACAAGATACAAGAAGTGATTTTCAAAGAGAAACGTTTTCATGATAATGACAGATTTTTCTGGGTGACCTCATCTCTTGGCTGCTTCCTAATTCTTGCTTTTGTTTTTCACTATGTGACTCTCAGTTCTCCCTCTGCCTTTTAGTTTTCAGAATGAAAGTAAAACAGGTCAGGTGCAAAGTTATTTCCTCTGCTTAGTGGAGATCACTGTCCTGATTTGCTTAGTTTACTCTTGAGTTATCATCTTTATGTCCACCAGAAGGCTCTACTGCTTTCTGAAATGTGCACCAAATAATATTCTTCAGGTACCTAAAAAGGTCATCGCTGTTGTAAACAGGATTCAACCATTTGCTTTCACTGAAACGGTACACGCATATTTCTTGGACTAAGCAGTTAACTTACAATGCATTTTGAAACAAGTGAATGATTACTACAGATTAATTACAATTGGTGGTTGAGAATTTGGTTCAGTGTTTAATTTTGTCATGGAATTTGAATCCACATACATTTCACACAGTGGCTTTTGAATTAGTGTCTTAGGAAATTTTCACACTTTATTTTTGCTGTTACTTTCATAGGATATGTTCATATATTGTACTCTGTAACTTACTAGAGAAGTTTGAAATACAAAGACCCTAATTCCTCACCATCTTTGCATTCTTACATTTATAGTCTTGACTGATGAGAGAAGCATTGGGAATTCTGGCACTTGCCAAGGTTATGATGAAGTTGTTCTACAGACATTTCTCAATGTAAAGATTGCACTTCACGTTATTCATGCTTCACAATTTATGGGCTGAAAACAAGTAGTTGACTCTGCTAGATGATCAGTGCAGCTTTCTTTATGAAGCTAAGTTATGATAATAAAATAATGAATTCTTTCTTGTTTTCATTTTAGTAGCACATGTTAGTGATTCAAAAGGGAAAAGGATTCCTTTTATTTATTAAGTGGAAAATTAGGATAAAATAAGAAGATACTTCTCAGAGCAACACTTTTTGTACCCATTGATTAATTTGGCTGCAACTGTTCTGGGATTCCATCCTGAGAGACAGGTCTGATTTATTAACTTAGAACTGGAAACCATGAAACAAGAATATTTGAACACCCATATCAATAATTCTTTGTAATGTGTGTGATTTTGAAGTTATGCTTTTCAGAGACCCTGGATAAAAATAGTCTGTTTAATTTCTAATGTTAAAAATTTTGCTTAGGGAAACTTGTATTAGTCCAGGTGGGTGGTGTTGTGGGGGTTTTTTGGGTTTTTTTTTGTTCTGGTATTTTTCCCATCATTTCCTATTATTTTCTTCATGGGTATTTTAGTAAGGCACTACAAACATTTTCAAAAAGGCTTCTTACAGATTCTGTTGAACAGAGGGTATGACAAAAAAAAGTCTTTTTGACAATACTGATTTTTTTAGTTTCTCAGAAAATCCTAAAGTTATCACTATTCACATTTTTCCAGTTCTCTTTGTTTATATTTCCCTATTCAACTTGTCCAAAAAAAGCATTTGGATATTATTTCCTAGTATACAATAGATAAATTACAGGAAGAGACTTAAGATGGTGGGAGACTTCCCACATACTTGAGTTAAATTTAGTGGAGACAGTTCATCATAGTACACATCAGTACCAGATAAACCATTCAAGTACTGATTGTTTTTTTTCTCCTGATACTTATTGCATTTTACCAGCAAAAGAATTTAATTTTTTTTTTCACTGCAATATAAATGTAAGGGTTTAATGACTCAAGGTTGCCTTTCTGTTATTTGTACTAGTTAGTTGCCATCACTAACTATTCATAAAGTTTTCAGAAAACAAGAAAATGGATTGCCTTTAGCACAAAATGATCTGATACTCTTTAATGGTTTTACTGCAGAATGTTTCAGGGTGCCATTAGTGTGTTTCAGCAGCATGGGATCCTGCAGAAAATTGAGAACCTTTACTTGAATTTGAAATAATGGTAAATTACTAACAAAGATTTTTCTTTTAAGCATCATGGAACTAAGAAAGTCAAATTTATATAATTTCTCAGCTCTATATGCTGTCATAATCTCTTTAAAGTGTTTGTAAGTAATTAAAAAAACTGGATACTGTGAATATTCACTTATCTGCAAGAAATTAAAGAAACTGCTTCAACAGTCAGTAACAATTTTTTTCAGTGTTTTTTATGGGAGCAACATTTCACTTCAAAACTAGCCCTATGAATCTGTATTGTAGCAATGTCCTCCTGAAACTCAATGGGAGTCTCCTTGAATATGGACCAAATAATTTATTTGGCTGCTGGCCATGTGTTGTCTTTCAGAGGAATATGGTTATTCACTACGTAACAGTGTAGGAAGAAAGGAGACATATGGAACCAAATTTTAAAAGAAACAGTAACATCAGTCAATGAAATTTTAGCCACGCAAGTTGCCAAGCACTTAGTGTAGTAACAAAGTACAGAAATAAATTATGAAGCCCACTAACCAGGCGCTTAGTGTGCAAGAGTGCTGTTCTTATAGAAAATAATCAGTCAGCTTTTGTTGAAAGCTGAATCACACTAACAGTTTTTGAAGTTTGATTTATTGATTTCTTTTGCTGCTGCTGCTAATAAAAGCTCAATAATACATGCAAGCTACATTAAAAGTGTATTTAATGGCATCCTTGGAAATATATTTGTCCTTTCAGTTGACTATGAACACTAGACCAGCATGTGTCTGGCCCCTTTTCCTTATGATTTTGTTCAGAAATATACATTATAATCCTATGTATTTTCCTGTTGTGTCTTAATAATGTCTTTTCAAGTAGATGTCATGTTTCTCTAAGTAAATATATTAGTAATAACGTGAAAGTCGAAGTGGCAAAAACAGTAACTGTAAAATAGACTCTTTCAAGTGTAAATGGAAGATATATAGGTATTTGTGTGGAAAATACAAATTAGTACACATTTCTTTTGCCAGTTCAGAAATTCTATTAGGTACAGCTTTGCAAAATATTGTATGTCCATTCTCTCTAGATGAGTCATATTTTTGGAATAAAGGGGAGAGAGTATTTTTTCAGCATCATGATCATTGTAATAATGAACTGCAGAAACTATAATAGATTTTGTTCCTGGCTTGGCAAACTATCTAAAAGATTTTGCAAGAGAGTTTACATAATTCTTTCCATTGAACTTTCTAATATTGCATATGTTTTAATTGTTAACTCAAACACACCAAACTTTAGGTAGTTTGTGGACTATATAAATGTGGTTTAAAGTTTCATAAGTATTTTATGAGCAGAGTTTGTGGTTATACATTTCCATACTTACAACCTTAATTCACTTGTTAAAATAGGCTCTCTGTTTGCTAATAGTTACCAGCTGTAACTAATACATTAGCAGATCTACAATGTAGTATTTAAAATGACGCATTTCAAAATCAGTAACAAATGTCCTGCTGTAGGATTAATTGGAAAACTTTTCTTATACAATGCTCAGTATATTCTACAAAATTCTTTTGAAATTACAATAAATCAAGGAAAAGGAAACAATGATGTGCAAATTTCGAAAAACTTAGGAATAGAAAAACCGAAAATGTTACTTACTGTAGTTGTTGTTTGCTTCTCTTGTCCCTTTTACTTTGCCTCGCTTATCAATCCTCATATACCACTGAGTTCGACAGAAAAGTCTTCTCACTCTTACATCCCCCCCTTCCATATAATCATAGCTTCTGGTATGTCGCTCAGGGCTGGAACAGTTCACATTTGTAGCCATTTGCTCTGGAGTCATGTCATTGCAAGCTAAAGATATAGTGCCCATTAGAAAGATAATGTAAAAGTATGATCTGTAGAGCAAAATTGGCAGGATCCATGTCAGTATCCATTTGTGCATTATAGTGCAGTGTTCTGGGTGTTCATGAACAACATAATGAAAATTAAATCTCAAGTAGACTGTTGCTCTTAGGTCACTGACCTGCCTTCTGTCTTTACGAGTTACAGATTCATTTAAATGAGATTGTTCCCTCTTCTAGAATTCTGATCGTTATTCCTTAATAGTTAATGGCGAAATAGAAGAGCTTCTTAAATATCTCTTCAGTCAGAATATCCTTTAAAGACACAAGTTATAAAAACCTTTGTTGTCGTGACCTTCTGTACTACTTGAATTTGCTGCTTGCACTGAAAGTAAAAGATCTGTGAGAAAAGGTGCATGTATAAGTGCTCAGTTCTTACAAACGTGCAAGGATACATTATGCTACTGAGAAGTACTATACATAAATGTATGACATGCTGATTTTTAAAAAATACGCAAATGTATATGCAATAGATCTCTCACACAACTTTTTACATAAACAGACTTTTAAACTGACTGTAAACATAGTTTTGTCCTCAGTTTTAAGTCCTCCGAAACCCCCCCTATTGATTCAGTTGAACTACTTCATCATGCATGGTAAAATTCTGCTGATTACTTCATAACTATATATTCACTATTAGCACAATCTATCAGACAACTTTTCTCTAGTTCAGATTTCAAAACAGACCTCATAGTCTTAGTCTTGTATTTCTATTCCTACCCTTTTCAGTTTATGAACATGAATTGCTTTCTTAATGCTTTTTAAAAGTCTAGTATATACAAACGAAGATAAAAGTTACTAGCTATTAGAAACTGTTGAATGCTCTTGTAAAGGACAGATAACTTACTTGTTCCTGTTGATAAGAGCTGGATATTCAAGTACTCCATTTCTGTTGTCTGCTTTTCGCAACATGAGACACTCTACTGTAGCTACAAACTTTCTCAGCTCAGAAAGGCTTCACTAGAATTATAATTGTTTCCATAAATCAACGCGCTGGAGAGATGGTGTGTATGTGCTTATGCGTGCGCGTGCATGTGTGTGTGTTGAGCCTGTTGTTCAGTCCTTTTCGATAAATACCTTTGCTGACCTCACTTGGAAGCAATTAGAATTTAACCAGTCAGCTGTCAGTTGAATGCACGAACAAAAATAAAAGGAGCCTTGCATTGTATCGTGTCCAATGGTCATCAGAGGGAGCTATGTACATGGTTTATACTTTAAATCTCCAAGAATCTACTTTCTAAAAACATATATTCTGTGGTGTGTGGGTAGAATTGCTTCGCATGCTAGCTAGTGTTTCTGTGCTTTGATTTAGGTCAGTGTTTTTTCTGTCCTTAAAAAATTCTTCTCTCCTTTGTACTCACACCCTTATCTCACTTTGCTTTCAAATCTCTTCTGCAGTTTGGTGGATTCATGGTCTGCTCGATGCCTTTCTGATGGATATGTGAAACATGTGGGTCCATTATGTACTGTGGAGAAGGGTGCGCTGTGGCCATTATAGATCATGCAGTATATTTTTAGATCATGGACTTGAAAAGAAGAATTAACTGCACTGAGATTTTTATTTGATCAGCCAACTAGGTGAAAATGAGAATGTGTATTTGCAAATTTCAAACGTTTATCAGCACGTAGGAGAAATTACTGCTAGAGGACAGCCTTCCTTAGCCTACATTGTTACTAGTTCTTGAAACTCACAACACAAGAAGGAAAAGTGGCAGCAATACAAGAAAACCCCTTATGCTGCATACCAACCAACGGGTGACCAGCAGGCTTCAAATACCATCAAAATAACACGTAGATATACCTAGTTTTCTACTTCTGTATGTTTATTTCCATCTTTGGCACCAGTCTGCTATCCAAAGTCCACGTTCCATTTCACACTTCAATTCTGTTGAGTTTCTGGTCGATGTCTTTGTAAAATATGCTGAAGCTTAAGTTTTCAGTTGTGCCTTCTCCTGTTTAATTTCCATGTTGATGATGTGAATACACCTCAGACCCTTTAGTAAATAATGGTAATAAGGAAAGTTTGGAATTAATCCACATACTAAGAATAGTTTACTTACCTTTAGCTGTCTACACTTGATAGTATAATGCAGTTTATCATTCCTTGCTGTTAACCCACCCCCACTCCTGCCTCTCTGTAGAAATGGGAAACAGTTGCTTCCTAAAAATGAAGTGAACTTTAGAGGCAGTTAAACTGGAACTGTAGAGGCAGTTACTTAACTGTAGAGTTAAGGAACTGTAGAGGCAGTTAAAAATCATAGGGAGTATAGATGTGCCACCTTGTGGTGAGGGGGGCCTCAGTAAATTGCAGTTTCTCGCTGGAGTGATCCAAAATGAGCATAAAGGTGTATGGCACCAGGCAACCTTGTATTACTCGGGCTTTCCTATACGCAAAACCAGAATGAGGCATTTCCTTCCTTCACATCCTCCACTCCCTGCTCGGTGCTCACTGGAATTAATCCCATTTGTCACTTGCTTGGCATTCTTTTTTTTTCTTCTTCTTCCTTTTTTTTTTTTTAAATCATTTTCACTCAAAGTCCAAAGTCGATCCAACTTCTCTTGTCATCTCCATTTCAGCATGTTGGGCTGTTCTGCATATTCTGTGACTCAGCCTAATTTTCTTAGTTCAGCCAAATGTTTAATATATGCACCTTTACGACATGAAAAGTATGGTGCTTAGTAGGGCTTTCACAGGCTGGATGCCTGAAGTAGGCACACAAAGAAGTGGCTGTCATCGAGTTAACCCTTGTAATCTGTGATTACAGCTATTTCCAGTTTGACTTGTATCTTGTCAACCCATGACCACCACACTGGCAAGAAGCGGGGACTGAAGTGATTTATCCCAGTTGTGGCTTTTGCTGGTACGTTTGCTGGATTTATCAGTATGTTCTCTGATCCGTTCCACAGCCTGAATTCAGAATGATAGCAATGAAAAAAATTTGTGGTATTCAAAAGGCTTATCTGTTGTGTATTATAAAGAAAGCAATCGAGGATAAAAGGTAATCTGTCTTTTACTCGGCAAAGCAGGATGCGAGTAAAAATGTTTTTGTAAATATCCTGCATCTTTTATGTGCAATACCAACTTTCACTTTCGGATCCACATTGTTTTTAACTTTTCTTTTTCCTTGCTAAGTTATGGTTTCTGACAGTTGGTAACAGGAGGAAAAATACATACCTGAGGTTTTGTTTCCAGAAAGCTGGAGCTACTCGTGGTCCAGGCAGAGGCATGTGTTTCTCTTGGCTCTGAAAAAATAAATCACTTGCCGTAAGCGTGGTTTGTAAGTCGTACTTCAGTTCAGATCTTCATGAAGTTTTGTATTTAGAACAGATGAAAAGCAGTTTAAAGAAGGCACTAGCTCTAAGTTTAGACACGGAACAATGCAGTTAATCTTTAATTACTGCTGATAACATTCATATCCTCACATTTTCTAATTATAGAAAAACTTATTTCCACAATGCTTTAACTGCAGTTTTATTTGATCACGGGTTTATGTCTTGCTATAGAAGTTCAATTGCATACTTTTTCATGAAAGGATGCCATCTTGATCTGCATGTACAAGTCCAGATTCATTGCATAAATCCCTGATCCCTTGAATGGTCCAACCTACTTGAGTTTAAACCCAACATAACTAGTATCCTTCTCAAACTGAACTGGTTTATTTTTATGGGAGATTGAGCTTGACTGGCACTTCTTCCTCTATTTTCTTACAAATGTGCATGCCCAGGGCTTTGCTAATCCAGTCACAAGCAAGTCCTTAATGATATATAGAAATTGTCCACCTAAAATGCCTAGTGATTCTTGCATTTCTTTGGCAAGGTTGTATTTAAAGAAATGTGTTGAGGTATCAAGCCCACGTGACACATGAAAACGTGCAAAATGCACGTGCTGTAAACCACCCTTTTTAACATTTAAGTCTTCCCCCTTTACGTTAACCTGTGCACTGGTTCCTGCTTCCTAGCTGGCAGTCTGTTGTCCACAGTGCGCACGCTGAAAAGAAAAAAGTGGAAATGAATTGCGAGCACTTTGCTTCCAATTATGAAGGTTGTACATAGGCCTCCAGTTCAAATGGAAACAGCTTAATAAAGTCTATTCCCTTTTCCCTCATATAGGAAATTACTTTTTGTCTTTTTAGATTAAAACATAACTGTAGGGATCCATGCTTTCCTCATCTCCGGGCTGGCTGGTTGTACTATGTACAGCCTAGGTTTGGCATTGGGTCATGAATGCAACTTTTTAAAAAAAACTTCCAGCTTGCCCTCAGGGCAACACATACTTGCTAAGAAACTGTCATTCTGGTGCTCCTTGTTCCCCCATCCATTTCAAATATGCTTTAGAACACCTTCCAGAACTTTCATAATTTAAGACCGTAGGAAGGTAAAAATCTCTGTGTCAGACTGTAAAACTAAGGTGTTGGGTTTTAATGCCCTGCGGCAATAGTTAAAATGGGACTGGAAAGTCCTATGGAAAAAAATTCTGCAGATATGAAGTGCTAAAAGTTCTTATGGTTAAATCCTTATCCTTAGTTCCCTGGTCTCAGAAATCCAGATTAGATCAAGGTTGACTTTTGCTACATGCAAAAGATACAAGAAAAGTGCTGCTGTTTGTGCAAATGTTTTGTCAACACTGATATCTGAAAAACACTGCAACAAGCATGCAAAATAAACTTGTTTAACAAAGCGGTAAAATCAAAAGAGAGATTGAGAATATGACATTTCAGTTTGGATGCATCTTTTCAGGTTTTAAAGTTAAGTGTAATCGTAAGATTAAAACGGATAATTTTGAATCCTTTGTCTGTCTGGTTATAAGAATGTCTTTTTGGTTTTCGTAACTGGTATGTGTTATAAAAATCATGTTGAAAAGATGACAATAAATTTTTCTTAGCAATTTTCAAAACTGATCCCTTAAACATTATTAATTTCTTTGTTTCCTTGTATTCATCCGCATCATATTGAGCTGATTTAAATCTACGGGAAAATTAGAATAGGATGCAATAGATAATAAACCCAAAACAAATTAACAAAAAACCCAACCCAAACTATCAAATAGTCGACAACTATACAACATCTTCCTTTTTTGTTTGTTAATTAGCTACAGGAAATGTGGGTTTTATATAGCTCATTTTAGGGAAATCAAAGGCTGGGAATACCTTAGCTCAGTCAGTAGTAAAAGGTAAAGCCATCCAGGCTTTTTTCCTAGGACAATGGACCATCATGACACTGAGTTTTGAAGGAGATGGAACAATAAAATGTGATGGCCGTCAGATGAGTCCTTCCTCTCTGGATGGAGCTGGCACAGTATATGGTTATGATAGGTCGCCTTGTTATTCATAGCGTGATAACCCTCAGCTTCAGGGAATCCTACTTGTGATGACATCTGGACTCTCAGAGTGTGCTTATCGTAACCTAAGATGATGTCACAGAAATTGAATAGTAACAGGACATTTTCGGTGGAGATATGAAAAATACAGAACTGATATGAAAAAATACTAAGGTTTATCTTGCCAGGTACAAGTTCAGAGGTTTCTTTCTCAGAAGTGAATCCATATGTTTGTATAAAGATTTTACCAAAATACTTACCATGTAGTTATTTCTTCTGTCTGATCTTAAATATATTCTGTTTTAAATTAAAAAAAAAAGTATACATCTTTTTATGTACACAGATGATTGGATAAGAATAAATCTTAAGACCTAGAGCTGTGGAACGTTGCTGAAGTATCTTCCTAAAAACTTGCAGAAAACTATTGTTCTTATGACTTCACATGTAATACTTAAATTTTACCTTAGTAACAATAAACATTTAAATAAGGTATTTGTGTTTAGCTTTTAACTCAGATTGTAGCTTTACACAGATATGAGTATTGCCTATAAATCAAGACTGGATTATGCAGGTTATGTGTTTTTTTTCTTTTTAAGTGGTCAAAGAAGCTAGCCATTTTTAACACCACATAGGTCCATATATAGTGTAACTATTACTATAATATATTTTGTGGTTAAACATTTTATGGACCATATAAAAATAATTTATCAGTAACTTCTAAAGGAAGAATAAAGCTTTGTTGCCATGATATTATGTACTCATTATTACACTATCTGCTACTCTTAATCTTTGAAAAAAATTTAGTTCTTCCTAATTGTCCTCCAATCTGCCTTTCAGTGGACTCCAGTTTTCAAGTTTTCAGCCTTTTTTTTTTTTTTTTTTAATAGTTTTAAACCTGTGACTTCATTGATCTGCTGATATTACCTGTATACCTCATTGGCCAAAGGTTGATTGAGAATGAGAATGAGAAAATTATCCTCGTATTTAAATATTTCTTTATATCTGTAGTTACAATCTACTCATGAGAAAGAACTACACTGTGCAAATGTTAGGGTCCTCTCTTTGATTTGCACCACGAGTTACACTCCTTGATTAAACCACAATAAAGCTGAAATTGTTAGAGACTTCCAGTAACTACCTATTGGCATCTAGTTAAATGACAGTGCACTAAACACTGCATTTTCTGATCTAAAGATGTTATCAGTTAAAGGCAGAAAGAAAAGACTGTTAAAAGGATCAGAAAACATGTACAGCAAGTATAGTGGCACATGACTTAACACCTTACAGAGACCTATAGCTGTACGTAATGAAAGGACTCGCGGTATCACTTAGCAGTAGGTAACCTTACATGCCTATGTGTTCAGGTAGTCTGTAACTCATCTGAAAGTGAGCGGACTGCGCACAGAGAACAGAGAACGACTGGTCGGAATTTGGGGAAATGCTTTGGGTAGGAGGGCACTAGGAAATTATGAAATTTGGATTGGGCACTCCCAGGAATGTGCAGAGGAAAAGAGAGGCCAGCACTGAAGAAGACTAAATTCAGAAAGGAACTGGGGAAACGTGAGGGACAGGGACCGAAGCGTGGATGTTCTCAGTCAGTAGACAAGGAAAATAAATCGGGAGCATTTCCAAAAATCCTCAAGTGAAATGGAGCTTTAGAGAAGCAATTTCTTCAGCTGCCCGTGGGCCGACATTGAAATCTTTTGACATGGCCAAAATATTAGGTGCCTCTGTGTGCATACAGCTGCCCTCTACAGCTGTGAGTTTCTCCAGTTAAATCGGCGTGATAGATCCAATACATACTGCCCCTGTTGCATACTGTAGGTGTAAAAATGTTCCTGTGGTGGAATTTTAAAAACCTAGACTCACACATATACACACTCTACATTGAAACATTATTAGTGCTGTGAAGTAAAATACTCAAAAGGCACAAAATGCTAGTTCTCCATCTTGTGCATTTAATTAGGGAGGGAACTTGTGAAGAAAAAAGTTATGATAAAAATTAAAGTCTGTATCATAGCACATATTCATAGACACAGCCAAGTCAATGTGACCAAAGTAAGCTTATGGCATCTCCATATACTTCAGCAAGTCCAGGATTTCACCTGAGATTTAACGTAAATTCCTTATTTATGATTCTATGTTATTTGCAAGTGTCCTGAGTCTTGAGACTTAACTTAGACATTTTTTTCAGTGACTTGCTCTTTTTTTTTATGCAAAGTAGATGATAAAGCAGGTTGGTACAATCAGTACAAATGCAAAATGACAAAACGTGAGACTGTCTATAGCAGTAATGCTACTGGATTACTACTGTATATTTAATACTTGACTTTAGGAAACAGCTGGAGTAAGACCTTTCCTAAACTTCAGCTAATTATATGGCCTATTGTTACATGTGTTCTAAAAGCAAAATAATGTGGGGGAAAAGTGTCCTGTTCCCCTGCAAAGCTGTGCTGTTTGCAGAGAGTTAAAAACTCAGCAGTAGATTCAGAACAAGAGCAATTCTCTGTAATGATTGTGTTATTTATTACTCATCTCTCAGAGACAGGGACACCACTTAGTCACAAAAATGTAAGGCTTTCCAGCTGTTTACCATGTGAATGGTAGATAAGCATTTGCTGAACTGAGAGAATCTAATAAAAGCATGTCTTTACTAGAGAATCTGTGTTAGTAATCGGTTTACAGAGTGAGCTCCACCACATTTCCTCACTTTTTCCATTCCCTCACTTACTGATAATGAAGTCCATGATATCCTACTTTAAATCTGTGGAAATTCGGGCCAGAATAGTCATTTGATAATCTAGTAAGGGTGTGAAAGGAGGATGCAAAGTGCTAGGGATCTGAGTGCAATTCACCATGTCAAGTGGAGGGTTAGAACAAGCATGTCAGCATTGTTCCTCAGGCATCTAGGGTGGGCAGGCATGGACCGGTGAGACAGTTTTTCTAATTGTAAAAAGAAGAAAAGAAAGTGTCAAAATATCTTTGCATTTGAAGTAGCAGGGAAAACTCAGACTGTCAAAATTGCAGTTTCTTTACGAGCTCCTGCAAGAGAGTTAGGCAAGACTGGACGCTATTGATTTCAAACCGACGGTAATTTAAATATGCCTAGACTGAGGATTACCAGATAGCTTGTATTGCAAGTGAATAGCACCATCCTGCTCCTCTGTACATGTAGTTCTGTAGATTGAGGGAGTGATCCCTTCTATCAGTGAACAGCTGTACTTCCAAGAGCTTAAATGTCTCCCACTGCAGCTGTTGCCATGTTAGATGGTTGTTTGTCTGGCTTGTGGCATCAGCAACTGATGAAGGTCAGGCTTTGAAACAGATCTTGATCAGAACTGGTGTTATTCTGATCTGCCTCTTTACTCCTGGTTTACCTTGCTTATCATAAATACCATTAAAATAATTTCTACCCTTTTAACATTAATTCCATTTGCTATTTTTTTCCACTTACTTTTGAAAAAGGCTGCCTATTGCAACTAAAGTATTTTCCACCCAAACCTAAATATTACTGTTATGTGAGGCTGGAATGCAGAACATTTGGGATGTGATGGAGAGAGAGAGCGAGAACTGGGGTGGGGAAGCTAGGATGAAGGGATCTGTGTATTTTTTTTAATCCTGTAAAAGAGGAGAGGAAACTTGATTCCCTGATAGGGATTTGTCCAGTGTAGCAGTAATTTCTTGTTATCATCTTTTTATGAAATTGGGTTGAGTGCATTTGCAGTATCTGTCTAGTTTGTACCTCTTGCATCTCTGTTGGTTCTGCCATATTTGACAGCGTGTTACTGCAACAGAGACCTTTTCTGTAGTAGAAAACTTTTTTTGAGCTTTGTCAGCAGAATGTATGAATAGAACCCTTTTGCTTCAAGGATACACATAAACAGTATAAATTACCTTGCCCTGTACCTCATGGGTGAAAAACTGTGGTATATGTGTGAAAAAGAATTTTTCAGGAATTAGCTGATTCTAAGAATGCTAGTTATTTACTTAGGCAGTAGAAATAATGTGATTTTGGAGACTATTGGCCACAGGAAGTCACATAGTAAGTCCATCAAACAATTCATAAATAACTAATACCCTGACAATTGCTTTTCAGAGAATGGTTTGGCTCGGAAGGGACCTTAAACACCACCTAGTTCCAACCCCCCACCATGGGCAGGGCCCCCTCCCACCAGCCCAGGGTGCTCCCAGCCCCATCCAGCCTGGCCTTGGGCACTGCCAGGGATGGGGCATCCACAGCTGCTCTGGGCAGCCTGGGCCAGCGCCTCGCCGCCCTCATGGGGAAGAAGTTGAACTGTGATAACAAACCATCATTATATTGTGTAGGTGCAGTGCAGTGCCCTAATGAGGTCAGCCCTTCTGGACTCACTTCCACGCAGGCAGAAGCAGTGCGGTTTCCATGCCCAGCCTTCCCTCTGTCTCTGATCTGCACAGGAGAAAGAGGCTAAAAAGCAAGATCTAAGTGCTCCTTGTTGCAGAAAAATAGATGCCCAAGTGTTACACAGGTGGCGCAGGCTGAGACTGCTTGGCAGAGGCAGCAATTCAGAGCACTTGTGTCCTTCAGCAGTGGGTCAGCTGGTGAGAAAAGCTGGCGGCCATTTCCTCTTCCTGGGCTCTCAGGGACCCCCCGAGGGCTTCCCCAGGTTGTGCACAACAGACAGCGAAACCGTCTCTCCAGCGGCTTAACGTGGCTTTCCTCACCCTGGCGCTGGCGTGTTTTTCCACGGTGGCTGCCTGCTCGGTTCATCCCATTTCCCCTGGCCCGCAGCCGGTCCCCTCACGTCCAGCTGCACAAACCCGGGGCGGCAGCCATTTCCCGGGGCTTCCTGGCCGCTCCCACCACGCAGGCCTCCTTCGTCCTGCCCATCCAACAACGCTCCCACAGCCGCTGAGAAATACGCCGCTACTAGTACCTGGAGCGAGACACCTCCACTGGGATTGATTTAAAATACTGACATCTGCCACCTGGGAGCCACCGCTTGGCTAAAAACCTTACTACTCCTGCACGGAGCGGGCTTACTAAGGCTTGTGGCACCGGAAGGTTCCAAGCGGGCAGCCCGGCGCCATGCGGCGGTCGGACCTCCTGGGTTCCGCCTCTGCATCGTGCCAGAACATGGGATTTGTGATGGGAACAAGTCAGGGCCGCGTACGGAAAACTTTAACGACTCTCTGGAAAGTGCAGCTCGCGCCCCCAGCGGGAACCGGCCCTCTGCGGGAAGCTCCCAAGCATACGGCGATGGCGCGGCTGTCGAAATGGCAACGCAAAGTACTGCGGGAGGCACGGCACGGGCTGCGGCCTCGGAGCGGCCTCAGGGTGCCGAGCCCGGCCCTGCAACCCGGCCCCGCCCTGCAACCCGGCCCCGCCCTGCAACCCGGCCCCGCCCTGCAACCCGGCCCCGCCC
>JAVJGJ010000060.1:14984513-15019484 GCA_035590215.1 Microhierax caerulescens
GGGATGGGGCATCCACAGCTGCTCTGGGCAGCCTGGGCCAGTGTCTCACCACCCTCAGGGTGAGGAAGGTTATCATATCTATTCGTATTCAAATCTAGAAGATTTTCATGTCTACTCCATGAGTATATGTACACCAGGTTGATTTTTCCTGATACTTTCTAAATGAAAAATAAAACAATAACCCCCAAAAAAACAAGCAAAAACCCTACCTCAAGCTCCTTTTTCCCCCAGAAACTAAAGTTTTAGTGAAAACATTTTTCACAGTGAGTAGGTGGATCAGCTTCAGTGCTGAAGTTACTGTGCTGAGGTACAGAACATGGCAGTCAACCGAACAAGGGTGATTTTTTTTTTATCTAGTTGACTGAAAACCACAGAATAAGATGATATAAATACTTAAGAAAAGTTACTGAAAAGCTTTTTTAAAGAATTTTGACAAGCAGTTTTTTGCTAGTTAACCACATTTCAATAAAATTCCTCTCTGAAGATCATGCCGTTGTTTACTTGTTTGTTTCATAGCATTGTTAGATGTGAACAATGCGTTGGCAGTATCTGGTATGAATTCTTGGTCTCTAAAAGGTCTCTGATGAATAGTTTATCAGATTTAACATGTATTCTTTAATCTTGAATTACAGATTAGTTTTCCTGATCAATTAAATGGGCTGTGCCCTTCCTGTTGGTGACTAAAAATTTTTATATCTTCTGATAGAGGAGCCTGTGAAAGAAAAGACAGCTCTTTTAATGTATCCTAAAATCTAGGGGCTTGTTCCAGTTCTTAGATTCTTCTATCAGGATTTTGAGGTTTTATCAGTAATCCCCAATACCAACAGGATTTTGATAGCTGTCACTTAATCAGCAATAAGATCCCTGTTACAGGAGTCTCTGGTTGTACAGCTGTCAGAAAAAAAAAAAAAAGATAATGTAAAGAGACATCACCTCTGTACACACAAAAGTTGAGGTAAGGTTACATGAGCAATGTTAATTCTGGTATTTCACAAGTTCAGAGTGCTTGACTTTGCGATCTTGGTTTCTTTCTGATATTGGAGTTAGTTGATAGTTATAACCAATGTACACGGTTCGTAGTGTGAGGAGGAGAAAGCATAGGATCACAAAACTTTTACAAAAACCCCAAAGCTGTCATTTATTCCATTACACATATTTTGCTCTGTGGAAGTAGTGTTTCTTATGCCTCCAGAGAGGGGTGTTTGCAACATCAAGTCAAGGTACTTCTGCCTTTTTCTTCAATGCAAGGGGCAAAGAATTTTACTTAATATTCTTCTAATCATCTCTGTAATAGTTACAGGCACCAGTATCTCAGAACATAGCAGAGGATGCCTCAAAGAATGGAACTTTGATCCACCACCAGTCTTTCAACATCCACAAAGACTGCCTCTGATGTGGGTTATTGTCTGAGTACGCAGACTTGGTAAACTTTTTGCTTGAAAGTAGTAACGGGTGTCCTCAAGTGCCCCAAGGGGCCTGTTAATGTACAAGCAGGTGCTGGCATGTGGAAGAGAATGGAGAACCAGCTATATGAAGAGGGAAATTAGGAGCATAAAAAGCAGTGGAAGAGAAGAAATTATGGAAGAAATCTGGGAAACTCCCAGAAAGAGGGAAAGAGATGTGTGACCTGGGGAGGAACAGAAATAGGGGACCCCCAGAGGCAAGGTCTAGTATCCTGGTGTAATTTTAAGAAGGTGCTCTTTTCTTCTGATGCTTTTTCAAACCATATCTAAAAGAAATAATGTTACTTGGCAAATCAAATGTGTGCTAGGCTGTACTGCATGGAATCTTCCATTTCTAAGTTTTTGGTGAATATAATGAATATGCAATATATTTTGGCTTTGGTAATCTGCAGTGAAGGGATGGAGTAACTATTGTACCATGTGGTGACAAAGCTTTGTTTACACAAAGAATAAGATACTGATACCCAAAAGTGTTCAGGGAAACTAGAAATAAGATATTTCTTCTGCCTTTATATGGTGCTATTTCAAGCCAAGTTTTGCAGGCCAGATTGTGTGACCTGCGCTTTTCCTGCTTGAAGTTACTCTCAGCTGCAGCAAAATGATCTGGTGTGACCAGGACAGCAGTCATTACAGTTGGTGCTGAGCAGGGCCAACCTGGGAGGTGGGTAGATAAGTGAGATAAGGTAGGTAAGTGAGAAAGACATCCTTCTTTTTTTTTAGTTATTGTTAAAATCTTTATTATTTTTCCTACCCAAGTGAAGAAATCCATTCTTCTCTGTGCTTGTCAAAGGAGGCTGCCACCCTCATCAGTGGTCTCTGGTTCCTGGCCTGGATGTAAATGTGCAGGGGAAAAAAATACAACTTCAGTAGGGCCACACTGATTGCAGCAGAAGCTGTGGCATGGAGGATTGGTCCTGCAATTTCCTTTGTGATTTGTGATCCCTGTTGCTTTGTGAATGGAAATATTGCTCTTTTTTTAACGCACATAAAGAAGGAGCTACTCTGCTCTGTGAAACAGTACCATTAAGTTACGCTCCCTTCCAGATTGCAGATACTGGCCTGCATTTAGCACAAAAAGAGCTCACATCAGGATTGGTGTGAAAATAAGTCTTCCATTTAGTGGCTTTCTGGAGTTGAAGATAGCGATGATTAATTTTTTTTATTTTTTTTTTTTTAAAACTTATCATACTTACAGGCCAGTAAACCAAAGTGGTATTCCTTTAAAACACTGGAGTCTAAATGTAAATCAGTCCTTTTTTTCTTTCTCCCCACCCCCCAATGAGCTTTGTGGATTACTAAACAAAACTGAAAATACTGAATTTTCTTTGTTTTAGCATTGGCTGGTGCACCCAGTCTTAAGATAATGGTGCACTGGAGTATTATCAAAATAGGTGTCTGAAGAACTAGGTTGTTCCATGTTTCTTAGGGATTTTTTTGTGAAAAAGGAGAGTTCTGGTTTTGAGTGTTCTTCAGTTCCTACCCCACCCTTCTAAAAGATACGTATGCTCTCCCTCTTCAGTTTTAAGAAATACCCCCAGGGCATCCTTTTTATTTGAATTGATTTTCTGGTTGTTTATCTTTTTCAATCTGGTCATGAAAAGCACATCTGGTTCCTATTTTAATCAGTATTCCAGTGGGAGCAACATCATATTATAGAAGGCTAACAATGCTAAAATAATAATCCATAATGATGCAACTTCTGGTAATTTAAAACTGTTTTATCCACTGTTTGTAGAAGTGTGTTAATGATGTAGGCCAACTGATCTCTTTGTAGATTAAACTCACCCTAGGTCCTAATAACAGAGGAATATATCTGACATCCGCATAGGCGAACCCTTCGAACTCTCAGGAATTCCTGTTTTTTTCTGAAGTGTTTGAGCATTTTAGTACTTACAGAAAGTGCAATAACTGAGTGTTGTGGTAACTAAAGTAATCAGTTGACAAAGAGATTGGGTAAAGCAGCCCCAGCGCTAGTTTACATGTAGACTTGTTCTGCCTCTTATTTAATGCAGCTCTGTCTCTAGAGGTGATAGGGTTGGAGGTCTTTGCCTTGTTTTTCTTTACTTTGTTACTTGATTCACTATTTGGCGTATATGATAAGCCCGCCAGAAAGCAACAGTGGTTATCTTATTACAAAACTGTGTGCTAGCAGCTAAACCGAGCCCTGCCATTTCAAATAGGTTGCCAAACAACCTTTGAGTGGTAGGACTTGTTTTCTGTATTTCTCGTCTCGGTTTGAGCCAGCAACAAAGAGGAGAGACTTCTATCGTTTCTCTGACTAATGCATCCGTACGGACCTCAGCAATTACATGAAACTGAAACATGAGATCGCTGCAGTTTTCACGGGAGTTTGCAACAGTCCAGCAAAACAGCAGGCTCCAATACCTTACGTGACAAGGTGAGGCCTGGTTGAAGTGTGGACCTAGCTCGACTAGGTATTCGTATTTGCTTTGCCACTTACTTTAAAGTCTATCCATTCTGGTACCAACTCCAGATTTGGCTTCCACAACATTGCAGAACAACCTGAAGAAGCTCTCCTTTAGAAATAACTTTGAGAGGTGGGAAGGACACACTCTTATTTATTGAGAAAGCTCTGATAACAGAGTACTCAATCTAAACCTTTCATTCACCCTTCAAATTACTTCTTGGAACTGTCACTTTAATATATACCTGCTTCTCCCTTGACTCTGGTTCAGCAAAGTTCCTCACTGAAGCAGGATGTAGCATATCTTAAATTGGAAGGTCAAATTTAATACCAGTATGATCAAATTGGGAGTGACATTCTTGGCAGGATGATGGTGTTATACATTAATTATTTTAGAGACTAAACTTCCAAGTGAAAGTTGGAGTTCATGACCTCTACTTCTTTCTGCTCTAACCTGATTTTAGGAAAAGTTAAAGCCTGAAATAAAAGGAAAAATTAAAATTTTGCAAAACCACTTTTTGGATGGGAATGGTTATGTCTTTGAGGACTGTAACTGCAGTCGCTGTTAGTGGAATTCTCCTAGAGGTCTGTGTTCTTGGTAGCAGAGCATGAAGGAGGTACAGAAATTAAACTCAGCAGTAGGGTTCTCTAGTTCTGTAAGTACTGCTCTGAATTTGTTTTATTAGTTCACTTCCCTATCTTGAGACAACTGATTAATGGATTAATATCTTGGCACTTCAGTGATTTCATTCTTTGGAGAAAAATAAGCTATTTTTCTTGCAGCTCTAAAGGAGCAAATTATATAAAACATCAGAGCAAAGCAATGCAAATTTTAGAGGAACTAAGCTTTTGAAATGCTGTGTCTGAACTACTGTAAATAATCAGTGCTTGGGGTCAGAATGTCAGGCCAGGGATATCCAATGACTACACATTAAAGCAGGGGAGCCACAATATCTCTCATCACTAGAGCTTTTGGTTTGCTTTTTTAAATAAGCCAGGAACAAGTGCAGGGTATATATAGTATTGCAGCCCTATGTCGTCAGAGGAAATGTCTTGAATAGCTTTGTTTCATCATCTTGAAACATGGAGTTAGTTAAACTGGTGACATGTTATATTTTCAACTACCTACATGTAACTTACAAACTACATGTAACTGTTTTCAACTATTATATATTCAACAATATTTCAACTATTTACAAGAGAGAACCTCCATAAGATTGTCAAGTGCTATTCACTGCTCTCATTTGAACTGATGCTTTATTCCTGGTAGACATGGATACATTTCAGTGGTAGATAAATGGAAATATTACTACCTACGACAGGCAAAAGTACTTTGGAACCTTCATCATGTTGTGGAGCTATTATATTTCTCTGCCAAATGTGATAAAAACCAAAAGAAATAACTTTGCTTAGTGGAAAATTATAGAATTGAAAAGAATGGCAAGATGGAACATTCTCTTAAATGTTACTGTGGTGAACTGGATTTTATTATTTGTTTGACTTCTATTCCTATTTTGACACTATATAATTTAAGAATTTCAGCTGTAGTTTACAAACCAGTCTGATCTTTGGAATGTTCCATTTTGAAAGGACTCTCATGAGCCAAAAAGTACCTTTTTTTTTTTTCTACTGAAGAAGGGGTGTCTGTTTGGTACTTTTAGATTTCCCTGGTAGCCAGTTTCAAGCTGTGGGTGCTGAAACGATTTCCAGCCTGGGATGCTTTTCAGGTCATAGATGGTGTGCATTTGGCTAATGTTTCTGGTGTTGAAATTATATCCTGAATACAAACCAAATTTGTCTTTCCAGATGTTTGTTTAATTTATGTATCCTGGTGGTCTAACTTCAAGTACCTTCCTCTGGTATTTTTCTCATACGTATCAAAACTTCTATGTGAGTTGTATAAATGCTTTGAGGATACTTGGGGATAACTGTGTAAATAACAAAAAAGAATAAAAGCTTCCTAATATGTAAACATATGGTTTCTGAAACTTGCCATTCTTCAGAAAAAGGCTTATGAACTCCATACCAAGAGTCACATATGCAAGGAGCAGTCATTCTGAAGAAATAACAGAGAAAGTCCTTGTAATTTGGGCTCATAGCTAGGGAAACTGAGGTATAGAGGAGAGGTGTACATTTTCCGAGGGTATGAAATGAGGTAGCTATAGATCTTGGAGTTCAGTTCAGGAGTTTGCTTACTGCAGGAGTTTTCAGAATGAGAGCAACCACTTAAACTGTATCTTGGAGTGTGTGTTTCTCTTTATTATTTTCCCCTCGTCATCATAGTTTTCCCTTTTTTGTACTACTACGAAAGATCATATATGCTCACAGTCTTCTACGTACATGTATTTAGCAATAGTATGTGCGTTGTCAGATAAAACCGATTCCCAGAATGGATAAAGGCTCAGTAAACGGTAGGTCGTGGAACTTCCGTGACTTCTGAGAACTCTCTTTCTGCCCAGCCCACCCCCCAATATATTGCTCAGCCAGCTGCAGCTCCAGCATGTACTTCTTCCCTCCTCTCCCCTTGACCTCAGTACCAGAACAGATGCTCTTTTTGCCAAATTTTACCAGAACACTTCCCCTCCCTTTCCCACTAAAAATCATTAGCTCTACCTGTTTTGGAAGATGCTACTGTATTGTTTATGCAAAACAATTTTTCCTTTGGCTCAAGAAACAGCTGGTTTGCTAAAACAGTCCTTTCTGTGTGCATAGTGCCAATGTGGAATTTTGCTGAATAAATGAGTAAAGATACAGGATGAGTAGGAGAGAGGCTGAAAGAAATGTTTGGCATGAACTCACTTTCTTCAGGTAGTTAGTCAAGCAAGGTAATAAGTTTTAATAAATTAACAATAGAATGAGATATAAATTTAAGTGTAATTTATAAAATAAAATTACTTTTTTTTTTTTTTTCAGTGGGCAAACTATTTATGAATCAGTGGCATAATGCAGCCTTTTCGGTTTCCTTTTATACAGTTACACACCATTATTTTCCTCTCACTTTCTCACTAAAAAGTAAGATGATACTGGACCATATAATTCCTCAGTTCAGGAACAGAAAACCCACCTGACTTCAATGATTGTGCTTAAAAACTGATGGTATGATAAAGTCACTCTATTTAACATCCAATATTATAAGATAAGGATATTAAGAGCAGCTTTATTGTACAAAATGAAAGCAGATAAATTATCTCTGCTTTATCAAAGCTTTACACATTCTAAAAACATATGCCTTTTCAAGCCAATACAAAATTCCTAGATATTAGCTTTTCAAAGAATAACAGCTGTCAGAAATCAATCCATCTCGATTAACTACTCTTAGAGTAGGCCAGATTTGTTTTAAAATTAAACACTATCACAGAATGAGTTTCTAAAATCTATGTATTGTTTTCATGCTTAGTCTAAGGAAATTCAAGTTAATTCAGAATTCATTGTGTAATTCATCTGTATATCATAATATGGGAAATCTCTTGTAACCTAAGTTAAAATGTTGCTTTTGTTTCCTCTCACAGTTTAAAGACTGTTATGCAGCTTTTCTGTTTAATATTTTTGAGTTGTTTTAATCTGTTCACGGGAATGACAAATGATTTAGGGCTGGTATGGAATCAGTAAGTTGTATTGCTTGCCAGGATAAATCATTCTGGCACCTTCTTGAAGAGATGAGTCAATTTAGAGTTTGACCTAGTCTCTCTTTTTTTTTTTTTTTTTTTAATTGCAAACAGATAAATGTGTAAATTAAATATTTGGAGATAAAGTTTTAAATTGTAGGAGGGTGCCTGATGTCATAGAGCTGGACTCCTGCTAGATCCTCTGCCACATGCCTCTGTGTGCGTGCAATTCCCTGCCCCACTGCACCTGTTAAAGCTTTTTGCTATTTTGAGAAGACATTTGTGTGTGTGGCAACTAGTCTGGTTTTTAAATGGAGATGCATTTCTAGTGCCCTCTGGGCAGCAGTAACCAGTGTATTCGGGGACCCTGAGAGCATGGCACTTTCCCAGTCCTGATTAAATTTAACAAAATAATAAAAAAGTCAATTATTCTTCTTTGCTGCTGTTACAGCAATTTTAGACTAAAAGGTTTTGGGAATTCAGATGTTCTAAGTTATAAATTAGTACAGTTTAGTGAGCAGTACTAGAGATAAGGAGCAAAGCTCAAATGATTTCTTATTCATAACCCTCACTTTAGACATTCATTTGTATTAACCAAAACCAGCTTTCTGTGGTTTAGGTGATAAAAAGCAAGATGCAGTTTTATGTGGGTGGGGGGGAAGGTGATCTGTGGTTTATTGTCCATCTTTGGAAGAATTGCAGTTCTAACTTCCAATTTAGAAGCAGCAGTAACTGCATAACTGCACTAATGAAGCTGCTAATTGTTACAGCCAGAGATACTATCATTTGCAGGAATGTAAATCTTTGCTGATTAGCTTTATGATAATGCTTTTCCTTTACCATGACACTGAAGACAAGTACAGTCAATATTTTATTTAACACCTAATGCTATTTTCAAACACGAGACCAAAATAGATATAGAAGTACGTCATCTTTGTTCAGATGTTGATTTCTGTATTCAAAAATTAATTACATATAAACTTAAGTGCCAGACCATCAAAATAATATGAATAAATTTGTAGTGTTCAAGTCGAATGTATCCTAAGAATGCATATTTTTAATAAACTCTTCCTCTGATGGTGATCTAAAAGCACTGTTTGCTGTAAAAGTGGCAATAGTTAATTAATGAAGAATTAAGAATTACCAGCCATGTTCTGGTATTCCAGCAGACAGGAACAAAAAAACAAACAAACAAACAAACAAAAAAAAGTGGGCTTTCCTTTACTGTGAAAGATAATTTTATCTAGAAGACCAAATTTTCTAGACGTTACATAAACACTTTTAGGAAAGAAACAGTTCTAGGTAATTTTAGGTATTTACACTGACTAAGAAAGATAACCCTCAGAAAGATCTGCCTACAGCACTGGTGCTGTTCTGCTTCCATCTTCAAAAATCAGGGTATGTATTAAAAGTGTTACCAGGTCCTCATCACCTGATAGTTGTTCATTCAAAAATACCGTAATAATTAGAACCAGCATCTTAGCTCCTTCCTCTTTCTAATCCTCAAATAGCCTCAGAGAATAGAAAGACCTTAGATTGTTTCATCATTTATTGAAAAAATGGAAGTAAGCTGAATTCCTAAAGCCTCTTGGAAGTTGCTCTTTCCATCAAAAGCGTCTTGAAATCTGAACGGCAGTAATGGGGAACGGAATTTCTGTACCTGTGTTTTGGGGTGGGGTTTTTGCATGCATGCAAATTTGAATGACCAAGATATTGCTAACCGTTTTTCAAGACTCATGTATAAAAAAAGTTTGCCACCGTATTAAAAATACATCAGCTTTTTCTTGCCAATACTGCTTCTGCCATTAGTCATGGGGTTACATGCAGTATTTAATCAGACAGAAAGAATATGCATATTGTCTACTCCTCTTACTATTCTAGCATGCAAAAACATGCAAAGCACTTTATATAGATTGTTTGGTGGCCAATAAAAAAAAAGACAGCAAATTTATTTTCATGGTGGACTGAGTCCACTTCTATGCCCTAAAATCTGCTGCTCTAGATTGTTGAAATATTTTGCTAGTATCTCCCCAGCTGAAAAATAGAGAGATTTTCTCTTTCAGCATGCAAATACTGCTGAGAAAGGTTCTGGAAATATTCATCCACCATGTAATCTCTCTGTCAGTGCTCACACTACTATTGGAATTACCGAGATATGTGTGCAACTGCCATTTGCCTCATGTCATGAAAGGGGCATGGGGGATGGGACCTGTCACAATTGGGTCATACTTTTTTTTACAAGGTAATTATAAATAAAGCCTCACTTTCGATTGTTAATAATCCTTAATTTCTTACTTTCATCTGTGGGTGTTTCATGGCATGCTATTATAATGACAGCGTAGATACTCGGATTTTTAAATAAAAATAAAAATTATTTTTAGGGGAGAAATGCTTTCATTAAAGCTGGAAAAAACTCAGCAATTTAAAAGCTTATATAGTACGATTTGTGCACGCTACCAAAGCAGGCTCAGAGTTCATTCTAAATTTCTGCATGCTAAGTGTCTAGCTGCATTGGAGAGGTGTTGCAGAACCCATTCACACCTTAATGATTACTAAATAGTAAATATGAGAGAATCTGGCTCTACTTCATTTTGATTGAGAAAATTTGGATTCAGGGTTTGGGATAAAATTGTACCTAGACTTCCATATGAGGTGTCTCTTCACTTCTGAATATGTCCTGTATAACCTGATTAGGTACTCGTCTTGAGCAGTTTGCTCTTGTGGCTTTTCCTCTGCACACCTTCAATTTGTAAGTCAATTTTCTAAATCAGTTCTTTGTAGATATGAGAGATTTTCAACAAATGCCTCTGAAAATTTATTGTAGCAAATGTGATATTGTTTCCAGCTGTTTATACCCAGAACTGTTATTAAATACTGGAAGATAATACAACGAGATCACTCTCTCTATCAGACTTTGACACTAGGTCATCAGAATTAATAACGTTCAAAATGTATCTCAGATTGAAGCTGGAAAAGCCAGTCAGAGATCTCAACTAGCAGCAGATGTTAAAGCCAAGCTCCAATCCAATTATTACCTTGCACTGCAGAAGAGGAAGAATATTCTGGAGGCAAGTCATGGTGTTTGGTCTTTCTGGGTGGCCTGTTTGTCTTCTCTTTAACTGATCTATTCTGAATATTACTCAAGATGCTTTCGGGTCATTCAGCCAGCAACATAGCATTTCATTCTTTCCCACTGCACATTAAGATACTGGTGAGATAGGATGTGGGCAGGATATTGAGAAAGACAGTATCTGAGCTAATACCATCACGTTTGTTTTAAGTTTTTACTGTTACTGCTGTATTTTGTTAGGGCATAATATAGCTGTTTGGCAGGTTTCCATACTGTTTCCTAATGGTGTACAGGAGGTTACACTAAAGGTGAGATTAAAGTAATGATACTGAAAGCACGTGAACTTCCAATTGCTTGTTCTGCAGAAGCAGCTGATTCAAAGTAGTGGATGCTAACTAGGAACTTGATATGCACTTCTAGTTACTGCTGATATTCTGGTGTGATGAAAGGATTGACAGGCACTAATACGCGGCTACTTAGGTGCTCATTCACGGGGTAAGGAGTATACATTGTTCATGTGATATAATTTGCTTACATACAGCATATAATTTGTGGTGGTCTCTGAAGACTTCCAGGAACCTTGTTCCTGAAACCACTCTCCACTTGGGAGCAGTGCAGTCGCTGTGCCACTGTGATGTGGCCTATCTAAAATAACCTAGCATGAAAGATTACCCACACTTGCTTGAGAGGCAGAATTATTTTTTCAAGGATCAAGTTGATCACTTAAATCCAAGTGTTTTTTATAAAGTCATTATGTCTTGTACAATAAAATTTGGCTTCTAAGAAACAAAGTAATTGGGGGGTGGGGGGCAGTGGTGATGGAAGGAAAAAGGGAATAAATCCTTCTACTGATAGCAACAGTATTGGTTCTGTAGAAGCAGAAGTCTGGGCAGCCGGGATAGCAGCAAGAAGATATATTGTCATAGCCGGCTTGCCCCACAACATTCTGACCTTATTGGATTGTTCTTACCTGCATGCCAGATAACACATTCACCATGTCTGTACACTTTGGGCAACAGACTAGTTTGTCATTCTAGTAAGTGGCCTTTGTTTTCAGCATAATGCATTTCTGTATAATTTAGTCTCTGGTTTTCTGAGATAATTGTGGATGTCCAATGTTTTGTTGAAAGAACATCTGCATAAAGCTAACAGTCCCAATAAAGGAGTAGTTTTCTTAAGAACAGGTCTAGGTGAATCCTGAATTTTCTTGTGGATCAGAGCTGCTCTTCTGATCCAGGGTTTTTTGCTCATTCTGTGTCTTTTTTTTTTTTTTCTTTTCCATTAGTGCTACTGAGAAGCGTAAAATTTAAATTGCTATATACTAACCCTGTCTTAGAGTGAATAGCTACTGAGAAAAGCTGTTTACTTGAACCTCTAAGCTATTTGTTTTGCTTGAGGACTGAGTTCAGTGAGGTGTTATTGCTTTATTTAAAGACTGAGATAAGTGAGGTGCACTTTAACAGTTGTGCATCTTGGTATCTTGGTCTGCAGAGAAGTTCATTTTTTTAATGGCAATTTATATAAAGTTAGGGAGAACAGCTGATCTTCATCTGGCTAAATAGTGCTGTAAAATCATGCCTCAGAAAAATATAGTCTAAACATTAAAATATTTGACAAAACTGTATTAAAAGTTTTGGTTACAGTGTAAGAACTTGAAAATATTGAATCCAGAAAATAGAAATTCTTATTCAGTAGTTTGGGAAGATTAAATGAGCAGAATCGGGAAAAGGAACCTCAGTTCCTTCTGCCAGAGGACATTTTGGAAGAACAGCTTTCTGTTTGCAAAATGTCCTAATATACAGAAGTCTCCAGCTGTCTGTTGGAAGGTTTTATATGCTACGTGAAGTTCTCTGATTATTTCCTAATTTTAAAGCAATAAAGACTAGCATTATATCAGATTAAAAGAAAATGGAAATACTCTGTTCTTCATACAATACTGTTAAGCATGAAAGGACACTGTGGATACTAAATTTTAAAAAGTTTCAAAGATTACTGAACTACTCAGAAAAAACTCGTACGGAGCTATTAGAGTGACTACCTCTGGTTCCCGAGCCACAAAATGCTTGTGGCCAAGAGAGATTTCTGTGGAAATATCACTATGTGCTTGCCATGTTCTTAGTCTTCCTTAGGCATCTGATGTTGGTCAGAGCTGGAAACGGGATACTGCGTTCTGTGTACCTTTGGTCTGACCGAGTACAGCTATTCTTGTATTTTTCTGTTATAACAGGAAACAATCCAGATATGTATGGTTTTGTTGTGTTTTTTTTTTTCTACTGAGAGAAGTCAGATTTTCAAGTATAGTAAAGCAGATGCAGCATTTAGAGCTCTGGTGATTTTTAGTCATATAAGCTCTCGATATGTTCATTTTAACTTTTGAAGTTGTTTTTCATCCAGTGATGAGCAGAAAACCTAATCTATAGATTCTGTGTTCAAATAATGAACTGATAGGAAATCTTCTTGATTTTTAAATTATCTAATTCCATTCTTAGTCAGAGCCTGCACACCTTAGCTCCACAGATTTGTTTAGAAAGCCATCTTTTTCTTACTTTTTCCCTTCAGGATTTTGAGAAGATTCAAAGAAATTAAGGGATGTCTGATGGTTGTTGAAGTTGTTCTTTTGCACTGGTGTCAGAATGATGGGTTGGTCACATTTTGAAATATCCTTCTACTGTTGACCTCTTCTTGAACATAAAATTTTGAACATTGAGCTTCTGTCTGACATCTTGCTTTGTGGTTTACTTGCCCTGCACTTAATCCCTTCCGTAGTGAATTTCTTTCCCTTTAATCTCTTTTGGGTCACCAATCCTTTCTTCTTTTAACAAATTCATTTTTCTCTGACGCTCAGACAACCATGTAGATAATTTCAAACTGGAGAAGCAGGTGATGTGATGTTTGCACTGTGTCTAATTTTGAGTTCTTTACACGGTGAGGAAAGAGGATAAACTGTTCGTCTCTCTTTGATGACAAAATAAAAGCTCGTGGACCTTAGTGTGATATAACAGGTTCTCCTCCACAGAAACTTTATCTCATGTCTCTGGACCACGATGGCGATAGCACTATTCCTATAATGATCTCCTGTTTCTTTCTTTGAAATTGGGGTCATATTTTGAAAAGCATTTTCATGATTCTTGTGTATCTGCAAAAGAAAGCTTCAAAAGTTAGAAGTTGCAGCACTTCATACAGCAATGCTGTTCTCCATTCAGGTAATCAGAGGCAGTGTTTCCCATTTTAATGAGAAAGGTTGGTCTAGGTTTTTTCCATGTTGACTGTAAAGAACTTGGCAAATTTGAGATACTAAATTAGATTTATTGCAGCAGTTAACAGAACCATTATTTTTAATGATCTGTTTTTTAATTTTAGTTGTACTTATCTAATATGTTTACTTAGCCCATCAATGCTACTGTTTTCAAATGATTTATGCTTGGAAAGCAAGGAGTAAAACATGGTGCACCTCCAAGCCTAGCCTGATGATAGTAGACTATGGCTAGTAATGATGGAGCAAAACAGATTACAATTTAGTTTACAAGGCTTTTATGCAAAACAAACCAGTTGCTTTTGAACACCAAAAGGATGCAGATACTTCATGTGACAAGAATAGTTTAAAATATCCAAAGCTACTTTTGAAGATTTCTTTTAAGAAATGGCCTTGTGAGTAGTGGCTGGTCTCTTTGCTTGCTGTTTACTAGACAACTGGTTGGGTATATTAAGTACCTGTTTAAGGTAGCATGCTTTAAAATTGACCAACTGTCATTTTTTACTTTCTTTTCAGAAGGGCTTTCATCATCCTAAAGAGTGTTCAGTAACATATTTCACTATGCAAACCAACTTTTCCTTCTCCTTTCACTCCGCTTCTTTCTCCCTGTTAGAACCGAGTCCTGTTGAAGAGAAGGCACTAATTCTTCAGCACGAAGGGAGAAGTCAGATAAAATGAAAGCCTGTGAGCCTCTTCTCTGTAGGATGACGTGTTGTAAAAACACAACTGTATTCTGAAAAGTGACTGTAGAGATGGCATCTTGGGAGTGAGTGGGGGAAGGTTATGTTTATTATCTGTTAATGACTTCCAGATCAAGTTTGCTCAGTTTGCAAGCAAAAAAAAAAAAAAAACAAAACCCCTTTTTTTAAACTGCCTTCCCTGCAGACTCAATTTGGGATTTAAAAATCATGCTGTGCTAATTTTAATCCAAGTATTACAGTCAGCAATAAAAAGGTTCTTCAGGGTGTTTTGTGCCTTTAGTTAAACTGTCCATCAGTGGATTGTAAATGGATGCTAATTCTGTTGATGAGAAGCTTGTCAAAATCAGATTTGTCTAGTTCTGGTTATTCTTGATTAAGTCTTCCTTAATTAAGTTTTATTAATTCTTTTTAATCACTTATGTCTGTTTAAATGGTTTCTGGACTTACCTACTGAGAAATGTAAAAGGAAGAGGAATTAACCTCAGAGCTATTATTTTTGTGTTGCTCATAAGGATTGATGGGTGAGGTCATAGGAGTCATGAAAAAAGTCCTGTTGACATACTGACCATCTTGTTAAGTTTATGTTTCTCAAGGGTTTGAGCACCTAGTGTTCATGTGTAACACAAATGAGAAAAGCTTGTGGGAAGAAGCAGGATTTTAATTAAACTAAATGATGGCATTTGGAAAATGTCAGCTTTCAGACAGGCAGGCCCTACTTTAGATCCAATTGTAATCATAATATTATCAGAGACAGCGACAGCAATTCGGGAGATGTTGAGAAGTGTTTAAGTGTGGCCTCTGACGGCACGTTTATGGCAGCGTCACTGAGCTTGGTGGTTACGGTGAAGGAAGAAGGGGTATCAGGAGTAATCCTGTGCTCCTTTCTGTTCTGGCAGATGTTCAGTGATTCACATTCTACTCGGATATTGTCAACAAAGACTCCTTAAGTAGGCTTGTCAGGCTGCAGGGCTCAGCTGTGTTCCACGGTGTGACTTTTCCACAGATGTTCTCTAGGCTGGCAAACTGGCTGGATACTGCCTCCCCCTGTCTCACTGAGCCTGGCACGCTGGGATCCTTTCATGATCAAGGTAGAAGAAGAAAGTGTTCATGGTCTTTGGCATCCTTTCCTCCTTTCTTTTCCTTTCTGATCACCTGGCACCATCTTTGATGACAGTAGCTTTTCTTTAGACTCATCTTGTTGGTTACCAATCCTGTTCCACTCTGCCCAGTTTCCTTTTTCCAGGGAGAACACTGCTGCACAGCAGGACAGCACTGCAGGGATTTGAGATCACTTCTGGTTTTAATAAGTAGCACAACTTCTGCCCTCGGTTAACCCATCAGGGGAGCTCTCCATCTTCTCTATTCCTGGTGTGAGGGTGTTTCCTCCTCAGACGTACCCTGCACCAGTGACATCTAAATTTGTTACTTCTATTGATCAGCCTTTCCAGGCCCTTGTCCACCTGCCTGCTGCTGCACCTTTCCATGGAAGTACTTTTTTCATGCCTGTCAGTTCTGCATGCAGTGGTAGACTGTCGTACAGCGCACGTAAGTTATGCCCAGATAGCGTGTGTCTGAACACCACATTGTGAGAAAGGTTAGATTATAATTCAGTTTGAGTCAGGACATTATCCATTTTCTTTCTTAAGTTCATATCTTGGGACTAAAGTGTTTCTATGTTCATTGGTGTCAGCGTGTCCTGAGCTATGTCTGGAAAACCAAGTCTTTTCAATATCTTAATTTGGTTTTATTGCTGAGATGTGACCACACACATCTCTGCAGAGGCAATGACCACTTAAATGGCGGGCCATGGGAAGAATTGCTATGAGGCAATCAAAATTATTTTATTCATTGGTTATTAGACCTGCTCTAGGAAGTTTACTGCAACAAAGAAGTGGCCAAAGAATTTCTCCACTTCACATCTCCAGAACAGCTACGTGGAGCTGCGTTATGCTTTCCTGAAGCTCTGTGCTTGAATACAATGCCTCATTCTCATTCCTTGAATCACTGCTTTGCTAAGAGAACTCTTGGACGGGCTTTGAAATTATTATTGAGCTTCTGGAGGGGAGTACTGCCTTCTCAGTTACAGTGTAAAAAGGACAAGTGAAAAAAAGGGAAAAGTACTTTCCAGTAACTATGGATTTTATATATGTCACTGTCACGGATCTTTCTTTTCCTACAAGTCTCTCTTAAATGCTTCTGAAACCATGAAGAACTGAGGTTTCTATGACTGTGCATATAGCAGGACTTGAAAAAAGGTGGATGACTACATAATCTGTGTGCAAAAAGAAAGGTCATGAGATGCAGGCTCCTGGAGATGTTTGCCCCAAACCAGCATATCTCAGTGTTAAGCAACCTTTCTTCCCACATGTAGTCTAACATCTTTCTAAGAATTCAGATTAACTAACCTGGAAGAGCTCGATACCTCTTTCCCCCTTTTGCTAATTTTCAGCAGTCTGGAACATTATTCTCACATATATTCTTCTTATGAATATATGAAGTGTTTTGAAGCCCTGTGGGATAATTGTCATTGCTGGAAAAATTTTTTTGAATGGTGTTTGTCTGCCAGCATCAGAACTTGAGTAGGTTATTTCATCTTGGCTTTCATTTCAGTTCTATTTTAGCAGTTCTTTGTCTTCAGCTCCATCTTCTCTGTGCGCTGAGCTGCAGTGTTCAAAGACTTTTATTTGAAATAAAATTCTTCACTTTGTGGTTCTTATTCGATGATGTTATTTCTCGTTTTAGGAGCTTTTGTATTTCTTTAAGGCAAATGAGGCATGTTAGTGGTTATTTGTAATTCTTTTTTGTTCAGTGGATTTCCTGTTATGCAAAAATGTAAAGCTCTTCTCACTGTTCTTCCAAACTTTTGTTTTCTTGCCTTGATAGTTTTGTACATCTGTGTCTACTTTACAACCTGTGGCTAAGATGTACTTGCCCAGTTAAGATCTGGCTTTGTCTTCATGGATGCCTGACAAATTAACTGTAAAACTGCAAGTCAGAACTCTTGCTTGTTTGTTCCAAGACCTTCAAGAAGTGAGCAACCTCCTCTACCAGCTTTTCTGAATGGACATCAGGGTACCAGAGATGTGTCTAAAAAATCCAGCATGTCATGCTTATGTGCTCCATTTGTCCAGTAATGGTTTTACTCATTTGCTACTGTAACAAAAAATTACAGGGGGGGCTTTGTCGAACATAAGGCTTGCACTTGGACATGTGTGCGCAGCGTAAAGTGTAACGTTTCTGTGCGGTGCACAGGTGAAATCCCATCAGCATGTGTCCCATTCAAATGGCACAAAGTTGAATAGGCACATACCCGTTTTTTTGGGGTTTTTTTTTTTTTTTTTTTTTGCTTCAGTAGGCAGGCAGCGTGGGGACAGGTGGGCAGAAAGACATCAGTCTTGTGAGACCAGTAGAAAGTCTCTACTTTCTACCACTCTAGGAATATAGGATTAGTAATAGTGGTCTTAAAAACATCCAAGACAAGCAGAGCTAAGGATTGGTGTTTTATTGCTTGTGTTAGGAAGATGTTGTCTAGTTTCCAATGAATCAACAAATTTTTACATTCCAAATAACGTACTTCAATCTTTTAAGGCACAGAAAGTGGATTAAATAACCTTCTTTGGCACCATTTTTCATGAACTGATTCATTATCTGTAGTGAAATCTCTGCACGGCAATTTGTCTGGAAAAAAATGTGGAAAATGTACTAAGGGGAGATTTGGTTTATTAACGTTTCACTGAAAGTATGATGTGTACCCTACAGTAACAAGAAGATGCACATAATGAAAAGGGATGTCAGAAAAACAGGAAGACAGCAATATTTATGTATTGCCAGTAAGTGAAACTGCATGATCTTTATATTCTTGTTAGCCGAGGCTACAATTTGCAGAGATCTGCTTGAAGATAGGAAATATATGGCAGGTGAAGAAATAAGTGAAGATTGTGAATGTAGAAGTGATATGCTAAAGAAATTAAAAATCTTAAGAGGTTTGCTTTACGTACTTCTGACGTTAAAGGGAACATACTTTAGGTAGCTTACTACCAAAAGCCACGTTTCTGTTCATATTTATGAACTGTGCTACTAAAATGTTCTACAGAGCAAAGTTACCGACATAGTGGCAGTACCAGAATATAGATTATGGAGAGAAAACAATATATGTAACTGGAGAAAATAAGCTGAAAAACAAGGGGATTTTTCTCTCCTGATCAGCAGTTTGAGTAATTCTAGGTGGTGTTTGGTTTTATTAAAAAAAAAAAGTACACAAATTCAGGCATAAATGTAATCTTTAACGTTGTGTAGATTATATTAACAGTGAATTTGAGTAGTGCTGCATTTATGCTGGACTTTTCCTTTTATAACCTGTATTTGTGCTGGTTTAGTTTTACATGATTTTTTTTTTTTAACTCTCCTTCCTACCATATTTTAATGCTTTCAATGTCCACAAAATGAAAATGCTTTAGTCTTAACTTAATCTGATTAATTCTTACATAAGAGTGTGATTATAGTAAACTACAGTTTAAAATGGGATTCACTAGGTTCTTTCTTGATTAAAATTTTATCTTTTTTTTTTTTTTTAATGACTGTGCATAAAACGCTGAATTTATTTTAAAATAACTTGAGCTTGCTTGCAGGTGTTTATATCCCATGCCAAGGACTTGGTCTTATCCCTTTTGTAGTCTGCAGTTTTCCTGCTTGAAGTGGAGAATGGTCTCCCAAAACATTAGGTTATTGCCATCAGTCTTTGTCAGAAATTCTGATCCCTCCTTATACTGATATCACCATTATGTAGTACAGTGCTTTGTTTTGGTGAAAGAAGTCTTAGTTTAAAAAAAAATCTCTGCATAAATATTTTTAATATGTATGTAGAAGTTCCTAGTCTGTTCTGTTATTATTTTCAGACAGTTTGTTTGATAATAGCCTTTTTGACACTTATTGACAAGTGTCAATACAGGATCTTATCAGCTCAGATGCAGACTACAAGCACATGCTTTTTGGACCTTGGTGGACAAAGTCCTTTGGTCTCCTACTATCTTAAGACACATGAAACAGATAATGCTGTGTCATATTCCTTGACTTAATTAGCCTGAAATTTAGAAATGATGATACCCTTTTTGACTCCCAACCTGTACTGCGTTTGAAAACCTTTCTTCAAAACTTTTGCCCAAGATGGTTTAAACCAGCTGGGGCAGGGAGGAGAAGAATGCAGTACTGAAGTCTCACCCATGTATTTTATTTCCTTTCTCTGCTATGATCCACAATAGCTGGGACAGTTTTCTCTTTTCTAGACTGAGACAGACCACAGTAATGCAGACAATCTCAGCAAGTGGTTTGCCTAAAAGAGAGAAACTTAGAAATAAAGAAAAAAGATTTGATTGGTCCTTCATCTTGTTATCCTTTAACCTAACTTATGATTTAAAGTGTCTTAAGTAAGACTGCACTTCAGCTTGGTTACTTTATTTCTGTTAGATTTTGGGGGCGTAAGGCTGAATGAGAAACATAAATCTAACCTCACAAAATGTAATGAAACTCCTCTCGTACCTGGATTCTAGCTTTATATATTGACTTGGTTCTATTATGGCCCTGAACTATACTCTTTGGATCCCAACATCTATAAATCTCAAGGAAGTTTAGAGTATTTTCTGAATTTGGACATATTTCTGTCTGGCATATATCTTTATGAATGTAGAAGGGATTTATCTGTTCTGTAGTGCAGATCTTGAGAGCCTTTTGTGTTTATATCTTAAAGGAATTTCAGAAGCAAAGATTCGCTAATTAATTCTCTTCTTTTTCTGACGTACGTGAGATTGTTTTAACTAGACTGGTTTTGGAGGATTTAACAAAGACTTACTTGACTTCCCCTGAAACATTTTCTGTTGGGAATTCTTAGAATTTTGATCTTTTGTATTTTGAAGTGTTTGCACACAACACCAGAAAAACCAGTTTGCCACTGCTTTTCAGTGTACAGTGTTCAGCATAGGGAAGACAGCTTGCTTATAAAGAATGTTGTCAAATCTCAGCAGCTTTTGTCACAAAGGGCAATTCTTATAAGTGTATTTAGGGGTCAGATTCTGTGTGACACTAATTTAATTTCACTGGCTTCAGCAGATTTCGCAACATTATATAGAAGAGTGGAAAACTCCCCTCACCCCCCCCCTTTTTTTTTTTTCAACTGTGTGGTATTTTTATATTTGTCATATTGTTTTTATGAACTTTACAAGGGAAAATTGTAAGACTTGTTATTAGGCTGACTAATGGGATAAAAAGAAAATTTTAGACGACTTGTGAAACTGATTATGTTTTTCTCAGCAGATTTTAGGTGACTGTTCACATTATGAGCAGAATTCTGTCTAAAAATAAGTTGTGTCCACTTCTTTATGGGTTTATTGAGAACAGAAATTTCCACACCATTCTCCCTTTAATGTGGCCACAATGGGTCGTTGTAATTTGTCTATTTATATAAAAAGAATAAATTAGCAAATTAGCCACCATAAACTGTTAGTATATCCACTTTTGCTGACATGTTTATTGTAATTTGCAATATGCATGATGTTGATTTTCAAAAATGTTCCATTTTCTTTTTTGAGTGTACGAATTATACATTCATGAATCACAGAAAGCAAACTGTAATAAAACAAGTTGGAAACACTGCATAGCACTCATCTATGTCATCCTAAAAAAAACAGCACGTTGAAATTGTTCATAGTTTGATTAAAAGCCTAAAACCTTCTGTTCACATTACAGCTAAAAGAGAGCCAGACAGATGGGTTTTCACGCATTTATGTCGTGAGCAAAAAGCAGCTCATGAACATGTCAGGAAGTGTCCTAGAGAAAACCTAAAAGTGGACAAATATGTAAAATTTCAGTGTACCACTCAGAACATTACACCGCATAGAATCTCAAAAAATAAACACCTAACTTTGTCTAAAGACTGGAAGTATTTTAATGTTTTGTTTTAATGGTATGTATTTCAAAGGGGACTAACTTCGCTCCCAAAAACACATCTAGGAATTAAAGATGGCCACTAATGAACAGACAAAGGAAGTAATAAGGGAGAAGCCTTTGCAGCCATAAAAGTAGAGTTCAAAATATCATCCCTCTTACAAAATATTTCCTGAAAATAGGCTTGTGGAGCACAAAAGTAAATTCTGGAAACTCTAGAACTATGAAAGCATGTCCAGTAGTCGGCACTTTCAAAAATAAATAAAACCATCAGGCACCAACTGTATGCTAATTGCATTTAAGAAATAAAGAGACCACCTACATAGAAATAAAATAAATCTCATTAGTGGAGCTAAAGCAGATCGTTGAGATTCAGACTCTGTTAACTCAACCCCTTAGGCTGGCTCGAAAGAACTTACAAAGTCACTGCCATTTTCTTAGTGATGGACAGAAGTAAAGACTGCACCACCGTCTCGGTGCCCTGAACAGTTGGTGTGCGTCCCTTGGCATCGTTGTGCCTTCACTTTCAGATGATCCAACCAGACTTTTCTTGCTGAAGGAGCACAACTAAGATGGGGAGGAAGAAGGTCACCAAAAGCAGGTTGTGTGCAAGAGGCTGCTAGTTCGTATAACACTAAGAAATCCCACAAATCGTTACAATTTTTCCATCAGTAAAACTCTATTCATGTAACAGCTTAATTTGATTTACCAAAAATCAGCCGCATGAAGGCAAAACCCTGGAATCTCATAATCAAGGAAGTTAAGTATTTTATGAATTTCAGAGAAGACAATAAATTTGGGAGTTTTTCAACAACAATAGCGAGAGGTCTCTAAGTCCGTCTCTTGAAGCAGCTTACACCAGCCATCCTATTCCCTCTTGAGGAAGTCTTGAAAATTATTTCCAACAGTGCCCCCCTCTCTCCACACTGGCCATCATCAGGTTATAGATCTTCAGAAACAAAAGCTGCCCAGGCCTCCCCTTGCTCTCGCAAATGGCCTTCTGAAAAGAGAAGGGGAAAAAAAATATCCCAGAAAAAATCATCAAGGCTTTTGAAAGCTTATCTGTTCTGCTGCTGATGGAGTTGTATTGGCTGTAGAAAGAACTGCAGGAATTTAACTGGATATATTCTTGGGGTCGAGGTCTGCCCATAGCTAACATTAAAACCAGCATGGTAGGTACTTTTCTCTTGATCTTTAACCCTGTATCCCCAAATCTTTCCATTCATAGTCAGTATTTGGCTCTGAGTATGCTTCAGCTGTGGAGCTTTAACTTAATCTGGCAGAAGTTCTGCAAATCCTTGCTAGACTCCTTTGGTTCTGATTTTTAGCTCCTGTTTTCTGTTAGACTTCTTAATTCATCTATGAAGGTTAGAGCTTTATGTTTCTAATATAAAATTAGGTTCAGACCTTCATAAAAAAATTATTATTGATGCAGCTCCTATTGCTGCTCAAAAGCAGCTCACTGAATTCTTCCCCAGGAGTAGGGTGGGCTTGTCTTCTCGAGGCAGCAGGCTGGGCAGGAAGGAGACAGTTACAAAAGGATGTTTGCTGGGAGAAAGCCAGTAGAAAACTCCTCAGCATCTAATCAGAAGAATTTAATTCTGTTGATAATTGATCAATAGAAACACAACTACGGAATCCAGCTCAAAGGCAGAACAGCTTAGCCAACAAAAATAAACATATGCGTTTGTCACAAGGGACAGATAAGAAACCAGAAAATGTAGAACGATGTGAATAAAGCTGCCCATTATATGCAATTTGGCAAAAAATAAGACCTGTAATAATAATGCTCAGGAACTGCTGTAAGAGTTGCACACAAACCTGCTTTAGTGTCCCTTGAAAAATTAATTTGGATTTAAAAAACCAAAACCCATACATCTGGCTTGATCATTGGCTAATAGAACATATTTTTATTCCCACCCCAAATCACATACAGCTTGGCTGGAAAGAAGACAGCTGCTTGGGCACTAGTGTGTTTCAGTTTAAAGTACATCTAATCTTTATTGAGTTATTTGAGCCTCGTGTGCCAAGTGCAGAAAAGCATGCTTTTGTGGGGAGAGGATTATATTTTTTTTCCCTTTTAATATTAATGTGTAATTTTGGCCAATGAAGTAGTGCTTAGAAGACAACAGCAATTCTCAAAATGCATTAAACTTAAAATTCAATAAATATACCAAATACTGTTGTATAAATCCTTGCCCAACTTGTTGCTTCTGCAGGAACCACTGCTATTGGGAATCAAGCTCAAAGATGTTATTGGTCAGCTAATTCTGCAAGTTCTTTAGTGTCTTCTCCTCTGATTAGCTTCCACGGTTTTTACTCCTCTGCAGATTTTCCTTTACTAAGGCTTAGACATATGATGAATTTGGCATGAGTGCCTTTGTTACATGTGAGATTTTGGGGCACGTCCGTTTTGTGTGCAGACTCTCACTATATGCGAGTGAACTGTTTACGAGGAGCATGGGCTGGGGTAAATCCACATTCTGCTGAACTCAGTGACCGGATCTGCAGAGTCTTCGGGGGCTCCAGAAAATGTTCCTCTACAGTTTTTATTGGTAAAACAATTGTAGCTGACCTGAAGGAGGGGGGAAAAATAATAATAATCTGCCCAGAAAACAGCAGTTCCCAATATATCAGTTACAATACCAGTTGGACTGGGTATTGTAGTCCTGCAGAAGGACGTGAGAGTACGGAGGGCGGGTGCCACCCGCCACGCAGGAGGGGAGGGCAGGTGCCACCCACCATCAGCACCAGGGCAGATTCCATCCCCTAGTGGACACGGTGCTGTTACCAGAGGCTGTGATGTGGTATCTTGCAGAATCTCACCATTAATTACTTTTGACACAAGTCCAAAAGCAGGGGGCATAGCACAAGAGAGAAGATCGAGAACAGCTAATCTTTTGTCTCTCTTTTTTGGGATAGTGATTCTGGCTCAATGAAAAAGCTGGCTAAACTGAAGAGCTGAGGTAGGACAGATGTGACAGCACTGGTGCTTGGCAGTGCTTTCTCTGCCTGTCCTGCGTGTGCACTGGGAAAAATTGTCAGACGAGGCTCTATCACAGGGAGCAATGTTCAGTTACCATTTCACATTCCCCATTGTACTTCCTTCTCCATCGTGTGAACGAGGTTCCTATCAATACCCAGCCTTCCATCTTAAAATCAGCACAAAATATAATCTAATGTGCTGCAAGAATCACAGGTTTCATGGCGTTTTCTGACTTTTATGCTGTTGTTACTTTGCAGTAGCATAGAGTTAATTTTTCTTGATGAACCAACCATATGATGACAAGAATCAGAAAGCGCTGCTTCAATCCTGCCCGTAACAGCTACCATTAGCAAAGCCTCTTTTTCTGTTTTAAGAACAGGATCCTTCTTACCAATGTTGTTCTGGGTGTATCTTCGTTTAACTGTATCTGATTGGGATTTAATACAGAAATAAACTTTGTAGTTAGCTGAAAATCCAAATCTTTCACTTGACTGAAACTGTAGTACAGCAGTTGCTCCAGCTTATCAAGATGTTATTAGACATTCGTGGACTCGGGAATTTCAGAAGGATTACACTGAGTAAGTACGTAGCAGTTAGTAAAGTTGGTGTTCAAGTCATATTAACCAGAAACCAATATTCCCCAAGTTGTTAAGTAGTTACTATTAGGTTGCCGTGTGTGTGTGTGCTGTGTCCGAGAGCAAATGTCAAGTACACAGCCATGTATTTGTCATGTAGGAGTTATGATACCTCCCGTCAAGAGCACGGTAAAATCGCTCTCGTTCTGTTTCAGAGCACGAGCATTTTCCTACACACAAGATACACAGCAATTACAGTGATGAAGACATACATGTTAGTGGGATTAAGATAATACAGAGCATGAATATGGCACCAGGCTATGCTGCTGCACTTCGACGTCTACAGCGTCTCCATTCCAAATCCTTTTTGGAAAGGTTTAGAACCCAGTTACTGCACAGTAAGATAAAACTCATGATTGAATGAATTACAGTCAGACATTATAACAAGTTAAAATCACACTCCACTGCCAATCGTAGCTTGTGGTAACAGGACGCATCACCTCTGCGTATGTTCTGATGTTTAATTTTGTTGTTTTCCAAATGTGTGCGCCTGTGCTGCAGTGGGTGGCCGTGAACTCTTCGGAAGGGGGAGGCGGTGGGGTAGCCCTGCGTGTTAGGGGCTGCTTGGATCGTGTAGAGCTCAAGGACGGTGACAACAGGGCTGAGCGTTTATGCGTGAGAAGCAGGGGGAAGGCCAGCGAGGCAGGTGTCTTGGTGGCAGTTTGTTACAAACCACCCAACGGGGGGGAGGAAGAGGCAGATGAAATAGTCCATTAGAGGTGGGGGGAAGTCTCACAGTCACTAGCCCTTGCTCTCACGGGGGACTTCAGTTTACCAGGTGTCTGCTGGAAATTCAACCTAAATGATTCTATATACCAATTACCATTATTTTAGCTACAGGAGAGACTTTTAGAAGTCAGAAAAAGCTATTAAAAAAACGGATCTGGAAAGCCTTCCTTAGGGGGTGCAGCTTTATACACGAAAATTTTCATCCAAACCAAAGTCTTGCTTTTATGTTAAGAAATACTACTAATATCCTTGCTGCTTACCTTACCCATCATTGCTGTATCATTTTCATGCTCCGATTACTGGGGGAAGGGGTTACCATTATGTAGAAAAATGTCTTCAAAGGTTTAAAAAGCAAACAAACAAAAAAAAAAAGCACAGATTAATTCTTTTTTTGTTGTTGTTTAAAAAGAAACATTTACTTCCTGTTGTTAGTCAGTAACTAAAACCTCCCAAGTGCCATTTTTATGTATATAGTTTGAATACTGTAGGTCTTTCAATTAAAGTTATGTCCCAATTTTATTTGCAGATTTCAGCAAAAGTATGAAAGACATTGAAGCAATAAAAAAAGGAAAGAAATTAGTCAGAACTTTAGAACGTTCGGTTTTATTCTTTTATCCTGTGCCAGTTTTTTGTTTTCCTTTTCTTTATGAGAATATAATTTATAAGATTCATTGACAGAAAAATTTTGAAATGTACTGCAGCCTGCCTGTTTTTGGGAAGATTCCATGACTTTGTGTGTCATGCTCAACTTAAGAAGGGAAAAAACCTCCTAATATATCTTTACTCTGCTCATACACTGATTAGTGCTTCCATGAATCCAGCTGAGCTAAAGTCTGTGCACACGCATTAGTGAAAGGATCGGTATGTACTGTGTCGTACTCCCTTTTTATGACAGAATAAACAGGAACTCGCTGAATTGAATGCAGGACTTTAACAAAGCACTTGATGACAAAGCTGTGACATTATTTTCTGTAAAATTTTGAGGGTTATCTTGGACTTCCTTGAAGGTATTTACCTCTTGTTGGGGTTTTGGAGCCCTGGTTCCAGGTTTAGGTGAATGTACAGCAGCATCTCTACTGTACAGCAGAAATGGTACTAGTGAATATTTTATATTTGAATATAGTAGATAGTAATAGTGAATATTTAGAGATTAAACCTTTATGATTTTTGCCTCTTGTTCTTGTCTCCCTTATCCCTTGCTTTCCCCTTCTCAAATGCATTCTCTTAACTGTCCTCCCCCCAAATTATCTTTTCATCTCTCCCCATCGTGCCCAGACCCCGTCATTTTCCTTTCTCGAGTACCTGAGTTATTTGATCTACAGCACACTGTTCCACTTTTCCTGGTTGTCAGAAATCTTTCCTAGTGACGGTATTACCGTTGTATTTCCCCTCTGAGGTTCCTGAAAAGATCTGGCAATTTGTGTTGGCTGTTGTTCATCTGCTGTGTTCAGATTTGGCTGAGTCCTCTCGCAGAATTAGTAGCCTCTAAGAATTTCTTTTTGGCCTGAATTAGCAAGGGTGATGTACAGAGGATCTCTTCCGAGAGATCTCTAATTTGATGCAGACTTCTGGATGTTAACTTGTGCATAGCATCACAAAAATGCGCACAGGGACAAATCCCGCTGTGTCTCTTATGGCTGCAAGGGTTATGACACTAGCAACGCTTCTCCTTCGGTTTGCGCTGCGGGTGTCGGAGAAGTGGCAGTTTGTTTGCTGCGAGAGAGAGGGCACAGGAGCTGGATTTTCCGCTTGGAAGCAAGTTAGGACACCTTTGGGGTATCCGGACGTACAGCCGCCGTTCTGCGCTCACAGCCGTTTCTCCTGCTGGAGAGCCAGGTCACGGGTGCCGGGTGCCGTACTTGAAGCGCAGCACAGTTCCAGCCTTGAGTGTCAGCAGTGCCAGCAGGAGGGAGATGGCAGTTTGTCAATAATCTGTCAAGGATGTGTCAAAGACCAATGACTTGGTCTTACCTATTGACTTTTGCTTTGTACAACTGAGTGAATTGTCTCCTTTATTATTCCTTATAGGTTTAAATTGCTTTTTTTTACATGATAAATGGATTATATTTAATCCTTTGTAATAGTTTTGCATAAAAATGCCAATGCTCTACCTTGTGGAAGCACAGCTAGGATTCAGTATTAGAATATGGTGTCTGCCTTACTCAAAACCAAATTTTGCTTCGTTATTTGTTCATTCACTTAGGGGAGTAAGTTGTTGTATTGTACAGCTCCAGAGAGCATTACTTTTTGTTGAAACTTTCATAACAAGTCACCCTTGCACAAAGGTACGTAAGAAACATAGCTAGAAGGAAAGCTTTCCTGCTTCACATAATGTATTCCTAATGTTTTACTTGGCTTGCAGGTGCCCCTCCAATATTATCACTAATTACAACAGTAATAATCCTCTTTGAGGAGAGTATAACATTTTTAATGTTTAGCCAGGTCCTTCCCATTTTTTTGAATGCTTCAGTTTAATCGTCCATAGTTGCAGGACACTGAACAAAAGAATATCCAGCACCCAAAGAGAACGAGCACAGAACAGCCCTGTACACATTGCAGGGTTCCCACCCTGCGATGGACCAGCTCATTGCTCCACCTGGTCTTACTTTTGTGACAGTAAATGGAAAACAAGAGAGTTCCACGGTAACGAAGAATCATCTTTATTTCAATTTCATTTTTCCTCATCAATAGGTTTTTATAAATCGGCGTTTATACTGAAAGACATTTTTAGTATGGGAAAAAAAGACTTTATAATCAAAGAGTTTTCTTTTAATTGCTTCTTTAGAAATATATTTTGATAATAGCAACTGCTCATTACAATAAAAACCAGAAAAGCCATTCATTTACTGTGGCATGGGAAGTACTGCCAGTTCCAAATGCCCTACATAGTTTCTTTACAATTTTTATGTTCTTTAGGCCTCAACAAAAACCAAAGCTCCTCTTCCAGGTTTGGTAGCAAACAGACTATTCTCCAACGCTGACCTTTGGACATCAGTTTGGTAATAAGCTTTTTTTACATTTTTGAGAAAAGTGTTCAGCTTGTCAGTAGGCACCATTGACACAGTGCAGCCACCCCATCCAGCTCCAGTCAGCCGTGACCCGATGGCCCCAAACTGCCTACAACAAAATAACAGAAAAAAAAAAAAGGTAAAATAAACCCAAAATGGGTAATTTATCATATATAATATTCCTGCAGAAACCTAGTGAATAATTTACTCAAAACACATATACGTCATTTGATTTTTCTGAAGTTCACTTGGTTGTATGTTGACATTACAGCAATTTCCAGTTACCATTTGGACAAAAAAAAAAAAAGTGCTGAGGCTTTAAACTGCAATATAGTAATTTCTGTCAATTCCAAAAGTCAGTCACCCTTTTTTATAATGCTTCAGCATCAGCTGTTTTAAGTATCACAGCACAGCTGAGAAGAAGAAAGCAGGAGAAGAAAGGAATTGTGTTAGCAACATTCATAAGACATCAGAAGTGAAAACAGAAATACATGACAAAAATAACAAAAGAGGGTTCATAAACTAATTGCACAGGATGTAGGCATGCAAGCCATTTTCTAATGTGGCAAAGACAAATAGCTCTATTCTTCCAGGACAGATCTGAAACATGCTGAAGATTCACAGGCTTCTGCAGGACTGCTGAGCGTGCCAGTCAAGAAAAGGAGAGTTCAGAAACTCTTCAAAAGTCATACAGAGCCACTGTTGCACTCAAACATCCCTTTATGCTGAGCAGACAGAGCTGGGTATCTCTCTTCAGAGGAACCTCATGAACTTAGCAGATTTACAGCAGTAGAGGTGAAACAGGAATTTAGTCCCAGAAGAAAAAAATGCTCTTAATGAAGAGGGTGAAAAGAAGAACAATGACAAATAAATGACATCCAAAATATAAACCATTCCCAGCCTCAAGACTCTGGCCTGCTAGAAATGTCCTACAGCAAATCCCATGCCATTGCTCTGCAAGATTCAGACACCACCTCATTAGGCTTTAGTATAATTATTTTCATTAGTTTGCTTACCTGTGTTCCTAATCTTTACTTAGATTCAAAGTAGGAAAATACCTCATAATACATTGCTTTGGGGCTTTTCTAACCTAGTCAGAACAGGACCACTTAGAAAACTGATTTGAAATCTTATTCTCATGAGAGATCTAATCTGATCTGCAAACAAATACTTTTGCTACGTTTCCAATAGCTGTAGCCAGGCATGGGGAGATCTACCAGTCCTAGAATGTGTTGGAGGGAGAGACGGCATCATGTGAATAACCTTGGAAAATGACAGCTCATTCAGAGTAGGCTGTGGTAATTTTTCATATGTGCATTTTATGTGAAATGAATCTGGTATACTGCTGGGTTAGGAGAGGTTTAGGTCATATTTCAAGCAAGTACTTACATATGTGTTTGATTCTAAACATGCTTACATCTTTTCTTGAGCAGAAACACTTTCTTCAGTGTTGTCTGTGTGGTGCCACCCTTCATATTGACTCGATTTTATGTTCATTCTTTATTTCCTGTTGGTGTTCTATTTTACTTAGTATTCCTGTAAGCCACTCATTTTTATCGTTTTTGGTCCATGGAGCAACCTCCTAAAATGAGCAGGATCCAATCCAGTCTCCACTGCAATCAATAGGGACATTCCCATCGCCTTCGTAAGGCCCAATGCGCTTCCCAGAGTCTGCAAAATCAACCGTCTGTGCTCACTCGGTCTGTTACCTTGGCCAGAACTTTGTATTTCAGATGGTGTCTGGCTTTTATTTTGGTAGGCAACTGAAATCCCTTCAGAATTGCTCTGAACCTTTTACTGATTTCATAATTCTCTGTGGTCATGCTCATGCCTCATTTTTACTGAGTCATTTTAAAATACTTAGTTGAAATAAAGCATAATGTAGACAGAAAATATGCCTGTTCCAGAGCTGAAGTCACTGTGTTTCAAAATACTGTGGCTAACAGCTTCAAGTGTGGTGATACGATTAGGCACTTGGGGCTTAATGCGGAGGAACTTGGCATTTCGACGCGCGGTGCTGCAACATCTGTAACAAGAGGTTCCTGGTGTTACCCGGACTCAGAAGGGAGCACCTAATCCCGAATCCGCCAGTGCTGCGGCCTGTGGGAGCATCTAGGTTGAACATGAGAAGGTGACCTTTGGACTGGGGCTGAAACGGTCTGTGTCGAGTCAATCAAGTCAAGTTAATCAGTCGAGTCCTAAGCCAGACTCCTCGGGCGGTGGGATTCACAGCCAGACCCTCTGCTCCCTGACTTGCCTTTATGACGAGGGGTACGAGCAGGCAATACCCTGGCGGATGGAGCGCTCACCCACACAGTGGGATACACGGATTTAACGCGGGGGGGACCCCCTGCACCGCCGGGGCTGTGCTGCAGCCGTGAGGACGAGGAATAGAGGGAAAGAGGGGGCAGGCGGGACAGGCCGTGTATCTGCGGGCCAGTGTCGGAGGCCCTCAGCTCCCAGTCCCAGGTTCTGGCTTTTGCTTCTTGAATGAGTTTATACACCTGATTCCAGTACTCACTGGATAAAAAGAGAATTAGCTTACGAGGAAAGGGCATGCATGTAAATGAGAGTAAAAACGGGAGTACTGCAGTGGAGGGAAGAATAAAAATGGAAGTCCCATAGTTTGGTATGTGGAAGTGATAGGTGACACATCACAGAACCTCATTTTAAAAATAATTGTGCTGTAAGAGGTAAGAAAATCAGAGCAACGTTGTTAATTCCAAGCACTCAAAACTATGAATCAACTACTTGGAAAGCGCAGGGTTAACAGGATGAGATGTAGATACCTAAATGGTGTGCGGAGGGTTCTTACTCTGTTTCTGTAGCTTAGTGCGCTATTGAATAGCATCTTCGAGCCTTTCTGGTTCTGAAGGAGCTGCAAACTTCTTTTTGTAGGATGGGTTTTTGTTTGTTTTGTTGAATTTTCAAATTGCGCCATGACTACGAGCTTTGTAGCTTTAAGAAAATCATCAGTGGTAAGAGTCTTGATAAAATGCAGGCTGACCCGGCTACCATAATGCACCTCACTGTAATGCAAAACCTGTCGCTTTTTAAAGTGCTCAGAGAGGATCCGGCTGCCTCCAACCAGAAGGGGCATGGCTGGTAACACAAATTGTTGGGATTTATACCCCCAAAAGATGGAGAATAAGGGATTATTTGTGACACTCAAGAATGCTGAGAGATTTTCAAAAGTACCTAATGAATTCAGGAGTTCAGAGCCATTTTTTTATTCCTTAATTGCTTAGTAAATCTTCTGTTACTTACTTTAACAGGTAAACCAGCTACTACCAACGTGAGATAGGTTAGAGAAAGTACAAGTCTTCTGTATTTGCGAAAAGAAGAAAAACAACTGACCAACTAGTGGTTACAGTTTTCAGCACTACAAACCACAGCAAGTATGGATCCCTTTCTTTCTTGGCAGAGGTTGTACAGTAAAACATAAAGATCTAGGGAAAACAGAAAACATCTGGATATGCAGATTATTCTTCACAGTTTAAACCTTGTAAGGAGAGAGCAGCAGTAGACTCGGGCAATTCTGTGGAATGTATTTTTGGAAAGGCTTTTTAAAGTTACAGGGCAGCTGTATATCATCGTAAGTAAAGAATGTGATTTATGTAGCTCCCAGCCACTTCTATAATCACATCAGCCAAGCTTTCCTAGAGAGATGAGTGATACTATGTCTCTTAGTTTTTTAATGTACAACCTGAGAAAAGGTAAGGCTTTTATCCAATAGTTTCCAAAAATTAGATGCTGCTGGCTTAAGCTGCATTCACCTAGAATAGCTATGTGCTTTTAGAAATCTAATCACAGAGTCAGAGAAAAATTGAAGGATTCTCAAACTTCTAAAGAAGAAAGATGCATTTCTTAAGAAATACTCTTGATGGGACGAGACTGTGAAGAATAATGAACAAAGAATTTACTTGATTCTGTGCAATGAATGTAGTTAACACACCACCCCCTCAATTAAGTAACGTTAATATACCAATTGGAAATAATTTTACAGGAATTACACTCCACGGCAGTGCTTAGCAATGCTCACACTAGCTGTGGGCTCTTCTGCTGGTAAGTTAGAAATCTGCTGTAACGGGCACACGCGTCACTTTTTTTCCTTCACTATTTATATTTTGGTCCCTGGAACCAAAATGCTCTGATTAATTTTAATTTAATTTAGTAGAATCCTAACCACATACTCCTTTCCTTTGGGTTCTGTGGCCATGTCTCTGCTACTGCCTGCAAGTCAGTGTCACGATACCCGGGCTAGCTCAGAGCGGCCGCTGCCTACCCATGAAAGCACAGAGCTCAGCATAAATGAGAAACAGAAGTTCCATCCCCGTGCTGAGCTTCACGCTGCCATAAGCTACTGCTAGCATCCAGGCTAGTTTGTTTAAACACACAGCACAGGTAACTCCACGCTGTAGCGCAGATCTTGCCGGTTTATTACACCTGCTTGTTTTCCCCAAATTGAAACAGGATCGTTTTCTCCGAGCATTTCTGAGAGCAGGCCCTGTCCGTATGATTCAAGCTGGACACCCTAAGTAAAGGCACCCAGAATGGCTGGTCACTTTTGCAAAGTTCAGTCACCAGATGCTATTGACCGAGGCACCGACACTGAGTAGTTGCTGCACCTAAAAGTAATGTGGGTGTGAAGTGTGAAGGCTCTTCCTCTGCCAGTGGTGTCGCAGAACAGACGGTGCTGGCACCTTGCGCTGGATCAAGACTCTGTAGCCCCAGGTTTTTGATAACTCAGCTGAGCAGTTTCTGCCTTCAGTGGCCTCTGGAGACAGTTCTCCCTTCCCACACACCGACCCCTTGAGCAGCTGGGATAACCACGGTGGAACTGCCCCACCGAGTGACTGTCACACCTTATTCTATTACTTGATGGTTACATGATACGATAAACTGAACACAGCCTGTGAGTTACATACTGGACTCACTCCTGAAACAAAAATCATATTACTAAATTACTGTCAGGCTGTCCAATGGCTATCAGGACTTCTCTGTGTTTTATCACAAAACAGCACGTGTATCCTATCTGCACAATGATCTGTGAATGTCCAAAACTCTTCTGTTCAGTTTTTAAGTTTAGTCTTCTGGCTTAGGCCATTCCATCTTGTCTGCAAAAGAAATCAGACTGACCTAAATAATAATTTGTATCATACTGTGTCAATTTACAAATGTGGTAAATGGGTATTACAACATACAAAATCCACGTGAGTATAGAAGTAAGAAAGCATATGGCAAAAGGCATGTTTGTAAAATTCTTATTTTCATTATAAGCCAAACTAATTTCTTACCTAAAAGACAAAAAATGCCAGTTGCGGGAGAAGAAATATTTTTGTAACTTTCATTTTTAGGTGGTATTTGGTGGGTTTAGCTTCAAAATGAAACAGCTCCTGTCTTCAAGACCAAAAAATATAGACAGAGGATGGGATATTTACTTGTAGAAGACAGTGAAATGATGTTTCTTGACCTCAGGCCTGCAAATACTTACGGCACCCTGTATCTCCCTTCTGGAAGGGAGGCAGTAGCACTCTGGCTCGGGGCAGAGCTTCCCAGACTAAGCACACCCTTCTCCAAGGAGAAGTACGAGCCATAACAGATGAGAAGTACCAAGGTGGCATTACCAAGAGCTGTGATGAAGCGAATGAAGGAAGCAGCTGGGAGAAGGTGGCTGGGGCACAGGCGGGGTTGGAGTAGCGGTGCAGAAGCTCAGGTGGGTGGCTCTTTATTCCCCCAAACCACTGTTAAAATGATCCCCAACCACTGAATGTGGCACTGGTGCAGCCACACCTCAAATACTCTGTTCAGTTTTGGGCCCCTCACTACAACTGGGGATGTTGAGGGGCTGCAGCGTGTCCAGAGCCGGGAAGGGGCTGGGGCACAAGTCCCATGGGGAGCAGCTGAGGGACCGGGTGGGGGTGTGTGTTCAGACTGGAGAGGAGGGGGCTCAGGGGAGACCTGATCGCTCCCTACAGCTGTAGGCAGGCAGAGGTCGGTCTCTTCTCCCAGATAATAAGCAACAGGACAAGAGGAACCGGCCTCAAGTCGTCCCAGGGGAGGTTTTGATGGGGTATTAGGAAAAATGTCTTCACTGGAAGGGTGGTCAGTCACTGGAACAGGCTGCCCGGGGAGGTGGTGGAGTCACCAGCCCTGGGGG
>JAVJGJ010000060.1:15019584-15063198 GCA_035590215.1 Microhierax caerulescens
TCACTGGAAGGGTGGTCAGTCACTGGAACAGGCTGCCCGGGGAGGTGGTGGAGTCACCAGCCCTGGAAGGTGTTCAAAAAACATGTAGGTGCTCAGGGACATGGTTTAGTGGTGGGCTTGGCAGTGCTGCATTTATGGATTGACTTAATGATCTCAAGGGTCTTTCCCAACCTAAATGATTCTATGATTCCATTAATTCCTTCTATAGGCACTGAATTTAGATAAAATTTAGTATAAGATGTCTGTCCCATGATTTAATGTATTATAAAAATGTAAAATAAGAGGAACAGAAATATGTACATCCTTTCATGCTGGTCCTGTGGTATGGATGAAATACTTTGTAGAATGTGAGTACTAAGTATTTGGTTTTATTTTCTGTATTAACACCTGGTTACACCAGATCTCATCGTCCGCTGCAGCAGTTACGACCGTAACAGCCTGCTACGCACAGCCTGTGATTTCCAGCTCGCTTCATGCCATTCCTCCAACTCTGTTTATTCTAGCTAAAGGACATGAAACTGGGGAGGAATAGAGGGAGAAGAGAAGGGACAAAAATGACACTCTCAGGGAATGTGTTTCCAAGTTGAGAGGGCTTGTTTGATAGCGGCCAACCTGAGTGAAGGTACCCAGCTAAAAGAATGACGCTGGGGCAGAGATGAAGAATATAACGTGGGAAAGCTCAGACACACAATGCGGAGAGGAGAAGCAGAGTGTGAGCCTTTAACAAGTAACACACTCATCTTTTAAACACTGAAATGCTGCCCAACCTATCTGATACCCTAGACAACATATTTTTTAAACTAAAAAATATGCAATAGCATTTCACAATATATCATTTATGATTTCAAGGCACCCTAAGAATGTAGAACAGTTTGGTTATGCCCTGGAATTCCCATGGCAGCAGTTCTGAAATGGTTAAGAAATATACAAAAAGAAAGTGAGTTCAAATAGAGCCACTAAGATGTTGTTTTAAGAAAACCAGTTATGACTTCTTCTACGACTTAAAAAAAGAATAGCCAACAGTCTAACGTAACACTTGTGACGATGAGTCAGTCCAAAAGCAAAGTCTGTAATAAAGCCATAAACTGCAGCTTTCATCTGAAAGTATTACACAGATGCCAGTAGGGAAACAATTGACCATGTAATGTCCCTGCAGGAGATTAATTTTGTAATAAGAGACAAGATTACTTTCATTTTAAAATTGCAATAGCCAACGATGTCATATTTTCTCATCAATTCAAACAATATTCTCAACAGGCGATTACTCTTCCTTGTGGTCAAAACTTACAGGCAGATGTCTACCAGCCGATCCAGCTCAGGACAGCTGCATTCGTACATTTCCCTGCAGCTGATATAGCTCTGGTTCATTAATTCTCCCAGCAGCTGGATTGCATTGGCAGGTGCTTCACTGCAGATCTTCTTAAATTCCAGCACTCTGGCGGCTTCACTATACACGTGCTTTGCACGCTGGTATAGCTTAAAGGTGGAAACTAAACAAAATGAAAGTATTAAGTACTACAGTCATCCATTAATATAGACTACAAAAGGAACACACAAAACCAGAGTAAATTATGTATTTTTTTTGGTAATTCATCTTTTATATTGGAACTCTCTAGGCTAAAAGTGCTCTGCAAAAGCTCACCTACATCTTCTTTAAAAGCCCTAATAAAATAGTATTTAGACTTCATCACAGTACAATGTACACATTTTTTTTCACATTGATAACTTCATGCACATGCTCTAGCTATTTGCTGTGTCACGAGCAAACCCAGCCTCTCCTTTTACTCTGCAGAGCCAAGCCACAAGTTCAAGTGTTAGCAGCAACGTGCATTAGGGCATTAATCTAAAGCTTTCAGGATTTCAAACACCAGCAAATCTGAGTCACAAGAACACCAAAACGTACCCACAGCAGCCACTGACAGCAAGTGCTGGCTCAGGGCCAAATCTGCATCAATTGTGTAACGCTGTGGACAGACCTTTTCTTGAAAAACCCCACCATCAAAGCACAAAAAACCACCAACGACTTTGTTTGAATGGAGATGAACAAAAACGTGATTACCCGTATTTCCCGCTGCATAGGCAAGGAAGCCCTCTCAAATATTTTCACAGTGATGTGGTGTCCACCCTGACTGTAAATAATATTAATTAAAGGAACAGTGGAGAGCACAGGTGCTTTCCGTTTGGTTTTCAGGGTTTATTTTTAGTGTGTGCTACCAGCCAGTGTCAGCGCTGCCTGTGTGGATGTGAGATGTCAAGCCCCGACAGGTACCACGTAGTATTGACCTGCTGAGATCAAAGGCTAGTGCCAGGATTTTGGCTAAAGTTTTTCTACAGTGCCATGAAAAAGCAGTTCCTCTGGAAAGGGGGTGGTGGGATGTGTGTGTCTGTGCAGCTAAAGCTGTGTGGCGGTGGGGCAGAGACCTCCACCAAGCCTGATCAGTGAGACATAAAAGGTTGCATTGATTGTTTTTCTCTCCCAGTATAGTTTTATTTGCTTTAATACCATAGCTGCTACTGGAGAACTATTGTTTACCAGAAGCATGTGTGACATAATTTAATTTATAAATAAATTTGTTTACTTGAGCTGTTTGGGCACTAAATTTTAGATAAGTGGACTTCATTCTCTGGGGGGTACCTAGTGCAGTATGTTTCCCGATTTCATAGCACACTCTGGTTAAAGCACCTCCGAACATCCCTCGTTTTATTTCTACATGTAAATTCTCCTTAAAAGAGAAATTTTATACATTTAACTCTCCTCATTTCAGCTTCTGGTTTCTCTTGCTTTTTAAAATGGCCGATGAAACACTCAAAGACAGAAGAGAGATGAGCCCTGCATCCAAACCAGAACTTGTTATCTGGCCCAGACACATGGGAGTCCCTGCTTGGCTGTTCTGTGCCAACAGCCAGGTTCTGGAGCCACTGCTGATGATTTCCACAATCTAAATTTGCAAGGATATGCAGAAATCTTCCTTGAAAGACTGGAAATTAAGTTGTGTCCAGTGAAGTCTCTCGTACGTATACTCCAGATTTGCAACCTCTACAGACTAAAACTTCATCAGCTTCTGCACAGTCCCTTTTTCCTTCTCCAGAGTAAGTGTAAATCGCAACAGTAAATGGAGAAAATATGGTGCTGAGAGAGATACAAGTAGTCTAAAGTGATAGAGAAACATTGTACACAGCAGTGTTCTGCTACTGGTGATACTGCTTCTGGTGATATTTATTTTGTAATTCAATACAGCCTGCTACTGAGAAACCCTGCGTTGCTGTCTTTTGAACAAGCCTTCTGAACACATTTCAAACAAGGACAGACATGAGAAAATAGAGTGCCACCCCCCCCACACCCCCCCAAATGTCATCTTGAGGGGATCACACAGGAAAAGTGTATTTCAGTTTCCCATTTAAAGGTGTGTTTTACCCCACTGGGTTTGGTTGCTGTTGGAGTTACTTGCACTGTTTTGCAGAGCAATGCCTTGGTACTTTTGAATGTTGAAGAAAGGCAGCTTGGCCTATTTTTAAGGATGGTTTCTCTTTAAATATTCTTTTCTTATAAGCCATTGTTTTAGAGCAAGGAGATTTCTAAATGTGCATTCGTTTAGGGAATATCTAAAGTTGCGTGAGAGATTGCCATAGCTCACACTCTCTTGTAAATCACCATTGAACAGTAGTAACCCAAAGAATGAACTGAAAACATGTCTGGTTTCAATTGTCAGGCAACAGGCTTGCCAAAGGCTGTGATTGATTCGGAGACCACCCTTTGGTAGAGCAATGCTCTACTGGCCAGATTACCTTAAAAATCTCTGGGGTCATGTTGCACTCGTCATGTTATGAACTGGCAACCAGGATGGGCGCTCCAGCTGCTGGCTGCCAGCCAAAAGGCCTGAGCTGTGTCCTTGACAGCCTTGGCTCCCCGGCGGGCTGCTCCGTGCAGGGGAGAATTTGCTACCTTGACACGGGCTTTCCCTTGATGCGAAAGCAATCCTTTCAAGCAGTGCTCCAGTGAGAAAGGGTGGCTGTACGTTCTTTTCAGACCCCTTTGTGGACATTTACTAAATTGGTATTGGTTAAAGGCCGGCATGATTGCATTAGCTATTGGTGGGTTATGCAAAGCATCTTATTTCAGAAAACTACAGTTGTGTTTTACAAAGAAATATAAAATACATAGTTTGCTTTTCCTCTCTGTCATTGTACTGTTCAGGTAAAATTATCTTCAGGACAGCAAACCCGTCTATTCTATTCTGAAGTCCTATTCTAAAATAAAGAAATAATTCACATATTTTTGGTTTGCAACGCCAAATGCCTCCGGTAATAGAGAAACACTCATATCTTTTCTGTTTGGAGGGGCAGCCCAACTAACCATCTCCATACAATAAAAGATAGCAGAGCACACGTGAAGATTCCAAACATCGCGCCTATGTTGGAATCTCCTTGCTACATTAACAGCCTGTATATTAGCTCCACATAAATAAAATGCAAATTCATAGGATATGCCAAAGAGCTCCGGCGACTGTGATTTTAGAAGAGTGCAGAGACTGATCAGAACTTGCATGCTTTGGTGCAGCCACATTTTTTACAATTAAAAAGGACTGATTTCCTAAGCCATACTCCGCCATGGTTAAAATAAACAAAACCAAAGTGCGCACAACTGATTAGTTTGTATCTAAGCTAGGCCTGGAATGCTCTGCAAGAGGAAAAACTGAAGCCCTCAGAGCAAACCTTCTGGTGTTGCACAAGACTGGGTTATATGGGCTCACCCTCTGTGGTGCTCAAAGCGGAGGAAAAAAGCAGCATTTAGGGAAGTAATTCCAAAAAAACAGGTGGATCCTTAAATCTATTACAGTGTATGGAAATCGGGTACTTAATCTCACTAAAAATGTAAATATACTTAATCCAGTAATCATAAAGGTTTCTGGTGTCTCCCGCTTAATTTTATTTCCAAATTAGGGGTACAGGTACCCTCAGCTCCATCTTCGGTCAGTGAAAAGGGCAGATTAGGCAACAGGTTATCCCACCTGAGACCTGGAGTGCCCTGTGGTACCCATTTCTCTGGTGACTAGAGAGGAACCTAGAACCTCTGCTGCAATGGACCCAGCTGGCTGCCAGGCTGACATCGGAGTAACTGTCTAGGGCACGTCCAAGGAATGTTTCTGCCGTAAGGGATCTGTGCAGTATCCAGTTCAAGCGCTCCGCTTGATTAAAATGCTGTAGTGCCATTTGGGCTGACGGAGATTTGTGTCGGCTGAGGATACAGTCTCTGACCAGAATCTTGCTCTCAAAAACTACGTTTTGAATATCACTACGCTTTTCCTTTCTGCCATGCCCTGCATCGCTCACTGCTACGCAGGAATGGGCTGATTTCACACCTAGGCACACTCAGAATCTCAGGGTCTCTTCTGCCTCTTTCTGAGAAGAAAGTACGGAGATGATTTGTTTTGTGTGGTATCAGCTACACACCAAAAATTTCTTGTAGAATCAAGTGAGGGGGAGTGATACTTTTTCTGAATTGAAAGAGATACAGATCAGAAGAAATTAAAGTCAACTTGAAAAGTGAAAATGACACCAAAGGAACTCAAGGAGGACAAGGAATCCTATACCCAGGTTTGCCCTTAATGACATTTTGTCTCTCCATTTCACCTGTATCCAGCCTGCTGTTGGAGCAGGTGATCCAACTTCCAGGTCACAGCCTCACTAACCGTGTTCCTGAAGTTTCAGAGAGGACACTGCAAATCTTCTCCAAGGAATCCCCTTCACTCTTAACAGCTTTATATTACCAGTCCTTTAACTATTTTTCAGAGAATGTCAGCAACTCTTGCTGACCCTTTCTGGAGGCTTTGCTCCTCTGCAGAGGATTACTGTACTGTCATCCCTGAATTCATGTCACAAACCACCACATGCCCTTGAAAGAAACGGTGACATTTTCCACTATGCTAATAGCTCACACTGCAGCACGAACCTTCTAAGTTGTTAAGACGTAGCTGACTAACGTTAATGGAAGTTTGTCCAAAATCCTTATAGCATCTCTTAAAAACAAAAATCCGGAGCTATTAGTCCCAAATAACTGTGGGTTAATTAAAATAACAGAAAAGTTTACTGTGGTTTTTCAACTGTATGGTCGTATTTTTAATTTTAGCTTTACAAAAATTGTGCAAACCTGTCCACTCCATTTACAGAGATGTTTTTTTCTTTATAATTAAACGTTGTGGCTTCTCAGCAACTCGTATTACTTGTTATAACTTCAGCTTCAGAAGATTCCTTTCTTTAGAGGCTTCCTGTACAATTCTATCTGACCTTTAGCTAAAGACCAACTTCTTCAGGCTATATATTTTTTCTAGTTGCTTTGGCAGCTTCTTAAGATATGTTTCACTGTAGATTAATGAGCTACACATGGCTGATGGGACTGTTAGAAATTTACAACAGGAAAAACTCACCAATGCGAAATCATGTAGGGGACAGTTTCTACCACCATTACTCATGTGGAATAGTACCCTTCTCTGTTAGGCATCCTGCTGATTGAACATGATGAGGGTGAAGGTTTCTGGCTCAGAATGTATATAAGAAAATGCTGCCAGATGGCTTTAATTTGAGCCAGATTGTGAACCCCCTACTCGAAGTGGGGAACAGTTACTCTACTGGGACTGCTCAAGTAACTGTTTGCAATCTGGCTTTCTGAAAATAAACCAGGGCACGAGTCATTGCTGGATTCAGTGACCCATTTAGCAGACACCTGCTTCAAGACCCTGATACCTACTAGTTTGAAGTGATTTTTCCTCCAGAGGAACACTAGCTTTAACAAGGCTTTTGCACCTAACCTAGACCATTCAGTGCCTGTGCCTGACCTGTGGCACACCCTGAGGGCCTGCATCCTCGGGGCAGCTGTATGAGATCTGCCTGGAATGGCCACTTCTCTGGGGCGTATCCCAAGTAAACCATGTTTTTGTGGAAGGGGATGGTACGTTCCCAAGTTTCTCTGTGACATGGATCAGGCTGATGCCAGAATAGGCACCTGGACTCTCAAGCTGGGAAGTGCTCTTAGGTCTACCAGTTTGGAGGTAACTCCTGTTTACTTAAGACAAGGGCACTCTACTAATGCACATGACAAAGCTTTCCATACCCCAGAGCAGCCCAACAGGACATCTGAGAGTCCATCTTCATGTACGCCCGTCTGTGCGAATAAAGTTGAAACTGTTCTTGCACTGAGATCACCATTAAGACAAATTACTTGGCAGTGAGAATGAAAGGCTACTCAAGCACCACTCACTGAAGCTACAGCACGAATTTAGAATTCTCTTTCCAGGGGCCGCATAGGAGGGCAGTTAGACAGCCAAATCCACGCAGCAAATGGATGCCTGCTCCTCCCATGGTGACTTCATTCCCAGGTTTAAATGTCAAAATTAGATTACCATTTTATACATAAAAAGGAAAAATGTGTTTAAAAATACCTCATTTAGGAAGGAAAAAATCATTTCATGGTTAAAGGAATACACTGTTTTACAGGAGAATATCCTTTTGTGGTGAAGCTTATAAATACTTAATGTCCCACAATCACCACACACTAAATGCTCTGTGAAGCATTCAAGTCCAAGCCAAAATTATGGCACAGTGCACCTTAGAAAGTAATAAATACTACTTTTCTAGAGATGTTCAGAAGCCACAAGTGCAATCCATATGTAAACATTTGCAAGGGATATTTAAACTCAAGATTTTCAGTTGGCCAAGGAACAACTGCAAGAAGTTGAGAGAGGCTTTGTGCACCATCTGTACTTCTCCAAAGCTGGGGAACAAGTGGGCTGTGCAGTGGGGAACTGCAGCAATCCTGGAGTACCTGTCTATAAAATAGATGCAAAGTTACTGTGGGCTTCTAGACCTGGCCTGGGACTTGCCTAAAGCCTGTCTGTACCATTTTTCTTTGGGATGTGGAGTTTTTATCTGGTCAGCCTTACACACTCACAAAACTTTATGTAAGTGTACAGTACCATCACTGGAGGAGTACAGGAGGGGAAGCTAGACTTAAAGCTAAAATAGTATTTACATACCACTTTCAGATCCTTAAATATGAGGTACAATGCCAGTACAAAACATTATTTTTAACTATTACTGGGCTTCGAATGATACAAAAAGTTCATCCACAGAGAAAACTCAAAAGTCCAGTAAATGATCTAAATAGTAGTTCTCATTCAAATAATTTACCCTTAATATTGTAATAATTTATCAGAAAAGTGGATAAAATGCATACAAAGGAGGAAAGACGCCCTAAATGTTACGGTTCTTTCTTCATGTTGAACAAAGAAGTTCAACAACATTCTGAAATTCTCTGCAGAGATTACTTATTTGTTGATATGTCTTCTCTTGCACGAAGCCAGGGGTTGTCATTAAAATATAGTGGGGAAGCAGAGGGGAAATAAGAAAAATATTTTTGTCAGACTGGTTTTCCAATGCCAACATAAAATGTAATTTGTTTAGTGTGTAACAAAAACAAACAGTGGATTTAGATTCCTTCTTTCTGTGTCTGTCTTGTTTCTTCTTTGCATATAGTTTTACAGAAATCTGTTATTTAATTTTATATTGTACATGCAAAGAGGCTTTCAGCATAACCCATTTTAATTGGCCTTATCAAATGAAATCATGGTCATGCAAGTTTAAGAGATTCTGTTCAGCAAACATCTGCAAACACTATTCAGAGCCACAGTATAAAATTTCCTTTGAGTTTCTTCTATAGGTTTTATGTTTAAATGTTTTATCCAGACTTTGGTTTTTGAAAAAAAATTGAAATAACCTGTGTAAACAATTCAATTCTATAGAACTGTAGAATTTTCTTTTATAAGGTATAAGGAGTATAAACATCTGTAAATTAGTAGTCTTGTATTCCTTCATGAAGGGAAGAGTAAGGCGACAGCGTAAAAGGTTTACAGCCTTGTAGTTTCCCGTGAAAGTGTTGCAGAATGCAGGCACATGGTTCAGTATATTCCTCATGTACACACTGCAGAGTTATCGTAACTCTTTCTATGGAGATAAAAAACTGGATTAAGATACCATATTCCATCCTGGTACCCGGCAGTATGATTGGACAGTAAGATAGTTTCATACTTTCTAATAGCACTGGGGTACAAAGCGGGTTATAGATTCAGGACCTTGTCCTTGGTCAATATATGAGGTTTACAGTAACTCCAAATGTACAGATTATTTAAATATAAGCATCAGTATACACAGATATGTTACTGATTTATATACGTCACTGAAAGCAGTCTAGGGAAGGACTGGCAAGGATATAGTTCAGCTACAAACAGTAGAGATATTAAGGCTACAGAATGGAAACAAGGAAGTAAGGATTAAATTCTTAAAGATTCTGATCTCAGTAGGAAACCTGTTATGAATGAAAATTAATTCTTTCATAAATGCTCTATTATTCAGTATTATTAGCAACCCTGCTATATGCATCCAGGATCCATTCCATGTGGGCCAATGCTTGTGACTGCATGGTATAATCATAAGCAATAATATATGGGAAATACTTTAAATAGTAAACTGTTCACCTCCATCAACATTTTCCTAAAAGAAAAAAATAAATTGATAGTGACAGAAACTTCTTTCTCAGGAGAACCCAAGATGACTTGCTGCCCAGTGCATGTTTTATGAAGTGGTTATGTATTTACCAATTCAAAAACAGAAACGTAAGCCTGTCTACACTGGTCTTTAACACCAGTTAAGGGAGAGCAAACAGGATTCATTTAAATGATGCTGTAACAGCCCAAAAGGTTTGGTTTTGTTAGAGCTAGTGCCTAAAAAGGAAATCTAGTATAGACTTTTCTCTAAAATAAAACCTGCATCATTTAGAGAAGACTCTCAAACAGGCTAATTTCAAATAGTAAGTGATCTGCTACTTCTACCATTTTAGAAACAGTTAATCAAAATCAAAGTTTTTCTCATCTTAAGTTAAAAGGTAGAATGAAAACTGTGGTATCAACACTGTCACTTGCCACCCAAGATTCTGGGGAAGTACTCTGGCAAGACTTCCACTTGCACTACTTATTAATACATAAACTATTTATACAATACAGACACCGTACACTAAAACCCACCATTTCATATATGCTTACCATCTTGCGTGTTTTGACTAACAATATGAGAGCGGAGATCCTCCAGGCTAATTCCCAGGCATTTACAAATTTCCTCTGTGCTGTAAGGCTCAGGATGTAATACCTCCTCCACAATGGTCAGCATTTCCTCTAGGCTAACTCCTAGCTTGGTTTGCACATCGTGGAGTCTCAACATTTTTTTCCAGTCCAAACCTTTTGATTTTGAGAGAAGCTAAAATTAAAAAATAAAAAAGAAAATATGGTTTGTTCCTGTTTAAAACTATTTAGTTGTCCATAAGCAACTTTAAGACCCATTTGCTCTTTTCACTTCTTAATTGGGAACCATCAAAAGCTACTTTCTATCAGTAAACAGCAGATAATCATATTTATTTATAGAAGATCTGTGAATGATGATACTCTTCCCTCAAATCAGATATAGTCTGTAAAAGCCCAACTGCCATTATTTTTATATCACATCTGTGACTTACCCTTTTCCACAGATGTTGTTACTTCAAGCACATATTAACCTTTTACAATCACATTCAGACATTTGCTTATATAAATGCTATGATGTTATAACACTAAAAATCCCTAAGAAGTCTGTTTCTGTACTGTTAGAATTTGCTCTAACATTTAAAACTCAGTTTGACCTTTCCAAATGCTCCTGGAGTTTTCTGATGAACATTTCAGGTTGTCATTAAAACCCTCTCTCATAATAGCCTTAAAAATATCAAAGTGGGCATAAGATTTGTGTGAATTAACTGTAATCTTTCTCAATCTCTAAGGTTTAAAGGAAATTTTAAGTATGTTTTGTTAACATCCAATTTAAAGGAAATTTTGAGCCTCACAGGAAGGTTATGATGTGTTTGTCAGAATCTGCTCCATTCCTACATGACTGCTATGATGCTAATTAGTTTTAGTCTACATGTTCTTCCTACTCCAGACAATGATGTCATGCTTTGTGTATCTTCGTGATGTTTCGCCAATTGACAGTAGTTACTTCAACACAGCAGAATCCTAAAAAGAAGTATGTCAAAGAGGCTTTTCTCTGGAAGGTTGCTACATGTGTTGATGCTCTCGTGCCTAATGAAAGTGGTTGAGTAAAGCAGATTTCCCCATAAGGTAATATTTTTTTTTAATATATATTTTTAATGTTATGAACTATAGAAGAATATTAAGTGGTTGTTGTGGGATCCTACTGACCTTTAATTCCAACATATTACTAGAGAGTAAGACATAGATAGCAGGAATATGCCAATGTCATTTTACTGTAGTCATAAGCATATTACATACCTCCAGTTCTGCACCATTTAAGTTGAGATTAAAGCTTCCAAGTATGCCAGATCAGGCTGTATGTTTGCAGAGAGTTTAAACCAGTGCAACAAGACCAGGGAATGAAATCCTTTTCCTATTCAAAACAGTGTTAAAACCTCTCATCAACAGGGCAAAGATTTCACCCAGTGTGTTTTGTTATTCTTTTCAGTAAACACTGGTTTTGAGTGAGATTGGTTTGAAATAATTTATGTCTCAATTCAGCAAAACCATTTAACTTCCTGGGATTTACATACATGACTGAATAGTATTTGCTTTGCTTTCTGCAAAGTTACACCACCAAGTTTAAGCAGAAGATCTACTGCTCAACTATTTGCTATAGATTCTCACCCGCCTGCTCTCATCCAACAGTGCTTTTGCAGGGGCTCTTCCAGTTTGGCTTTATTACAGTATCTAAAAATTAACTACTTTTGGTGCCATCTAGTGACTTGCTAAGATCTATGTGAGGCTTAGCAGAGCAGACCAAACAAAATCCAACCAAAATCCTAATCATATGACTCTGTCGCCATCTAAAACACAGTTTTGTATGTTCAGTGGTAGAGAAAGAAGCAGCACTGTCTAGTGGTTAATGCAGAAATCAGGGTGAGAAAATTTTCTTGTAAAAAGACTGATTTCACTTCTGGACAGCTTTTCAAAGGCACTGAGTAATAAGAACTCCACTGCCTTTATGTAATTGTATTTTAGTTTATTTATTGATAAGCTAGAATAACAATTATTGCTTCATTTGTTTTACTTCAGTACTCAGTGTCTCTTATGTTCATGCATGTTTGTGACACGTTCTTAGATCTGCTTCAAGTTGCTCAGTTTTCTTCCTTGCACTTTAATCCTAATGTTCAGCATCCCCTAGACTTCATTATCAGAAGTTAAACAGATAAATTATAAAAATACAAATACAAAAAAATACAATACAAAAAAGATAAAATTATAAAAACACAATGTCCTTTAAGGCAACAAAAATGTTTCTACTTCCTTCTTAAATAAATATTCCCCTGTCATGTGGATTGTCATACCTGTTCCCATTTCTGTACTTCAAGGGAGATGCTGTGTTTTAGATGAGCTAACTATGCTGGGGGTTTACAGGTCAAATGTTCCAAATGGAAACTGACCCCATCAGGCCAGTAGGCTGGAAAGGTCTGTACCGCTTATAGCAACATTTCATTTCTAACAGCACTGGGAAAAATGTTATGGGCAAACAGAAATGGGTTTTGAAAACAGTCTAGCTGCAGCAGCTCAAATTCTAATGGACACAGACCAGAAATGGGAGAAAACCCATCTATTTAATGTACAAAAGTAATCCCAATACTGATCCCACAGTTGGATATTTTCTTGATGACCTCTGACTAGACAGATTAAAGATGTGGACATCATGCAGCTGGCTCTTAACTGCCAGGATATAGCATCTGTAGGCTTTATCGTCCTTTATTGTTCAACACAGGCACACTGTGAGAACTCTAAGTAACTGAGGGGAAAACATACTTAGTAAATGATGGGACAAATATAAATAAAAGACAGTCTGACTGGGAGCAAGCAAGTATAGCCCTTATACAGCAACATTACTTTCTTATACTTTACGTTTCTATAATGTCATCCGAGCATCTTTCCACATTTAACAAACATTAGTTGATTAACTATATGGCATTCGAGCTGCAGACATTCTTGGCACTACTCTATAGCTGACAGTGAAGCGAACCACACACAGTGAAGCAGGGGAGAGCACAGCATTCACTAATGCTCGTATTCATCCTGCAGCACCTACTGTGTGCATTTTCTGAAGTACAAAGTACAAGTTAATTTCCTTTGGAATGGTGAGTGTTCTGCAGAACATAAGCACCTTTAAACATGCTGTTTAATAGAGTACAGGAAAGCACCCAGAGGCTACAAAAGAATACAGAAAATAAATAAATAAAAAACCCCAAACAAACAAAAAACAAACAAGAGAATGACTGTCCAGAAGGGAAAGGAAAGGAACAGAGCCTGAGAAAGGTAATTATGTGAGGATGATCAAGAGCTCACTTGCTGTAGGACAGACTGTATCTAAATGTACTATACTAATGCCAACAGCGGTACGTTGTGTTGGCATCTTTACCTACATGGAGCTTTCTGCAAACAGTATGAAATTCTAGAATGACCTAAAGCAGAAAGGGGGTGGGGTGGGGTGGGGGGTGGATCCTACCCCTACCCTAAGGCACTTACCAATGACAATTTCTTTTAAAGCATTATTGCAAGGCCCAGTATGTTATTTCATAGTTCCATTAGCTTAATAGTACTTAAAAGACTTCCCTGCTTCCACTTACATACCTGCCCTCCTTCACCCCACTGTGACCTGTTCCTAAAGACAGTCTTTTCCTGGCTCAGTGTATTTTTATAGTGTGTGCAACTTTCCATCTGGGTAGCATATGTTTAAAAATAGACAGGTGTATGTTGTTAGTCTCCTTAAAATCAAGCATCTGCTAAGGGTACCTTTTTAGAGATTGCATCATAGCTAACAGCAACGTAAAAAAAAAATGATCTTTCCTTACCAACTTTTCAGTTTACTGCATAGGACCAATAATTTAAACCCATTTAGAAAAGTGATTTCACAAAATCTGGTATATGGATCAGTACTTCAAAAGGTCTCGTAACTTGAGGCACTTGTTGTAGTTTGCCTTTTAGAATAGATCATCTGTGCAGGCTCTCTGCTTCTTACACAAAAATAATTTCCAAAAGAAGCTCTTCCTAAAATACATAGACAATTAACTATCCTAAATTAGAGTTTTATCAGAACTAACACACAGACAGGTCCTTATCTTGATTTTCTTAATGGCATAAGAATATTTTTCTTCAATGTCAACAGTTGTAACTATGGTCATAGGTGCTGTTATTTTACCATACCTTATATATATACCTAAAATGCAGTTATGTTCTTCTTTATACTTGAGTTTAAATCCCATTTAAAAGATCATCTGAAGTTTAGCTTTCCTCCTTGAAAAATATCTCCATACAGTATTTTACATTACATTTTGTCAGCATCCGATCATCTCTTCAACTCTTTTTTTTTTTTTTTAACATTAACAATGGTAATTTTTCAGAGAATTATGATGCCAACAAATGCTCAAAGTACTTTTAAGTATTTCTCAGATTTTGGACAAATGTTCTGTGGCAAGGAGTTCCACGCTGCAGTTTTTAGAACTTTCATCTAGACTTTGTGACCCAAATTCTGTTCTTTCACACAGCACATTATGTTGAGTATAACTGCAGTGAATCTTCATACTTACTCCTCAATCTAATCAAAGCAAAATCCACTGTATTCCCATAACAAACTCAAATCAATTCCTACATCTACATTTCTGTACAGTCTACAAAATCCAGAATTAAAGTGGAACTTGGATTTTTCATGTTCAAATTTCTTACATTTTAGAGATAATTGCAAACTGTAAACTGGCAGCACAACCTAAATGTTACGTTTTGATTCGAGCCTGTTTTTAAACTTTACACTGACATACATGCTGCTATTCAGCATTTCCAGTATTACTTCCAGGCCTCCAACTAGTAGCTTTGATGTCCTCTAAATCCTAGAAAATACGCATCTATTGCCATATATACATATAAACATGTGACCACACTGGTTGCTTTCCATTATTTGTCATTATTCAGCTTTAATTAGAAACAGTCTATCTTATTAACTGAGAATATTTTTTGTTGAAAAATAGACTTACTTCCTCCATTGAAATATAATACAAAATAAATTGAATAGAACTAAATCACATAATCTTCTATATAAGGGCACAGTCCTTGCACTTCCATTAAACTCTGCAGGAGTTCTGTTTCTGCAGAGACGGAGGTGTCTGGTTCTGGAAAGAAAAATGCTACTTAAAGTAGCACCTAGCCAGGTGTTAAAGACATGATTGGTCAGAAGTGGAAAAAAGCACATATTTAGATGAAGGTTTCATTAGAGTTTGACATAAGCCATACGTTACCTTTGTAGCCAGACGACACTCCATTACCCTAATATTGTAATGCGAAGTTGCTGCTTTATTCATTTCAACGCAACTGTTAGCAATAACAAACGCTGCTCCACTTGGAAGTCTAACATCAGTTGCCCTCAGAGGACTGAACTCTATCAACTTGGCCTATTGAAAGAAAAATGAATGGTTAGTTTTAATTTACTACTAGCTAACCATGCACTTAGTTCTATAAATCAAATGCAAATTTGCATGTTTTTTCTCTTGAAAATCCAGGGACGGTTAAGGAAAGAAAACTGACATGAAACAGTGAGAAAAGAGGTTTAACCTCATTGGCCCAGTTACACATACATTTCAAACGTTTCCCTTGTAGCTGGATTTTAAAATGTTTCCATTAAGTCTTTGGGGTTTTTCAGCATTTCACAGAACCCCACCCAACCTATTTTTCTTGCCTGTTTAAGACAACAGTTTTTCTTTGATCTACCAAAAAGTACCAGGGCTGGCTGAAGCTAATGTGCGTGCCACTAGAAACAGGGGGCTTCACATTCCCTTCCCTTTCACCAATTTCCACCTCCCCCTCAGTTTTCCATTTTCCCCTAAATCAGGATTAGTTCACTGAGTTAGAGAATAGTACCAAAATTTTAGGACTGACTGGGGACAGTGATCATGTTACACATAGACAATCAGAGAAATGAAATAAACTACATATATACAAATGTAGTTACTGTCTCCTTCCTTCTAACATAAGAGACTGCCTTGCCTCACAGATGCCTTACACAGGCTGCCTAAGATGTTCCCAGTATTTGTGACCTTTTCATGGAATAAGCTAGGCATCCATTAATTAAATAATTCAGGATGTAATGTAATCAAGAGATTAAATTCACATCTGGTTTTTCACTGGGATAAGTTGTAAATCATGTACCCTGCTTTGACTTCTTAGAATAGACTGCAACTCTGCAAGCCGGGATGTCTTACTGGTTTTGGCACTGTTCACCCCCAGAGAGTTCCTTGAGCAGCTAGAGTGCTAAATAAACAATGACAAATCTGCTTGTACATTATGTACAGCATGTGTGTAGCTCCCTGCCATTGAGATTCTGGACCACGTCACAAAATTACTATCAAGACAGACAAGCTTGCTTATATTTAAATATACCCTTTAAGAACTGCTACATTAGATCAGAATGTACTACTAAGCTGGTCCAGCTTCCTGTTTCTGACAGTAGCCATAAATGGGTATTTAAGGGAAATATAAAAATAGGACATATACAAAGCAATCTTTTTTTTGGGTGTATTTTTCCAGCTGTCCATCAGCAACAATTACAGCAGTTATACTTACACTGGAAGAAACATCAGACTACTACATCTAATAGCTACAAAGAGGCTAACACTCTATCAGTGTATCCAAGGTCCTTTCTGAACCCTTTTTAAACTTTTGCCTTCCACAATGTAGGGTATTTCTCAATTTAACAATGAATATTTTTCGGGGGAAAAAAAACAAAACCAAAACAAAAAACAAAACTTTCTTGTTTGTTTTAAACAAGCTGCTTGCAAATATCATTGTGTTTCTATTAGTTCTTCAGTTATGAAAAACACTGAATTCTCAATTTACCTTCTCTTACCCATTCAGGGCTTTTACAGAGCTTCAAAATACCACCCTCAAAGACACTTGTTTTCCAAGCTGAAAAGTTTAAAATTATTCAGTGAATGCTCACAGAAAAAAATAGCTTTGATCAACCTCAGTGTCCTTACTGTACATCTCATTCCAGTGTTACTTTATTTCAAGATGGGAAACCAGAACTGCATTCAGCTGCAAGTACACTGAAGCAAGGATATTTTCTGGTTTGTTCACAATTTCTTTTCTAGTATTTTCTAACATTTTCTTTGCCTTTCTGATCACCGCAAAGCCTCCAGTTATACAATCATCAGTGTGTATGCCAGGAAAATGTGCTGCTTCCTTCAGCATTCATGCAGCTATATGTTCACTATTAACTGTATAAAGTGTGAAGGAAAGGTGCAGAGTAGGTACAGGCGGTGTGTCTCATAATGGAATTAAATGTTTGGTGTAATTCTAGGAAATAGCTTATTTTCTTTATAAACTCATCCAAGATATGGCATTAAGGAACAAAAGCTGCAGAGATACAACAGCACAATTACGAGGCAAGTAAAGGTTGTCATGAAATGCTACATTAATTTCAATAAAAGTATTCTGACAGGTTTTAGCTTTGAACAGTTTCAGTCCTGTGTAACTTCTGGGACAGTGGATAAACCCCACTGTAAATTCCACCACAAGCACTCATGCATAATTTGGCAGGTCCTGTTTATCATTGCTAGTCCACCTTCTGTCACCACCTTTAAGACGGATAAATGCCTTCTACATCAGAATCCAGCCACAGAATTGTCTGGAATTAGCAAAAACGAGGGAAAAAAAATAATCTCCATTGTCTTTGTAACTGGACCTGGCAAAACTTCCTAGAACTGTTTAGTTGTAAGAAGTTTCAAGAAAGCATTTTTGTAATAATTATCCCATTTGCACTGAACACAAGGCATACCGACCATTCAGATTTCATTATATGGGAAACATTCTAAGTTCAGCGATGAATTAGCCAAATAGTGTGAGGCCTGGTGCTCTTCTAGAGTACATCTTTTCCCACAACTTTTCTTTCCTTCTTCTTGCCGTTTCCCATTTTCATCATCTTATTCCTTCAAACTTGTCACACTCGACTGTACACAAGTTTATACAAGTAATTCCTGTTTCATTTGCATACCAATGGTGCTTACACTGCTTACTAAGGATTCTGAGTTTCTTGTCTTTCTGCTAGATATGTATGAAGGTATTTTTGTTTACATAAATTCATATTACATTGCTAGTTTAGATTACAAAGATCCACATACAGTTCCTTCTTCTGCCAGAAAAGAGATTGACTGGTCCATTCCTCCACCTTCTGTGCCAATGTAGCGTTCACTCTTTGTGCAAATTTCTGCAAGTTCCACCTGAAAAAAACATTAACATGTGAACCTTCAGCCAATGATACTTTTATACTGCTTACATATGAACTAGCGAGAAAACAAAGGAGATAACAATAGAGCTCTCAAACCACTGTCTTTCAAACACCAAGTAGTGTAAGCTGGTATCAACCAGGGTGCCACATGGCCCCTTTTTCCTGTTATTCTGAAGCAAAAAAGAATCAACTGTTCAGCCTCCACCGAACCCACCATAGTCAGACGCTTTTCAGAGTATCCTTGTTTAGATGCTTAACTCTTGTAGCTGTCCTCCTTCATTCACTTCACACCCTTCCATCCCAACAGTCAATATTGTGTTCGTTTATTAGTTTAATCTATATATGCATCCTGGTACCTTACAGAAAAATGGCAAGTTGTTACTTTATACTCTCGTAACGTACTGACTCCAAAATCAGAAATTATATATTGAACCTAACTCAGGAACCCTTTCTCACTGTAGATTATCAGTGGTGCTTGTCATTCCTCCTTGAGATACTGTGCTTTGCTTACATTGTTTATTTGAAATAATTTGTAACTATATGTGATTTATATTCTTTTGTGACATATTAGGCATATCTCTGTGCATTCTGATACCTGTAGTTCAGAAGATAGTACGGGAGGGTGGAATATCACTATCAAACTGTCACAAATAATAATTTACAGTAAAGCTTTCAGTCATCAGGCCAAGTCAAAACAAAACACAAGAGAAGCCTTGGAGAATTGTCAAAGAACATAAAAAGTAGTCAAAAAGAAGTTGGTCAAAAGGAAAGCACCTGTGCCCACCTATTATGACCCCTATACCAGTTTGTTTTTCTAATCACAAAGTAACCACAGAGAAGACGGGAAAAGCACGTTAGAAAAGCTGCAGTCCATTTGTCAGTCTGGTGGCAAAGTCAGATTCAGATTCCACACTAAGGATGTAGCATCACAGGACTGTAACAAGCTAACCAGCAAGGCAGGGACATTAGCCAGCACGCAGCTGTAAAAGGCAGAAGATAAGAGGCAGTAAATCAGCATGCTGAGAGAGAGGTATGTACACGGTGCCTGCCTCCTCGCTTGCTCAATTTCTGTAATGGCACCACATCAAAGTTGTAAAATTGGTGCTTAGATCAATATAATCAGGTTGAACTGTTTGCAAGTGCACTAACAATCTACTCAGCTCAAAATGCAGCTATGGCAAATAAGCCCCAGGCTGATAGGCAGAAGTTACCAAAAGAACATTAACATAGTTACTCTAAAACTATACAGACTGAATCTCTTTGAATCAAACATGGTAAATGACCAGTCACAAGAAAAAGGCCATTAAGAAGATAGCATAAAAGTACAGTCAGCAAAAATACTCTCCTTTTCTCTACTGACTTTCCTTTGTGTATTTTACAGATGAGCTTAACTAAGAGATAATGCTTCTTTCAGTTTTCCTGAGAAAGTATACAAACATCACACATTCTGGTGTTTGTTCCTTTTAACAAAAGCCATCTCCCAGTGCCCAACTTTTGCTAAAGATCATGTTCATCAAAATTCGTTTCTCCTCCCTTGTCCCATGTCCACCCCAAGCAGTCCCATTTCCAGGTTGAGCCTTAGACCTCTTCATCCCATCGGTGACAGTTTAACATCCGGTCACTGTATGTCCCTGCTCCACTACAAGTTGGCAATTATTCTGAATTAAATGCTAATGAATGTAACGATGCTTCCCCCCCACCCCCCACCCCCCATTTAATCCTAAAATACTCAGCAACAGCTCCACAGAAAAGAAAGAACAAACCTCCACACACAGCAGTCTCTAGACACTCGTATCTTTCTACATGTGAAGGCGCGCCTATTTACAAACATCTGTTGCTGGGATGTGGAAATGCTGGCAAGTTTCAGCCAGTTCTGCTGAACCTGCCTTTCGCCCCTCTGAGAACAGAGCAACACCATGCCCCTGATTTTTGTAGCCACTGGCAGGAGACATCAGGCTGGAGTTCATGAGCATTACTCACCAGCAGCAACAGAACTGGCTGAGAAGACCATGCCAGCACACTGATCATGCACACTTAAACAGGAGCTGTGGTTGTGCAAACCTGGTCTGAAGCACAGCTCTTGAGGTACTCACAATGTATATTCCACTCCTGGGCACAGCTGCCTGAGGTATTATTTCATCTGCAATTGCCAGATAAAAGCGTTGCGAAGTCAGAAATTAAACATTTAACACACTTCACTCACTTAGTCTGGCTGCATGTCATCTCCATATACACATCAGCTACTGCTTGATTGCTGAAATCGTTTAGACTTTATGAGCCTGGACTTATTAAATAAATATCAGGACAAGTCTTGCAGAGGAGGAATGTTAACAATTAGGACAGTGCCACTCCCCTGTCCCTTTACATGGTCTGGTGAATTGTGCCTGGTTAAGCATTGGGCCTTGCTTCGCCCCAGCTCACCAGCTGTCCAGCTGCGTATGCTGGGCTAACAGCACTGAGCTTGAGCAACTTTTGTTTTGAAACTTAGCGAGGATTGGCAGGACCACCAAGTAGTAACTGGCAAGGGTTGAGAAGAGCCCTCTCCACAAGACAGCCCAAGGCATCCCTGAAACATCATTTGGTTTCTAATTTAAACAGGCCCTTGCTGACACAGGCTGGCCTTCTAATACTAGGATGAGAAGCATGTGAATGGAGAGGAAATCGTCATCTGTATAGAAAGCGGCTTCTACTTACTATTGAGACAAACGGGCAAATTTTGCTTTTTTGCTAAAATGAGTGAAAGGGCAAAGATCAGAGGAATTGAATTGTAGCATTGGAAACGAATGTGAAGACTAAACTGGAGAGCCTTGTGTACATATTTAATACTTGGAAGAGGGTGGTCATGTGACTGAAACAGTGAACCAAATGTCAGGAGGTCTGGGCTCAATTTCTAGCTCCACATTAAGTTTCTTGTGATTCAGGGAAAGTCCCTTTAATTCACCATGGCTCCATTTCCTCAGTAAAATGAGGCGTATCTTCCTCCTCCTTTTAATTAGTAATTGCTACTTGGGATTCTTAGATGATAATATTATAAATATGTGTGACTTCATTACTAGAAACTGAAAAAAAAACATTTTGCTACACAAGCTCTCTGACTTTAGGCACCCACAGAAAATATCTCTAAGGAAAAAATTTGCTGGAGTCATGTAATGAAATAACTTTTTTAATTATGAAATAAGAGCAATACTTTGTTTCCATCCAACTTGGCGACACTCAGCAGCTCTTTAGGACTGTTTGAATCATCTCTGATTTATCTATCTTTGTTGTAGTGTATGGCTCACCTGTAAAAATAGAGAGCTGCTCAGATCCCAGATTTCACTGCACAATTTGGCCACATCTGAACTGTCTGAAGGTCTGAACAATACCTAGGCATGCATCGCTGCCTTCCTCCCCGCTGCCCTGCACTCCTGCAGAGAAGTAACTCTGAGAACTTTCACAGCCACATTGAGGGGGTCTGCACCCCCAGCTACACCACAGCACCACGTGCCAGGCACGTGGATCGGAGGGGCCAGCCACTCCTTGCTAGGGTTCAAAGTACAACTGCTATGCAGATAAAATAAACAGTCGCCCCTATTCCGCAGAAGACCTAAACAAGCTTTCTTGTACAGCCAGGTGAAAGCAGACATTTGTTCTTCATGAAGCACCATAAGAAATATGCAGAGAGAATAAACCCTATCTGCACATAGACTACACTTCCTTCCCACGTATTCTGATACACACGAGAGATCACTTCAAGCCAACCACAAAACATAACTAGTTCTATGCACCCAAGACTCATTAGCATGTTTTTTCCATCCCTAAAGCAGTATTTCAAAAACATGAATAAGTCATAATTTAAGTCTTCATAGAATTTTACATACTTTACTTTAAAAGCATTCCTATAAGGCTGCTGTTATCTTCAATTTAAAGACAGCACAGATATTTATATGATTTGTTCAAAGTCATGGCAATCAGTCATAAAGCTGAAATGAGAATTCAACCACCACCACCCCCCGCTATTTCCAGTATTGTGGCTTACTTCTCTCAAGAATATGGTCTCAGGGAAACCTTTGCAGGGTGAGTTTAAAACCTTTTTAAGATTATGGTAAAGAAAAGTGGAATAAAAAAATACTAAAATCAAAGTAAAAATGGGTCTGAATAGTAGCTTTATGACTCCAGAAAAAAAAATTACTTAATCAGATGGATCAAAAAATGTCGTTACACTAGCTGTTCTGTGATCCATGTGTTTCTGTATTATTGTTCCAGGAAGTTGTTCCAATAGGGCTGGCTAGACCAGGTCATCATTTGTGAATAACTATCATGTGGACCTAACTCCTAAGCTGTCATCTACACTATTAAAACAAGCAGAGTGATATATTTAATGCAGTAATTAAAAAAATAAAGCTCAAACATCAGGCTATGTTTCCTTCGCTTTCACCTCCCTGAAAAAAACTCACAACAAACTAGCCAAGAAGGGATGTGAATATAATGCCTGTGAGTAAGCGAGGAATTGTCAGTATCTCCCCAGAACGTCAGGTTTTGATAAATTCCTGAGCTGAATGTGAATTCTGCACACTTACTTACCTACAATGGATTTCTTATATATGAACTTGTCCAGACTGCCTTTTAATGCACTAAAATTTTAACATGTAGATCCAGTAACAAAGACTTTTACTGGCCAGGTGAGAAACATCTCCTTTTGTTGATTAATATGCACCTGACTGGCTTCATTTAATACCTTCCGGCTGTTACAACGTGAGAGGCAATGAACACTTGATTCCTGCCCACTCCACCAATTACATTCATCATTTTATGGACCTCTAACACTTCCTCCTTCAAGTGCCTTTTTCCAAAGAGTCCTAGCTTACTTTTATGGAGGTCATTCTGTACCTTTGATCATCCATGCAGCTTTCCCCTGAATCTTTTTCAGTTTAACTTTCTTGGTTTGTAAGAAAGGAGAGAGGCAAACTTACAGATTTTCTTAGGCTACCTTACATGTCAACTGTATCTTTTGCTGTTTTTATCTGGCAAATGAGCCACATAAAATATACGTTAATTAGTGTTGCATAGACATATGGTAATACAATCTCAACTGGTTCAGCACTACTGATCCAGCTCTTTCACTGAGGTCACTGTCCTGACACTATGGTCAACAGGAGAGATTTTGTGACCACATCAGCCACTCCTGTGCAAAGTCCCTTTGTTTAAACCTGCTTTACAGTGCCATGTCTGAAGCAAACTGTTGGCTCTAGCAAGGTCTGTAAAACTGAGGGATAGTAGCAGGGAAGCTGGGATGGAAACTTAAATATTTGAAGTTAGTCTAGCAATACCCTGAGCTGTACTGTACAACTGGTCTGTTCAGCTTCTGAACACAGGAGAGGGATGAGCATAGCATGACAGTAGTAGCAGCTGGTAGGGGAGTTAAACCTTGAAATCTCCCTGGTGACATCTCAAAAAACCACTAAATATCACAGCTTTTGAATGCCAGACCCAGCATGATACACAAAAATGCAAACAGTACTTTTATAGCCATTGGCAAGTACACGGGCGAGGTTGGTTGTGCTTCCATGGGAGACGTTTAGTATCAGTGAGTTACATGAGATATTAATATATATTTATTATATATTTGGTTCATATAATTATATATAATTATAAATATATATGTATATAATATATATAAAATATATAATTAGAACAATATATATTTTGGTATTATAATTAATATATATTAAAGTTTTTTTGTTGTTTATCCAACAAAAAAAGATACAACACATTAAATGAGAATATCCATAATTAAAACAATACAAAGCAACATCATCAGGAGTAGAATCTCAGTGCATACAATTCACTCACTTACCTAACAAGCAATTAAACATTAAGAAATCTATGTGAAGTAATAATCTATTTAAGGAAGCTGCTGTCCCTCAAGGATTTCAAAACTGAACTCTTAGGTTTTAGACAAGTTTAGTTGGAGCATTTGGGAAAATCTAAAAGTAACAATGTACAAAATGTATTTTTTTTCAGGCTGTTCCCTTTCAGAAGTTTAATTCTAAAGTCTGCTCAGAATGTATCCTATTGCAGGAGGCAGTGCTTACCAGTTTGTCTACCAGGCAACTGGCCCCCATGTGCAGACCTAGGCTAGCCTTTGATCTAAGATCTCTACTAACTACCTCTGTTTTTTGTTTGAAACAATTTAAGGTTCTCCCTGATAAGAAGCAAGTCAATCTTGGGTTACAAAGAAAGAAATTACTACCACTTAAATTTGTTTTTATCTTTCAGCCACAAGATTTCCTATCCAGCATGCAGAAAGTCTAATCTGGGAAATCATATTAGTGGAGATATAATTTAGTCTGACAAAGAAGGGTTGTGATTTTTTATTATTAGTTGCCTTATGTGTCATTACTCTAGATGGAGAGATTTATTGTAATAAGAACTCATCAATAGCTCTGCATCACGTTACCTTGGTTTGGCTTTTTAATGGAAAAAGTGAGTTTTCAGCAAAATGATACTTTTCACTAGTATGTATTTTTCTCTGCTTGTTTACACTTCAATATGAAACACCTAAAATTTAGGTTTTGATTTTCATCTGAGTATTTTTGGTCTTTCAGAAATGTTGAAGAACTGATAAAAAATATTTTTTGGACTGTTTCCAGGCACAATCCAACACTCTTATTTGAATTGGCCACAAACACCCTGATACTTCAGCAGCATGATAAATTATGAACCATCTGCTACAGCTCATTTGATTCCTTTGCCCCATCATTTTAGTTTCTCTTAGTTTGATGTTGTTGATGATGAACATGAAGGCCTAAATGTACAAAGGTATTTAGGTATCCGAGGAATAATGAAAGTGAACAGATGATCACTTGTAAAAAAATTCCTAAATATAGAAACCAAAAGAAATAGCTAAGTGAGAACAGATAAGGGAGTTTCACCTTTAATAGTCCCCTGGCTCACAAAGAGGCCAAGGGCCAACTGTTCCGACTTTCACTCATGCAATGGGTCTGGACAGTATGTAAACTGTGACAGAATTTGTCCCTATATAACTGTCACTGTCAATATGTTCCATACCAGTGATCAATCCCTTTCAATCTCACATAGACCTTTAAAGAAGTAAACTTGTGTAAGACTAAACCTCTTAAAAGAGTAAGACAATTAGTGAGTAGGAGACAGGCAAATATTTGTTAGTAAAACAGAATTAGTGTTGCTTAGTACTTTTTTGGAACAGCTCACCCTACATTACCCAGAAACTTGATATATACAAATCCAGAATGACAGCAGCCAAAATAAAGCAACCTTCTCTATAAAATGATAGTATTAAATTACATCTGCCTCAGTGGTTTTATGTAAGTTCATTTTGGTGAAAATTAAACATGCTAGATTTTCTACATATACCAATGCAGGAGTAGTTTCGTCCTGTTTTAAATTTTATTGTTCGTGAAGGGAAGCTCCATGAAGAAAATACATTTGTTAATACGTGTTATTTTTAGACTGTCATTTTCAGTGCTCCAAGTCTCTTCAGCGTGCAAATTTAAGTGACTGGAGTATTTAAATACCTATTGAGCCAAAAGTCCAGTATGTACATTTACTCTCTCTATGGCACTACAGTAATGGTTCCCCAATACATACTCATTAACAATTTGGCCAGTTCAATCTGAAAAGTCACTCAGTCTACTGCTTCCCTTTACAACTAATGTTGGTCATTTTATGGCAGATTTAGTGTAGGTTTTCTATTAAATTCTACAGGGTTTGGTTCACAGCACAAAGGACTGAAAATAGAGAAGAAACATTTATAGATAGAGTATTTTAGAGTAAGATGAAAACATTCTCTATCACTTAAGGCATATTTAACGTCGTTAGATGGTGATTTTTTTTTCAATCTGTGCACATTGTATGCATATGTATACATATGAAAGGAATTTCTGAAATATAAAGCACTATGTTTCATTTCTTAAGGTATAAAATTATGCCCAAATTTTGAGGTTATTTTTACCACCAGGAATGTCCTTACTTTTCGTATCTGGTCTTGACTAGAAATAGATTGCTGAAAGCCACCATCTGCTTCCAGTTTGCATACAAAACCCCAATTAGCTAAACTTCATATATGTTTTGCAAGGTAATTATGCTTACTCTTTTTCAAAATGGGAAAATATTTGTCAGATAGTATCTGGATGTCCTCATAAGCACAGCAATCTTAGCTTGACTTTGTCTGCCCTCTAACATGCTCAAATAGGAGGTTATCAATTTGGTTGATGAGAGATTACGGCCTTTGATTACCACTGCTCCAAAGTACTCTGTGTTTCCCCTTGATTACAAACACACATGGTGAAACTTAACAAGTTAAAGAACCTAAGTTTTTAATTCCACAGGGAGCGAGAAACTTGAACATTTCTCAGTATTAACAGTACTTTAAAATACAGTATCTGTATACCACTTTTTTGTGTAAGCAATTTGAGTTTCTCATATAAATAACCTGAGCATGCATTTATCAAACATTTTTGATGCAGCAGTATTATAAAATCCTAACCAGTATTATCAGCATGTTATTAATTTCAAAGTCACACTATCAATAAGATTACTCACAGATTTCCTTGCCAGATAGCTAGATATTAAAGCCCTATGGCACATCAGAAAAATTATTAGGAAGTGGTAAAGTACTCAATTGAAGCCCTTTCCTTATTATACACAGGCTTCAGAAACAAAGTAGAAAGGATTCCAGTTGGCCTATCTATCCTCCCACTGAAATGAATGACATTACCAGGTATTATAACTGTTTAATGTTGAATGTTTTGAAAATTCCTCACTCAAATTAATCCGAGCCATAGTTTGAGAATATTTGAGCCAATGGACACTGTGCCATTACAGATTAGATTCAGGTCCTTTATTTATCATTCTGTCTGATTTAAGATTTTTCTCAGTCTAGATAAAGCCAAAAATAATTCAACTTCCTATGCTCAACATTTCACATTAAATTAAATAAACCCTATTTGCTTTTGATCTATTTTTCCCAATAAGTATGTGCACAGCTGCCCAGCCTTAGCAACAGAAAAAATGTCAGGGTGGCTGAACAGAACTTAGTACTACAAGATTTAATATTTGGACAGCAACAATATCATCACATCTTTCAAGTAAATCTAGTTATTCAAATGTACTAAGTGATTTTCTGTACTTATTAATTCCTACCATAAAACACAAAGCTGGGACAATTTAGAGCATTATTCTATTTCCTTTACAAAAAGTATCTTCTGATGAAAAGTTGTACAAAAGAATGATTTTGTAACAGTAAAATAAAAATCACTTTAAAATCAAAAGCTACTATTGAGTATTGCTGTTCTTTGAGTGATGCCAACACAGTCTTAGACTGGTATCCTGTTTGGAGGAGAAAAATGGATTCTTTTTAAAGATCGCATTCTAAATTTTCCATCTTGTTATTTGAATGCTATTGCACTGCTGCAACTGGTTAGCACTGCACATCTGGCTGAATTGTCTTGGACTGGTATTTTCCCTGAACTATTGTGTATGTGTGTGATGGGTTTTTTTAAAAAAAATATTGTATGCACACTGAAACAATGCCCTATTGCAGACTGCTACACACAATAATTAGTGAGAGCATTTTTTTTCTGATTTTGTTTTCAATGTCAAAAAAGTGCTATTTTTAAAGTAAGCCACCATGAAATTCTAGCCATGCTTTTACAATATTTTTCATTTTGTGTTTTTTTGGCTCTTTCACAGGCCCAAACTTCACACTGGAAGTGTTATCTCATAAAAGCTCTAAATTTCAATAACTTTTACTTTACAGCTACTATTTTAAGCTCACATTTATCAGGAGTAAGAGCATATAACTAAAATATTCTTATAAAAATAGTTTCACAGAAACAAAACAGATAAATGTTCCATTCAGTAAAAGGTCAATTTTTCATAACTTTGGCTACAGAAGCCCTAAAATTCAGCCAAATTTGATTCCAAAGCCAATAGTTTCTATGTCCTGCTGCTACAGACCATGGTATTAAGCTTTTGCAAAGTCCATCAGACTAATGAGGGGCAAAAAGTCAATCGTTTCTCATAAAATTACTACCATGACCAAACACTGTTACTTATAAATACTACCATTTGCAACTTTTGCAACTGTTAAGCATTTGAAAAAAGACAGAGGGGAGAAGTAAAGCAGTATTTCTTCCTTAAAAATAAACAAACACATAAATATCCAGAGCCCTAAAAATGCAAGGTCCTGGTTTGCTTTCTAGCAGAAAGGATCTGGAAAGCCCCTATTTCTGGTCAGCTAAGAATTCCCCTGCCATGGGGGGAGCTCCCAGCTGATACCGCCAGTATTACTGGATCCTGCACAGATACCAGTTGACACCAGCACAGGATGCATTAGGAGCTGGAAAGAAGTGGCCAGAGCACGTTTTATACTTCTGAGGGCTCGCATGCCTAGATTGCTCTAATTTATACTTGGACTAGCTCTGCCTTATACAAGGCAGTTCTGTGAGGCTAAGCATAAATTCAGAGCAACAGAGAATCTGGATTTAGCTAGATATAAGAGGTCTCTAATGCTAAATCATAAATTAGCCAAGACGACTGAACTTGGTTTTACTGTCCTGTAAGATTTGGGGAAACTTAGAGTCTGGACAAAAGTAATCAGTCTTCAGAGCTGTCAACCTCTGTCTTAACCACCACAACCAGGTGTCTTGGTCTGTGCAAGCACAGAAAACCTCGGATATGTTGGCTATTGGGAATTCTGCTCTGTACATTAATTGCTCATTTTTCATCACAACTGCAAAATATTTGGCTGCAGACAGCAAAAATTTCCTGACAAAAATGTGCAATTGTGTCTCATGTGTTTGTCCAACTGCATTTAAGACACAAGATTAACTTTCAGCACGTTTTCCAAAGAGCAAGCAGAAGAGATATCGGGTTGATTGAACAGGACACATGAGAGAAGGAAAGACATTCAGTAGAGTCTCTCTCTTCCTTCTGTTCCCCCACAAGTTTCTATGAAAATGCCAAAAGGAGTTTTGCACCTTTCTTTAGAACAGGTCTGGCATAATGCTGGCCAGTACTCCCAAGCCTTGTGCAAATTCAGTTCAATATACACACTGTATCATTTTCTGTGAAGAAAGCTGTGCAGTATTTCTTGGAATAATGAAAACCTGGCTTCTGGTTTTCCAAATACAGATGTCTACTACCTAGTAAAATTTGGGCTCTCTTGACCTCTGTCAGTTTAATGGATTTTGCAGATACCCCATTTCTGAACACATGCTTTCCAGTGATTTTGATCTGTAGTTCCCAAGCTTAGCTCATTTGATTACCACCGTCAGAGACAGTGCTGCCCTGTAATAAGACCACCTATGCAAAACCAGAAGCTTCTTGCCAGGCCATGTATAAAAAAGCACATCTGCCACCTCCAATCCTCTTACTTCAAAGTCTCATTCATCAAAGTGGGATCCTCAGTTCCATACTTTCATCTGCCACCTCACTACATGTCTCACCTCAGAAACTAGAGCCGCTGTTAAATGTCCAATCCCTTACCTACCTTTTGACACACAGTGCACTAACACAAAGCAGGGTGACAGTGAATGTAGCCACATACTCCCTACATTAAAAAGTCAGCCTGCCTCGCAAGCCCTGCTTCTTTCTGCCTTAACCCTGCCGGATACCGTCCTGAAGCAAGCACTGCGCTCTGCAGTGTGGGCTGGAGCACTTTCTGCTGAGCAGATCGCTGCAGCTGCAGCTACATAGAGAAGTAAGTCACAACTGATAAGCAAAAACTTCTGTGTGGATCTGTTTACCTCCTGGCTCAGGTAAATGCTTGTACACAAGCACAGTTAACAGCTGCCATCATCATGTACCACTTTAAGTTGGCTTTGTACCACAATTTGGGAATGTCTGCCTTAGACAATAGGCACAAATATGCATAACAAGTCACATTTAGATCTGTTCTTTTCTCTTCCTGACAATGTTCTAATTTAGGATCCTTCGTTTCACTTAACCAGACATTTTTACTGGAGAGAACTTCATTCCCATATGGCACCTTCAAGGACCATGAATCCTCCAGAAATCTGTATTACATGAGCCAAATTCTATTAACAGTTGTACTGGTAACAGGTCACATACTTGGGGTTTGTTTTTAGACTAATGTTTGTTTAAAAAAGTGAGGAATACATTTTGGATTATAAATATGTTCATTCCAAAAAACCTGTGAAGAGAATAAGGAGAGTCAGATGGAAGGATTTTACCTCCACTTTGTGCTGATTATATAATTTATCAAGAAATTGTTCCACAGGCCTCCAACAGATGCTCTGCTGTTAAAGCCATGAAAAGTCATTCAGGGAGAGGGTAAAGGCCTCGGGGGTGTGGTCCACATGCTTCAGCACATATATCCTCAGTCCTGGCCTGCAGATAGCACATCTGGTCCAGGCATGGACCTGATGGTTGGCCAAAATACAGGCTTACAATAATGCTCCTTTTTTCAGCTTTAATGTAAGCCTGTTTTCTTGCCAGATTCAAATCCTGCCAAAATTTGGCCAAAGATGTTTGCTCAGTTGTGCAATATCTAAAGTTTATATCCAACAACTCTTTGCAAAAACAATTGTATCGTGTTTTTAATGTTTACAAGTATTAACAATATTTAATTTTAAGTAGAATTTTACTGCTGACACTCTCGTGTTTTACAGTAAATTACCTTAGAGAGGGTTTTTCCATTAGCTCTTAGTGTCACGAGTCCTGCACAGCACACCAAAGCACTGGAGCTAGAGAGACCAGAACTTGGAGGGATGGTTCCATCTAGCAGACAATTCATTCCAGTTGGGTTATTAAGACCAAAATGTTCCTAACAATGACAAAATAAACAATCTCAGTTTCAAGTACAGACAGGCTCAGGCTTGCAATTATCTGATACTTCGAAAGAGAATCTTTCTGCTGAGTTGCTGGAACCAAGGACCTGCTTCTGGTATCTCCAAAATAAAGCAAAAGTTTCATTCTACTCCTTAAAATCAAAGCCAATGGTAGGGCTTTAGCCAAAGGTATGTCTGCAATTCCTGTACACAAACATATATGAGCTGACAGAACTGTACCCCAAGCAGAATTCAGTATGGGCTAAATGCCCAAGAATTTACGAAGCTTCGTGGGTGGGTTTTACAGCAACTGGCTCTGCTCTGAGCTGCTGTAGTGACAGTACCAGAGGTTACCAATCATTTTATACCCTACTTTTGTCCTTTTCTCCACAGCTCCTCACTTAAAGCATCCTGAACAGTTTAAGGTCCAGTTTATGCTTCTCTTCTAATGCTGGCATGTGGTAATAGGGAACCACATCACACTGATGGGGAACTAGTAGCCATGCAGCTGTATTCAAAGCCGGATACTCCTGTCTTCTGAACTACTCACAGGACTAACACTGAGGAAACCACAATGGTACGTGAAGGACCCTATGCTTTATGAGGCACAAAGGCATACCTACCAGCGGTGATGGTCTCTATCATGCTATTCTTAGAATAAAGTTTAAAATATAGACACACGATAGATATCACAGATAATACATTTAATCCAGAAGTCAAAAATCCTCATGTACATGCTCTTTTAATTACTCTTTAGTTGCTTTGTCTTTTTATTTATAATCACTTTAATATAAGTTGCTCTCTGCTGTTAGTTTGAGATAAACATGCAGTACTTCTTAAGAAATCATTGAATGTATATGGGGCGTATATGAGTAGCTACGTTCCGATACAGATTCATACGTCAATAAACTATTTTACCATGCCAATAATCAGAAAAAATAGCAATGTTCCCATAAAGAAATGCCCACCTTCAAAAAGATTTCTACTATTTTTCCTGTAACAACTTCAACCAATGAATGCCAGTGGTAGAGATCAGCAAACACAAAGAACCTCCTTAATGTCTTCTACCATCACTTCAAATTATTTTGTTTCCCTTTCTACAAATATAAGGGAATTCATACCTAAAATACTTCTGATGCCCATGCATCATGAACAACACTAGACATGCTTTTTCAAAACCAGAAAATGCTTCAGTAACCAGAAACTGATCCACAGTTTCTGGATTGTCTTGAATGTGAATCAGGCTTGAAAACTTATCACGCAATGTTTAAATAGAAAACGTACTTCAGTTTCAAAAATGAAAATGGACTTTGCCAAGGTCTGCAATAGTTCTGTCCCAAAAGGATAGCGTGTTCAACTTAATATAAACAGATTATCCCGCTGGACCCTCTGAGTACTTGTATTTCAGTGTTTCTTAAGTCTGTAACATTTATGCTTATTTTCTGCCAGTGCTACAGTCTGCAAACCTGCTTTGCAAATTAACGTTCCAGTATGAAAACTTGTCCTTAGGAAACAAACCTCAGTAGCAGACTGCAAAATAAATAAAGTCAATTGGTCATGCTAGCCTTAATATAAGAAAGGATACGTTGTGTAAAGAAACCTAATCTATATCTCTACAGTCAATGCAATTGAAATGCCTGTGTTACTGAGTAATATAAAATTGTAAATACTCATGTTACTGCCAAGATAATTAATTTATTGGGGTCTAAGCATAGGGGTGGGGGTCTGTTCAGGAACTGTGGATTGTAATAATGTGATTTGTGGCACTGATTGTTCCAAATTTTGTATTTTGAAGACTCATTGTGGCAGGTTTTGAAGCAGGCTTTGTTGCCTGTCTGCAGTGCTTTGTCTATTGGATCATCCTGTGGCCTGACCTAGATGGCCTATCCTGAGGCAAGCTTCATGTGCTTTAAAAAGCACATTTACCTATCATTTGGGCGGGCTGTGGTGACCTGTTCCTGACCTAGCCATCACTGTTTATCCCATCTGCCCTTCCAGAAACATCACTGGATTGACATCCAGCTGAGAAGTCACTATGTTTTTTCCTCAAAGGGCCATGAATCACCTGCAATCAGCAGGTGAGATTTATAGGAAGCCTCGATTTTGAGTTCAGGCTGCCTCCCAGGACAATGTTGATGATCAGCTCCTGGTTTCACAAGCAGTGCAGTGTTCAAGTCAGTCTGGAGACAGGCTAGCTCACAAAAAAGAACATAAAGCTCAAATGAGCAGACAGGAAAATGTCTGCCTGTGTGGTGTTCCTGCGTTCACCATAAGTGTGCTGTTTCCTGCATAGCTGTACTCAAGAAATTTTGAAAATTCCATTCAAATTCCACACATTGAAAATCCAGATAAATAATGCTTCTTACTGGAATACTTCTTCTCTATGCTGTTTACTTACTTTTCACATTTTCTTTTGCCCACTGCATGAGTCAGCTTCACTCAGTTGTTATGCACAACTTGCAGGCTTCCAACATTAATGGAAATTAATGTTTTTTAAAATGTTTCCATAGGAAGAAAAGGACTAAAACATGATCTTTGTATCCTGACAGACAAGTCTCCAAACCTTCTTAAAAGCAATTTTTAATTAGATGATTCCATTGGAAAGCATTCTTTTTAACTTCAAAATGCAGAAATGCCATCTTGATGGCGAGTTTGATCCTAACTTTACTAAATAATTATTTGCTATTGTAATTTATGTAATAAAAATAATGCTCTGCAAATAAATAAAACAAACCCGCTCATATCTCCTCTTAAAATTTTAACATAAAAATACTTAACTGTACATCAAGAAAAGCTATAGAATAAAGGGAAGTACTTTGAGGGTGAATAGGTACGCTTCTTGTATTTTAATTCTATATTAATTTCATAAGTTAAATGGATTTGGCTTACCTGAATACCCTTCAGCCCACACAGGAAGTAGTTATGCCACTGAGGTTTTGTTTTGTTAATCTGAATATTATTAACAGTAGTACTGAAATCCCTGCAAAAACAGAAAACTCTTGAGGCTTTAATTTGTTAGTAAATTTAGTTTGAAAAAACATGGCTTATTACTGCCACCTGCTGATGAACAAAACCATTCCAATGCTAATTTTTTTGAGTGCAGTGTTTTTCAGGGGTTTTTATTAGAGATCTTCTTTATTACTCAATTCTATGAGGCTATTTTAGAAGGAAGCATAAGAATTTTTGCTTAAGTTATAGAATTTATTAAATAAATTCAGAACTCGAGCTGCATTTGGTATCCTTAATGAGGGCAGCATGCCTTCCGTCTGATGCATGTATGTTCTCTTTATCTCTTACAGAAGTGAAAATCTAAATAATCGTATCTGTCAAACCTAGAATGGAGATAAATATACTTCAGGCTCACTGGTAATCCCAGAATCAGGAATTCATTACCTTTGCTCTGAATGGCACTTCAAAAAACAGGCCTAATGCTGCAAAATTATATTATGTATGTTACAAGACATAATTAAAATAATTTATTTTAAAATAGTTAATCTGTTTCCTCTAGGATTATTCTGATAATGGCTTTCCTACTCCATGTTAATTTCAAAACAATAAAAATGGTAAGCCTGAATGTTCCTAAGGAAACTAATGCCACAGGTGCTGTCAAAATGAGCATGGAGTGATGCACAAAGGCCTCAGAGGTGCCTGCATTACTCACCAAGAAGCACAGTTTGTTTAGAAGTCTATACAGTTGAATGCCCAATAACTATATCTACCTGATATCATTACAGCAGATGCCCAACACAGAAAGAGGAAAGGCATTAAGAAAGTCAAGAAAAGCTAACAAAAAATACTCAAAAGTTGCAGGCTAAACTGTGGTTTACAAGCAAGGTGTGCCAGACAGTATGCACAGACGCAGCTGAATTCCCTGGAAATATTTAGGTTTAATGGGAATAAAACCACTTTCAAGAAATTATACAGCAGGGGACAGTGTACAGCTGCCAAGAGGATGGATTTTTTCATTCTTACACAAGTCCCAGTCTGTATCTGTAAACTATATACGTTAGTGATGTGTTGGTTTTCTTTTTATATAAAAAAATACTGCTACTTAATACCTGTAATGAATACCAGTATTAAGGTGGTTTATTGGTAAAGTATATTGTTACCTATGGGGGAATGGTTATACTAATATAAAGCATCTTTACAGTGATATAATTGTCTTGAAATGATGGCTGAAAACTTCACTTTATTCTGGCATAATTAAAGGCTGCAATTTTGTGTTATGCAACCCCAAACCTGACAACCCATGTAAAAATGGACCCACACTCTTGCCTCTTTTTCATATAGTCTAATGCTAGCTATGCTGCAGTAAGCTACTCGTATTACCAATCTACAACCTAGTCCTAGCTCAGTGTTAGATCTTACTCTTTAAGTATCAACTTAGAATTACCATTTTATATGTTATACATGCAATTTCAACATTCAGTACAGTGCCAAAATATCAGAGATTGGTGGATAGTTTAACACGTAAATTGTCTTTCAATAAGAACTGGTCAAAATGGTGCCCCTTACAGGGCTTTATCAACAATACACCATCAAAGAATTATACAGTTAGTGTCAGAAATTACTGGGGTTTGCAGAGTAACACAAAAGATCTGAAAGTCATTATTGAGATTATGATACAAGGGAAGTTTGAGAATAGCTGTAAATTTTTCCCATTTGAGAGTCATGTGTAACTATCTCCCAGAGAATAAAACAACATCATTTTGCTTACGAATATAATAAAATAACCGAAATCACTTGTAAAACAGAAAATACTTGTCAAAAGTCATGAAGATTAAAAAATTCCTGTATTTGCTTGTCTTGTTTTCTACAATAATCCTAAATTGTTCTTGTAAAAAACCAAAGTTGATGGAAATCATGCACAAAAGTGATTAACTGAAAGCAAATTTGAAGTCCTCTTTCTTTCAAAAAAAAGAGTTCTACAGTATTTTATCTTTGCAATTCTTTTTATACAATCAGACAAAGTAAAACATCAGTCAACAGGAAGGCATATAGTATATTTGCTGGTTCTCAAGATAAATTAAAATAATGACTGCTTAAAATGCACTTTGCTCATTTCTGCAGTCTTCTCACGTAGAAAATGAAAGAAAAATTGGCTTGGATTTTGGCAGCTTTCATATGGATATAATTCACACAAACACAGAATGTGGATTTGTCAAGATCCCCAGAATCTTTAAGTCTTTTTTTTTTGTTATCATATTCAATTTGTTACAAAAAAACAACTCCTAAATGCCCAAGCTTTATCTTAAATGGTAAATCTTGAGGCTTGCCTTCAACCCTCCTGCTAGAAGGTAGGCATTTTGATATAAGAAACTTATAACAAAATATAAAATTGGGAAAAACATACCCATAAAGTAAAAATACTCTGATATTGTCTATTCCAGCCTGTTTTAAAAGAATTCTTGGAAAAGCTTGCCTCTCCTCCAAGCTACATATAGGCATTCCAATCTTTCTGTATAATTAGAAGAGGTGAGATTTTGAGTAGTGTGCAAAAAAAAACCCATGTGGCTGAGGTATATTTTACTGCTTGAATAGTAATTAATCCTTACTTTAGGGAGACTAATTTGGCTCTTTCTCACAGAACCTCACTATCTTGTCAATCTTAGTTTACCTATTTGAGTTCTCTGTAAAATAAATCTGACTTTAAAAAAAGATTGACAAGTTTTGCCACAGGATGGAAACTGATAATTATCATCCTCTGGTATTTCTGAAGGCATTTTGAGAAGTATCATATCAGATATTCTCTGTACAAGTACTTCTCAATTACAAAGATGTTATGTGAAGGGGAGGTATTGGGAACTTCTGAAGACTAACTTTTGAATACCGTTTTAGCACAAAGAACATAAAAGGCATCTGATCATTTGGGATGACTGATGATGAAACATACCTATGTGTTTTTTCTTGCAACCTGTTCTCTGTCTTGTTTTGCCTAAAAGCTAACATCTACTGTCAGGGTGGAAGAGGGCTACAGAACTGTTACATGTTTTACCAGTTCACAAAACAAGAATGAAACAGGAAATTGTGATTCTACGGAGGCTTATGGTTAGTCCTTGTTCGCCAAAGGCCTATACATATGCATTCACCACAGGCATAAATCTACCAGTGTAACAGGCTGGGAAAAAAAGATATACTGTCAACAGTTTTGTTATGTGGTGTAACATTCAAAGTGTTGAAAAATATTCCTTTGTTATGAAATTATGGGCATGTTTTAGCTTTGTTTTTAAGCAACAGTGTCTCAACAAAACAAGCGATGCTTAATGCTGTATTCTGAGGCCTATTCTCACTTTACAGTTTAAAAGACACAATTTCAAACTGAAGCCAGAGCAGACATAAAAATATAGTGACTGTGTATGCAATCTGAATTCAAAGGCTTTAATTCTAGATTTGGTAGAAACTGTAGGTACTTTATGAGAAGGCCATTTCAATTGTGATGTAATGAGCCAAAGCTTAAAGACCAAGTGGAAATATTTATCTTTTGGTTACTGCTTTATTTAGTATCCATTGGAAGACACAAGCAGTGAGCCTCTTGCTCAAAACTAATAAGCACAGCACAGAGTCAATGACATTCCATCTGTTCATATCATTCATTTTACACAATTAAGCTCTATATTGCAATGGAAGTTTGCCCGATCTCTGAAAACTTAACCTGTATTGCAATTGCATAAAGAGGTGCATAAAAACTAATGAATAAACAAAGTAATTACTTACAAGTACAAAGAATTGGTATTTGCCAGTTGCACAACTTGAGTTTTTACAGGTTCTACTGCAATCAGGATATCTTGTTCTATAGCCATAGGGAGCACAGCATAACCACAGTAGTCTATATGTTCTCCTACCAAAGAAACATACAATTAATATGCTTCGGAGTAATTCTTTCTAGAATAGCAGTAACAGGGCTTCTACTGGTGTTCAGTGTTGTCTCATACAAGACAATTTCTGAGTACAGTCTCAACTCTTACTAATTAAAATTTGGGGCACATTTCCTCAATTTCATAGTACTGCACAAAAAATTCTGTTCTTTCTTTATTGATTTTATCTATTACATTTGTTTATAAATATGAACTTTTTAACATTGGCATATAAAATTATTTTTAAAGCCCTATGCAGATTATTGTTTATCAGTAAGAATGGCCACGTTATTTGTACACTGTTGTGACAGTACAAAAATCAAGTCAAATCAATCTGGAAGAGAAAGGCACCACATGAGTCCTATTATGTGATCTCCGCTTGTGTGATTCATTAGCCACTAGATAAAGCTTGTGGTGGAAATTACACACACACCCCCCCCAAAAAAAAAAAAACAACAAACCCAAACATCTGGACCTTTTTGCAAGAAGATAACAATTATATCTAAATAATCATTAATAAAGTTGCATACAACACATAAAGTAACATTCAAATAGAAAATGTATGTAGTAAACAGCCTCCCTCTTGGGAATAGTTCTCAGCATATGCTGTCTAATTAATCTACACGATATGTTCACACAACACCGAGACAACAATCATCAATAATTTCCAATGGACTAATTGATTTTCAAAGCTCTGTTTTGCATGATCCTTTACTTAAAATGTCTTCAAATGCATAGGGCAACTTTATTAATATACAAGAAATTGAGCTCTAGGGAGAGCACAATTCTAATGTGGATAGAGAAATCTCAAAAATAAGGCTGCCACAGAAATACAAGTAAGTCCTAAACGCAAAATAATTGTGTCTCTCCAGTCTGCCAGTGAATCACAACCAACTGTTCTAAATCTGTAGGCACATACATCTCTATGGAAAAGTAAGGAAGAGAAGATGATGGTAGAATCACTTTGTGCTTTATCATATGCATTGCTGTGTGGCTGGTTACATTTGGTAACTGAAATTATAATGGAAGAGCAAAAAATATACTAATTTAATTTGTGGATGCACTGATCATCAACAACTTTAGATCAGATTTCCAAAGCCTTTAAAAAAAAATGGTATTCAACCATAAGCTGGCAAGTTACTCTAGTTTTCAAAACCATTGCTACTGTCTATGCCTTTTCCAAAACTGATATTTCAGTGTGCATTTTATTATAATGGGGTATAGTAAAAGGTAGTGAAGTATATTCTCTTCTCCATTTATCACAAGCAACTTCTCTGAAAAAAAATTAAGATCAACGTTACTTTGATTCTATATTTGAAACTACCAGGCTTCCATAATGGCAGACAAAATAACAGATTATTTTTTCTCTTTTTACCTATTAAGTTGACTCGCCCTGGTGCACGAACAAAAAACTTGGGAACCGATCCAAATTTTGATATAAACATTTCCTTCAGCCTCTGCAATCTGAAAGGCAGATTAGAAACATTTAAAAGGGGTACATTTGCATAAAAGGCAAGAAGTTTCAATGTTTCTTGAAGTAAATTCAAGTACACAGTTTTCTGTGTTACATCAGAGATCACATTAAGCTGCTTACTTTTGCGCTTCACAGAACATTGATTGTGACAGAGAAGACTCTATTTAGGATATTCTGATTAATAAGAAATGTGTATGTTCACTTGAAAAAGATAGAAGGGGCCTTATTTTATTTTAAGTTGTCTCTCTAGGTTGGTTCCAGACAGAAACAGGGAAAGCAGTTGCCTGGTTTAACGAGGTAGCATAGCCTCCACCTACCTTTCCTATGCCACAACTCTGTAAAACTGTTTGCAATCAAGAAGAATCCAGCAGTGTGGACCAACGGCTTGTTTGTGGTACTGGGATTTCACACACACACAGATACTCCCTTCCAAGTCAGATCTGACCACACCAGGCCTGAGCAAATTAATTTTAAGTTTTGACTTTTATCAATTTCCATATTAGACACTACCCCATGCCTGTACAAATGCTAAAGAACTAAAATTCCAAACCTCTGGTTATCCCTATGACTGACTTTGACAGTATTTACTCTACAGGTTTACAGCAACAGTTCCCAGAAAGTTCTTCCAGTTTTCCATTTGGAGGCATTACACGTGCCACTGAAAATACCAACACAAAGAAAAATGCAGCATATTGCTTTGTTTCCTAAGACTGTAAAGGTGTCTAGCTTCCACCCTGTGTTGCAAAGTGGGGACACTTTATCATGTCATGCAAGAACAATAAGAGATTAACCCATTGTCTTAGTGAAGAACGAGAAATTTGATAGTGACAGACTTCGAAACTACTTTAAAGCAATTTAGGTTGCACACTAACCCATTAACTTTCATTAACATAACCAACAGACTAGAATGATGAAAAAGCAGTAAGAATACAAGAAAAATAATCTCTATATTTCACTGGCATACCCTGTTGGGTATGCTTCAAAGCATGTAGCTGATTAAATTCAGGTTTGGGGGGTTTAGGCTACTAAAAAAAATCCTAACACAAAAAATAACTTAGTTTTTTTTAAAAAAAACAACCAAACTAGCCTACTAACAACAAACCAGGAACCCTGCTAAGGTTCCTACATTTAGTCTAAAACTAGAACTGAAAGCCTTGTTAATGCAAAGCATAAGTAAGAAGACAGCAATGAAAAACAGATGTAACAAAATTTCACAGTCAATTATTTAGTTTGTACTTCTTTGTAAAAGCTGTGTTACTGTCCAACTATATATATTCAAATGTTTTGTAAGATTTCTTTAGATGGAAAGCTGCAAAATACTGTTTGTTGTGATTTAACAGATCTTTCAGTACTTTTCCCATCTCAGTGCCCAGTAACAAAGCTGTGTTAGGTCCCTCTGTAATTTCCCTCTATAATCTGCCCTGGTATTGACTGGTTTATCACTCTTAAAATTAGCAGAGGCAATTTTCTGCCATTTCATTGTATGATCCCTTTTCTAGATCCCATTAATAATATTATAGTCCACAGGGGAATCTGTTGGCAGAATTCTAGGTGTTAACTTTATTCCTTTTTGTGTCAGCCTTCAGAATGCTTCTTGGTTTCACAAATATTTTTATAGTGGGCCTTGGTACCAAGAGACTAAGAACAGAGCAGTCATGGGGGCATGTTTATCTAAGTGCTGATGGATCTCTTTTTTTTAATGTGGGTTTTATAAGCAGGCCTGATGAAAGACTATTTACAGGCTTTGGCCTTGATGTTGCAACACGCACGCCGCATTTTAAGCACCTACATCAGAGATGGCTGTCAGAAGTGCTAAGCGGTGGCATCCCTCACAACTTCACACATCCAGCTCTGGCAACGCCGGACTCGTGCTTCCCACCAGACTCGCAGGGAAACACGCTGCTAGCACACGCAAGTAACAAAAGCTTTAAAAAACGAGCCTTCTCGCATGCCAACAGAGGTAAAAAGCTTCGGCTGAAGTGTGTGTGTATCAGACTTCCACACAGGGCCTGCAGCTCGGTGGGATGAGGCTGGGCCGGTGAGTGCCGGCGCCATGGGCCGGGCCCAGCCCTGCCAGCGAATCGTTGCTGAAAGACGAGGAGGTAACCAGTATCCCCAAAATTCTGACAGAATAAAAACTGACGGGAGGAATGATGAGCGAGTTCTTCCCCCTCCCGCCACCGCGCCGCGGTGCGAGGCGGCAGGGCCCCCCCGTGAGGAGGGGGCCGCTGGCCTCCCCACGCCCGCTGGCGGGAAAATCGAAGCACGGCCAGGCCGGCGTGCCGGCGGCAGGGGGTCCGGGCCCGGCGCGGCGTGCAAGGGGCAGGTTGGCTGCGTCCAGGCGAACCAAAACACCGCAAGTCAGAACCCTCTCGCACCTCAGACCAGGGGCACGGAGACAGGCTGTCCCACCTGTCCTCCCACCCGCCCAGCTCCGCCTGCACCGTCCGCCCGCGCCGGGATACACCGCGCCCCGCCTGCGGACGTGCTCGCCGAGCCCGGGGGCGAGGGGAGCGACCCACCCACCTGGGCTGCTCAACCAGCTGAACCGGGAGGGTGCTGGGGGCGTCCGCCGCCATGGCGCTTCCCCCACCAGCAGCCCCTGGCTGAGGCGGGAAGCGGCGCGGTGCGGCGGCTCCGGCGGGGCCGCGGTCACGGGACAGGCAGGCACCGTCCTTCCGGGCGGCGGGGCTGGCAGCCTGACCTCCTCCCCGCCCCGGACCCGGACCCGGACCCGGACCCGGACCCGGACCCGGACCCGGACCCGGACCCGGACCCGGACCCGGACCCGGCGGGAGGGCGGCACTGAGGCGGCGGTGCCGAGCCCGCAGGCTGCTCTCGTAGCCACGCCGCACACCGCAGCGCGCTCGGCGGTGGGGCCGCGCTGCCCTCGGCTCCTTGCCCGCCGCAGTCCAGACGTGAGAGGAAAGCGTCTGCGACGTGTGAAGGAAATGGGTTTTTTTTCTTCATTCCTGTCAGAATGAAGCTGGCAACAGAGAAACTTCAAAAACTACCCCCGGCCCGGTGCAGGCTGCCCCGCGGGCCCTGGGGCTTGGAGCAGCCCTGAGTGGGGCCAGTGCCAGCCCTGGCTAAATACACGTGGGATGAAAACAGTAAGCTGGCAATGCAAGCCCCTACGACATTATTTTTTTTTTACCGCTTATATGTTTTCTGGTGTGTAGTTCTGCCCACTAGCCTCAAACAAGCAGTCTCTCAGCTCCTGTTTACCCCTCAAAATGAATGGCTGCACTCACTTTGAGGAGCTGAGCTTTTGGAATGCGTTTCCAAGCTCACCCGCTCATGGTTACTGTCTGTGTTGGTATCTTAAAGCCCTTAATATTCCACTCATGAATCTTTTAAGTGCCTGCACTGCGAGAAGCATAGTAACATGGAAATTTGATTGCGGATTTACATGTCTTTCTGAGGTAAAACTTTTTTCTTCTGATCAGTATGCTTAGCAGAATAGAGGCACGGTTTTTAAAATGCTTAGCAATGGCCATGGGTGGGGTGACAACCCTTTGGAAACTGTAACAACATAAAATGACCAACAACAGACAAATCTGGAGACCCAATAAATACTGCAAATGTGCCTGGGAATTTGTGAGAAGTACAGGCCTTGTAGAGAGGCAAAACTTGCCTGTCCAGGGGTTTTGCTTCACTCAGGCAAAGGGAACAGCAGAAATTAGTATGCAAGTATTTTCCAAAAGCCATGTTTTGCAAGGCCCATGTTTTTTACAGTTTAGGCCTTTTAAAACTGCTGCTACAGCGTTATGTCTTTGAGGTAAACAGAGTGCACGTAAACCGTTCAGCAGCACTGAGCGAGGCAAATAACCTGCACTGAGGGCTGGGCGACGCTGCCAGGATCGGCGAGCGGCCGGGCTTTTTGAATTTGCCGTGCAGAGAGGCACGGCCGCAAGGCTCGCAGCTCCAGCCTGCGGGAGCCGGGCTCGCAGCGCTCACAGCCGGCTGGCTACCCGGCGACCGGCCCCGGCGGGAGGCCCCTCCAGCGCCAGGGACCGAGGCGGCGCGGCGGCGGTTGCTAGGGCCGGTTGCTAGCGGGGAGAGGAAACCGGCGGTGGTGCAGCGCCGATTTGGCTCCGTGTGGCCCGTGCCGGGGGCGGGCGGCAGCGGC
>JAVJGJ010000060.1:15063951-15093319 GCA_035590215.1 Microhierax caerulescens
TTTTTTCTTCATGGTCGTGGTGAGCTTCCCCCCTCCCCCCCCCCCCTTTTTTTTTTAATTGCGGTGTTTGGGGTTTGACCTGTTATATCTAGCTGCATTTTGACATCAGGTTTGGTTCTAAGTTTTTGCAGTTAAAAAAAACTGCTGTTTGCAGTTAGCAACAGACCAGTTTATCGGGGGCTAGTTGGGAATGTAATAGGAGTGTTTTACTGTAATGAGTCTGCTTTAGATTATTAAAAATAAATTTTTTACAGTGAGTAAAACCAACTTGGGCTACGTTAGTAAACCAAATAGCTGTCATACTTAAATAAAAAATGTTTTCTGTGCTGTCTGATTAGTTGTAATTCTATTGCCATTGTCTTATATTGAGGCTTGAGGCTTGATTGGTTGTTTTTTTGCTTTTCTGAACTTTGCATAGGTTTTTAGAACAGAGATGTTTTTTAAAAAAGCTGTGTATGGTTGAGGCTTGAGAGTGTATTTCATTCATTTCAGCTAAACCTGTATTTACAGTACTGCAGTTTCACTGAAGAACCCCAGATGCTTGTGGAAGTCTTGCTTCCTAACAGATTATTTGATAGTCATTGCTACTTACAAATTCATGCAAGAGACTTCTCTGATTTTATCTGAAATAATTTCTGGACAGATTCTTTTATGAACTGCTCAGAATAAGCTGCATGATATTGGATATAGAATAAAACCATCAGAGTTTTGGTTTTGAGTTTTTTAATTTCACGTAAAAGCTCTTGTTTGGCATGTGTCACCTTATTTGAGCTGCTTGTGTCAGTATTCCAAGAACCATTACTGTTCCTCTTAGGTCCATGAATGAATTCACAATCTTCTGCAAACAGGGTTTCTGAAGGCAATACACTATTAAAATATTTTGTTGGTCCGGTTTATTCCAGAATAAATTTCCATTCATTAACACTGAAATCCATGTCCTGATTTAAAATACTGTGTTTATTTTTCCATGTGATACAAACAATGGAATACTAAACACAGCAGAATTCATGTTCGATATCCGTAACATGAGAACTGGGCATGTGAAAAACCATTGGAACTGTGTTTTTTCAATCTTTAAATGCAGCTGTCTGCATATAAATTTGAGTAAGAGTGCAGCTCAAAGCTCACTACGTGTTATGTCAGTATTCACCAAGAATAATTTCTGGTGTGACACTTTTTCCTGTGAAGTACTTTCTTCCTCATCAGAAAGGCCTTGCTGAAACTTCTTGCTCATAGCAAACATCAGCCCCCTGACAGTAGTTACTTTTCCTGGCACGTTTTCATCATGGTTAATTACTACTACTACTACTTTCCCAAACTTTAAAATATTCCTTGTAATAGTTAAAAGCATGTTATTTTGTATGTAAATCCTATGTAAAGCACCAAATAATACTTAAGTGTCCTTAAGTAAAACAGATTTCTGGAAATTTAATTTGGATTTCTAACTGATGGGAGAAAAAACAACCCAGAATTTCAGAATAAAAATATTCCAACTAGACTAGTTCAGCATTCTTGGACTGACAAACCATGACTGAATGTTGTTTTCAGATGTGTTTGAAACTGTAATTGCAGTGTTCTGCAAAATTGTTTTGGAAAATAGTTAAGGGCCCTGAAGACAGTGCCTGGTTTCTTCCTTTCATTTTGATATAAATCTAGTTAAACTAAGAGAAGATTAGAAGGAGATGCATGGTTCTCAAATTCGGTGTAAAGGCTGTCGCAGAGGGTTTGAAACAAACAAAGGAGTATAAGACAAAATACTCAGGTAAGTACAGAATTGAAAACAAAAGAGTATGTGAGAGTACTGGTGAATTTTTTTTTTGTAAGGAATAGGAGGAGAGACGGTAATTACAGTAAGACTTAATGAAAGAATAAATAGCTATTTTGCCAAAATACAGAATGGTAAAACTAGATTCAGGTCTGCCAGGGTTGCTACTAGCCTGAAAATAGTAGCACAAAGAAGGCTCCCAAAAAAGTTTTCATTTTGTCAGCTTTTATTAGAAGTGATTATGGCTGTTCCTCTTTAAATGTGCTCTTGACCTGATGACTGTGTGGAACCAGCCAGTTAAATTTCCTTAAGGATGCAAATGTTTGCACTTGAACTGAAATGTGAACAGATACTCTGTAGGCCTAGCTCTTTCCCAGCTTCATCATGCATGTTTGTATAATTAGAGTAATTACTACACTGTAAACAACTGAAGACTACCCACTTTACTGATCATAGCTGACTGTTTCTGCTTAGGTTTTCATTGGGTTAAAAGTCAAGCTTTTGCATTTAAATGACCTTGGCTGCTTCTATAGAAGTTAACTTGTATCTGTTGGAGGTCTCCATGGGAGGAAAAAAATTCCATTATATTTGCGGGTGGATGAACCTGGATTCACAATTTGCTAGTAATGTACAGTGACAGCCTTGATTATAACATGAATTATTCCACTCTATGCTTCAGTGAACAGAGTAATGTTTACTGGTCATTATGAAACCCACTCAATTTTAATTTCTAGTTTGGTGCTGTTAGGTGCCTTACATGTTTTCAGTCCAGGTTCTGTTTACTAGTTCCAGCTTGAGGGTGGAGAAGCAGAAAGAGGAAAGGACCATTGTGAACTCCTTTTTTGTTTTCAGTCTCAGACAAAAAGCTATGTTTAGAATTTACTTGGAGACTAAACTCAGCCTTTCCTCAGAAATTGATTCTTTTCATTGTGCAATGACAACATATTGTCAGTCGCAATACAGCTACTTGATTATTAATTTTTTTTAATAATTAATTTGTCGCTGGTGTTCTTAATGACACGTCTTTTTTTGTGTTCTGAGTTCAACTTTAAAATTCATCTGGGGGAAGGATAGTCAAATCTGTTCGCTGAGCAACTTGTCCTTTTATGTTACGGAATTGTATTATTTCAGTGACTTCAGTGGAAGAGCTGTATATGATTCCAATAAACAGCCAGCAGGTTGCACCTTGGTGAGATGGCTACAGGGTCATGGGGATTGACATATGGGAAGCATGCTTTCAGATTACTGAGGATTTCCCTTTTCAGGCTGTGTTGATAACTAGGAAATGCAGTCTTACATTTTATTTCAGGCTCTCAGAATGGCAGCTTCATAAACATTAATTTATTCACTTTTTTCTTTCCAACAGGGAGAAATATAGTCCATTTCAGAAGGAATTTCTATGTTTCCAAGCTTGTTAAACAGTCTCATCAATAGACAGGGAATTTTCCCCTACCTTATATTGATGGTTTTTTAGACAGTTGAAATTTCAAGCAGATACTTTTACTTCTTCCCAATTCTTTGTTTCAGTATTGCCATAATTTTAAAAACTACATGTTTATTGCAAACAAGAAAGTGATAATGCTGCAAAAATGAGCATTCAGAACTAGGCAGATAGCAAATCAAGCAGATCCACTTTACCCTTTTCTGTTTCTTTTCTATGTTTAATTACATTAATATGTGATTAAAAAAAAAATGAGCTTCACAGAGGGCATAGCATATACTATTCTCTGAATTAATTACTATTTTATATTGATTCAGTGTGTGTGTTGATATTTTATTTTATGCATTCTCTTCAGACTCATCTCTAAACACAGAATTAATATATTTGGGGCTTATTTTTCTCATTACCGTAACGTCTCAGAAGGAAATATTGAAGTAAAAAACATGAGAATAATTAGTAAATTCTTTCCATCTGACCAAGTGTCAGTAAGTTCTGGTTGTTTGTTGGGTGGTGGGGGAGTTATTTAGCACTCCGTTCAAAGCTGAGCTCCCCAGGATCTGATACACAGTTGAGTGTTAAACAGAAGTGAATTAAATCTGAAGTCTTGCTAAAACCTGGACTTCTAGAAAAGGATGCACATAACTATAGGAAGAGCTGTGTGACAGAGGGTGAAAGGAAAGACGCTTCCACCCTCTTTATGTGTTGTAATACTAGTTTTTTCTTTCTGCAGTCTCCTGTCTCATTTCTGTCCATCTTCCAACTTTTGCTTAAAAAAAAAAAAATAAAGGCAGAGAACTGTGCTGACCCCATTGCGAATCGCTGGGTTCACAGACTTATTCCTGGTGTCATCCCTGGTGTGAGCCAGCAGACATAAGATGACTTGCAGAGTTAGCGAATAGGAGCAGAAGAGCAGAGACACCTGGAATGTGAAAAAGAAACCCAGGACCCCCGAGTGTGCATGGTTGAGTGGTTGCAGACTTCTTAGACAAATCACACTCTTGTTTTTAGTCTCACGGTTTGTCTCTGTTCTTTTCCTCTTTACTCTTTTGCATTCCAGCCTGATTGCTTTCTTTATATTCATGTGCCTGGATACCAGTGGCAAATGCACATAGAAACTGTTACTTGGCCTTTGTCCTGCTGCCTGGGGGCCAGTGGTCCAGGAAGAGCAAATGCAGAGAAAGTTGTACTTAGTGCCTGGATGGTGTTCAGTTGGTCACTTTGGCCAGTGCAAAATAGTGCATTTTCATTGTGGATGAAATGTTAAAGAAATCTAGCTGGCAAGCTAATGTATTAATACCATGAAGAATTTTTTTTTCCAGTTGGCCTCATTTGGGCATTTTTGTGTTGCTTTTTAATAAAAAACAAACCAACCAACCACTCCCCCCCTCAAACCCACATCACTAGTGCTCTTGCAAAATACCAGGTCTTTGCTCCAAATCCTAGAGTTAGCAGACCTAAATGCCATGGTTATGAAACACAGTTAGCTGAAGTAAAATCAACTTCGTACCAGACTTACTCTCAGAAACAACTGTACTTCATAAAAAAAGCATGGTTTCAGTCAGTCGCATGGTTGAAGTTTGGTAGAATTACCAGCAACTGAAAATTGACAGTAATAAGTATTGTTAATAATGTCCCTGAAGGATAAGTTTCTACAGAAATAGAACTCTGTGTTGTATCTTCTGTCTGGAAAGTTATCTTCTGAATGGTTACTTTTTTTTTTTAAAAGGTTGGCAAAGTAGGAGTTTGGCTGCTGTACAGCTAGTGAATGATACACAGAGAAGCAGAAGTTTAGTTTTTTCTGGATTATCACTCCATTTTCAATGTAGAGGTTAGGGAAGTGCTATAGGCAAGAGAGGAGGCAAAAAAATCAGTAACTAAACAATGGTAGTTTCCACAAAATATGTGTCTTTGGGTTTGTACGTGTTTAACTGTACCAGGTTAACGTGCCACTCCAATCTGCTAGAATACCACAAGTCTACTCCTAAATGTCACCGGTACAGTGTTAGTTTTCCAAGTTCATGTACCCTATTCTGTCTGTGAGGAGAGGTGTCATGCTTCAAGAGCCCTATGTAATCTCTGGAGACCGCATTGACTAAGGCCCCAGCTACAGTTTTTTGAAACCACAGCTGGTTTTCTTACCCTCCATGTCATCTGCTCCTCTTGCCATAGCTCACCAGCCTCAGGACTGTATTTGTGTAAGCACTGGTGGGTCTATTCTCTCAACCCAAGCAGGATCAGCCGTCATGAAGGACTTGTACAGCATGAAATGTTGAATTGCTACAGTGAAGGGGAAGGGGAATCCTAAGACCAGAAATGAGCAGGGGGTCGGGGAGCGCTGAATGCTTTTAACCTGCCTTTGCTGCTGGAGAAACTGCAAATGGGTCCATGCCCTAAAAAGGATGAATAAAGCTGACTGGGGTGAATTGTCTTCTATATGTGTTAGTTTTAGAAGCTGAGGCTTAATGTTTTAAAGCTTTTTAGTACTAAGTGAAATTAATTTTCTGAAAACTTAATACAAGACTTGTAAATTAAATTGGTTCCTTGATACTAATTTAACTTTCATTAAAAGTATTTGAAAGAACTATGTTCCAGGCAGAGTAAGCTCCATCAGAGGTTTTATCTCCGTTACAGTTGAGCTAGCGTGATAATTTTTCTTCCCCAAAAAAGTGATGTGATGGGATTGGATTGTTTATAACAGACTACATTTAGAACATGCAGATTTTCAATGGGACAATGCTTAAATAATATCTTAACTTTTTTAAACTACATTTTTTAAAAGCTGTATCAGGGCTTTCTTATTTCATGAGTAATAATAAAAAACCCCAGTTGTTGTTTTGATCCTCTCAGGAAGGGAGAACCAAATGGGTTTCAAAGATCAGTTCTGTGTACTCCGACTTCTGTCGGTTTTTTAGGCCTGTTACTTTTTTTTACATCAGCTGAAGCTAAAGCATATCACACAGGTGCTTTTGTATCTTGGAAGTTATGATTAAGAATGTTCTTTGTTATGCAGAATACTAGTTCTAGATGGTATAGAAGAGACTTTGAGAATTATGTAGAAATCCTTTTTATAAACTTGATATTCTACTTAATTTTTGTGCACTTTTATTTTGCTATTGCATTGTTTGATGCAACAAACTTTTTTACCTGGAAGGGTTGAGTTGGGGAACTTGTTTTGATAGGAAGCAGGAGTATTGAAAATGAGGGTGAGGAAAGGTTAGGCGTTTGGTATCTGAATTTATTGTTAAAAGAACTTTTCAGTACTGGGCAGGAAATCATCTTTTTCTTGTTTTGAACTTTGAGGGTACAGCTTCACACTTTTCCTCCTTCTTTCCTTTTGCTTTTGGCAGAAGCTAAATGTTCTCACATCGGTATCATACTGCACTAAGCTATTTCTGCATCAAAAGAAGGTAGAGTGCTGGTTCTGAACTGTTCAGCACTGGCATAATTGGGCATGGATGCAGATTAAGATGCAGTATCTACATGGGTGATTTTTTTTAATTGTCTACAGATTCATGGCATCATCTCATACTTGGTTCATGGCTTTAAAGTTTTCTTCACAGCCATTAAGTCTAATTATGTCTTTTAAAGCAAGCACCTTACATAGTATTTCCTGGAAGTATGAAAGCCCTATCTGATCCCTTAGAGCTTTGCGTCCATGTCAGCGTCCTAATAGCCATCGAGTGAAGGAAAAATATAGCTGTGAGAACATAAACGGCTACCTTTGATGCATTTCAGAGCGTTTCCATTAGAAAAAAAATATCTCTGGACTTTAAACTTACTCCTTATTATGTATTAATATTATTACTAAAATAGCTTTATGGGATATTTAACTATCATTGAGAAAAATTACCTGAAAAAAAGGCTTCCTGTATGAGTCCACATTCAGAATCACTGCCAAAGTTAAGGCGAACATTCAGATGTTTCTGGCTTCAGGCTAACAGAGCACATTGCTTCCTAAAAGGAATTAATTTAGTTTACTTTTATTTGTGTACGAATAGGTACTTCTGCCAAAAATATTCCCTATTGTTCAAGTTTAGTATAAACATCAGCTGATTACAAGTATCTTATATTCTGTTTAAGCTTTGGCAGTGTATATCTTCATAGGGTGCCTGGTACACTTACAGCTGTTGACATTTGTATGTTCTTGTAGCTGCACCATCAGTGTTGGATCAATAGGGTAAAGAACTGAAGAAAGAAGCTAACCAAAATGAAAGTCAGCCCAATGAAACAAGACACTTCCTTCCAGCGTTCTTTGCAGTTTTCAGTATTAAGTTTTTTAGTTCTCTTAGAATTCAGAAAAAAAAGGTTTGTGGAATTCAGTAAGCTTTTAAGTCCATTCATTCTAATGGACTAAAGTACTAATACTTGATGTGAATATAAATCAATGCGTACATGAGCATCTTCCCTACATGTAACAAATAGAAGCAAGTTGAAAAATACCTCAAGGACCATGTCTAATGAAATTGGGCCAACTGTTAGCTCCCATAATTTTTCCATTAGAACTTCAGAAAACTTAAACTTTGAAAGATGTGCTTGCACTGTAGGGAAGAGATAGCTAATTTAAAACTTCTGTCTTGCCTCATCATTTTTTCATTCCTTCCCATGGTTTTGAAGGAGTCCATTAATATTAGCAATATATGATTGATCAAAGGAATCAATGTGCCTGATGAAGCAGTACAGTAAAAGAAGAAATTCCAACTTAAAGAAGGGCACCTGACTATGCATTCTTTATATTGTTACAGGGGAAGGTTACTCTGATGACAGTAACTTTGAGATCTAAACAGATTCTATTAAGCAGTTCATCTAATAGCTAAGCGCTCTGTTGAGAAAAATTGCCTTGAATATGCAGAGGTGTGATATATTTTTTACTTGTGTAAACCTCAAATGAAGTTGTTATCTGAGCTTTGTTAGTGTTTTATAATTCATGCATGCAACATTGTCCTTCAGCAAAAGAAGATAAAATACTTAAGGATTTTTTCGTCAGAAAAAGCCTTGTACTTTTTTTTTTTTTTTTTTTTTTGTAATGAAGTGTCCTAGTTTTGGCTGGGATGGAGTTAACTTTCTTTTTAGTAGCTAGTGCAGTGCTGTGTTTTGGTTATCATGTGAGAACAATGTTGATAACACACTGATGTTTTTAGTTGTTGCAAGGTAATGTTTATACTGTGGAGGATGTTTTGGATTCCTGGGCTTTGCCAGCCAGAGGGCTGGAGGGGCACAAGAGACTGGGAAAGGACACGGCCAGTTCAGCTGACCTGAACCAGCTGGGGACGTATTCCATACCATGGGACATCACGCTTGATATATAAACTTGGAGGGTCAGCTGGGGGGGGTTGTTTCTCGGGGGCTGGCTGGGCCTGGGTCAGCAGGTGGTGAGCAGTTGTACTGTGCATCCCTTGTTTTCCTTTCTCCCTTTTCCTTTGGATTTTGTCCTTTTCCCCAACTTTTAATTATAACTGTTGTTGTTATTATTATTGTTCTTACCTTTTTTATTCTGTTTAAATTATTAAATGGTTTTTCTCTCAACCCTTGAGTGTTATATCCCTTTCTGATTCTCCTTGCCACCCCTCTGGGTGGGGGGCAGTGAGCAAGCAGCTCTGTGGTGCTTGGTTACCGACTGGGGTTAAACCACAACATGAAGTAATAATTAGTAGAAGTGAATTCTTTAATTTGTTTGGAGTTAGTGTATATGATGGGTAATTATTTGATTAAATTATGGTGTCTGTGCCACACCCCTCCCTCTTTGGCAGTATCTTTAGCATTTTCTCCATCGTCTCCTGCTTCTCAGCACAGAAGCAGCTGTTGTTACCATCATTATTCTTTTTTTATTTCCTTAGACAAGTATGAATCATTATGACATAAAAAGGCAGATTAGAGAGAGATTCATGGAAACATTTTATGTCCTCCATTGCTGAATCACTGCTTGTGTGGCAGCTCAGCCAGTCTTTTCTGTGGATAGCAAAGGTCATATAATAGAGCACCTTTTAGAAGACTGGTGGCCAGCATGTTCGGTCTCCCCCCGAAATGACATATGCTATTAGCCATCTGTCCTTAAACACCAAACTTGGCAGAATTTTAATAATACAGTCTGTACTTGTCATAAAGGCAAAATCGGTAGAGCTACGAGTTCATTAGTCCAGAAAGAAATCTGTTGACAGGCAAGTGTTGGTGGATGGTGAGGCTGGCCTAGTGATGTAAGAGAGCTGAAATCATCCAAAGAGTCCATACCTGCTATGTGCTCGAAATCTGAAGATTTTCTGTTAATATATAAGCATTCCATGTCAGATTGAACAGTATGTTTTACTATATTTTACTAATTTTGAGCAGAATATTAGAAGTTCTGAACCTTTCTTTTTTCCTCTGATTTTTATTTGATTTTTTCTTTTTTCCTTAAAATGTAGGAATATTCTGAGGACAGCAATTCTGAACCGAATGTGGATTTGGAAAATCAATACTACAATTCCAAAGCTTTGAAGGAAGATGATCCCAAAGCAGCATTAAGCAGTTTTCAGAAGGTTTCCTGTCTTTATATTCTATCTGTTATTTTAATATTAATTCACATTTTTAAATACTTGCTTACCATTTGAGTTAGTTTCTGGAATTTTAAGAATAATGTTTATATTTTAACTTACTAATATGCTAAGTTTATCATTGGACAACGTAGACTCCTGGCTGACTGCCTTTCAGGATCATTCTTGGGGGCTTAAATAGGACATGGAAGAGTCATATTTTTATCACAGAACTGAGTTTTTAATCTTCAGGATTTAGTAAGTTAAACTATGCTAGGTGTGTTTTCACGTGTTAACTACAGAAGCCAGATCCATTCATTGTTTTAAAATGAAATGGTGTTTTCCCTGGTGCCTTATGTAATGTATTATATTTGGTTTGCTATCTGATTGTAAAGCTTTAAACATATAATTACTTAGTGACACAGTTTCTTTCCTTCGTGTCAGTTTTAAATTTTTAGTGTTTCCACACTGCCACCAAAAAGCAATATGCTAGATGTAACTTTTTAAAGAAAAAATAGATTTTTGCCTCTCTTAGCTTACTTGTAGTGTGTAACGGTATTATATTCATGACAAAAAAACCCTAAAAATTTTACTTACAAAAATCTCCATTAACTATGTTACATTAAAGCCTAGAAGCCTTTCTGATACATGAAGGAACTATAGTAATCCAGAAGTGCAGATTTTTGACTAATTTAGTTAAGGGATGGGTTGAGTCAGTTTTGCAGGGGGTATTACAACTTTTTTGTGTGTATGTATTTATGGAGTGGCATTAAAGTTTAGTGTCTGGTATTACAACAACAACAACAAAATGTATAAATCATAATTCCCCCTCCCTACATCGGCTAAGTTGTGAAAACTAGGTAAAATACATATCCCTCACTAACTTTCTCAATAATATCAAGGGAAGAGCAAAATTGAAGAACAGGGCAGAGTCAAACACTACTTTGAAAGGAACAAAGTGGCAGGAAAAGGCATGTATGGGTTATGTACAATTTAAACAAGATGCAAATCAATTTAGGTTTGAAAAAGCTTTTATAAATTTGTCTTTAAAATTGTTTTATTTCAGGTTTTGGAGCTCGAAGGTGAAAAAGGAGAATGGGGATTCAAAGCTCTGAAACAGATGATTAAAATAAACTTTAAATTGGTAGGAATTACAGCTATCACTTGAGACTAAATGGCATAAATATGTGTTTGATCCAGAGACCTTAAGTTATTGTTTTAATTTATGGCTATGACAACTAAATCTGCTAGAACTCATGTTTTGCAGCCTTTAATGGCTACTACAGACATGGCAGGGAAATTGTGGTGTAAGTCAAAGGCAAAATGGATACAAAATAGCTGCTGTAGTCAGCTGATACTCTCTGAAAGTTTGAGGCTCAGTCCTTGCTATCCTGAGGTATCATACCATTGAAACCAGTAACATTTCTGTCTGTGTGTACTTCACCATAACAAATCAGTGAAAATTTTATGTTACATACGCAACCATTCCAAATAGTTGTATAGCCAGCTCTGTTTTCTTTGTTGAGATAAATATTTTAGATGTCTAATCCGTGCAGTCTTGCTGAAGTTATTACTGATTCTGCTGCTTGTGTATAAAGTGGTGATGTAAAAGTTCCTTATGGCAACCACTACTGTCTTTCTGTTATGCTTTCCTTTCAGTATGTGTATTTGCAAGACATAATTCAGTTTTTAATGATTAAAACAAAAATTAAATGTAATTTTCTTTTTCCTGTAGACTAACTTTCCTGAAATGATGAACAGATATAAACAGCTATTGACCTACATACGGAGTGCAGTTACGAGGAATTACTCTGAAAAATCCATCAATTCTATTCTTGATTATATCTCTACTTCCAAGCAGGTTAGATCTTTGGGTCTTTCATTTTCATGGGTTTTCTCCTGGCATTTTTAACAATGGGCTTTTTTGTGTATCGTGGTTTGGGTTTGGGTATTTTAATCTTAATGGGAAACATTTGCAGCATGAATTGCTGTCATATGTTAAAATGTATTTCCCACATTTAATGGATTCTGTCAACACAGATAACTTCATAAATTTGTCTATCTTTTTTTGATAACGTTTACCTGGGATTGCTATGCTAATAAGTAAAGTAAAAATTTATTATATTTTTTTTTAGCATAGTAGCTACACACTATAACTGCCTTCTCAAACACAATTTGTAATTAAACAATACTTTTTTTTTTTTACTTTGACGGGAGAAGGAAGCCTTTGAAAAACTTTGCAATGAAGTTTTGTTGTTAAGTACTGCCTGGTTTTGAGTGTACTGTGCAAGCTAGGCACATGTTCATAGATACACAGCCCAACTTTTGTGTTGTTGTAGAAGCTTTACAGAGAGTAGAAAGCTCCCCTAACTGACTGCCTGGAAGTAATTCCTGCATATATAGAATCACTGGTCTTTCATGATGATTCCTCTGCCATTATCACAGTCCTTCCTGTCCTGCCACTTACGGACAATTAAAGTGTAATAGTTGAACAATAGCCTAAAGGATTGTCTTGTACTATGCCTTGTTGGCAGAGGTCAGTGTGTTTGGGCTAAATACAGTGGAACCAGACCTGGAGAGACAATCTGGAAATCTTAACTTGATGTATAGCCACAGATCTGTTATCCATGAAAGAACAATGGCCATAAACAGTAGTTATGCATTGTCTGTAGGACCTTTGACAAAAGGTCACAGTCAGCACTTTGATTTCCATTTTGGATGTTGTATTTTCAGGTTTTATGCAAAGAAACAGTTTGATGTGCTCAGGAGGTTTCTTTCCTGCAACATTGGTAGTAGAGAAAGGAGAAAGCATCTTTTCCTTTTCACCATTTCTCTCTTTGTAAATCTGTTTTGATAAGTAAATTATTTTTGGTTTTCTCCTTTTAAGTAGGAGCAATGTTGCCTGTGTTTTGCCTTCTTTTTACACAACATAAGAATTTTATTACTTGGTTATATAAGATGGGCTTGTATGAGGTGGCATTTTTCACTAGCATGATAGATAGTTGCAAATCTTAAAATGTGAAGACTTTAATTGTATCTATCTCTATCAGAACAGCAAGTGTATTTACTTTTGTTACTTGAGAAGCTCTGTACAATTTAAAAGCAGACATTCAGTATAATGCAGATACTTTTCTTAGTTTGAAGTTCAAGCATGCACTTTTAGCTTGTTCAGATTGACTTTATTAACAGGTACAAATTTACTGTTTACAATTATAGAATTCTGATTTTTTATGTCAGATGGATTTGCTTCAGGAATTCTATGAAACAACACTTGAAGCTCTGAAAGATGCTAAGAATGATAGATTGTGGTTTAAGACAAACACAAAGGTAAAATATATAACTTACTGTTCTTTGCTCTTGTTTGTGACACCTTCAGCTAACTCTTACAAATTATAATTGTGAAATCTGAATAGACTTTAGTTATTAAACTTTTTTTTTTTATTACAGCTTGGCAAATTATATTTAGAACGAGAAGAATATGGGAAGTTACAAAAGATTTTACGTCAGCTGCATCAGTCATGCCAGGTACCTTTATATTCTAAATCACTGTAGCTTAGTAAACATTTATTGTATTGTATTGTATTTGTATTGTATTTTTTACATCTGTTTCTGTTACTGGTCTTTGAGGCATGCTGCTGAGCTTTGGTACAGAGCCTGCTTTAATTTGTTACCTGTTTGATAACATGAACAAAAAATGCTAAGTGTTTTATTCCTTGCTTAAAGATGATTTTTTAAAAACTATTCCCAACTGCTGATTAAGTTTCCTTGTAGTCAGCTGCAATGATGAGAAGCACGTGTGAATAATATATAATGCATAGACATTTATTTTAAAATATAGTGAAGATTCCAAGTGAGATTTACTCAAAGCTGAAAATACTGTTGTTAATTTTGCATTTGGAAGAAAAGAAAAAAAAAAACATTAGCCATGCAGCCTGCTGTTTGTTATTAGGCAGCAGAAGTCATATGTATTATATATTTGTATGTGTGTCAGTCTTTGCATTTATATACTGAGAATGTGGTTAAGGAAAGTCGGAAGAGTAAAGGGTAAGAGTTCTGAGGAAATCATTTAATTAAACAAAAATACTTTCTTTAACAAATTGCTTCAGAACTTGGCCTGTGGTAAGATCTTGTGTGAACTGGTATGTTTTGTGCTAGTAGTTATATCAAGGTTTTAAAGTTTTAGGAATATCCTTATTTCTGACAGGAAATTACTGAGAGTATTAGGTAATCAGTTTTTTACTAGTATAAAACTGAAATCACTGTTTTCTTAAAATTTCACAGTATTTATTACTTAATCTGTCCTAGACTGATGATGGGGAAGATGATCTAAAAAAAGGTACTCAACTATTGGAAATCTATGCTTTGGAAATTCAAATGTATACAGCACAGAAAAATAACAAAAAACTTAAAGCACTATATGAACAGTCATTGCACATCAAGTCAGCCATTCCTCACCCACTGATCATGGGAGTTATCAGAGGCAAGTTAATCTTGAATTTTTCATTTAACTTCTTTGCATAGATTAGTTTTATGAAAATCTGATAACGTTTTTTCCAGTTCCAACTATAAAGAGAGAGGATCCTGTAGATTCAGAGGCAGACAAACCATATACAAATGCAGTGGCTACAGTCTCATTATTTAATGTTTGCCTCCTGTAGGACTTCAGCTCTGCTGTTCTGGTGCCTAAGTACCAGATGCACTGGTCAGAAGGGCAGGACTGTTGGCTAAATATAGTGTAGGAGAGAAGCAACAGAAGAACAAGAGAAGACTTGAGCTGTTTGACACCATGGCAGGCAACAAAGGATAAATACAAAGGCATTTGCAAAGGACAAAAACAAAGGCTGGAAGGGACTGCTATTCTGTAATCCCCTTTTGTGAATTTGTGCTAGATGTCTCACCTCTCTAAAATTCATCAGGAACGAAAGGGCTTTAAGATGTGTTTTGAAAACACTGTTTATTATCTGTAATGATGAATTACAGTGGAAACATGCTGTGTAGCTTGAAAAACACTTTCTCCAGAATACCTCCCTTCTTCCCCTGGGGTAGGCACTTGCACAATCAGGCAGCAGTGGGGTACTTCAGAAGTAAAAGGAGATCTACAGTATTTCTCAGGTTTTCTGTGTGGTTTTGCTCAACAGATTGGGGAAAATTCCGTAAATATAGGGAGTCTGTTGCCTTTGAAATGGAGATAAATTCCATTTCAGTTTTTACAGTATTTTAACATAAGGTTAAAATAATGATTGGCTGTGAAGATTAGTGTTCTTTTAGATTTATTGTGTGGGTTGGGTTTTGTTTTTTCTTCTTTGAAATAGGGTTTATTCAAATGGCAGTGCTGCATGTGAGGGCCCTAATGCCTTTTTTTTTTTTTTTTTTTATTTAGCTATTTTAGAGAATGAAAAGACTCCTGAAAATATTTCAGTAATCTATTTAGAAATAGCTTGGAACTTCTGAGTACAATTATTGTAGTCAGCAACAAGCACGCAGTGTTCCTTTCCTCTTCATCTGTGTTTTTTTTTCAGAATGTGGAGGCAAAATGCACTTAAGAGAAGGAGAGTTTGAAAAGGCACATACTGATTTTTTTGAAGCATTCAAGAATTATGATGAATCAGGGAGCCCCAGAAGAACCACTTGCTTAAAATACTTGGTCCTAGCAAACATGCTTATGAAATCTGGAATAAATCCATTTGACTCTCAGGAGGTATAATTTTTTTCTTCTCTTTTTTCCAACCCTTTTCTGAATTGATAGGGAAATTACCCAAAAGATGAAGATGGAAAAAACCATTTAAAAATCTAAACATGCATATTGTGCTTTCTGTTCTGTGTAGGCTAAACCATACAAAAATGATCCAGAGATTCTAGCAATGACGAATTTAGTAAGGTAAGATTTTAATTTTTCCAGAGAACAAAAAATGAAAATGACATAGTGTCCAAACCTGAAATGGAATATTTTTGGAGATGGCTTTTCTGTGCGCAGCTAACACAGTTATTTCATAAATTTTGGGCATATATTTGTTAACTGTTGTTCTCAAGAAAAACTTACTATGACATACCAGTGTATCTGTACTGTACCAGGTGGGTGTACAGAAACATGCTGATATCTTTTGCTATGCTGAATTTCTTAGGCAATGGCAAAACCCTCATTTTTTCCATTAAATAAAGTTGTCCCACCTTGTACTGCAACTGGTCTTTAGGGTTTGGCTGATTATATATGAGAAACTGAGATGACTGTCGTCTCATACCAAAGCCAAGAGAATAACTGGATGCATGGATGTCATGATTACTAAAGGAGTTTCATAATTTAGGAATATGAAACTGAAATCTCAAGTGATCTACCCTGTCCTTCAAACATGTGAAAATCAAAAGAAGGCTTTGTTACCTCTTAGAGGCAACTGTGATGTGAGAACTTTCAGTGTATTAAGATCATCAAGCAAAATAAATTGAACTGAGGTAGTTTTTGTATACTGTGCTTTGAAGCTAATCTGTTCCATCCACTGTATCCTGTCTTTATAAAGTAATAGAAAAGAACGGTGCATTAGAAAACTTTTCCCACCTTTTCATTACATAAGAAGTAATGCCTGTTCACATTTTGAAATACACAGTTGATCTCATGTTGGAGCAAACCATGCTCTGATACTGGTACAGTACTGTACCGTTGTATGCATACAAATTGTTTCTGAAAGCAAGGACATTCACCCATTATTGACGTAACGATGAAAAAATGATTTGGCAGTTATTAAGGGACTGTTTCCAATAATTCCACTTTAGACATGCCTTTTCTACTTCACTGTCATAGTTTCATGTGAATTTGTGGCAGAAGGAACTCCAGATGGCCTTAGCCAATCTGATTTTATTCGCATTCTTAATTTATATCTTTTATCTTGACATTTGACTGTAACTGTTTCTTTAAAATGAATAATGCAATTAAAGCAGTGTAGACAAGAAATATGCAAGATTAAATCAATTCCAAAGATTACAAATATTTTTTTAATTCTTCCTATACTCTATATTGGGATCTTGAATGTTTTACATATGATAAAGAGACACTTCTGGAATAAGTCATAAAATATATTTAACTGAAATTGCTTTTAATTATGAAGTAAAATTTACTGGTTTCATGTGATACAGTCCATTCCACTCATTTAACTCCATTTACAAACTCCTCAAGTTCCACCTTACAAGTCTTTTTCTTGCCTATTTTACTGATAATAAAGGATACTTTTTTTTTGTTTTATCATTTGAAAACAATTTGAAAATATACAGAGACTATGAAGGAAAAATAGATGTTTTTAAAACATTTTGATGTTAGTATTAAACAGAAGCTGAATGCATGTGTTGAACACTATGTCTTTCAGGTTAAATATTGATAGTCTGTAGCTTAATAATAACTAAATTATTGTGTAAGTTTGATTAGTTAGTAGCTACTCTCTATCACAGCTGACTGGTCCTGAAAGAAAAGATAGATTCAAATTGTATAACCATTATATTTCAAGGAAAAGGTCTTGTTTCAGTGGTTACAGTTCTTGCCTTTAAATGATGCTGTGTGCCACTACTGAACAATAGGTGTCTAAACCCACCTTATTTTTGTAACCCTTTCTCAGAAAACAATGACTAGTTAAGTGATATATATACTAAAAATAAGGTATAAATAAAGATGCAAAAAGTAATATTATGCCAGAATTACTGTTGGTTAGTCTTGGAAGTCAGGATTTCTTCCATCTTCCAGTATTTATAGAATTCAGCTAAAGATGGACATTCTAGAAAGAGCAGCAGCCCACTAGACTCTTTTTAGCTCTTATTTGTTCCATGAAGTATAGCTTCTTGAAGCCAAAATTCAAGTAAAGACACTTTTCAGAATTGGTTATTTTTAGGGTCAAGCTTTTTTAAAGAATACCTCCTTAAAGTACAAAAGTTTTGAAACAAGAGTGCACTTGTGGAATAACTGAATCTTCATACGAAACTTTTGTAAATGCTACTTCAATTGAAGTAGGAGAAAGGTCATTTCTATTGCATCTTATCTTGAAATAGTTCTTTCTTATAAAGGTTCTGAATATAATTATTTGCCACCAACACTTAATTATGGGGTTTTTTAGGTGATGTAGAACACAGTCTTATGAGTGTGTTTAACTTAGAAAGAATAACTCAATCTCTTGATTTTTTTGAAGTGCCTATCAGAATAACGACATCACTGAATTTGAGAAGATTCTGAAAACAAATCACAGCAACATCATGGACGATCCCTTCATAAGGGAGCACATTGAAGGTATTTTTGCAGCCTATTTTAATCCTTGTTTTCATACCTTGGTAAGCTGCTTCCCCCCACCCCAGTTTATTTTTCTTCTTGGTAGAATGGGAGTTCTTTGTAATTAGTTGTGGACAATTCCTTTACTGTTTCCAAGTTCTTTAGAAGCTGGTCAAGGCCAGCATGCATCCAGGCATGTAGAATGACTCCAAAGAATTGCAGGAATGATGGAGGAAGTTCTAGCAAGAGTGGATATTCTAAGATAATATCTATGGTAATGTTAGGCACTGAATATTTTGAGTGGTGAAGATTTTTCCGTTGTAAGGATTAAATGAGGGCAACCCTGGTAAAGTTTGTTTGTTTGCTAGTTTATAAGGTTAATCTGCTTCAGATTAAAGACAAACTATGTAGACAATGTAATGAAAGCTGCATTAATAAATGAGTAGTCATAGAGTATGTAACAAGATACATAATTCTAATGTATTTGTTGAAAACAATGTTTGCATTTATAGTACCTATAATAAAACACATTAACACATGCCCTTCTGTTCCATTAACATGACAAAATAAAGTGAACTCCTCATTTGTCATACAGCTGAGAATATAAAAGTCTCTTTGCTTGAATATAGTGTCCAGTTTTTCAGATAACTACTGTTTTCATCAAGCATAGGGTTTACTGTGACATTGCAAGGTCATTTAGCTGGATAGTTACATGAAAGAAAAGAGTTAAATCCAGAGACCTGGTTTTCTTAGACTTCTTGTTTGTAAAAGAGAACATGGCAAACAGCAGGGGAAACTAAATATAACCCCTCTACTGCTGTTACGTGTTGACTGCTGGTAAGCTTCAAATTCTTGTAGGGAGACTCTGTAAGATTAGAGAGATGGATGCTTAAGGAAGAAAGTATGACAGAACTGGAAAGCAAGAAAGGGAGAGGACAGTTGAATCCAAAGATTGAAGAGAATTTGAGTTTCATCCCTTATATGATAATAGTCTGCTAGTGATACCCAGAGGGGAAAAAGACAGTCTCAGCTTTTTTTTTCTCTCTGTGGTGATACGGAATATGTTTGTGGTTATAATGTTTACATATCTTGCCTCATTTTAATCTCCATAGTTTTATTGAGATACCTAATCTGGTCTTCAGTATTATTTTTCATTATATAAACAGTCCTTGTGTAACTAGTTAGGTAAAAATGGATCTAGCTCTTTTTCAGTTAATTTTACAATTGTAATTTATGCTTTCATTTTATCCAAATTTTCTTTAATAATGTAAAAATTTCTAAAACAATGGCTGCACTATCTTACCGAAGCAAAATCAGCCACTTCATGCAGACTTTGTTTTGTACTTCTTCAGTTCCTCATCTTAATTGTACCACTACGCCCTGATCTTTTAACTGAAAATGTGAATATTCCCCATGAAGTTAAATGCACGCAAACTTAAGTTTCAAACCCTTAAGAACACCTTTTCTCCCTTCTGAACAAGGCAAGCGTTGTGGCCATAAATTAGAGGGGCAGACATACTGTGCAGTAATCTGTATGATTTATCCAGTTAGTTTCAGTAATTTAAACTTTTACCAGAGAATACATTGCTCCATGTTTAAAGAGTTTTTAACTCCTACCTGGCCATCTTCAGAGTTACAAATTGCTTGGATCCCTGGAAAAAGAGGGTACCTTTATCTTGCTGTTTTTCCCCATCTCTTAAAAGGTGACGACATTTAGGGTAACTTGCTGTATGGAGCTGTATGGCATATTTATTTCAGTCTGCTGTTTTTACAGTATTTTTTTCTTCTCTTACAGAGCTTTTGCGAAACATCAGAACACAAGTGCTTATAAAATTAATTAAGCCTTACACAAGAATACATATTCCTTTTATTTCTAAGGTATGTGTCAGTGGAGCCATGCGGTTGCCTAAGTAAATGATTAATTGTGAATAAAAGCTCTTAAATAAATACAGTGCTTCCAGAAACAGAATATCTAAAATACAATCTAAACCATAAAGCAGTACTATGCACTGCACTGCTGGCAGCTTTGCAGTGTGAAAATGTAAATTTGAAGTGATGTCCTAATGCTTTTTATAATGTGTATTGTGATATACTTCTAAAATATTTGATTACCATATTCTACTTGGTGTAGAAAAGCACTTTTCTGAAGAGAAATATAAAAAATGAAAGTCTATAACACAAAATGTAATTATGAGCATAAATTTTATGAACATAAGAATCTAAATACTAACTCCTTTTGTTCAGAAGAGATTTTCAAATGTCTGTGTCGTGTGAGTTACAGAACTGTGGTAATAGAACAAACCGACTATTATACTAGAATCACTGATTTCATTCCCTAGTCTGGAAAGAACAAAGTCAAACCCCAGTGACAATAGATGACTATTTTCATCGTCTGTGTTTCCTTGCAAAAATTCACAGCATTCCAAAACATATCATCAAGTATTAATGCTTATTTTTTATGCTTAAATTCTCTTTAGGATTAAGTTACTCTTAACATTTTTAAAACTTGCTTGAGCCAGAAGATGCAGTTAGTCCTCTAAATAATTTTGAGTACAGACCCATTCATTTCTGATAATTATTGTCTTATTTTATTTCCTGGGGATTTGTGGGTGGGTTATTTTTTTGTTTGTTGGTTTGTTTTTTTTTAAGTTGGGTTTTTTTGGTTTTTTTGTTTGGTTTTTTTGTGGTGGGGATTTTTGTGGGAGTTTTTTGTTATTTTTTGTTTGGATTCCCCCCACCCCACCCACCCCCCGCCAAGTAAGTCAGCAGAGCAACTAATTTCTGGAGCTTCCAAAATTTTGCTTTAGCTTCTTCAGCCTTTTCTGGAAAATTGCTGATCTATTGATCACTGGGCATGCTTTGGGTGGAGTTCTTTTGCTAGTTCATTATTGACTTGATACTTTTGAAGTGAAACCAAATTCTGTACATGAAAATAAAGGTTGGAAGGATTTAACATTGCAGAACAGTGTAGCAGCATAATGAGTTTTCTTTTTCTTTTAGGAGTTAAACATAGATGTAGCTGATGTGGAAAGCTTGCTTGTGCAGTGCATATTGGATAAGTATGTACTTTATTCTTGATTACTGATCTTTAGTTACTTTAAAATAATCTAAGTATACAAGAAGCAACAAACCATTTTTGTACATTGTTGCAGTCAGTACTGGTTGATGCTAGAACTGAAAGGTAACACTGCTGTCTTTGTATTTGCATGGCCTATGAGCCCTGAAGTATATTTGTGAGGTGTGAGCCAAGAAGATTATACAGAGAGACTGAGTGGCCTGTTTATAATTTTGAATTATATAATAAACTACTTGGATTATTATAAAATTATTAAATTTAATATTATTCATAATTTCTGCTTGTACCCATGTATATTTTCAAGTACATTTTCAAGTTGACAAATTAGCAGTCTTCTCTCCTTGATTGGAAAACTTAACTACAATTTGTAAAATATTTTTTATAAGGGTAACTTGTTATATCTAGTAGGAAAATATAATCCATACCCAGATTTATATTGTAATTTCTTGTTACATAAATCTCCATTTGTCATGATTCCTTGACTTTCAAGAACCGTTTACCTTTTATTGCTTCAGACTTTATATGTAGGTCATAGCTAGGCAGGTAAAATACGCATTGCCCAATGAAGTAGTTAATTTGATTTCCAATCATGCGAATTAAATAGGCAGTACTACCCAGGATAATATATTATGTAAGTGCTGAATTCTGAAATGGACTTTGTGTCTCAGTTGTGTAAGCCAACCTCTTATTTTACCTCTGATTTATTGTCAGCTCCTACTTCCATTTGCATTAGCGATTTATGGTTATTTATTTATTTACTTCTAGCACTATACATGGCCGAATTGATCAAGTCAACCAGCTCCTAGAACTGGATCATCAGAAGAGGGGTGGTGCACGGTATACTGCATTAGATAAATGGACCAACCAACTAAATTCTCTCAACCAGGCTGTAGTCAGCAAGCTGGCCTAACAGAAATCAAGCTTTTACAAACGTACTTAAGGCAACAGTGCAGTGATGTAAACCTTAAAAGAACTGGGAATGGCAAAACTACTGTCAGTTGGTGTGCCCTGAAATTATTGGAGTTATGGCAGAAGTGCTTTTTTGATCAGCTGGTTTGTGTTTTGCTGCTGCATTTATCCCAAGAAAAAAAACAGCTTTAATCTCCAGAAGAAAACCAAAATGCCACGGGATTTATGCTGTATTGACATCTTGCCCTGTACATACAACATCCTAGTAATTTGTCAAAGGGCAGTTAATGACCAGAGAGAAGATTTTTGTCATGATTTTAAATACACTGACACGTTACTGTTGGTTAAATTTAAACATGTTTTACCTGCAGAAATTCTCTCACAGAAATAACCTGCAATAACTTGAAATGCATACCCTTTTGAACACTTCCTTTTCTCATGTATAAATTGAAATGTTTGCTGCATTTTGCAAAATGTCAATTCTCCAAAAATGTGTCCGTATATTTCTGTACCTGCAGTGTAGTAAAGGTTTAGAAGAAACCCCATAATTATAGTGGCATACTGTCACTTAGGTTTCAAGCAGCAAAATAAACAGTGCAGTTCAGAAATTGTACAGTTTGTTTCTTGATGTGCTTTCATTATACTTGATTATTATTTTTGTTATTTTTAAAAGAAAATAGGTATTATTTTATCTTCACCTCACAAAGGACCATGTGGAGATTTTAAGTCTAAACCGTGGTATGTGTGCTCTGTTGATTTTTCTTTTTTATCCCCCCCATCCCTCCATCCCTGAAATGGTTAAACGCAAATGCTAACGCGTTTAAAAGCTGACATTTAGCAGCTTGCATCTTGCTTAACTGACTTTTTTTCTTGCAAGATACCAAACTATTATCAGTCCTGCCAAGTTCATGTCCGTGAGTATTTGGCATTTCTCAGGAATATGCTCGGGTTTTATTTTGGTACTTATATATGGTAAGAATACAGGTTTGCCAAGCAGTATCCTGGGAATAGAAATGCAGACCCTGATTGTTACTTCTCTATGCCTAATCTGTGGTCTTTTTGACCAAATTCAGTGTATATAAACCAACGTTGTGTGTATAGAGTGAGGACCAAATACAGGGACCTCAGTAATAATGGAATCTGTTCTGTCTCAAATGTTTAATTGTGTTGTAGTCCCTTCATAGCTGCTTTTCAGGTTCTGAAGTCCTACCACATAGCAGGCACATGCCTTTCACATCTTAAGATTTTGGGATCATCAGATCCATTTAAAATACAGAGCTGCACTGCTGACCACAGCAACTTTTCTTCCTGTATCACCTTGTCTGGAGCTGATAGAAAAGTGCTCTTGCAGGACTCAGAAATGTAGAAGAAATTTTTTAGGGTCACTTACTCCATAACTGCAAGTACTCTGTTTTAAAGCTGAGGGTATGGGGTATAGTGTAATGGTGCACAAAGCAGTGCCACACAGTCACTTGTTATAGTAGAACAAAAAATATGTATGTAGAGTCATTAACACCACCCCAAGAATAATAAAAAGCCTAATAAATGACACATGACCATCACATACATACAAGACAGTGTGGTAAACTCCATGTTCTAGGGCAGGATTTAAATTGGTTTACAGTGTCTAATTAAATAGGATAAAATTAACTTTAATCTGAAGGATAGTTATGTCTCTTGGAAAATTATTTTGCTTTGCAGTTGTCAAAGCAAGTGATTTTTTTTCTTCCCCCTAGAGTTTACACAGTAAAACTTAATGTGGTGAATGAGTAGTGTGATACGGAGCCTTGGGTGAGCATTTCTCCTTCACTGATGCATATTTTTACCAATAGGTATTTCTGATTTATGCATTTATTGAACTTAGTTTATAAGCAAAGGCAAAGTTTTTTCCTCCTCATAAAATCTGTAGATAACATTTACTAAAGCACATTGGTTTTATTTTGTTTCCTTACAGTGCTTGATGTATAATGTAGTTTTTACTTTGAAAATTCCACTAAGATCTGGGGATGTGAAATTGAACTTAGTAATACTGCTTAGTAATTGGGACCCTTACCTACAGATCCAAAGACTAATTCGGATAGCCAACCTTGCAAGGTTCTTCCTCTCGTGGAGACAGGGGACTGTGACAGCTATTTCAAAGTCCCCCTTCCCATGGGGACAGGGGACAGTGACAGCTATTTCAGCATGTTTCTGTTCTCTGCCATTTCCTGCCACCCTTGCTGTAGGAAGGAACAACTACTGTCTTCTAAAAGAGGGAAAAAAGAACTGTGCATGAACTTATTACTGCTTTTAAAAAAAAAAGTTTTCCTGATTTTGTCTGTTGTAAGTGATGTAACCTTTCCCACCCCAGCTATGTCTTGTTGGAGAGGTATATTTGGATTTTTCAAGAAGGAAATGGGAATACTGCAGTAAATCTTGTCCTATCCATCCAGTTCCCTTGTTTTATCTTTCTGTTGTGAAGGACTAATTGTAGTAGGACTAGTCCAGCTAGTGAAGGACTATTAGTTTGAATAGTGAGGGTTAGCAATGTGTTTTTAGACCAAAAAAGTGTCACTCTACCTCTAATACATTGTGTGTTTTGGCATGCTTTAGTTCTTACTCATGCATACAGAGCCTTAGCATCTGTGCTCTAGGCACATAATGAAGATTTATATAATCCCTAAGGGATTCTACCCCTTTTCTGAGTTCTCATAATTCTTTACCTAGAAGATGTGAATTTTCTGCAGGGAAACCTGTGTTGTTATAAAACTGCAGCAGAGGTTTTTAGGAGTTGCTGTAGTCCACTTAGTCACTGGTAGATTTGGCTCTAGTGTCATTTCTACCTCCTCAGGAAAAGCGAACAAGCAGTTGAAGGATGAGGATGAATTAATCAATATTACTGGGGGGGAGGGAGGAATTATTTCACTGCAGGTTGTTCAAGAAGTGCTAAGCAGCCTCGCTGCATTCTCCAATCTCAGTTCTAGTCATTAAATTTCTCCAATTTTCATTCATTGTCAGAGCCACACTATCCACAACTTTTTGGATGTTTTTATACCCCTTCTGTTGCTGTTGGTATACACAAACTGGCAGGTTAGCTAGTAACAGTAACACTGTTCACAAAAGAATCTTACATAAGATTACAACAGTGATTAAACTGTGTTTATGTAAACCCTGCTTTTAAGTTGCTGTGAAGCTTATGCATGAAAACTCAACGTCATGCCAACGAGATCTGGGAGGATGTAGGTGCTATGTCTGCATGCATTTTAGATTTTTATTATTATTTCTTAAACATACTTTGGAGGAATTTATTCTTTTCTCATCTCAAAGCCCTTCTCTAACAGATTGGATGTGAAACCATGATGTAGTCAGGGTTTCATTTTCCTTTCATTTTAAATAGGCTTAAAAATATACTGACCAAAATAACCAGAAAAAAAAGCAATGCAGCTGAAATGCACGTGGCAGGATAATATAATAAAGGTATTTGTAGTCTCTAAATAAACATTGTGATTTTTGTAATTACTCAGAAGTTGTCAGCTGTAAAACATTGTGTCTGTATTTGAAGATTGTATTTTCACATTTACTTCAGTTTTTTTCTTTTTTTTTTTTGAGAGGTGGTGAATTAATGTACTTGAGCAGGAGCTGTGTATGTATGGATTAAGAACAAAAGTACATCCCTCTGACAGTACCCCTTTCTCAAAAATACAGCAGTTATGTGAACTACATTTCCATGTACAGGTGTTAATAATGACTTTAAAAATAGAAGCTTAGCTGTTAAGTATTTTCAAAGTGCTAAAAATATGTTTTAGAACCAGATTAGCGACCAGGTAAAATACTACATTACACTTAGTCATAGTTAAGAGTTAATTAAGATACTGACAGAAAGGATTATTACCACCTTAAATGCTTCTAAATCTGTGGAAAGGTAGATTGCAAACTGCATCTGCATTACAATAACTGCATGTTTAGCACTAAATTTTAGATGTAATTACTGTGAGCATTACAGCAAGAGTAAAGGCTAATCCCTTCCTGGCCATGTTACAAAGAATTGCAAGGCAGGATCTGTCCTGGTTGGCTCTGCTGCCTCTTTGCAGCTGCTCTCGGTGGGTGTGCAAGGCTCTCTCTGGTTGCTGCCAGGTAGTAATAGAGTGTTGCTGTCAGAATCGTGATTCTCAGATTTGTTCACTAGTTCCCAGCTCACCATCCCACTCTGGTTGCAGTACATTCCCTGTTGCGTCTGCCCTTAGCTGCCTGTGCAGGATGCTACATGTTGTATCATGAGATACAAATGTTTATTTGCCAAGATACACTTTTTGTTCTGTACTTGTCTTTTTCTATAATTATGCTGAAGATTTTAGTCCCAGTCCAGTAAAACTGTTGGGTTTGGAGTCAGCTTCATTCCTGCTGCCTCTTCCACTTGCTCGCTGTGGCAGCCTCCACAGCTGCCGGTGCTGTTGCAGTCCACATTCAGGCAGCGCTGCCATGGAGCTCAGTCTCAGCCTGCTCAGACCTTGTTGGTGGACGGGGGTGTTACTGAGCAACCCTTATTTCATACTTTCAGGCCAGTGCGATTAAGCTTTTACGTATGTTCAGCTGTCAGTATAAGAATCTGCCTTGATTTCAGTGAGACGTGCTTAACCATATCCTCGCGTGTTTCATAGGACTTCATACCCACTAGGTGTAAATAGAGCATGAATAGCCACACGTGCACTGTTCAGGTTTGCTTGTAGTCCTGTGACTTTAATTCTGAATAGTCATTATCAAGTGCCTTTCCATACTGCAGAGATATTTTGGTTTAGATTCCATTCTTTATTTTTGTGTCGACCTAGATTTTCTTCTTCATTTGTTGGGTGTCCTCCACCGTATTCAGGAAGGATATTTCCACTATCCAGCAGATGTAGCAGTACGCCCAACAACTTGGCAAAACTGCAGCCAGTACCCGCTAGGTTCAAGCATCATTTTTGCTTCCAAACTATTCACTTATTTACTCCATGTTGCAATAAAAAAGTAGCAATAATTGTTCACAAGCTGCCAGATTTGGGAACTGGACCCTTCAGACTGAATATTCAAAACCAGCTACTGCGATTACCAATATGTTTGAATTAAACAGGGTTGTTTTTATGGCTTCCTTAAGGACTGTGACACATTTGAGTTCTCTTACACAATTACACAATACTCAGTCGAGATGACGATGTAACCAGGTAGCCTGGCATAGCTGTGATACCTGTGGACAGAGGATCTAACACTACTGGTTCTGAGTACTTTAGTATGTTTTTCTTTTTGGTGGTAACACAGAGTTAAATTTTATGGGAGACCTTTTCACCCAAGTGGCCACTTGGGTCACCCAGCATGACTTTATGTATTATGTATATTGTATAGATTTATGTAGATCTAATGTCTATTTAATCACTGCCCAATTTAGATCTTACAAGTTCTTGTTATTGTTGTTTGAGTATGAATAACAGCCCTTTCAAGTGTGACCTTTCTGTTGGTATGTATCTTGGGAACAAAAGAAGGATTTCATAATGAACAGCCTTGCCATAATGAGTCATTATTTTTTTAAAATACAGCAGCTATCTTAAGCAAGTGTCATAATATATGTTCCATGGTCAGCACCAATTTGGACAAATTAAGCTGCATTCCACACTAAAATGCTGGTGTGCCAATACAAGATGACAATTGTTCTAGTTGTTTCAGTGGGGGGAGGTTCACTGTTTTCTGTCCAGTCAGGCAAGTTCTCCCACGTTACTTGGGAAATGAAAAGTGACTAGGTTTTAAATAAGTCAACCTAATTTTGCACAATTAAGCAAAACACATTCAACTATTGGGAATAAAAATGCATTTTACTCAGTAGAGATTTGTTGTTTGATTTATGGAGATTAAATTATAGGTGGTTTATTTTATGTTTCATAATTATTTATCTGTAGGTTTACATCTCGTGTTTAAGTTCATGAATGCCTGATGAAATACTGTTCCATTGCATCAGCTGAAAGCTCTTGATACAACCAGCTTAATCCCCAGTTTTACTTTCATGACTTCTTGTGTTGAAATAACAAATATCATTGTGTAAAAGCCCCTGGGAACGTAACATCATAACCTGAAATTAGTCTGTGTTACTACCTTGAAATGGCTTCCTAGGGTTAGGAACACTTGTGTTAGTTCTGCTGACCATTTAATCTTGTCAAGAACCATGCTGGGATGCTAGCGTACAACTGCTACAGCTTCTCCAGTTAAGATGAGGTTTCTGTTACCAATTAGGTTGCTGCAGCAACCGCCCTCCTGTTCTCTTCATTTGTAGTAAAATACTGTTCTTACTGAAGGTAACACAAATCCTACTGTTAAATTTAATTGGGATTACAACTTCACCCTCTCCCTTTTCCATATGATCAATGGGACCTACGATTTTGTTGGCTGCAACCCCACGAAAACTCGTCACATAACATAAGTAATGTTGCAGACTTCTAGGCAAAAGTTACGCTTAGATGGTGATCCTGCTGATGTGGATGGAATAGCACAGAAGGCAGTGAAAGTCTGCGCAAGTTCTCTGTTGGTGTCATCTGTTTGCAAGACCAGATCTTACCGTGCAGTGTAATAGCCATCCTCAGAACATGGTATGTTACACAAGGAGATTTAGTGGTTGGTGAAGAGCAACTCTTTAAGAAAATACACTGGGATTATGTGGATTAATCCAAGAAATATTTATTATTTTTTTTTATAAAGTAGAACAAATTGTGACATTGCATAATAAACACAAATCTGGAAAGATTAACTAATTTTAAAATAAAGGTTAAATCCAAGGAAGATCTAGCAGGATTGCTCTGCAGAGACATTTTTGATAGTTTCAGTCGCTTTCAAATTCTGAGATAGGCTCGCTTTTTCCCTGAACCTAGCCATTTATTCCTCACAAGAACCTCTATCAAGCAGAAACCCGCTTCTTGTGTTAATACATTTTATAAATGTATTTTACCTGGAGTGCTATGGAGTCTGCTCCAGAACGCCATTTACATACATCTCTTGCAAAGCTACTGAGTCTGGTTCTACTTTGGGGGTTTTTTTTCCCCTTGCCATGATTTAGGAACGTTGATAAAACATCAGTCAAGTTGTAAATAAATCACGTTTGATTTCCATTAAACCCAAGCAGCAGGCATGTTGGCCTAATGGCTATAGGACTGTTACATATGGAAAACATGTACGGGCGCATCCACTGTTGGGTGCCACTGGCGCGTACACCTTCCCCGGACTCGGGTGCGAGCGTGGGCTCACGGACTTCATGGCATTAGGGTAATTAAGCACACATTAAAACCAGGGCAGCAAAATATAGGCAATTGGCGCCCCGAGCCGTGCTGCGGCCCCCCGGCAGCGTCCCCCCTGCGGCCGCAGCGGCCTGCTGGTGGCGGCCCGGCGGGGCTCCGGCTGCCGCGGCCCGGCCCCGCGCTCAAGGCGCCTGTGCGACGTT
>JAVJGJ010000060.1:15112209-15126325 GCA_035590215.1 Microhierax caerulescens
CCAGGGCAGTAGCAGAGGTCAGGGGCTGCAGCTCACACCGGGGTGTCCAGGCAAGGTTAAGGAAACGTGCTAAGCACATCCCAGCCCAGTAAATCACCATTTTTCTGTTGACTTAAACCCAGTAAGTATTGGTCAGGGAAAGCCTGTGACTGCCAGCAAAAGGTTTTTTTCACGCTGGTGGGCTAACCTCAGTCAGGGCAGTCGAGTGCTCCACTGCATGTCCAAACCTGTCACCTGCCTGAGCATGTATCGCGATTCTCTTTGTTCAAGTGCAGAAAATAGACGCAGTGCGCCACTGTGGTATATTAGGTGTGTGATTTAGCTGTCTTTCATACGGACCCATAAACACGGTGAGTGCTTTGTGCCTTAGCCTTCTGCTTCTCTGACCGAGAGGCAACTGTAAAGATTAGCGAGTGTGTGGCTGGAAAGGACGTCTGGATTGGGAAATACCTGCCAGAGGTGAAAGATGTGAACTGAGACCTCAGATTTGAAAAAGAACTGGAGAGGCTGATGACACCTCCTTCTCCCCCACACCTCCCCCTGCCTTTTTTTTTTTTTTTTTTTTTTTTTTAAGAAAAAGAGAAACCCCAAACACCAGAAAGGCAATCAGGGCACACAGCTGGGCTCACTCAGCACCCTCCTCCTGCTCTAAATAAAAAGGATTAAGTCAGGGAGGATCTCTTCCCTGCCAAGCCAGAGATCTATCAACTGTATTGAGGAAAAGGACTTGAAGGCGTTAGGTTGTTTGAGTTTCTTGTGGTTAGTTGATGGGGATATTTTAAAGACAGTTTTTTGTTACGTGAAACTGATGTGTTTTGTGAAGAAAAAGAATCAACCCAAACCAGGCTGCTGAATCATTGTATTCTGTTAAATAGTTGCATTTTTTTTTTTAACAGTGGGAGGAAAGAAGAAAGAAAAACAACTGTGAAAGACCTTCCAGAAGATTTGTTTATAAGTGGGATGATAACAATAAATTGCAGAGTTGCAGGCCCTGTTACAGATGATGCATGTGAAATGATCCAGCAGTTTGTGCTGTATTTTTCTTTTTGCAGGGAAGCGATAAGCCGACTGTGTGAAGCTGTATTGGGTACAAATGGAGCTATAAAAAAGCGGAAGGTAAATACTGTTTTAGCTGAACGATTAATTTTCTATATCTGCTTTTGATAAGCTGGATACCTGATTCCCTAACAGACTTCTGTTCACACTGGAGTTAGGTCACGTTAATCCATCTGAACTCTGTACAATCTGAAAGCGCTTGCAGCAGGGTGTTCAGCCTGCTGACTTCGGGGCTGAAGCAATGTCCTGCCTTATTTTCTTCAGGATTAACGCTTTGCCCAGAGTTCCTGCTCCTACCAGCCTTCACAGTGCTTAGTGCTTTACAAGTTTTAGATTCTGGCTGATAAAATCTCAGAGGCTATTTTTTTGATTGGAAAAGGGAGCTCATTCGCTAGAGGTTTACCTGACTTATTTTCTATATGTAAAAAATCAAACACAACTAAAATGGCAGTGCTTAGTGGGCTGATCGCTTATTAAATAATTGGGATACAACAGAGGGCAACAGCCGTGGCTGCTGTTGGGTTGTGTCCAGTGGAATTTACTAATTCCCCTCTGTAACTGTGGGGCTTGGGAGGAATGAACTTGCTCCTGAAAAATGAATATATGAGAGAATTTCTTGATTTACTTGGAAAGGCTTCATTCCCAGGAAACAGAGCAGAGTTCAGCAGGAAAATTACACATTCTGAATTACTAATCCAGCTATATCCTTTAGCTTGCTGGGATTTTGCTTTAAAACTTTTTTCCCATTATTGACATAAACCCCATGCCTACAAGTATTGTGTTCAAGGCTGATATTTGTTAGAAGATCTATTTGCATTTGATCAAGCCATTGTCTGTGCTTCATTGAAATTCTCAATAAGATATCGTAAAAATCTACTTGACTTTGATGTGTTTCTGCCTCTGACAGACTCAGCTGACAGCCTCTTTCTTTTGTTTCTTTGTTCAAAGCCTCCAGTGAAGTTTCTGTCTTCTGTACTTGGCAAAAGTAACCTTCAGTTTTCTGGCGTGAATATAAAGCTGACCATTTCAACAAGCAGCCTTACTTTGATTAATGTTGACACGCAGCAGGTAGGATACATATAAATCAGTGTCCTTTTCTCCATGCTACTGTATTCTTCTCCTTTTGTGGCTTCTGAAGGAAAGGCTGGGCGCTTCAAAGGGAAAGCAGTACCCTTTAGTCTTCTTGTGGGTGCCTGGTAAAGCTGAATTACATGATGCCTCTGAATTTAAAAATGAGAGCACTTTGGAGGAATTGGACGTGCAGCACATGTCCTTTTTGTTTGTGATGGTGTCTTCCATGGGGAGGGATCCTTAAGCGCTTGGCACACTGTTCCTCAGTGTGTGTCTCTGCCTGTACAGTGCCCAACAAACAAGGCACTAGTCCTGACTGGAGTTGCTGAGAAGTCCTAGGAAAAAAATGAAATTGATATAAACAACGAGTCAGAGCTTGGCTTTGGTGTTGTTCAGAGCTGTTCTACAGCTGGGTAACGTATATGCATAATCAGTTAGACTATGCAAAGTCGCTGGGCTCCATTGAGATGTGCTCCCGAGAGCCTGGATCTGCCCTAGAACTGGGGTGTGCTTCCTTCTTGGCAGGTGCGATGAGGAGCTTTGTCCTGCCCACCTAACTCCTCCACCAACTGTTGGCTTCAGCTCCCAGTGTGATCTCGCCTGGGGCCAGTGTGGGTTTCACTCCCAGCTGGAGCAGGGGAACATCAGGGAGGTAGTTTTGGCTCACTGGCTGTGGGGAATTACTGACTGGTGCTGGTGCCATGTTGAGCGTGAAGCAGCTCTTGGGGGTTTGCCTGCAGCACTGAGGTCTCTGGTCCCTTGGACCTCTGTGCTAGGAGGGGTACGGGTTTATGGCACCAGGTTTCTCCTCCTTTCAGATACAGCAGCAAAGGGCTTGGCAGCTAACGTATGGCCCTTCTAACCTGTTCCACTTGTAACGGGACTAAAAGCCAGCTGGACAAATCTTCCAAATACACCCATGTGCCCGGTCACTGCACGCCCGGGCTTGCAGGGCACTGACTTGAAATTATTTCTAGAATTTCATTACTAGAGCTTTGCAAATGGAAAATCCTATTTGTTCTATTCAAGCATTGCTAGTATATTTCAGTGTGTTCGCACCTGCATAATTTATTGCACTTGATTTTATAATGAAGAGTTGTCTCCTGACATGAGGTGGTGTTTGAAACCAAGAAAAGCTGATGCTTGATCTGGCTAGTGAAATTTCTGCCAGGTCACAGTTTGGTGCTAGTGGTGAAAGAGAATATGACCGGAGTATCAATGGGGCCTGTTTGTAAAAACACCAACATTGTATGCACCAGGCATTTAAATAAAATTGTTGGTAATTTTAAGATGAATTAATATCTCAAGACTTTGTAAATGCATCCAGTGTGTCCAGTTATTCCCCTTTCAAGGTTTCATTTAGCTTCAGACTGACCAGGTTAGAAGTTGGTGTTCAAACTCATTATGAAAACCCTTTAGGGAAGGTGACTCGGGGATCTTGACATTACTAAACATGATTAGGCAGTCTCAAAAATATTCCTATTTTTATCTCCTTCACAGATGATACGTGCATGTATTAATGGATTGGGTTGTCATGAACTTGCTTGCTCTATGAAGATATATGCTCTGCTGTTTTCAAAATGTTTGGCGCATAAGCATGTTTAACTAGTTTGTCATGCTTTTCAGATTATTGCCAACCATCACATGCAGTCCATCTCATTTGCTTCTGGAGGTGACCCAGTAAGTATTGATTTATACGGTACACTTCTGCAGGTATAATGAAATTATTACAAGAATAAAAGTACCTGCAAATACTTTGCTTCATCCCTTCCTATCCACAAGCACTAACTGTGCACCCTGTAATCCAGTACCTGTCACAAAAGTGTTTAGCACTGGCATCTCTAAATTTTTAGATGAATTTTGAGTCTAACAAACAGCTTCTATGACACAGATGTGGCATAACCTTCTTCCTGCAGCTACGTGGGTTTTTTTCTCCTAGTATCATAGTCAGGAGATCATTGATGTTTTCAACCAAGAGATTTTCTGTCCTCTTCCAAACTCTTTATTGCAGTGATTGTAAGCAGGGAATTTGCCATCCATAAACATGCCCTATTCTCTGAATCTAGGCAAGCCCAGCCCTGCCAGCATTCTGAATTTCACACTCCATGTGGTGGGAAAACAGTATTCTTTTTAATCATTTTTTTTAATTGTCTGCCTTTCGATTTTGTTTAATGCCTCCCTGCTCTTGTGCTATCAGACAGGGAAAAGGTCATGCTCTTGATAACGCTGGGGTGGATGCCAGATCCAGCTTTGACTAGAAAATGACAGATCTGTCTCTTTGGATTTAGAAGCAGGCAAGGGAAAATAGCTGGGAACTGGCCCTGTGTGGCTGACGGATCTTCTCTGGAGAGCCATGTGGGTGACGTAAGGAGCCCAGCTGCTCAGGGATGCTGCCCAAGCTGCCTGAGAGCCGGAGCTTTCTGGAGCTGGGCTGGGAAGAGGGGAGGGAGCGCATGTGCAGGCTCTGTGCTGTTGGTCCTGCGCCCAGAAGGGAGGTGCAGCACGGGCCTGATGCTGAGGTACCACATCCAGAAAGATCCCGTTGAAAGCTTAAGGCATTTTGGGAGTCTAAGAAGTTCAAATTTCACCTTTAGTTGCCCGTGCTATCCTAATATGCCGCACTGTACGATACGGCCCTTGGGCTTTGCAGACCCTTCCTGATGCGGATTTCCAGGTAGCTCCAAGCACTGGCGCGCTGTTGTACTGAGCATCACAATGCTTCATTTCCACATTCCAGCTTTCCTGATAGTTAATTTAAATACGTCCTTAAGCTGACTTGGTTCTGAAGTATGTACCGTGCCCTAGATGTTGGCTGTCTAGTTTGTCTTTATGTAACATTTCCAGTTTGGAAAATTCAGGAATGTGTTTTCAGACCTCTGCTCAGCAGGTTGGATGAGTAATTCTCTGGGGCTCGTTTACATGTTTTTTTGATACTATTATCCTGCATTGTTCTTGTACAGTGATCCCATCAGATCTCACAGGCTACACAGGGCTGGGCTTGGTCAGAGCTTAGCGGCAGGACCACCAAGAGATGCACTTGCACACAGATGCGCTGTGGGGAAGGGGCTTGATGGTGCAGCTGGTGACACTTTTCTTACTGGGAGAATATGTAAAATGGAGGTCTTGCTCAGCAGTGGTAACAGTAAATCTAGTGGCACTTCACATAAGGGGTGGGTTTGGTGGCTTGTTCAGATGATTTTTCTAAAATTCCCTTTACCTTTAAAATGGGAGATAGTTTCCACAGAATGTGTTTTTCCACCTGCCCCCACATTCAGGGTCTAGGTGCAATTCAGTGTTCCTCTGCGCTGTTGAGGACTAGCAATATTCTGCCCAAGAATAAAGCCTGTTCTGGCTTTATTTTGAAGCAAAGTCACCCATGCATGTACATAAACATTTCAAAGATATAAAAATAGCAGGTACTGCTCCAGTTACTTTAGTGTCTAGTTGATCTCTAGATGTAATTTATTTTAAAAGTGTATCCTAAAGTATTTATGAACTTTAAGAAAAAACTAAAAGGAAAAGGAAGGAAATGGAGTTCACTAAATGCATAAGAAATATTTAGCTTGCTTTGCTTTAATGATATTAGCTTGGGAGATTTTAAAAAATTATCTAGGACAAGTTCTGCTGGCCCTAAGACTTGTCTCTTGTGTCATTCATTCTGAATTATTAAATGATTGTTCTTGTGCATATTGCAAATGAGGGCCTTGTTTCCTGCCAGCTGATTGCATCTTCCCTCAAGAGAGTCATGCCTTTAAGCTGCAAATTGCATTTTCCCCATCCCACCTTAAAGATCCAAAATAACAAAATGCATCTTTAATAATTAAAAGGATGTTATTCATTACCTCACCATTTTTACTATAACATGGAATTATCAAGTGACTCTTTGCTTTTGCAGTGTGACTAGAAATAATAATTTTTCTATTCCAGTTTCCTTTTCAATTTGACTAGGAAAAGTGAGGATTAGTTCAGTGTTGGCTGGAAAGAGAATCTGAAACAGGCAACCGATTATACGGAGGTTGTCTGATCTCAGCAGCAGCCTTGAGATCCAGAGTAATTTAACCTGATCATAGTTAGACTAAAGTTGGGCAGCAGCAACTGAGGTCAGATACCTATTGTATTCTGCAGTGTTTTAAAGATTAACTTTCTCTAAGATGCCTTCAAAACTCAATCTTCGTGCTACACACAGAGAACATTCTAACTTGTCCTTTGCAATGTATTAGCACTGTTTTATCTTCCACTGATACTGCTAAGGACTGTCCCAGCTAAAAGCTGTGACTGGCAGGCACGCAGCCCTCATCATGCGTTACACCGGAGAGGCTTCAGGCTCCGTGGGAGCGGTGGAAGGAGCAGCATTGCCTACTGATGAGGAATTACTCCTGATGTAGTGTCTGGAATATAATACACAGTTTACTGAAGACGCAAAGAATGCCAAATGGTCTAGTGTATTTATTACAAGAAGAAGGTTCCGGGACAATTACTGTGTCGATAGCCACCCATGTGTCACTGATTTTTCCCATGGCCCACTTTGTTAGTACCTCTGGTTGTTTGCCCGGAAAGAAGCAGCTTTTAAAAGCTGAAAACATATCTCTTTATACTTAGTTGCTTTACTTTGGTGGTAGGGTTGTTCATAATGACAAAAACATTTGTTGTCTCCTTTCCTATAGGATACAACAGACTACATTGCATATGTAGCCAAAGATCCTGTTAATCAGAGAGGTATGGAAACAATTTTCAGATTGTTACACATGTTTGTATGATTGCTTTACCAAGGAACTGTTTGAGTTTTAGAACAAGAAGGCTACTAAACAGGTCGGTATTCTGTACAATTTCTGACTTTCCTGTGTGGATATGGGTGACGATATGCAGGCTGTGGCTTTAAGTGTCATGTTCTTTGTGCAGTGAAGTGACAATCCTCAGGTCTGACTGAAGCTCTATGTGCTGCTGGCTCCATGCAGGGGTAGGAGCCTTCCCATGCTGGCCTTGCCTGCGGAGGAAGGGCAGGCTTGGCAAGGTGGGCAGCCACCCTGCTCTGGGTCAGCTTCCAGGTGAGAGAAGGGCATTGAATGAGCCTCCTCATCTAACCCAGACTCCAGAGTACATTGCTGGAAGGCAGAGTGGGGTAGGTACTTGGGTATATGAGACCTTCTCCCCTCTGGAGGCTAACCCAGGGGGCAAAATCCCTTTCCATCACTCCCATTATTTGCCTGCAGTACAAGAAAAACTGGCCTTTGGCTGCTTCTTTCATGCCAGACAGTTTTCAGAGCAACACTGCTGGTGGCTCTGAGGTTGGTAGAGACAGCTCACAGGAGGGCTTACTCTGAGGTGCCACGGATGGCTCAGAAGATCAGGATGGTTTCGGGAGAAGCTGGGCTGGAGCCTGACAGTCTGGCCTGCCACCTTTCTGTAGCTCCATCGTGGCTGTTTTGATTAACTTGGGGCACACTGTGGGTTCAGCAATGTCTCAGTATTGGCACAGGGATGTGCAGACCTCCTGTACCCCGGCAGGCTGCAGGCAGTGCTGGCATCTGGCCCAGCACCATCGCTGAGTGCCATCTCACGGTGGCTTCGCAGTGGGGAGAGTCGGTCCTGGGCACAGGACACGCGCTGCTGGGGTGAGTGTCCTGAGATTGTGCATGAGAACAAGGACTGGTGGCAGGAGCACGGTCTTGCCCTGAGAGAGCCTTGCCCCTGGCGGCCGGAGCCACTTGTACCTGTGGGTTTGTGCTGTTTCACATCACAACTGCACACCGGCAGGGCTGGTGCTCTCCCCTGCTTCTGCTTACTGCCGGGCAGGGAAAGAAAAGGAGGGACAGGAGCACTCCATGCAGGAAGCATAAATGGAGAATTTCTTTTATTGAGGTGTAAGTTGATACTGTGATTAAAACAATACCTGGAGCAACTTCCTTACCCACATCAAAAATCTCACCCTGGGTAATGTCCTAGAGCTATCTAGATGCATAATTTCATGCCCAGCTTTTCTGCTATAAGCAGCATAGCTTGTGTCTCTCTTTTCCGGTATAAAATGCATTTACTTACTTTAATTAAAGGCGTCTCTTTGCAGCATGCCACATCCTGGAATGTCCCAATGGGATGGCGCAGGAGGTGATAAACACCATAGGACAGGCTTTTGAGCTCCGGTTCAAACAGTACCTGAAGAATCCATCTGGCCTGGTTACGCCTAGTGAAAGGTCAGCACGTTCTCAGTAGCTTAACTGGCAGCTTCCTTCTCTTTTAATACTTTTCAGGAAAACAATATACTCTGAAGAGTGATCTACAGATAAGATGCTTTGACTAGTTTTCTGGACATATGCTGATTGTAATATACATTGTACATACAGAATATAATAGACTAAAATTAGCTTATTTCAGTAAACTCCATTGATTTCTGTGACATTTGTACAGGTGCATCACACAGAATTTAGTTATATTGTTCCTTAGGTAGAACAGCCTTAAGTCATGCAAGGAAGTTGAACAAATATTCAAATTACTCTGCCCAAGCAGGTTCAGCTCTGTAAGTACTGCGCATACGTGTGTTTGCACACACATACTGAGCTTGGTCCCGACCCGTGCCAAGTGTAAGCTTGCTGCAGCTGTGGGAAGTGTGGGGTGGGGAAAAAGCCGTTGTAATTCACCATTCTGCTGCTCTGCTCATGTCCTGGCAGCAGCCTCAGATTCCACCTGGTATGACTTACATCAGCCTCTTGTACTGAAATAAACACAGCCACTGCTTGGTGTTTTAAAGGATGAAGCCCTGTCCTCTGCATGTTGCTTGAAATATAGGGCCTAGATTAATTTCTGGACTGCAGTTCCCCGTTTCAATTACCCTTTTTCCGTTGCACTGGGGACACAATTGCTCTAATTTATGGCTCTCCTCACAGGTTAGCCGTGCCTATTTTTCTCTAGTCTTTACTGTAATGCCAAATCTGATTGCTTGCTACTTCCCACAAGCAGGTAAAGCTGTAACACTTTTTATCTGCATCGTGGGCACCGGGAGTCACTGTGCAGGCGGTGTCACTGGTACAGTGACTAGAGCAGTGCCACAGAACTGGTAACAGCAGCCCCAGCTCCAGTTTATATTGGTTTCAGTGTATATAGTGGTTCTTGCCATTCCACTGCTAATACTGCTCTGTTTTCCCTGGGGACAATAACCAGAAGAAAAGCCTTTCCTATGAAGCTGCAAAGTTATGCCACAAGTAAATTTGAGCAAGGAGAAATGGAAGAGGCGAATTAGATTCCCTCCTTGAGCCTAACCTGCAGGCAGCCTCAGAGAACGGTCCTCGGGCAGAGGAGTCGGATATTGCTGTGTGAATGAGTCACTCGCTTCCAAACTACTATGAATCACATAATCAAATACTTGCACTGCTTATCACATAATCAACTACTTGAACTTTATCTCTTTCCTGCTCAAGGCCTTTTATCCAATTATGTTCTTGTTAATCAGAGAAGTAAGATTTGAGATGAGCTTTTTATTTCAGGACCGGAGGCAGTACAGGAAGCACCTATCTATTTTGCAGCGTATCAGCTGTACATTTAAGCTATCATCATTCTGGTTTAGCTGAAGAAAAACATTGGGTGCTCTCCTTTGTGTCGTTCAGTGTTTTCTTCAAGCTGAAACAGAACAGTTATATTGATTATGATTATTAAAATCAGGGTACCTTCCACTCAAGACTTGTTTGTTTTTTTTTGTAGTAGGATTTGATTGCCTAAAACAGCTGCATGCTTTTCTAACTAAATGCCATGAGGTTTTACTTTTCTCTTGAAAGTCTTATGTGTGTGTCCATCCCACAACACCTAGATTTATGCAGTGGAGACAAGCTAGAGGAATTGGTTTTACCATCTGCATTTTGGACACCTTAGTGAATGATGCATTGGCACCCTTCTCTGTTTCAGTAGGTGGCTCATATATTTTTCAAGTCAAAGGAAAAGGGATGTGGGCTGTCCGGTGCTAAGACAATGACTGTACTTCCCTGCACCCCAAACTGTGATGACTCCATATTTAATTCCAGAAGAAGTAATTGGAAAAATAAATAGCTCTGAAAGTTCAGGCCCAAAGCCCTTTACAGCCTCCATATGGCTAATCTGTGTATTGAGTTATGCACAGACACTGAGGATGTTTGCCTACACTAGAAAGAAGTTGATTACATCACTTGCGCTTTTTTTTCCCCCATATTTTTTCAGTGAGGCAGCAAATGCTAATGGATCAGCTGGGAATTCACAGGAGAGGGAGGATCATGAATATTACAATGAAATTCCAGGGAAAGAGCCTCCCACCGGTGGAGTGTCAGACATGCGAATGAAAGTGCAAACAGACCAAAGGGCTAACTGTCTTATACAGTGCAAAAAGCAGTACTGCGTGGTAAGTACAGCATCTTCTGGGATAACTGTTCCCTGCCTATTATGGGAATGAATAATAAAGAGTTACTGTGGTGTAAAGCATGGCATTAACATCAGAACCAGGTCCTGATTATCTTGGGAAAAGGTTTTTTTAGGCTAGATTTAATGATGCTTAGTACATAATTGAATCCCAAAGCACTTTCTAAATATTAACTGCTTTGTCCTTAGAGTACTTTTAGGAGACCAAGTAATATTCCCTTGCTCACTCGTTAGCTATGAGAAGAAAATAGATACAGATTTAAATGGCTTGTCTGAAAGAACATTTGTGAAATCTGGGACCTCCTGGCTCCTGATTCTGTGATCTGATAAATATTTCATCCTGTCCATTATGCTCTACAACCCATACATACAACATTAACTGATTGCAGTGTATATACAACATTAATTACCCTTGGAGGGTTTCAAGAGGCTCTGTTAAATCAGTCACAGCAGCAAAAGATCCATATATCTGTGGCTCTTTTCTGGGATAGTGGGGAATAAAACCAGCAGAGTTCAGGCTGGCTGCACAGACTTCAGAGCCTGCTGTGTGAGTTCTTGGAAACGACAGCATTTCCTGACTCTGGGAAGCTGGCGCCACTGCTTTGCTCAGAGAGAGCACACTGAGATGTGCCTGCTGGAATCCAGTTGGTGCTGTCTAAAATGTTGGTGCTGGCAGCTGTTATTTGTCTCTGGTGGCAACTGCTCCCAGGTTCCCGAGCGAGCTGCTCCATCCATTCCACCATATTCCCCATCTCAGCTGTGGGCCTGGTGGTCTCTGCCTCCCCCACGGTTCTCCAAAAAGATGTTTGACTATACACTGAGAGCGCATTTGAAGCTAGTCAGAATTGTTGCAAGGAGTTGCCCTATAGCACAGAAGTGCAAATGCCTTTTTTCCGTGAGTTGTTACTTTTTGTGTTGCTTTTCAGTTCTGATGACCTTCTGATGCTGCTCAGACAACCTGATGACCATTTCACTTTCAAACCATGATGTCTGTATCATTTTTCCTTGTTTTTATTGCAAGGAACATTTGTAAGGAAAACTGAACTTTATTACCTAGGAGTTACGCTGCATATACTAAACCTTAGATATGTAACTGGGCAGTTAATGGTGTCTGTGAGGTTGGCATGTGTCCAGACAGGATACCCTGTAGAAAGAAGAGTATCAGCATGAAATATGAAATATTATTTGACAAGGTGGGACTTTCTGGGTGAAGAAGATACGTTTAGTTACCTGTATCCCAGTTAATGGGTGCATGGATGTTTTAAAGTTACCTGATGTTTCTAAGGGACTACTTTATGTAACTGGTTTTGCAATTTTTCTACAGACAGGCAGCCCAGCATTCATCAACATATATGAAAATTGTCCAGAAGAAAACAAAACTCTGGGTATGTACTCTCTTATTCTTCTCACGCATATGGAGAACTAACGGAGGCAGACTGCCTGGAAGAGCTGCCCCTTCCTTGGCTGTTGATACAATGGTGAAAAGTGTTCTACTTAGTGGGTCATTTCTAGTTCCCTAGATGAAGGACAGACAAAAAGGCCTTACAGCTTTTCTGAAGGCCACTAATCTATCTTCATGTCTGCTGGCAGACTTACTCATTTTACTTGTCATGGTGCCCTACAGTAGCTCTCTGTCTTCTTATTCTTTCATACTCTTTGTCGGTTTATTGCCTTTCATAGCCTTTGAAAAAGGAAGATACTTTGTTGCTTATTGGTCTCCAAAAATACACATTCCCCCTACAAATGCTCAATGAGACCCAAACTACTGGCACCAAGGTGGTTGTTCCAACAGAGCCTGTGCCCTTCCTTATAGCATCACTTGGCTTCTTGGTGCAGTGGTGTCCTTCCCCAGCCTTGGGGGGAAGCTTTGTGCCCAAGATCAGTTTGCCTTCACCAAAACCTGCTCTCCAGGACACCAGCCTCCATCCCTTTCTGGACTTCCCTTGCTATAGCTGATGCCCTGAGTGCATTTCCTCAGCTCATCTCTTTCACTGTACAATGAGGTCCCTTTTGAATTCCCACCTGCACCACTCTGAAGCAATCTATTACACAGTCTGCAGGGGGGTAGTTCAGTGTCTTGTGTTAGTTCACACTTAAGGAAAGGAGAATCAGACGGTTCCCACAAAGAGAGGGTGAACAAATGAAAGAATGAATGAATAGATCTATGAATAAAATGTTTGCTGAAGAGCAAAAATATGCATGCTATTTGGCTGGTGAAGTGCTATTATTTTCATACCCTGCAGGGGATATTCTGTTACCCTGTTCATAGGCTTGGATCCTAACCTGACAGATGTGGCTTTGGCTCTCCAGGCTGAGCCACAAAGCTCCAACCACCTCCATCTTCCCTGCTCCACCAGAATAGCAAGAGAGAATTGTTCAGCTTCCCACAGGCTTTTGTTGTGGTGCAGAGGGGAAGGAAAGGGTTTTGCAGCAAACACCGTATATGGCTTGTGTCTCTGTAGAGTCATATGTAATAATTTCTTCTCAATCAGTGGGGGGTTTACTGCTGACACTGTTTGAAGCAGAACTGAACCAGTGCGGAACATTTCTTTTGAAAACTTCATTCTAACTCATTTTGGGTAGTGTACCTTGTGCCTTCTAGCCATAAGGAAAAATGAGTTCATCTGCCACTGTTCTTTTCCTTCTGAATGACTTTGGTGGGATATATAAAAAGAACAATGTTCCTATTTCAGCTTTTACAGTTATTTTAACTTGAGTTAAAAAAAAAAAAGAGGAAATCTGTGCATACTATATACTAATTGTAGGTAATTGTGGTGAAAGATCACAGAAGACAAAAAAAGAGGCAACATTATTGAAGCCTGCCTACAAAACAGATCTTTTTGATGATCCGTGTTACATCAACACACAGACTGTGCAGTCTGCAGTCTGTACAGCCCGCGGTACAGCAACAACACAGGCCCATGGGAGCCCACTGCGTCAGGCCAGTAAGTTTCCATTGCAATACCATATCTTTCTAAGCTTTGAAAAGAGGGGGTCTTGTCATCTGTGCTTATGAAGAAAGATTTTGGTTTCCCCATAAGAAATATAGAAAAGATGGGGGAAGAAATGCATTCTGGTTGGGTTTTTTGCTGCTTAAATTCAAGTCAAAGGGGATTAAAGAGTAACAGTAGTGATAATAAGCAAGCAGAGTAACCTTTCGTCTTCTGTAGTTGATTGATACAATAGTGTTCCACAGGTAATAATAAGAATGTCTTTAAGGGATGTGAAAGCTTGGGACTGCACCATACCTCAAGGAAGAGGGTTCTGTATTCTCAAGTTCTTAGCCACTCTAAGGTAGAATTGGCCTCAGCTGTCTCTTGCTTCACAGGCAGTAGCATGCAAGGTCCAAGTGGGATCGTTATGACTATCTTAATTCTTGCAGAACTGACCATTGACTCTCATCCAACAATTCCTAAATCAAACTGATCAGTATTATCAAATGCATGTCAAATTAAATCTTGACTTACAGACTCAGTGGTGGATATCCATTAAATGTCTATATAGTTGCTACTGATTGTCCGCATTATTGAAAATACTTGGTTAGCTTTGCCTTTTATGGTTTCCCACTGCTTGTTTTCTCCATCAGAGTTGGCCCCACAGACTCTATATAGTGCCC
>JAVJGJ010000060.1:15126425-15153305 GCA_035590215.1 Microhierax caerulescens
GGAGATGACAGAAGTCAAAAGATACCCTGCAAGAAAATCATTGGGCAAAGGGCTGGACAGAACTTCAGTAAAGGAGATCTGTGACCATTGAGACATCTCCAGCCCAGGGCTGTATCATACTCTAAAAGGAACTGACCATATCCTGAGGAGCCTTAGGTTGCACAATTCCATTGAAGAATTGGTATCCTTTTATTTTCCTTAGAAGAATCCTGCCTGTGAATCATTTGCAGTTTGACTGGCTATATCCCAAGCCATTCAGTTTTGTTAGTACATTCAGTAATTGTTTGCTTTTTCACAGCAGATGCACCATGCTGTAATCCTTCCCTTCTGGCTATGTTGACCATGTTGTCTTACATTCCTGCACATAGCTGGAGCCACTCAACATGACTCTCCCAATGATCCGTGACAATCTCTTCAGAGCTTGTTAAGGAAGAATGAAAAACTAGATTTTAAAAAATGAAGTGGATAAAACCCAGCAGTAATCTTGTTTTTACAGAGAAGATTTTACTTTTTAATAAAACCAAAGAAATACAAACCCAAAACAGTAGAGCATCAGAAAAATTCCTGTTTCCAATCCCTGTTGCCTAGTGACCCAAGGCTTTCCATCTAAGGTATGGGAGGAGATGGTGTGATAATTTTACCTAATGCACTGGAGGGTTGTGAGCATTCATGTTGTGCAAATTATTACAGTCTGTAAGGTTGGTTTGATTACAGCTTCAAGACTGAACCATTTGGATTTTTAAAAAGCTATAAGAGGGTGTCTTACATCCTTTTAGAATGAAGTTCCAGGTGAAGTGTCCAATACATTCCCTTTCCTTTAATTTTAGAGTTACCAGAAGCTGTTCTGCAGAGTGCCACAAGCAACACAGCTGGTCTCTGTGTTCCGCCGCAAATAAAGCAACAGCTAAAGAATGAAGATTGTTACCATGGCAAATTAAACAGGAAAGCGGCAGAGAGCCTCTTAGTAAATGATGGGGATTTTCTGGTGCGAGAGAGCACAACGTCACCCGGTCAGTACGTCCTCAGTGGACTTCAGGGAGGGCAAGCAAAGCATCTGCTCTTGGTGGATCCTGAGGGCAAGGTACGAACATGTCATATACTGAAATTTCAGGGCTGCTCAGATACTTTGGTCAAACTGCCTGGGTGCATTCCACAAAATGGAACTGATCAGATTCCATGTAGTTTAATTTAGTGTAGCCAGTAACTTCAGTAGGTTGGAAAGTTCAGTTCAAGAACTTACAAGCACTAAAGTACCATGGAAATAGAAGTGAGGTACTTCAACATTGTTAGTCCAGCTGCTGATAATTACTTTATACAGAATACATCCTCTGAGCCGTTGTTGTATTGCTAGAAAAATAACCCTAACATTAAATAATGAATTTGATTAGTAACAAGCTTCTGGAAACAGAAAAGGTAGAGCTGGTTTGTCGTCACTTGAATTCTACTTGCTTCTGCTCAGGGCTAGAATTGCGAGCGACATCTCTCAGAGGAGAAAGTAAATGAGAAAAGTAAGCCTCAGTGGGATTTAGGGGAAAATATCTCTCTTCTGTGGAGAGAGTAAAAAAAAAAAAAAAAAAAAAAAAAAATATGGTTATTTCATTCCCCTTCGCAGCATCAGCCCAGTTCTACATACATGCAGTCTTCTCTGCTTTTTCACGTCAGCTAATGGTAGGTCAAAGAATAGGTCTGAGCTGCTGCCTACAGCCTAATGATCCTGCTCCAGTGGGTCCAGTGGCTTAAACACCTTTTGGCTGCAGTGCGCTAGGCTCATGTCCAGCCAGTTACAAGCACAATCTAACCATAAGTATATTCTTTTGCTTCTTTCATTAGGTGAGAACCAAAGACCATATATTTGATAGTGTGGGTCATCTTATTCAGTATCACATGGAAAATAATTTGCCAATCATCTCTTCCGGAAGTGAAGTGAGCTTGAAGCAGCCTGTAAGGAAAGAAAGTCATGTGGGACACATGCAATATCACAAATAATTCCTTGGATCTCACAAATTCCAAGACAATTCATATCTGAAAACTGCATCGAGAACTTTCTATTAGGAAGACAATTCAAAAAAAGTATAGACTGCACTTTCTGCTGCTGTTCCAGAAGATACCCTTTTGTGTGTGTATGTATGAATATATGTATATGTGTATATCTATGTAGATCTATAGAGATCAACAAGCATAGTTATATAGATATATATAATCTTAATCTTAACAAAATTACACCTTCAGAGTGTGAGATTAATTTGTGAGAAGGTATTTTAGACATGCACAAATGTCACTTTCAAGGTCATACTGAATCAGTAACTATTTAAAAGCACAATTAAACCTCTACATGCAAAAGCTCACTTGAACGAACTGCTGGAACATTAGTATGTGCCTTTTAGCTAGAAATATTGGAAATGAATATGATTTATACTGAATTAGTTTTGGGTGGTTAGACAAACATGTATAAGCTTTTAACTATTTGCCAAAACAAATACAATTTGAATATTACTAAAATGTCATCTGCTTTCGATAGACACTAACAATTTCATTTTGCTTGTAACAGCACTTTACTAGCAAGTAATGTTTGAAATGAATAGCGTTCACAATACAGAAAGGTTGTCTGGTTTCTTAATAATTTTTTTATCACTGTCTGATTACTCAAAGATTTGAGATTATGCAACATTTACAAATTTGAAATTAATATATGTAATATAATTTTGGAATAGAACTTGTTAAAGGACAAGCATGCTGGATCCTAATATTTTTGTCTTGCATATGATTTTACTATTATTACCAATTAATACTGGAGACATCTCTTTTTAAAGGTAGGCTAAATATTTTTTCATTGATTACATAGTTGTTTACAGGCTAGAGAAGCTGAACAAAACTAATGATACATTTTGAGAGAAAACTATTTAAAAGACTGTTTGAACTTTGCATGTGCCCTTATATTTGCTGTTCTTTCCAAAACAACTTATGTAGAGTCCATTTCTTCCTAAACATGGAAAAAAGTCTTTTAGAAGAAACCTATGAATTGTTTTGCCACAATAAATACTCCAAATATGAACAATCCTATATTCAGAGTGAACAGTGATCTCTTGGGCTTCCTGTTGAGGAAGCGGTGATTTAGTAACTGAAGAAAGGCAGCAGGGATTTAGGGAATGAACTGGTAGTCTGGGTGATGGCCTGAAAAAGTTGTCCCTTTAAGATAAGCAATGTCTTCTGGCATAAGCAGGGACATTCTCTCTGTCTCCCAGCACACTGGCTCAGTTCCATAAGGCAGACAATTGTTGTGGAGTTCAGCAATTGCTGGAAGACTTGACTATTAAAAAATACATTCTGTTCTTTTGCCTGTCTTCATGTTAAATGGGACACTACAGTAAGAACCCTGTCATCTAGAAAACAAGAGGGGTCATATACTCATGAGATCACTGACAACATAAGCTTCCTTGGAGGGGAGAATATGATGTAAAGAGCCACGCTTGGAGCCAACTAAAACCCATCTTTATTTGTATCTTCAGCTAATAGGCATAAAATATATTTCATTCCTTCAGAATAACATGATTAAAATACCAATTACATATACTGAACCAGTGAGAAGCTTTAAAACAGTAGCAGTTGATTTCATTGCCCATAGTCTGGCATTATTGCTACCTCAAGCCCTCAGATGAGAAGCTCAAGTTTATGCCTGTCCTGTCCTATGCAAGGTTTTCACCTGTGAAGAAGGGCCCCAATGAGAGTCATGCTTAAGTTTTGTGCCACTGTAAGGACAGCTGGCAAAAAACTGTAACATTAAATCCCTGCATAGTATAATTTCTATTCTCAGATCTTACCAAACTTCATAACATGCTTGCCATGACTTTACTGAGCAAACAGTGACACAAAAAAGCTGCTTCTGAGGCATGTCAAGGGGAGCGAAGGACCTGCATAGGGCAGTTTTGATATTTGCATCAAAGCTGGGTTTTATGACAGGTCATAGAAAGAAAATGTGCAGAACTCAATCTCTGTTTTTAGTACAAATCAAAGTTACTAGGGTCTAGAATAATGGCATTTGGAGTTGTGATACTGAGATCAAGGTTGTGTGACTTTGCCCGTCAAAATGCTGACTTAGGGCCTTTTTTTCACTTCACCAATTTCCACTTTGCCAGTGCATAAAAACATCCAGAGCCAGTGTGTGATGTTTGGATCACAGTATGATGCAGTCTAAATCTCCCTCTTTGAATATCACTAATTTAAAAAAAACACCCGAAGCTTTGTTTTGTTGCTTCTGCATCTTTTCTATGTGTCTGAAGCAAAACTGTGAAGGAAAAAGGGGAGATAACTGGGTGCTAGTGCAGTAAACAAGTATCTCAAAATCTCTTGATCTGAAAGCAAAGAATCCAACTAGTTACAGATACAATCCACATACAACACATCCATGCATTACAGACGCCATGTGTTTTCCTAGAGTAAATGACATTAATTCTTCTGGAGCCAGAAGCAGGAACTCAGTTTTTTGTTTCGAACATTTATATGCCTTCACTTAGCGACTGATGCTGCTTTCAGACTCTGGATCAGCAATCTCATGTCAAGTACGCCATCAGCTCCTGTGTGGAAGTCTTAGAAGAAGTAACTGTGCTAAAAAAAAAAAAGTTATCTGAATTTTGGAAAGTTTTCCAAAATACTGTTCTTGACAAAGTTAATATGAATTTTCAGGCACGTTTAGACTTTTCTTTAAAAAAAAAATCTTTTCATGCCTGGAAAACAGAGGAGAATTGGTTAAGCTGTTCCAACAGTTACTAGAATGCCTTGGGAAAAATAACAAATTTTGCCTATACCGTCACATTTACAAGGCATAGCACGTCCATTTGTTTTCAAAGCTCCTATGAATTTCACAGAAGCACATTAACACACCTATCTGTTTGCTTCTCTCAATAAAAAATGTTGCAACAGATGACCCAAACGCCTCTCTCCTGCCACAGCTTCCATTTTCTGTGCCGTCCGCAGCACCGCCGCTGAGGGCGTCACCAGATGGAGCTATTACATACCTCCATTTCTGAGCACTCCTTGTTCGAAAACCCTGGGGTTTGGGATTTTTTTTTGAACGCTCGCTACCGGCAATTCCACGGAAGAAGCTTGTTCACTCAGATGAACTTTTATTTTTTTATTAAAAGAAGCCCTGGAAGCAGAGCGGCTCCCTGAGCCCTGGGCACCCCGGGGAAGGCTGCTTGAGCGCGGCCTGGCTGCTCCGGCGCTCCCGTGGGGCTCTACCGGGTAAAAGCAAACACCCTCCCCCCGAAGGGTCTCCTTTGGTGGCGGGTGGGCCGGGCCCGGGCCCTCTGGTGCCGTGCGGCATCGCCACCCCGCAACCCCGGCGCAGCAGGCCGCTGCCTCAGGGGCGGCTGCCCTGTGAGGAGGGGGGGGGTACCCCCTGGCCACCCAGCCGCTCTACAATGAGGGGTGCTCCTGCCGCCAGCTTCCCCCAAGACGCCGCCGTGAGGGCCAGCCCCCGTCAGGCGGTGTCACCCCGTCGGGCTGCGGCCTCACGGGGGCATCTCTCGTTGCCAGGCAACTCCACGTCTCGCTGCGAGATGGCGCCGTCGACACCTGCGCCCGGCTCGCTCGCAACGTCACGGAGAGACCCCACCCCTCCGATGAAAGGATACAGCTATTGGTCGACCGCTCAGCCAATCAGCTAGCCGGGCATGTTCCCGCTGCCACGCGCGCCTGCTTTCAAACAGTCGGCGGAGGCGGGTTTGCAGTGCAGCTTAGCACCGCTGGGGCGGGGCGGGCGCGTTCCGCCTTCCCGCTCTCCTGCGTGCGGCGGCGTTGCTGCGCCCGCTGATCGGCGCCCGCGGCTGTCAGTCAGAGCGGCGGGTGCCGTGTTCGGTTGTCATGCGGAAGAGCGGCGGGTGGGCCTTTGTTGTGCCCGGGGCAGGCGGGTAGCCGCGGCGGCTCAGGTGAGTCTCGGTGTTCGGGCCGTGCTCTGTCTCCTCCTCCTGCCTCGCGGAGGCTGGGACGAAGCTGGCCCAGGAGGCCCCGGCGGGAGCCGTGCCTTGCGGTAGTCGCCGTCCCTGCCGGCGCCGCGCTGCCGTTGTGAGGGGCTGAGCTGGCAGGGCCCGTAGCAGGCGCGGCCTGCCGTGACTGCTCGCCGGTCGTACGGGCCGTGAGGCGGAGGAATGGGGCTGTGTTCCGTTGCCCGGTTGCCTCAGCTCCGGGGAGCGGGGAGGGCGCTCTCAGGGGGGCGGGTGGGCGCCTGCGGCCGGTGCGGCGCTGAGGGCAAGATGGCCGGGCTGCCTCAGCGGGGGCGGGCGGGCGCGCTGTGGGAGCTGGCGTTGGGGGCCGCGCACCGAGAGCCAGGCGCTGGCGCGGCTGGGGCTCCTGCTGACTGGGTCACAGCGTTTCCTGCGGCACCTGGTGGCACCCAGGTCCTTTAAACATAATAAAGTGACACGTTATGTCTTTTAACTTGAGGGTAATGCAGTTGTAAAGCTTTATACTGAGCGAAGGTTCCGGCAGGTGTGACACCTGTATGCCCAAAGAATGTGCCGTTCTGTAAACTCTTCATCAATCGTTTCTGTTTCATAACGGCCTGTCAGGAGTGTCTCTTCGTTGGGGATTAATTTATCTTGCAACCAAGTGTGGGCCAGCACTTGCACGCTGTGGCTTCCTGCGAACTCATTGCAGGCAAGGCCGTGGGAGTCTGCGTCTCCTCATTAAGCAGTTAAATCTGGAACTGACACGATACTTTTCCTATTTCCATGGTACTTTTCCTATTTTTCCTGTCAGAGGTGTTATCCAAACACACAAGCAGTGGCATACTTTCAGTATTTAGTACAAAGCGTAGTTATTCTCTGTAAACAGATGAATATGTATAGATTAAATAAATGAAGTGAGATGTAAAAGTGGACAGAACTATCAACGTGTATTACAGCATATGTATAACATAGTGTCAGAACTTGAAGAAAATAATGTCTGGTTGGAAGTGATCTTCAAAAATTTAGTAACGTCAGCATATGAAAAGCCCAAATAGTTGGGTTTAAATGCTGTAATCTTAGAAATGTGTAGCGTTGGATATACTGAAAAACAAAAGCTCAAGTGAACGATATAGGTAATATGTAATGTTTCTTTCAAAAAAATCAAGCAACTTCTGTGTGTGTTTGGCTACTTAATTCAGGAAATGAGTGTGGTACCTTTAGGGACCTCCCAGCTTTTACTCATATATGATATTTTCCTGTCTTGCAGTAGGTTTTGCTGGATACTCAAAAATATTATTAGAAAACAATGTCCCTTGACTTTGATAGTGGAGCCCTACAAACTCAACACGATGATGAAGACTATGACCAAGAGGATTATGCAAGAGAACAAGAGGTGAAAAAAATCAATAAATAATTAATCTGAAGACTTGTGTATCTATCTTCTTCCCATTTCTCTCATTTTAGGGTCTTTTAAAAAAATAAAGTTTTATGCTGTTTTTGTTAAGAGCAAAACAAAATGCACGCTGTGCTTTGCAAGAGTGGTGTGAAGAGTGGAGATGTAGTGAGACGCTGCATTTTAAGAGCCTTGCAATGTCATTTGTAGTGGCTGGATGACTGGTAGTCCTTGCCTGTGCAATAGATGAAATGCAAAAGGCTGCTGTCACCTCATTTTTTTATTTCTTGACAACTTTTTCACTTATTAAAAATACTTTGAAAGCAGCAGCTCTCTTTCACTTGAAAATTTGGTTAGCCTAGAAAAAAAAGGGAAATTACTTTTAAAAATCTGATTATAAATTACATACTTTAATCTCTAGAAAAATATATTTAAATGTTTTGGGATTTCTTTGGGGTTGAAATATTTTGGATGTTTCAGTTCTTTTTGTTTAATAAGGAGAATTGGCAAAATGTGTGTTTAACATGAATATGCATAATGGTTTCTTACAGGGTGATAAGTTATGTTGATGCCAAATAATGTCTCCAATACATACTTCAGGGATTACTGTCTAGAGTGTAGCTAATGTAGAGACAAATGTTTGCAAAAATGTGTTGTAGAATGATAGCTGTACATCTTGGAAGTTTGCTATTTCAAATGCTGTAGGGAATGTGTCTGTTCCAAAACTTTCTACCCAGACAGAGAATCTCTTGCTTGTGCAGGAGAACAACTAGTGAAATCATTGTAGGGTTATTACAGTGGGTGAGCGAAAGAGTGCATAAATAAGATTATAAGTTCAGAGTGTTGAGGAGAACATATTTTCTATAAGGAGAGGCTGGGAGAGCTGGGACTGTTTAGTGTGGAGAAAAGGGACTGAAGGGAGGATGTAAGGAGAATGGAACCAGGCGGTTTTTGGTGGTGCCCAGTGACAGGACAAGAGGAAGTGGGAACAAACAAAGCAGCCTCTTTGGAGTAAGTTCTTGGTAGTCCTTGTAGGTCATGTATGTTTGAACTGGGGTAAGGTGGGTTTCACAAAACTTGTAGATAAATCGGTGGGATCTGACTTCTAGCCTGCTAAAAGGAGGCTAAAACACAGGCTGTGGCAGAGTTTCCTGGTCAAGATGTAATCCAAGACTTTCTGCGTTAGTTTCAAGTTTTCTGCTACAGCAAATTGGGTGGGTTTTTTTTCTTGAAAATTGGAGACTTCTACATGGTAGGAGAATACTTTGACATTAACTTAAGAATTGGGCAATTCTTACCCATATCTGGAGTTCTGTGCTAGCTAACCTGGTAGGCTGAGCTTGTTTCAGTATGAACTCTCGTGATGATGTTTTGTGAACTGTGTATGTGCTGCTTTCTCTTGATTTACGTTTCCAAAGCAGCACAAGACCAGCAAGACCCATGGTGCTTGACTATGTCCTTAGTTGCAAGTAGGGCAAAGGAAAGGAGATCTTCAGTGAGTGATGCTGCCTTTCCTTTCCTGCTTCCTGGAGCTGAGATATAATAAATCTAGAGTATACTCTGATGGTAGGAAAACTTTTTCATGCCACTAGTGAATTTCTGGGAACAAACTTTTGGTTCTCTGTTGTCTTACAGATACTTAGTTGTCTTTAACTTCTCACCTATCTTTTGGGCTTAGAGAGCATCTAAAATCCATCTGAGAGAATGTGATATCTTTTAAGATAAACTTATTGTAGATTATAGTTTTTGTTTGCTTGGGGTGGGGCAGTGCGTGTTTAAAAAAAAAAAAACAAATAAAAAATGAAAAGCTAATAAGGTATTTAGTATGGGGCAGCTAATGTTTCTGCTCTTATTAATACATGCTTTGAGAATTTGGAGAAAACCAGGGTTAGAGTTCAGAAGCTGCATGTAATAACTGAATATATTATGTAGTTCTCAAGTCATCTAATAAGAAAAAGAAAGTGCATAGCTCAGATCTACAATAAACCCAATATGTGGCCTCATATCAAAACCTGTTTGAAAACTGGAAGAGGTACATTCTGTATAGGAATCTTTACAGCAAGTAAGTTCAGGTGGATTTGGGCTGTGGCTTTTTTTCAGTGGCACAACTTTCGATTTTCTGGATTAGAATTGGTGGTATTTTCTTCTGTTTGTGTTCAGTTGCTTGGTGACTTCATCTGAACACGAGCAGACCACTAATCATTGCAATGATGGCTTCTTGCATCTGGTAACACTGACTGGCAAGTTCTTACCTGGATTTCAATTTGGACTCCTCAGCAAGAGCATGTTTTCAATGTCTCTTGCCTGGAATTTAGGGAGGAGAAACCTTGGCATGATTTGTTTGCAGTTCATTCTTCAAAAGTAGTCTTGCCTGGGACTTGTCTATCTGGTGACGCTTCCCTTACCTCTTTTTTGGTGCAGCTCTTTTTCTTAACAAGTTTGCCAGAATAATCATTTGGCTGGTACTCTATTAAGCATTCTGTGGCACAAGTCTCTGTGAATTCCAGTGTTGTCTTTCCATAGAGAAGAAACCCAGATTTTTGTGCAAGTGTCTTGTTTTGCCTAGCTCTCTCTGTTTGGATTGAACTTGCCTGCATTCTTTTGGAAAGTGTATAACAAATGTTTTTTTTGTTTTGCTTCAGTTGCAACAGCTGTTGACAGACCTTGCCCATGATATGTTGGAGGACAGTGGAGACCAGCTCTCTAGCTATTCGGACTGTAGCATTCATGAAACTGAGCAGCAGTAAGGCATTTTGCACCATCTTTTTTCTTACTTATGTTGTGCTTTTGAGAATAAATCAAAATCTCAGCTGATGAGTTGTAGTCTAAGTAAATTTACTTGCAATCCAAGTAAAAGGGGAGCTGTAGTGCAGTTTTTGCAGTATGGTTTGTGTTCCATGAGAAACGGACTAGATGCCACTTAAATTAACAAAGAGATGGTTTGCTTTGTTTTTGTTTTTCCTGAAGTTTTAAGTACATGGATAAGCTGATTGTCTTTCTGTAGATCACATGAGCCTGGGAAGCATGACAGAAGGTGGAACGATCATCCATTGATAAGTGACCCTCAAAATGTAAGCTTGTATGAGCAGTGATGTAATTAGTAGGAATTGCTTGTTCATAACAACATGTTAAATATTATTTAAATTCATTGGAGAAATGCTTTACATGTAGGTGACGTGTTTTGCTATTCACTTGAAGTATTTCTGACTTGAGGGCTGGTAACCCCAGAAAAAGGGAGGTGGGGAGGGAATCTGAGTTTTGAGAGCAAGTCTAAATGTCTTATCTGTTCATAGGATTATGAGCAAGGACAAAATCTGTTCCCTGAACAATTCTTGTGTGATCAGCAAAATAATCATGTTGAAAAACATGGAAAGAATTGGAATGGCCTATGTAACGATGAAGAGAAGGAACATTTATATGATGCTAAGGAAGATTACTCTGACCAGAATGGGCAAGAGGATCCTGATGATGTGTATCTTGGTAGAGGTGACTTTAATGCTCCAAGTTGCTACCAACAGAACAATGTGTATCATCTTCCTGAAAGCTTCAGGCCATATACAAATGACCATAAACCAGAATTTAACAATCAGCAAAGCAAAAGAATAAACTTTTCAGATGCTCCAAAGGAACATCTTAAGGTATTTCAGAAGCTAATGTATTTTTCTGTCTCTTTTGGAAAATTTTCACGGGTCTACTCGTAGTAATGTTTTGTAATGCTTTCTTATTATCAATTTAAACAATAATGGGAGGCTTCTATTGTCTAAGACAATGAAGCATTAAATAATTGGATTTTTGTATATGCATGTTATAATTTTTTTTCCCCTCTTGTTGGCTAGGTAGAACTCCATAAAGTAGAATGAATGTGATTTATTAAGTGTGTGCTTAGTCTATTGAAGCTGACACTTCAGTGCTCTCCTAAAGTGGAAGATATCATGAAAATTTTCATATCACACTTAAATGGTGTGCTGGATTGGAGCCTGAAAATGAAGAGCTACTAGAGCTCTTAATGTCAGCCTGTAAAATGAGAAATATCTTCACTGAGCAAGACTACAGTTATAAGTTTAATTTATTTCCTGTTATGTATATATTGTCACAACAGCAATTTGTTGCGTCTGACGTTGTCAGTGGCCAATCGCCAGAATCTTACAAAGTGATTTATAAACCATACCAAAATGGCATTCATCAAAACATTCCAGTACTCCAAGAAGGAACCAGAAGAAATGAAGTGTTTGAAGATTTGCAACATGAATTCTTGGGCAACGATGGAAGTAGGTGTTTGCTGTTTAGACTTTAAATATTTAAAACTTGAGTGAAAAGTCCACTGGAAATAACCTGTTGATTTTAGTAGATGTTTAGTAAAAGGACAACTAAAAGTACATTAATGTACATGATCTTTAATTTGTTTTAAGCTTACATTGGAATAGTCCAATTTTGTGGGTTGTTGTGGGTTTTTTTCCCTGCCTTTATCTATAAATCAGCTCATTTTGATCAAGAGCATTTGATTCTGGGCTATTTTGTGGTTTGATCTCAAGTCTTACTGGCACTTTGTCTTGTTTTGTAACGGAAAATAATGACTTGCTATAGCTGAGGAAACATAACTTTGCTTGCTGCCACATTGGGTTTTTCTGGTACACTTCAAATGACAGAACTACTTTACTTGTTAGAAATCTTGAAAATCTATAGTTCCCACAAGACTGTGTGTGAATTCATAGCATGTAAACCTTTATCTGGCTCGATGTTAGGTTTGAATCACATCAGTAATTCCTGTAGTTCTTCAGCCATTGTTGCCTGAACAACTCGGGTGATGGGAGTCAGAGATGGATTCAAGAATGATGCAGTTTTGTGAACTAGCAGCAAATTTGGCACCATATTAATACAGTGTATCACACTGTATATTCATTCAGAAGTATCTTGGGGCAGGAATTACTTAAGATGGTGACTTTCTTGGTTAGGTTACTTGCTGACTTGTCTGTATGCTACTTGACAGATTCTCCGGAAAATATACAGATTCTTCAACTTCAAGTTCTGAATAAAGCAAGAGAAAGACAACTGGAAGAGCTTAATGAAAAGCTAGAAAAGAGTGCACAGCAGATTAGGTATTTGAATCATCAGCTTTCGATGATCAAAGGTAAAATGTTTTGTACTAATTCTTAGATTTTATTCATATCTAGCAATTTTTTTGTTCTGAAACTTTATTTAGGTAGTGTCTCTCCAGCTATTGTTAATATTTATAAACTTGATTTGGGATTATGTGGACCTAACTGTCTCCCACCAACATTGTTCTAAAGAAAATTCTCTGTGTTGGTGTCTGTCTTAACTTTTACTGCATTGTCAAGACCACTGTTGTATTCCAGAGTCGCCACGTTTCAGGCATTAAAAACATAGAGAAGTTTGCCAAAGTAGTGTGCTAGAAGTACAGAAGTGAAAAGCTCAGAACAGACAGACAAACTCAAACTCCAATAGCAGAAGTGTATGTTTATGGAAAAAAACCCTTTGTTTTGGTGCTGTTGGGTTTAACAAGCTGATTCCTGGTCTGTATGTAGAGGGAGGCTCTTCCAAAATGATCAAAGCTGTCATGGAGACTGGAGGTTGTCGTGGTCTCCCTTTTCTTCTAGGAACAGACAAAAGTAATGAGTTTTGAGACTTAAGAATATAATTTTTAGAATGTAGAAGGAGCAGAGGAGAGAGAAAACCTGCTGCCAACCTTTTCGCTGTTCCTCCAGGGGAATTATTTTGTTTCTCCCTTTAAATGGTGTAAGGGATTATGCTAGTTCCTAGTGCTGACAAAATGAGGCTTGTTCCTATTAGGGTTCTGAAGGTGCAGTGTATCAGAGTGCTTCCAGCTACCAGAGGGAGAAACTGGTTACTGGATGGAGACTGACTGAATGTTTTTGTTCCATCTTCTGCTTGTTGCCCACAGTATGAGACAGAGGGCTCATAGTGAATGGTTCTGTAGGGTAGGGATACTGAACAGTTATGTTCTGTGAAGCTGTTGGGTGACTGGGCCATGTTTCTTACACATTTTGTCTCTCTTAAGATGAAAAGGATGGTTTGGCTGTGAGTCTTCATGAGTCTCAAAAACTCTATCAGAATGGAAAGGAACGGGAAGTGCATCTTGAAGGTCAAATAAAAGCCCTTGAAACTCAAATTCAGACTCTTACTACCAATGAGGAGCAGGTACTAAAAATATTTTTACTGTTTATTGTGGAAGATCTCTATAGTTACATTTGTGGTGTACTTGCATTAAATATAAGTGCTGGTCTCTTAAAACACTGTTCATGATCATTGCAGAAGCTAAATATGTGATGATTGAGTAAGGTGCATTGGTGGAAAATAGTTTGTATTAAAATCCAGGCATTATCTGAGGACTTTTAGCAACTCTTGCACTAAAAACCTGAACTGACATATGGAATATGGAGCAAAAGTGAAATATATGTAACTGGGAGCTACCCTAATACTGTTCCTACAGATGCTGAAGCAATCCAAAGTGGCAGAGGTAGCCATGGAAAGCATGCAGAAGCAGCTGTTAGAACTTCAGCGATCAGATGCCCTTCAGCAAGCCAGAGAGCAACATGAGGCCATTATTTCAGCACTCAAGCAGAAGTATGAAAAGCAAGTATTATCATTAGAGCAAAAACTTGATACTACGAGATCTGCGCTCCAAGAGCAGGTGAGAAATTATTTTGGGATGCTGAGTACCATACTGAAGATGCTGTAGAGCTCCCCATGTTTCCTAAACTGCACTTCTTGACCTGCTGTACTAATAACTCCTTCTGGAAGCTGCTAAGCAAATGGAAAGGAAATTCTGTGTAAGTCTCAATATTATGATGCCTACATGGTATGTTTTTATAAACATCTCCAGGCAGTTATGAGCTCAAATTGTGAGTTTGTACCTAGCAGATGTAGAGGAGGCAAGAATGCATTGTTTTGGTTTCTCTCCTGAGCTTTCATTCTTTGCACAGTCTCTCTTTCAGACTACCAGCAAATAAATTTTGTGAAGAAAAGAACTAAATAAGAAATGTGATATTTTTTCTGCAAGAAAACCTGTTTATTAAACAGTCTATTGTCAAGTTTTAGTCTCAATTATCAAGGACAACTAATCACTGAACAGTCCCTTTATTTTAGAAGTACAGATTTAAAAGGAGATGGAGGAAAACACTAGCTTTAAGATGGTTTGATATGTATTGTGTCACATGATTATAGAGCTCATTAAAATTATTCTACTTGCCATAAAAGTCCATTACACTATTAGAGATATTCAAGCAATGTAGTCAAGGCAGGCCTTACTTATTGTTCTCTTATTTCACATAAAGGAAATAGAATTAAATTTCTTTTAATTCTTGTAATTAATTTCTGTAATTCTTGTCTCAGCGTAAATATTCGTAAAAATAAATGAGTTGTATGTTTGGAAAGGTAGCTAGCCTTTGTAAACAAGGATGCACTGCTAGATTTCCATCTATTTAGTACCACAGCAAAGTTTACACAGCTTTGTCTCTACTGCAAAAAAAGTTTTTTATGGTGGTATATTTGGGGTATTTAGAGAGAGGTCTCCGGTTTTTGAGAGAAAATAGAAAAGTCAAAAGGCATGAAGACTGGGTACTGTGCCTCCCAGGTCTGTGTAGGTAAGTAATGCCATATGAAGGTCTACTTTGTGTATCACATGCAAAAAACTATGGTTCTTCTGCAGAGCATTGGAACTTGCTAGCTTGGCTTAATGTCAGTTAAAACGAACTAAATTGAGTTAAGCTCAGACTTTATATAAATAACATGAAGGCTTGATTTTTCTGTGGTAAACTAACTATATATGATTAATGACGGGATAATCTGATATGCTTAAAACAACTGTTCTAGGAAATACAAAACAGTTCACATCCATATGTTTATATATGAATATACTTACTGTCGCCTAGTGAAAACTTAACTTCGGTGTTGTAAGAGATCGCATTTGATCTGTGATTAATTTAGCCAGCCTCTACCCCTTTAGGTATCAGATTGATTCTTTTGTTCCTGTGTCTTGTATGTATTGACTCTTTCTATATCTGAAATTGTACTAGATGGCTAGATGGTTTGTAACTTGAGTAAAAATAATCTCTCTTCCTAGACGGAGCTTTGCAAAAATCTAGGAGAGCATGTTAAGCAACTTGAAAAAATGCTGGAAGAAACCAAATGTGAGAAAACGGAAATAATAAATCGACTGACAAGAAGCCTAGAAGAAAGCCAAAAGCAATGTGCGAATTTACTGCAAACAGGTCAGCCTTTTGCTCATACCTTCTCTTTCCTTGCTCTAACAGCTCTAGTTGTTTGAAGCATGAAATTACTATGTTCGTTTTGAAGTGGAATCAACATCAGTCTGTATGTACTAGGCCATTTCCTAAGCAGTGCATTAGTTGGACTTAAACGAAGTTTAGTTAATTCTAGACTGAAGTGTAAAAAGTAAATAAAATAAAATAAATTAAATGCACCTTTATTCCCCCTGTCCCCCAAAAAATAAAAACCCAAACAAAAAAAAACCACAAACCAAAACTCCAAGCAACAGCGATTAAACTATTTCACTATTTTTATACACATTTTGTGCTGCACATGTGTCAACTTAGTTTTGGTCTAAATAACAGTCTTTGTAAGCAAGCTGCTTATTTTTGTGTTAAGCATTTGACTTGCCACTTTAAAATCAAATCTCAACAGGAAAAGAACTAGTTTTGTGGTTGGAGGCTGATTCTTAGAAACCTGTAGGAATAGCATGTAAAATATTCCCGTCTCTGTGTATTTGACTTCTGCCTACCTTCACACATTGAACTGTTTTAATAGCAATGTATGTAGTAGCTATTAGTGAACTCAAGGAAGTAGAGACAGAGTAATGCCTAGTACCAGAATCAACATTGCTATTTGTAAGTGATCTCTTTCCAGATTTTTAATTATTTTTTTTTTTTTAGTCTTTCTTGCATATTTATGACTTCTTCTTCGTCTCCTTTTTCTTTCCTTCAATAGGCTCGATGCAGGAGACAAATCAGTTACGGTTTCAATTGCAACAAGCTCAGTCTGCACACCTGATAAGCAATAACCTGAACAAGGCTTTGCAGGTTAGTTTAATATCATTAAATACTTTACTGTTTTGATTTTTAGGAGGGCAAGCATTATAGCTAAGGGGCTGGTAGTTGAAACTCCTTATACTTGGGGAAATATCTCGTTTCACTACTATATTGCCCAGTTTGCATGTTGTTTTGTTTTGTGGTTGTTTTTTCTCCCTCCATTAAAATACAGCAGAGCATATGTATTGGCACAAATCTGCTATCATCATCCATCTATCTAACCTGCTTATGGAAAAAGAAGAATGTAAATTCTATATGCTGGGAATCTTGTAACTTAATTAGACTATAGGGATAGTTGGGAATACCATATTCTGAAAATTACCTTTTGCCAGCAAAAGGGAATGTTAGAGAGTCTTCTGTAAAATATGATTGGAAGTCTGTTTCCAACTCAGTTCATGTATTTGACTTAAATCTATCACCTTGGAAATTATGAATCCTAATAAGTACTAGAGTAATATGCATTTTTTTCTAGCTACATACTTTTTTATTGTCATCCACTTTACTGTACAAGGGCAGCAGAAAAGAAGAGCAAAAGAAACAATACTTCATAGATGATCCATAATAAGAACAATAGAATACAGTGAACAACAGAAAATATTCCCTAACTAAATTGTAGTTTTAACATATGTTTTGCTAGAGGTATCGAAAATAACAGTGTAAAGAAATAAAACTAATGCTAGATTATTCAAGTAAATACAGCTAAATACAACTATATTTAGAGAGAATATCTCTGTGTATTTGTCATCTTTGGAAGAGTTATCATGGGCTTGATGTGTTTGCTTGGATGTTCTCTGCTCAGTGTAAATTTTTTTTTCTTTCTCTTTAAGGAAGAATTAATGGAACTGAAGGAAGAAATAGCTTTGTATGAGTCTGCTGCCAAGCTTGGAGTATTTTTGAATGATTCAGGTGGAGAGCTACGTACGAACCTGGGTGATTCCTATGTAGATTTGGGAATTAAAAAAATCACTGGCAAGAAACCAAGGTTCTGCAGGTATTGAGTGATCCTTGTTGAAAGAAAAAAATCTAAAATTCTCAAGAAATTATACAAGCGATAAGTAAAAAGATGGTCTTACTGGATCAGCATATAGTTTTTTTGGTAGATACGTGAAATACTGCTTGTATTCCTGGTAATCTGGGGAAGAGGAAACTAAACTAATATCATAAATTGGCTGCTAATTGCTACTTAATAAATCTTCAGATTTTTATAGTGACTACATTGATTTTACTTGAATTGTATGGATTATATGCATGGATACCTAAAGCTGTCCTTTAAAAAAACCCAGCCAATTGAGTTGTCCCAAAATACCTTGTATCATGTGAGAATGAATCCTTTGAGAAAACAAGTTTTCTGTATGTTAATTGCTACTTTTTGAAATAACATGTGGCTTTTGTATTCATGTTCTCTCATTCTTTTTACTGTTAACCTATTTGTGGTAGCATTAGTTGCTATTCTCTTTGCTGTCGCTACCTTTCAGATAAATGTGTTTCATCTTTTAAATACTGAACTGATTATCTTCCCTAATAGTGCATTGCAGAACAGAGACATGGATAAAGAGCTCTCTAAAGATGAAATTATTGTAGAATTAAAAGCTGAGCTGGAACGCTTATTGAGCAATAATAAAATGAAGAGAAACCAGGTTACTAAATTACAGAATGATCTTCAAGACTGCCAGAAGACATTAGAGGAATACAAGCAGTTGTTGAAGGCAGAAAAAGCATCAAAAGAGTCAGAGGTTTGTTCCTTTACACTTCTTTTAAAAGTGAAGATGCACTGGATTTTAGTGGACGGAACTAACATTAAACTTATTATGAAAATGGACCAAAGAATTTACTTGCAGCTGAGTGTTCATAGCAACCGAGTAAATCTGTCATTGATCTTAAGGAAAGTGTTGTGATTTGGATGATGCCTTCTGTATCTTTGCTAAAAAAGAAGCAAACTAAATAGCAGAACATGGGCACCATATGTGTTATTAGGCAATTCTGGTATCATGGCTTGCTTGATAGCACTTAATGGCTGCTGCTTTTTTCAGAACTAAATTTCTGTGGAGGAAGTAGGTTTTCTTTGGCCAAAAAGGCCTTGTAATTTCTCTGAGAAAGCTAATAGTGTCATTAGGTTATACAAATGGAACATTAAACAGAGTGCCTTCATTATGTCATTTGATCAACAAGGAATCTCTTTGATATTGCATCTTTCTTCACCCCATTATTACCTTCCCTTTATACATTGATCAAACTTGTAACATCTACTTTTGTAATCTATATGTTGTGACCTGGATGTGCAATAGGAATATAATATGCTTGAGAAGTCTGCTCTCTATTGGATGATAGTCGTCATTAAGTTGCAAACATGACATTGAATATGTGCTGCTTTAAACCTTCATGATGCTTTGAATTTCAAGCATTCATCTAGAGTAACGGTCATACTGTTATATCTTGTGCTGCAATGGTTTCCTCTTTTTTTTTTTTTTTATGTTTTTTGAGTACAATTTTTATTTGACAGCTTTTAACTTTTTTTTTAAGCGTCAGCTTCTAAATCGTATGTATCGAGAGATACCGTCTTAATTTTGTTTAATTTCAGCCTGTCACAAATCTGAATGATATTTCAGTGGCCAGTCCTTCAGTTTCTGATAAACTTAAGGAAGAAGTTCTGAGACTCAGAAAGGCTAATGAAGCTTTGCTACAAGAAGTTAAGGTGAGACAGAGGTGCTGTGTATTCCTACAAAAACAAAACCCACCCAAAAAAACCCAAACCCCCACAAACCCTCCTCCCGTCCTAAAACCTGCAATTGGAAAAGGTTCTTTTTGACCTACCTATTACTTGACCCTTGTTTGTCCAGAACCATACTTCTACTATTGAAGAACTGAAGGAAAATGAAGAAAAACTGAAAAGCTTAAATCAAGATCTGTGTTGTCAGATGAGAAAGATGGTTCAGGATTTTGATCAGGATAAACAAGAAGCCATTGACAGGTACGCCTGTTAGCCCTGGTTTGTTCCGTTTGTGGACTTCTAGCCTGCATGTACAATATCTTACGAGGTAGCTGGTACAAGGGGAGGTCAACATTAGGAAGTTTCTTACTTAAGGAAGAGTTGAACCCTGTTTAAAAGGGTGTGGGGAAACCTAGGTAGTTTGTTTTTCCTTTCTTAATTTTAGGTGTGAAAGAACTTACCTGCAACATCATGAGGATACAAAAGCACATTTTGAGAAAGACCTGGTGAAGAGGTGTGCTGCAGAAAAACAGCAGCTTATTCAAACTTACGAAGAGACAATCTCACAGTTAAAGTAAGACTTGCCATTTTTTCCACATTTAGTGAAACTTTGACGTTTCCTGTCTGGCCTTCAGTGCTAGTTACACTTCAGCAAGTATGGACTTGCTGTCCTGTGAGTGTAAAGACTAAATTATTATAAATAATCTGTCCTGTGAAGGGCTAACATAGAGGAGCTGAACAGAGAGCTGACTGCAGTGAAAGAATGTTACATTGGAGTCTGTGGGGAGAAGGACACCTTGGAAGCTACTTTAAGGCAGAAATTTGAGCAAGAGCAGCAGCTACAGGAAGAGAAGGTACTTGTGGAAATACCTATAAACCATATAATTTCAGACTTTTTTCAAAATTTAATATCCTTAAGCATATTTAACTTTGTAATTTTTAAGATACTTGGAAGAGATGTAACTGTATCGGAAAGTTTATACATGTCACCTATGTTAAATTAACCTGCTGTTGTGTCCTGGGGTTTAAAATATTATAGAAGTAACCCTGTCCAATAGCCATTCATTTTCATTTAGCCAGCTTCCATAAATTGGACTCTTGAGGACTGCTCGGTCAGTAGCATGAGGTTTTACATTCATGAGACATTTTCTAAAAACTAGATGACAATACAAATTTTCTTCTCCCTATATAAAACTGATCTGAAAATACTGTAGTTTTTTCAAGTAATAAAGAATTCAGACTGCTGTATTGATTAAAAACTTATTTTTCTGAAGATATTAGTGTGAAATGACTAAAGTAGGTCAACTACCTTGCTGAGCAAGTGCAGTAAAGAGGTGCAGCATGAAGTATGGTGGGAATAAAGATGTCTGATAAGAAAACTTACTTTAGAGCAACAGCCTATGGTAATCTCTGATATCATGCCTTAAAACACCTCCTCTTGAGAGCTGAATCTCTTGTCCAGGTGTCATCAGTAAGATCTGCACACAGACTCTAGAGAATTAATCCTGTCTCTCATGCTTTCTCATTACTTTGTACTAGAGCAGTTTGCTGTGCCTGGGAGAATATTTTAATTTTAATTTTCCCCCCCTAGCTCAAGAAAAAGCTGTTGGAAGAAAAAGAAGGCTCTCTTAACCTTCTGAGGACTGAGCTTGAAGAGAAACACAACAGTGCTATGATAGCAGCAAAGAGGCAGTGGCTGGAAGAAAAAAAACAGCAGGTTGAAGAGGAAGTTGCATTAGCCAAAGTTCACTGGGAGAAGGAAGAAAAAGAGGTGTGGAACTTAGACTGTGTGTGTGTCAATTTTTTTTAAATTGTTTTTTATTTTTAGAAAGAGAACTTGTATGTAGACAGACTTACGCACTCTTATTCTACCATTTGAAGTGGCTTTTAAGGATTTGTCATTTTAGGAGCCTCTGAAGAAGTCAGTAGGTGTTACAACACATACTTAAGATTTTCTAAAAATGCCCCTAGACCTTGTAAAGTAATGTCCTGAATGTCACAGCTGGTAGCATGCTGGAGTTTTCCACCTGATCCCTGGGTGTGTGGTTATGCTTTCTGTTGTTGCATTTGGTTATCTTATAGAAGTCCTTTGTGAATCCTATCCCACAGACAAAAGCTGTGATGTGTTACCAGACTCTCTCCTCTCTGAGCGTGGTTTTGCTCTTCTCCATCATCAGGGAAGATAATTGGTGTAAACAGGATTTTGTTAGTCAAATACCAGTGAAATTCTAGCTATTTGGATACTGGAGAGATTTTCTTAAAAAATATTTTTTTCTTTAGAATAAAGAACAAATCTTTGCAAAAATAGAAAGAGAATGGCAAAGTAGGCTGGAAGAAACAAGAAGAACCGTAGCTGAATGTAATGACTGCAGCAGCCAAACTGACCAAGTAACAGTTGTGGACGAAGTTTCAACTAAAGAGTTAGAAGGGATTGTTGAAGACCAGAGGCTGCAGATCCAGAATGCTCTGAAAGAAAATATGGCCTCTGAAAAGGCCTTAAAAGAATTTGAAATAGAACTGGAAAATAAATACCGTAAAGAACTTGCCAGCCAGGTAACAAATAATTGTTCTGTCTGCCTGGAGCCTGCGAAACTACCACGTGCAACTAAATCACCAAAAAAAAAAAAAAAGTTCTCTTCCATTAGCTTTCTCTTAAACTCGGTAGTTATTTGCTATATTAGAATTATATATTATATATAAAACTAAAGAAGTTGTAGCATGTAGCTTGTTTTTTATAGCTGTTTTTCACACAGCCCAGTTCTGAACAGAATTGAGCAATGCTGACTTAGTTTATACCATTTTGTTAAGAAAAATAAATATATCATTTTGCATCAAGAACTGTATCAGATGCTGCTGGTCTGATTTAAGTTCTGTAAACAGAGGCAATCCAAACTGAAGTATGTGCTTTTATTGCTACACGAAAATAGTAAAAATATATTTGGTGGTGGTGACTGAAGTAGGTTTGGTTTTTATAACCTGTTATAGGTAGATGCAGCTTTAACCGAAGCTCATGCCAGGTGGCTTCAAGAATTAACAGACCTCAAAGAGTTCAAAGTACATCTAAAGATAGAACAAGAAAAATGGGAAAAAGAACATAAAGAGACTGCAGCAAAGCAGGTAGCCAAAAATACTTGTATATGTGTATTGATAAAGTGTTCAGTCTTCCAAATCCCTTATACTACTGAGGAATTAATGTAGGTGTAGGTGGGGAATCATTAAGGAAACATTTCTAGTGTACTCTGGTTCTGATCTATTTGTCTATATAGGCTTATGTTTTTATTAAATAATTTAAAAATAATCACCAATAGATTGATGATAATTTCAGGGTTATATTATGTATATGTAAATGTATATAGATATTTATGACTGTATTATGTATTCACCAGTTGGCCCTAGTTCTCTCGGCTGCTGAAGAGAAATGGAAGAAAGAATACGAGAACACTGAGAAATCTGAACCAAGAATTAAAGAACTTGAAGAAAAAGTAATTTCTCTCAGGAAGGAATTGGAGCTAAAGAAAGAAGAAGTCCCTGCAGCTATCAAAGCAGAAGTAGCAAAAGCCCGTGCTCAGTGGAACAAAGAAAAGCAAGAAGAAATCCTGCAGATACAAGAGAAAAACGAGAGAGACTACCGATCATTCTTAAATGATCATAGAAATAGAATTAAAGAGGTACTTGCAACAGCAAAGGAGAATTTTGCAAAGCAGAAGAATGAGCTCTCCATTCAGAAAGAAGCAGAAATAAAGAAGTTGCTACACCAAAAGCAGCAAGAATGGGAGGCTCAGGAAACAAAGAGACTGCAAGACAAAATTAATTGGTTTGAGGAGAAGACTCTGGTTGAGCTGAAGGGCTTGTTAAGTGAAATGCATGAAGAACTAGTCAAGTGCACACATAGTAAGCATTCTTGGAAGGATAAGTGTTTTGATACTTGTAGTCAGTTAAATGGTCAGTGCAAAGACAAACTGAAGGCTTGCTTACAAAAGGCCTACAGGACCACAGTTTACACAATTCTGGAAAAGAAGGAGCAAGAATGGAAAGAGGTAATACTTCTGTAAACTATAACTGCCAATCAGAAAAGGGATTTGAGAAGTCATTCATACCTGTTTTCTCCCAATATAAAATATCCACGTAATCCTGAGAATTGGAGAATCCAAAATTTGAGTTCATTAAAAACAATAGCTCTGTGAAACTGTAAGAGGGCTAAATTTTGCATTAACAAGTGAAAAAAAGGGTGTAGCTTTGACATCTTCAAACTTTGAAGAAGAGAAAGCCAGGTTAGAAGTGTCATTCTTTAATGCCAAGATTCATAAATTAAGGAGGTGAATCCACCATCTTAAACTTGGGATCCTGTTGAAGGTTCCTTCTAACCTCTTAGGTGGGTTCTGTCATGAAGGTTAATCTTATATTTTTTGCATAGCTGCTTCTTTTTTTTTCTCCTAGAAATTTAGCAGTTTGTAATGGTGATTGGATAGTGATCGTGGATCATGTTACTTCCCCCCCACTTCTGATACAAGTAAAGATGAAAACAGTAAATCCTTTTTGCAAATTATCTGTAGTAGAACTTAATTGAATAACTGGCAAACTTGATCTATCTTGGGAATAATAGTATTGCTTAACTTTATTGTGGCTCTAGGAAATCCTTTTCAATGTGCCTACCCAAATGAGGAAAGACATCCTATTTTCTTCTAGTGGAGTTTGGGGCTAAGTAGAAATCTGTCCAAAAGCTTCTGCTTCTGATGTTCTGGCAGATTTTTTTTTTTTTTTTTTTTTTTTTTTTTAATCTAAAAATTAATGCTTTTTGTATGTTTTGTTTATTAGGAGCATTCTGCTAGAAGTGTCATTGCTGCCCAGTGTTTAGCAGCTGGGAAATTATCCACGAATAGGACAGAGAATGAAACTGCCGCCTTTTTCAAGAAAAGGCGGGGTGGGGGGAAATAAGTATAAAGTGATTTCCTACGACAAAATTACCTGGTCTTTTAGTGATGATATGTGTCTGTTCAGAAGGTTCATTTTTTTCACAATGGTAAAGAAAATTGGAAGGTTTTTCACATGCCTGATACATCTTCTGTAATAGATACAAATGTCTGTTCGTAAACTGGTTTTAATACGCCATTGAACTTCAAAACATTGGTTGACTTGGACCACCTTATCTAGTGAAGTCTTTGTAATTTCTTAGTTATGTCTTCTCTTATGCTACCAAAATAATAATAAAGAAAGGAGTTACATTTTTCTAGATGGCATTCCTGTTGCTTCACTACCCATATTTGTGTAGAAACTTTAGATGAGTCCAACGCTTTTTTCTGCTGGATATATGTTTTAAAAAAACAAGTTAGCTTCAACTATTTGAAGACACTGTATAGTTCTGCAGTGTTAAGGGCTACTGACATTTCCAAACTGAAACTCAAGATAGCCAGGTACTACTGTTGCAGTGAGTTATGCAAAATAAAACTTCTGTGTGTTAGAATATGTATTTTTCCTCTCGATTTGAGCTGCAATATACAGTTCTATTGCAGGGTGAAAGCACCTGTGTTACAATTACTAAAGCTACTTTGTGGCCAGGGTTGCTTGGTTTTATGCCTAACATACTACTTGCCTACTTTAATGTGGAACACTTTTTTTTTGCTCGGTGTTGGGTTTTTAGGAAGTATTTTTTCAATTGCAGAAATACAAAGAGCTAGTGAGTAATGTAAATAAAGAAGCATGCTCTTGTCTGCAATGTGGTGGAGGAGATACTGTGGACATGGCAAGATCTCCTGCGTGCAAAGTTGGACACCAAGCAGAAGCACAAAAGAAACTCAAACTACAGCCACCCTTGCAGGAAACTGAAACAGACAAAGGTATTGGGTTTGCTTTTTAAACTGGCAAATTATGTATCATCAAATTTAAGCTTGTTCGTAGCAGTCTTTAATAGTCAATGTCTTACTCATGACTCTACTGCAAAGTTAGTTAATGAGTAAATATTCAGGTGATAGAGGAAGATGCAGTTCTGACTGCAAGGTTCTTTAAAGTTGCATAAACTTGTACTATATTCAAGTCACAAACTGCAACACATGGTACTGATTTTCAGCTTACTAATTTAATGCTAGGCTTTGAGGTTTCATTTTACTAAATGCTAGTAGCTTTCTGCTTTTTTCTGGAGTAAAGAAACAGCTGTTGTATTTACACCTGCAGCAGACAGTTTTTGGGGGTTGTGGACATGAACACTAATACCTTTGGTGCATAACAGCTCATAAGCAAGCCAGTGTTGATCATGATGAGCAAAGTATGGTCTAAACAATGTGTTGTAAATGGGTAATACTGAATCGGAGCTTTGAGAATTGAATTACACTACTTGCTGTTGGCATTAGACAAGACAAGCAATTCTGTATTCATGTAAAAGATACTGTGTGTCAAAAATTATGCTTCACCTGGCATGGTAATCTTTTCTGATTCTTTTGATCAAGAACGTAGTTGAGAAAAACTAAATCCCCGGGTGATGTTTCTCTCCCTCTCTCTCTGTCTTTTCTTCCTTCTTTCCTTCCCAGCCCCCAGTATATACTTTGGTCTTGTAGGTCTTCCCAAAGCTGTCATATGTACTGTGGCAAAGCTGGAGACAGTGTAGCTGGGGAAAAACTTCCTGGGAGGTACAGAAATCTCTCTGGAGCTTTGTTTAGTTTGTGTTCTTATGCAACTGAATAACATAAAGCAAGAAAACCCAAGAGAGGCTTTGGCTCTACGCCTATAGTGTGGCTTGAATTCCTTCAATGCCAAAATAACAAACCATTTATTAACACAAAACAATACAAGCAGTGCAGCGCTGCTTCTGTCTCTAGAGCTCCCTGTCCTGGCTTTGCAGAGTAGCCATTGCTTTCCTGGAAGTAGCCCAGTCTTTGTGAATTTCTTAACTGGACTCAGCCACAAGTGAGGCTTCCCAGCTGGGATAGTTGCCTTCAGCTGACTCCAAAAGACCATGCTTGACTGTGTTTTGTTTGGTTTTTTGGTTTTTTTTTCTTAAAAATGGAAAATTCAACATACAAGTCCCGTACCACTGACTGGAGACTCAACTTGTCACTGATGGGAGTGTATTGAGACTATGAGGGCTCAATGACTTGATAGATGCTGCTGCACCTTCTATAATAGGGCTCCAGCCTCTTGTGATTATTTTAATTAGAATGATGCACTATATGTTTCCCAGTAAGAGGAAGATGAAGTAGAGTGCTGGAAATAGTAAGGCTGGGTTGATTCTTTGGGGGTTTTTGGCCCCATAGTTGATGTATAACTTTCAGCAATTACTGTTGCAGGTCAGAAATGTACAAAAAGGAACCTTGGGTCTTGGGAAGACTTTTGCTGTGAACACTGCTGCCAGGAGCTTGAAAAAAGAGAGGCTGCGTGCCAGGACTTGAAAAGAGAGTTGAAGATAGCCCAGAAACATCTTCAGCTTGCTGTGAAGGAACATGAAGCGAAGTCAAAGCAGATCCAAGGTAGGATTGTTAGTCACCTAAAACCAACTTTGAATGGCTCTGTCTTGCTGGCCGTGTGATCAGTTTAATCTGTTGCATCATTTAGTTTTTAGTGAATGCAGCAGGTGTGTGTGCATACTTAAAACAACCCCCCCCCCAACAACAGACCACAAACTGACACCATCCAACTGCCAAGAAACTCCCCCAGGCTCTTGGTTTGAATATTAATTAATCACTTTAGTACTATCCTGTGTGTATCAGGAAAAGAATAGAGAAAATCTGAATTCTTATAATATGTGCACATGTGGATCCTGTT
>JAVJGJ010000060.1:15179326-15193254 GCA_035590215.1 Microhierax caerulescens
GTCGGCCCCTCGTTGCCCGCGGGCGCGGTGCCGGTCTCCGGCGCGCTGCAGCCGCGCTTCGCCCTCGGGTGGGTGATGCTTCGCGGGGAGCTCGGAGGCTGCTAGTTCAGCTTCTAGGAGGGCCGCAGATAAAGGCACACGGCGGGCTTGCGCAGTCCTCCCGCGTCCCGTACTTCTGCTTTGCATAAAGCAGAACAGCGATGGGCCCCGGAGACCGCAGCATGCCCTTTTCATTAGCTGCCCTCTTTCATCTCCACCTTAAACCTTTCGCGATGTGCATCTTCTCGTGTGCTCAAGCAGACTGACTGGCTTTGCTTGCCTGGGGTTCCTTGTGACCTGGGCATGGCACAGGCGGAGGGAAGAATAGGGACCGTTTTTTGGTATCAGAGCTGTCTAGCACTAGTACGAGTGACCCTAAGCGTACAGGAGTTTAAAATCGTTGTGGTACACGCTTAGCAGAGGGGGTTTTCGAAGGGTAAATCTGTGTCAGGCAAACTGCTTCTCCAATTCTAATGGAACACCTTTCCAATGAGAAACAGTTAAGTCAGCTGAAAGGCATTGCGTGTGTGCGCTGTTGAAAGCTTAAGTTTGCTGTAGAGGTGAAAAACTTGAAATATTGGAAGAAAAAAAGAGGTTTCCTTTTTCAGGTGTTCTAGTACACCTTTTCAGCAGAGGGCAAACGTAGCAAAAATTAGCGATAGTTATGTTTCAGTAAGGGATGCAGGCTCTTTTTTTTTTTTTTTTTCCCCCGGTTTCCTCAAAAAGGAGCCTTATTCTTAGAGGCCTTGATGAATATGCTTTAGTTTCTTGCTAATTGCCTCATATTTGTATAGTATGTATTTATATTCAGGTTTGCACTCTTGGCTTTTTTTAATGCTTACTTGATTGGAAAAGGTTTATGACTTTAGGTCCCCGTGCTGCAAAAATGGCTGCAAGTTACTGGTATTGTTTTTCCGAGCTCTAATTTTGTAGGGTGAGACTTTAATTTCCTTATAGCTTGTCACAAGAGAAACAGTTGGACAGAGTAGATCCTGTGGCAAAACCTTGGAGGCTAGGAGGATGCATAGTCAAGTTTGTAGGACTAACTGCGAGCAATGAAAGGTGATAAGGAAAAATATTTATTAGAAAGTGCCTTTATTCTTCAGAATGCTTTAAAAAGCTTTCTTGTGATAGAACTGTGAGTTAACATCAAACTGACAAACACCGTTTTCTGATCAGTGGGACAGAATATGCCATCTAGCACACATGTGCTGACTTGAGGGACTTGGTGAATGTAACTGTTGCTCTAAAACTGTGCTGTTTAGACAGTAATAGTGCATCAAGAGATGATATTTCAAATGTTAACTATTTTTGGAATCTAAAGTGGGTGAGGGTAAGTATTTAGTTTTACGAGCGGTTCTTTTTGTTAAAATGGAAGCCTTCCATATTTTACGTACTTTGCAATGATTCTTCCTTTTATTGCGCATTATCTGTGAGTTACTTACCTACTTAGCAATCTGCAAATATAGAGGTAATGGCAATATCAGTTTTAGGTATTTTATATTTAGTCAGTTGTTTGGAATATTACTAATCTGGATGAATGCCCTTGGGAAAGGAGTTCTTGACAAGGATATAGTTATTTGCCAGATGATCTGAGATACAGCAAAGACAAAAAATATTAGTTGGGTTGCTTGTTAGACCTTTTTCTGTAACTCTCATTTGAGGCTGAGTGTTGAGTTCCCAAATTACTTGGAAGAGATTGTTAACACACAGTCATCTAGATCGTTGTTGGGTGAATCCTGCTGGGTATTTCCAGTTTAGAAATTGTGAGCACTTCCTTAGGTGTGGTACTGTACTGTACAGTATGAATAAAAAGAATTGTCATTTTAACAGACAAGGTTGGAACTAATTCTTTGGAAAGCCAGATGGAAAACATATTTTGAATGTATAGGAACCGTATATGCATTAGACAAGGAGAATTCATTGTTACTGAAGGACTAAAACACTAAAAATGTGGTTTTACAAGAAGACATACAATTTTTTAAATGTGTCCATCAGTACAAATACATTTGGGAATCTGAGAGTTGTAATACAAGTCATAACAGATGCTGGGAAACTATTTTCATGTTATTGTAGTTGCCTAAGACTTTTTTTTCTTTTTGCAATGAACTTTTTGCTCTGATGGTAGGAGCATGGGGATACATTTTTAGAGAAACCCTTTTACATCTAGGTATTTTGTTTGTTTGATTATAATGATTATTGAAAGTCTTTTAGCAAGTATTGAGCTTAGGCTCTGTGTGAGTACTGGTCTTGTATGTTTAAAATGAAGAAGCCTAAGGTCTGTTTCAATTCTCATGTTTTTTCCCACTTAACATTTTTTACTGCAAGCTGTTGTTCACAGGAGATGTTTGTTTTCGTCTTTGTGACCTTTGCCTCATTGTTTATGCCAGTGAGCTGTCCGAACATACAATGTGATTCTAGAAGTATATTTTAACTGTAATAATTATAAATTCTTTGGAAATGCCTCTTATGCATTCACTTTAAGACTTTAAGCTTGCTTCTCATGTAGTTTAAATTGGTCCAGCAATGAAGGCATTAGCGGTGAAGACCCTGTAATGCTATCTGGTTTTGGTCTAAGGCGATGTCTATTTTTGTGCTGGTGCCTCTAAATGATCAGAAAGCAATCAGGATAAAGGCAGTAATTCTTTCAAAATACAATTAGATTCTCTATTCATGGAAATTTGTTGGACTCTATTGCGATTCAGCAAGTTAAAATAATAAGCCGTTACTTAAATATACTTTTATCCTCTGGATTCTCTAAACATGACTCTAATTAAGATGCTAATTACATGTATTTGTTTGAAAGTGATGTAATTTCTTTGTTTTTATTAAGTTGAAATGATAGTGAGTATTGCAGAATGGAATAGCTGGTTGGAAAATGATTCCTAAAATTCTTGGATTAAAGCTGTTCAACAGGGGATTGAGTTTTTTTGGACCAATTTCTTTTGGTCATCACAAATGAAGTCCACGCGTTTACTGATACGCTTACTTGAGTAAACTCAGTTAGTTTTGACCCTTCTTATGCATCACTGCTCCCTGAAATAAAATAAATCTTATAAATCTATAACATAATTCTAGTATTCAACTATATAATTAAGGCTTCTGGGTTTTGTTTTAAACCGATATTTACCACTAAAAGTCTGCTGAAGAAAAGCAGACTTTCCGTACCAGTAAATATGGGTTTATACCGAAAAACCTCAAACATTTTTCTTACCACTTTTGGCCTGCACACCTCTGGCCAGCTGCTGGTGCCACACCTTGTCAGTGTCACTCAATGAGCAGGAGGCAGCCCGAGTAATTGGGAATAAATACCTTAATTCAAAATACCTGCACATTTCTGGAATAGCTGGTATGCTAGAGCAGTCAGCTGGCTTCCAGGCGGCATGGCCGAGCTCCTTCCAGGCCTCTGCCGTGACAGGGGTGAAGCCTGTATGGAGGATGAAGAACTTTTATGCCAGTGCATCCTAACATAAAACCTGAAGCCCTCGGCAACTACATGCAGCATCAAGATTCTGCACCTCTCTGAATTTATTTGTCAGTCGTCGTGGTACTTTTATTTTGTTATTACGTTATCCTTGGATATCCAGTTCTAGAGTGAAATGAGTTCATAGGTCTTGGCACTGTGTCTCGTGTGCATGTTTCCCTTCTTCCATGCGATTTGATGGAGGTGTGACTTTCTCTGGGGAGCAGGATGCGTGTGGATGAGGAGCAGGGAGAGCAGACAGAACCAAGCAAGAAGCCAGTACCGAATCTGTCCTGTGGCTGGCAAGAGCTGCTATTAACACTTGCTGAGGGGCTAATATTTGAAGAGGGAATAATGTCGTTTTCAGTTCTGATGGTATAGATGCCTTCCCCTGGCTGCCACAATAGGTTTTAATTACATTATGGTATATACTAGTTTAAATACTGTATGGAAATTTTTGCATGCGTTTAAGGAAAGCTGTCTGACCAACAGTGTGCCCTGGATTGCTTTATCCAGAGCTAGTAGCAATGCAGAGCTTGCATGCTAGCATCTTTAGCTGGAAGAAAACCAGCAAAAAGTAAATGATCTTCAGGCCTACGTGGTCCTTGTACTCCCCACTTAGACATCTAAATCTTGGTGTGGTGGTGTCACTCGGACACTGTCTCTTTAAAAGGCGTGGCCTTAATCCCACTTCTGGTTTACGGTTTATGAGGATAGACTTCTGGGCCTGCATAGTTCATAGTGCAGAATTAGGATGCAATTAATTTTGGGCATGCCAGTGAACAACCACCCTATGGTTAAAACCTTTGGTGGGGACTGCTGTGGTCTCCCTTTCACTTGTGACTTGGGCACGTGTGATCCTTAGCCAGTCTTCCCCTCTGCCATCTTTTCTCGCATTATATTGTAGCCGGACGCAGGTGGTTTTGAAGTGCCATGTGTCTGTTGTTTGAAATTTGAATCGGACACCACCTCCCATAAAACACATTTGAGAAATACTTCTTCCCCATTTGATGATGGTAAGTCACAAACAGAGCAACCAGAGGGAAAAGGCTACAATAAACAGTATAGCAACATTCCTGATGAGTACTGTATGAATCATGATTGTTTTGGAAATACTGTGAAATTGTCTCGGGGGACTCGGATGAAGCAGGTCTGCTGTCACCAAGCGCCACTTTGCCAAGGTGATACGTTGAAGATCAGGAGGGCAGGATTGAATGTAATTATTTTCTTTACTTCCCCTCTTTTATTTACTTCTTTAGTTCTATTTATTTATGTATTTGTTTTGGTCTGCATCGCTCTTAGCTGTGTCAGGTTGGCCTCTTATGCTGACCCAGATGCGACAGAACAAATCACAGCTGGCCCGTGATGGGTCTCTACTTTTTGTAGAGCAAGTAGAGAATTTCACATTGGGTTTGCCACTTTCTGTCCCATCACAGGAAGGTGCCTTGCTGCTCTCCATCCTGAGGGTTCCTATGTAAGGCTGATGGTGGCTATGACTTAATTGCTTGGCAGGTTAGAAACAGATGTATGCTACAGTTCTTACTCAGGAAACGAGATGTCATGGATTGCTCTTTGTTTCTTTCCTTGTATTCCAGGTAATATGTTTCTTCCATGGATTTTTGATGGAATTATCTAATCTTTTGTGCAGTGTGTCTTTCTGGAGACTTCCTGATCTCAGTTTGTTGGTGTTTAAACAAAACTTCATCGAGGGGGGACGGGTGATGTTCAGTCTTTAGAAACTGAAAGCTTAAAGGGTTGGGGGGAAGTACAGCATCTGTAGAGAGCGTGTCTGGTGGCAGCAGGATTCAGTAATTTGCAGGCTGCAGTGCAGCTTTCCAGAGATAATAGTTTGGAGGATGCAGAAGCAGCCTCTGGCGCATGGCTGGGATGCTAACCACAGCTGCACCTTCCTCAATCAGGAGCCCACTTAAGGTTTATAAAAGTAGAAGTCTCCCCTGTTGTTAGCCAGCAGAGGACACATTTTGTGTTCAGTGGTGGTTCCACAAGCTGTTCACCAGATTCAGTCTGTTACGGGATGTTTGCCTTGTTGACTGGATAAGTTGCTACAGGTGCAACTTCACGCTGCTGTGCCAGAACTTCTGGGGCTATACTGGGCCTGAGGATGCAGACTTGAAGTAAGCATAGGGCTGCTCTCAGTTGGTTTGGGAGCAATGGGAGGATCACTGAGTTAGGGTTTGGCAGGGCCAGTCCGTCTGTCAGCTTCATTTACAGTGATCCTTAGTGAATAAAGTTGCAGCTTCTGTTTTCCTGTTTGCTTATTTTCCTTTCCTGTGGTGTGTTGCTAGCAGTGTTGCTCACTTAGGACAGTCCTTCTCATTGCCATTCATCTTCTGTCTTGCAAACTTGAATGCTTTATATATGAACTTCCTATACTATCAGATAAGTTCATGGACTCGGCAGCCTGCAATTATTGGAACAGTACTACCCGAAACACAAGACCCAAACTATTTAAGACCCAAACTATTTAGCCACATGTATCACCAGGAAGACTTCCTCTTGGTAGAACTGTAGTAGACATTGGCTAATAGGAGGCCATCTCTACTTAAACAAGACTTTAGGAGCTGGGGTGCTTTAAATGGGTATGTAGGGAAATAGTAACAAATTAATCATTAGGTTTTTTCCACTTTGCAATAAGGTCACCTTCCATCTTGTTTGTCTTCATCTCCCTGCTGAACTCTAAAGATGAAGACAATATAGATGCATGTGTGTCACTTTGGTCTTACTCCCCCGACTCAGTAAATATTTTTGTAGAATGAAACAATTGTGGCCTGGAGTGTTTCTGATTAACCATCGCGCTGTGCTGGAAAATATGCTTGTAGCTCTTCGGTCTTGTCTTGTGGATGTCTCCTTTGGTTGTTTTCCTGTCCATTCTGACTTTCCCAATTCACATTTATTTATTTTTAAAGGATTGCAGACCTACTGAACAGCCTCATTCATGCCAAGGTTGATGTGCAGGTAGAGAGGCATGAGAAAGAATCATTTGCTTTTTTTGGTGACAGTTCAGTGAAGTTGGGCTCTTCTTTGGAAGGTACATTGGGAGGTAAAATGTAGCCTGTTAAATTAAAACCTGTGCCTTCTGGTTTTGCTTATAGATCTTCACTGAAGTTTGAAGGAGTTCCAGCTTTTATCTGGAAGAATATTTTGAATGTTGACTTGCTGGAGAATCTGTTGTTTTCCTTTCTACTTCTCGTTTTATGAAATGATTCATGACCATTAAAGCCTCAGAAATACCAAATGAAAGCCGCAGTTCTTTTGTCTACAGTCTTAATCATTTTCATTCTCTTTTTCAAGTTTCCCTCTCTCATGTTTTGCTGGAGGACATCAGAATATCCAGTGATGTTCAGCTGATGTTTGAAACTAAAATTTGTTTCCTTTCAGGAACATTTTTTTCCTGTCTCTTTTCTTCTCCTTTGTTTTTTCCCTCTGATATTTCATCTTTTTCTCTTCCTGTATGCAGAGTAAATTACCAGTGGCTGCTAGGGGCAAGGTGAACTACAACACTGGGACCCCATCAACAGGGGTTTCCTGTTGCCTTATGGCAGACATGCCGGTAACTGGCCTTTTGAGAACACGGTATCGCCCTCCAGCAAGGAGAGAGGCAGAGGGCAGGATACAGGGGTGTGCTGTGAAGGGAAGCAGAGGAACGCTGCTTTCTCACCTAAAATAAAGCGCTTTCCCTTTGGCTACTGAAGATTTAAAACACAAGTTAATGGTGTTGCTTAACACCTAAGGGCGTTCTCTGACAGGTATGGATATATGACAGGTTTATGAGACTCCCTAAACACCGATGTTTGCTCCAAGGTGGGGATGGTGGATAGCACTGGCTCATCCCACAACCTCTGGGAAAGCCTCGGTAAGGGGCTGGCTAGCGTTGGGGCTCGGCTGGCCAGCATGCCCCATGCCAGTCCTTGCACTGCTGCTCGGCTCAGCGCACAGCGCAGGCTGGCGGAGGCGCTGAGCTTGCTGTGTGCTTTCTCTTCAGAGACCGTTGGAGGCCTGCCTCCATCATAGCCATTAGCAGGTACATGGTGCGTGTGGTGGGTGGTGCTGGAGGTGTAGACTGCTTTCTCCCTGTTCTCTCGCTGGAAGTGACATCTGGAGAGCTGAGCATTGCCCTAGACCACAGTTACAATCTGTTTCTGGTGGGATGCTATTTAGTGCTACCAGGGTTGAAAGGCTGTGATTTCTTGTCCCCTGAATACACAATTTTCTTTTGTTAGTTTTTAGAAATTACCTATTGGATCCCTCCTGTTTACCAGCTGTGCTTGTCTGGCCCAGCAGATAGGTTTTTTGGTGGTATACTTGCATTTTACATGGTTTATACTGCCGTGTAGATGGGGTGTCGAACTGGACCCACTGACATTCTCAAGTGGAACAATGAGGGAATACGTGCCAGTAACGCGTCTGTCGCTGGCAATGAATGAGAACAATGCCTGGCTGTCAGGTTAGATGAGCCTGTCCCTGCAAAAGACACTGCCAGATTTTCAGAGCAAGTGTGGAAGAATTCACTTAATGTCAAACGCTGTTGTTGGATTGCTGTATTTAGCTGTCACAGTGTGATGGAAGTTAGGGTTAGAGAACTGTTCAGTATTGCTGCAGGAAACTTGCATGTCATTTTGAACTCTTGACTTGCACGTAGGCTGGAGCCAAAGATACCCATAGAGCTGCTCAGCATGTTATTTTTTTAGTTGAACCGAGCCAGGATTCTGGGACAGCAGTATCCTTACTGTTAGAGTGAGAAATAGTTATCGTATTAGGCTCTCTGCATGGCACAAACATCTCGGCTCACTTATTGCATGATAAAAATGAGTACATCAGATGCAATCCTTTGTATGTAAAAATATATCATTTGCTTAAAAATGCATACTGAGAAATCCTTTATAGGATAATAGAAGCTGAATTTTGTATTTGCTTTCGGAGTCTAGCATTGTCTCCTAGATTTTCCTTGTAAATGATTGAAAGAAATAGCTTCAAGAGTCCTCTTAATAACCTTCACTGAATGATGAAAATGGGCACAGTGACTAAAAACATCCCGTTTTCTAATATTTAGCTAAACAACAGAGAAGTAATCCCTGTTTAAAGTATTTAGGGTACCTGGAATTGAGGCTTATGCATGTTAATTGCAGACCATGTCGATGGTTTTTGCTCTAGTCCATCCACCCCTCCTGGAGGAGGGGGCAGGCACCAGTGCAGCTAAAGGAGGTTATTTTGGCATTGACCTCTAATCTGTGCGCTAAGTACCTGGCTTCTGTCATTTAGGTGGGGAGGGACCTTGGAAGGCCATGTGGTCCAACCCCAGCCCAGAGCAGGGTGAACTTAAATTGCGTTGCTCATGGCCGTGTCCACTCAGGTTTGGAGTACCTTGAAAGAATGGAAATTCTTGATTCAGTGGGAAAGCTGAGTAAAGCTCCAGTGGAGTCAGCAGAGCTGGGCCACTCCATGCTTTTAGCGTTCACTCTGTGGTGCTGAGAAAATTGGGAAGGTACATAAAGCCGTTTTGCAGCAGAAGGTGTAGATCTGATAGTGCGTCTCTGGAAAATTACTAGTAAAAGCTATTCTTCACATTGCGGAGCTTTAGCTACTATTTCTTAGTACATTGGTTACATCAGACTTAGACAACTGCATTCTGAAGGCTGGCGTACCATTTTTCAGGTGCAGTTTGTCATTCATTTTGACTCCCAGTGCAAGCATGGAAGCACTGCTCCAATTCCATGTGGAAATAATTAGCAAATAATTCTAGGTACAGTTTTAGCAAGTACCAGTGTTACTCACTGAAGAAGAAAAATAGGCATTTCTCTAAAAATCGCTGTTGGCTGATGATTTGCTTTAAATTGTATCTCTTCTGACAGACAGTTGGGTCCCTATGTTATGCTAAACATATGCCTTCAGTCAAACAATTAATAAAGGTCCTTCATTAAATGTTTTCTTGCAAGGCAGAAACCCTGCGTGTTTTCCTAGGGAAAAGTGAACTGAAGGAGCGATTGGAAACCCTTTCCAGTATCCCTGCAACTCACCTCTGTTGTGACTGGTGATCAGCTGTCTCTCTTACTCTTTCAGCTGCTCTCTGCCCACTTTGTCTGGCCTCTTGTCTAACTCGAGACCCACGCTTTGGGTTTGGTTCAGCCTGGGTTACACCAGGGTGGGTTGGTGCATGGCAGTGCTGCAGACAAAATTTCCACCTGAAGTCTTGCGCCCAGCAATGCCAGAAACTTCCTCCCGTGGGAGCTGCAGATGGGCAACACTTTTGTTGGGAGAGGGCTGTAATTTCCTCAAGGGGTCACAGGCAGGGCAGAGCAGGGATGTACAGAATTAGCATGCCCCCCCGGGCAGGCTGCAGCACAGGGCTCCAACTGTGTCTTTGCCAGGGCCCTGGAGAGGACAGACAGCCGTGATGCCCCCGCCGTGCCTGGGCTGGGTGGCATTCCCTGCTGCCAGCTTCACACAGGGCTTTTGAACACTTGCCTTGCTTCTCTGGCTGTCACGTGCGCTCGCTGCCTGGTTATGCCTGATAAGGAGGCACTGCCAACTCACCATGATTTGCTTCCCATCATTTGACATCTGTGTGCCTGCCCCACAAATCCACCCCCAGCTGCTGGGTAATTGCGAATTTAGGAGAGCCAGGCAACCGTTCCTCCTTGCTGAGCCGGGGCGTTGAGAGCAGGAGTAGCAAGGAAGGGATGGACCCAGCTGGTCCTTTTTCTGTGGGACAGTGTCGGTGTTGCCTCATGGAGAAGGGACATCATTAATTAGAGAATGCGTCACAGGCGGCGGCTGTGCTGCAGCCACAGGACCTGGCGTGTCCGTCTGAAGGAGCCGATGCTGCAGTCCTGCCCAGGGTCCATCCCCACACGGGTGGAGAGGACACACAAAGCTTTACTTTGTCATGGTGGTGCAGGTTCCCTGAGGTTGTTCCTGAAGAAGAGGATCTTCTAGTTTGGTGCTTGCAGATGCTGTCAGCCAGACCTGCCATTGTCAAGCATTAGTCATCAGAATTTCCAGATGAACTTTTTTTCTTTCTGCTGTTCTAAGACTTTTCTGGTTGATGGCTAATGTCTTTTGATAATTATTCAACTCATTTTGCTATTGAATTTGTACTTACATATCATTAATCAGAGACATAATTTCTTGTTTGTTTTGGACATCTTCAATGAAACTTTGGGCATCAGTCATACTGTCTCTCAGCATTATACCATTACAGAAATCCTTTTATACTTTACAAGTTCATAAGTGACTCTAAAATAAAGTGAAAGACTTATCTTTTTTAAATAGCAATGGGAACAGTTTTGTTCCTGAGGTGCCGTCTCCCTCCTCTGGGCTTTGGAGTGAAAGGAAGGTGCCACAGGCACTGCAGGTGGCTTGGGCTGTATAGATGCATTTGTGCTTATTTTACTGTCACAAATCAGGTTTTATAACCAAACTTTGCTTGTAGTGCTGTTCAAGAAAACAGTTTTATAACAATATAAAATGCTTCTTTAGTATTCATAGCCTATATTATCAGCAGGAAAATATGCTCAATTAAACACAACAGTGGGTAACTGTTTAAAATAAGTACCACGACCTACCCTTTACAATTTGATTGATGGTTTTCGTGATTTTACATGAGGTAGATTGTTATTCCCTTGAATACTTTATTTATTTATTTATCAGGATTTAATGCCATAGCGTCTGATCACCTCATAAACATCAATGAATGTAACCTTCAAAATGAATTTTAAAGACATTTTACAAATAGGCAGAAGTAAAGGACACTCCCTCCCGCTCAAAGAAGTAACGTTCAGACTTTAATATAGGTTTCTTTTATAAGCTAGACAGCAGCTTTCTGACAAAAAAGTGTTCCAGTGGAAAATGCACTTGTCAGGCTCAAAGTGTTCCATGGAAGTACAATTTGATGACTTTTTTTTTTTTTTTTTTTTTTTTTTACGAATCTAAGCACGCTGCATCCGAGTTGGAGCTTCTTGGTTGTACAGCTTAGCCTACCCTGTGGACAGCTTCGAGGCTCCCCGGGTCTCAGACTTCACTGGATGTTGGCTCATCTAGGTTTTCCAGAGCCCCATTTTGGAAATAGATTTTAAAAATCGTGTTTCCCCATGGCACAGAAATCTGCTTCTGACTCTTAATTCAGACCAGATGGTCCCCAAAGCCATGTACTTGCTGAGACTGAAATTTGACAGAGTACCTAAGCATCACTTTATGGTCAGCTGTTTATAGATTCTTACCAACCTGAATCGGAAACGGGTAGTTTGTGCCTGTAGGTTTTAACAGGTAGCAACAAACTCATTCTGTCTGTCCTAGTAAGTTCCGTTATTTCTTGTGACTGGAGAAGGTGAAAAGCAATCTCACTTGTCTGCTTGCTAGTCTTACTTGGCAGATGATTGTGGAGCAACATTTGGCATTGATGAACAGGGAACTCTAGGAAAGTTACATGGTTATAGCCCTGCAGGGAAGTAGCTGACATTACTAAAACTGAATACATTGGAATTATATGAATAAGACACTGAGTCTGTAACACCAGCTGCAGGAAGGGAAAAGGGCCCTGCAACAAGTCCAGTTGTGTTGCTCACATTCACCTTGGTTAACACTTTGTATTATCCAGGATCAGTGGAAGGTAATGGCAGTGTCTGCTTTGACTTCAGTCGTTTCTGGCCAAGCACGTAACGAAAAGACTAGATGTCTCTGAAGTTAGTGTAATCAGAACACTTGAAACTGCATTAACAATGCAGATCCCTAAATAAATATAGTATAAAAGTCCTGTTAGTTAGGAAATGAGCATAAATAAATGTTTGTATATATCAAGACTGTTTGTCTTAAGTTGCCTCACCATATGAGGTAACTGTTTTTACTTAGACATTGCAATACTAGGGATGAAGAACTTTCTGAAAGACCAAGGACAAAATAATAATAGAAAAACCTTCCTAAAACAATAAACACTTTAAATCTGTCTCTAATCTGTATATGGCATTTTAATAAAGCAGATTCTAGGAAATTTATAGCTGGCTTTAGTTGCATTAATTTACTGAGTAATTGCTCACAATATTAATAAAGACTGTAAAATTTTCCTCTGATAGATTTCTTAAACATACAACAAAAGGAGGTAGATTTTCCCATTTTTGAAGCTATTCTTACTAGCTTTACTTGTATAGATAGATGCGTTAAATAGGACAAGATAGATTAAAAAAAGATTTGTTATCGATGAGGGGCATAAAACGATTTCAGCTTTCATATTTTTTACCAATAAAAATCATGATAGGAGTAGTGTCACATTGTGTCAGTTTTCATAGTAAACTCTAGTGATACATTTATTTGAAAGGGTAAATATGAATGAGTGGAATGGGGTGGAAAGAAAAACTCCCATGGATCCACTGTTTAAGAAGGGCAGTAGGCCCTTTGTATTCATTTCACAGGACCCCGTCTCTCTACATGCACCCACATCCTTGATTTTTTTGATAGAAAGTAATTTGTGCTAATGAAGCATTGGCATATTGTGGCTCATTTATTTGGCGATGTCATGGTTAACGTTTCACTTGTACATACACTTAGACATAGTTTTGCTCATGGACAAACAGGGAACGGTAATAGTGCTTCAGAGTAAAGAAGAGAAAGCAGCCTGAAGCTTAAAAATTACTGTTCAAAGAGCACTGGGTTTCCTCTGTGTTCACTAACAATGATGGATGTGATCCCTCGTTTTGTATTTAAATGGGGGATTAGCTCAAAATCCCTGTATGCTCCTTTTCCAGATACGGGGTGACAAGAGACAAGGTTTGCCCATTCTGTTCTTGTTGCTCAGATGTTACTGATTTGATTTGTGTTTATAATGTAATCTTCGATTTGTAAAAGTGTATGTTACCTGAAAAACCCAACAGCCAAAGGCATCTAGTTCTGCTAAAAACATACAACACTTCTAGATTTAATTATTGAAATGTATATTGCAGTGATTTACTTTTTCCCTTTTTATGCCTCTACTTTTAAAACATATTTCTGAGTAAAAAAAAGAATTCTTCCTTTTTTTTTTTTTTTTTTTCCAGACCAAATGTGTGTGGATCACGTTACAATGCTTACTGTTGCCCTGGATGGAAAACTTTACCTGGTGGAAACCAATGCATAGTCCGTAAGTTAATCCGATTATGTGTTATGACTGAGGTTTATCTTTGTCCCCTCTATGTCAGGGTATTTTTAATTGTATACTAGAAATGAAATGTGTTTCTATACAGTTTTAATAGCAGCTGTACGTCATTTCTTTACTATTTAAAATATATTAAGCTAATATACAAAGTTTTGTGGGCTGCAATACAGTGATGTGATACCGGTATTTAACAAAGGATTAATCTCATCCACATGTTCTGTTTGAGTCTGTGGTAAAGTGATCCAGGGGGTGTGTGGACTCTCAGGAGCAAGTAGCTGTGGAATA
>JAVJGJ010000060.1:15193295-15207610 GCA_035590215.1 Microhierax caerulescens
GGCCAGCAAGTACATTTTCTCTGCTTGTTTGGACCATATCCCTGAAATATCTGTGTTAGGGATATAAATACATATATACATACATCATAGTATGCATGCTCACGTGTAATGGTGCAATTTACCAGAAATAATTGTTAAAGGCACTGTGCCTAAGGCTGGTAAGACTATCTCCAGAAATAGCGAGGCAGTGTGCTGTCAAGTGGGAATTATTGTGCTTTTGTGTGTCTGGTGCAGAAATAAAGGGAGCGTTGTAATGCTGCCTCAGTGCCACCCGTCCTCCAAGAGCAGTCCAGTGGAGCACAGTTTCACTTTTCCAAGGAAATCTCCCTTAATCTAGTGTGGCCTGTGGCATGTTTCCAGACCTTTTCATAACAGGCTGTGAAGGTCTGTCCCCTGTAGAGCTGTAGGTGAACAGGAAGAACTGTTTTGGAATCTGTTGTATGCAAGTTAATGAGTTTGTAGATATTTATGTTATGGTACTGAGTGCACATTTTCTGTCAGGTGCTTTTTGTGTATTTGGAGTTTTTGAAACATATTTTAAAGGCATTTATGTTTTCTTTATAGCAATCTGCAGACATTCTTGTGGGGATGGATTTTGCTCTAGACCAAACATGTGCACATGCCCAAATGGTCAGATAGCCCCCTCCTGTGGTTCAAAATCAAGTAAGTATTTCTTCTGTGTCTTTGATACTGCTCTTTTGAGTCTGTGAAGCTACTAAGGTATGTAAGATAGTTCAGTGGTCAATATTTAAGACAAATAACGTCTTGAGTCACCAGACATACTTTTACCACAGGAAAGAAAGCGTAGCCTCCTATGATGAAACTGAAGAATTACTCAGAGACTAGCTATTGGGGACACTCTTGTTTTGCCAAATTAAGACCAAATTAGTTTGATTGGAAGCTGTATTAATTTACCAGGTTGTAACACTAATTCTGGTCTTGTTTTCTGGAAAATACCTTACCTGTATTCAGCGCTAGACATGCACATATATACAGAACAAAAGTTGTAACGACAGAGATGACTGTTGACAGTTGGCAGGATTTGGCTTGCCTTGTAATCGTGTTCTGGGGGTTGCTAAGGCAGATGCTATGCTGAATTTTACATACATAGGCCTACAAGTATTATAGCATTTCCTTGTGAGGCTCAGCACATATCTTCTGAATCTAATACTGCTGACCTTATTCAGGTGATACTTCTGTAGTTACTAGAGATACAGAACTGGTCAAGGTTTTTAAGTAGAATGGCTTTTCATCAGAAAAAAACCCAAATGCTTTGGAAAAGAAGCTTCTCAGAGAGATTACTTTTCCTAGAAATGCTTAGATTTCAGGTTTTCAAGGAGAGTTCCCCAGATCCAGAAAAAAATAAGTAAAATTAAATTAATTCAATGAACCAGATCACTCTATGACTAATTATGAGTATCTGATATGAAGCAGAAATCCTTCATTGCTTGGGATAGTATTTCAGTTCATGTCTTGAGATGCCAGCTGTATTCTCCACTGTAGTGAAGTCCACTGTATTCTCATTTGAGTATGGTGCCTGTCTCTTAGAATGCAGAATATTGTGATTTTTACATAGTATGTTAATTTTCTGGGAAGAATTTTTTGGGAAACTGGTTCCCACAAATGCCTATAACTATCTGAACAACATATTAACTGATGCCAGGAGGATGCACTCAGCTGAGGTCTGTAATATTATGTAAAATGGTTATCCTTTTAATTCTGAATATCTTTTCAGACTCAATGTGTGGTCTGCTTTGCCCCTGTATTTTTTACCTTTCTATTTTTTTGCTTTCCTAGTTGATAAGAGTTTTCCCACAAAACTGACCACTTCAGCTTGTGGCTTTAGCATCCTTTTCATATAATAACAGTGGAAAAACAATAACAACTGTGGAATGTAATGGAATGGCATGTACTAAAATGGTAAATATTGTTCTTTGTAGTTCAACCCCTTTCTCAGGCTCCTGTGATGTCTGTTAGGGGGAGGCCAGCATGAGGAGAGTATGGAGCTGTGGAGCTTCCAGAGAGTACAGGAAGGAGGAAGGGTGCAAAACGCTGCACAAATGTGTTGTGTGTGTTGTTGTGTGCCTGCCTCAGTTTGCAGCTACTGTTTTACCAGGTGCATATGCCTTAATCCTGTTAGCCAGTAAAGGAAAGTATGACCTTCTTCCAAGTTCCCTTCAGGGTACAGAAGGGGAGATGTATCCCTACATCTGTTACATGTTTTGGCACCTTTGTAAAAGGCAGGAACAAGTGTGCCTTAGTATTACCTCATTATTTTTTTTTTTAAGGCCACACTGAAGTTATTGTATGAATCAAGACTTGAAAGAAAAACAGAGTATAAGTAAAGTTACAGTTCTTCTTGTGGTTATTTTTCTGAAATATTCTACCACTGATCTCCATAGTCTTAGCGTTCGTTGGAGTTGCACAAATAAATGGGTTCTGGACTTTACTGCAGTTTTTATAGCAAGAAGCTCTTAAGGCCTATATGACATAGCTATTTTGGTTGTCATTTGGTAGGCATGAATATTCTACTAGCCTTTAGTCAGAATTAGAAGCTTTTATCGGTGCTCACGTTATTTTCCTAACATTGCTATGTAGGTTTGCCTGCTTTTTAATGTTGCTTTTCTGTATATGGTATAAGTATTAACACTTTACAAATAGACAGCAAGTTGGCTTAAAAAAGATACTGTTTATATGTTTAACCAGTGCAATATTTTAAGACACATTTTGTGTGTATGGTCACATCACCTTTATTTATTGAGACCAACCAATTCTAAAAGCAAAAGTGTCTTGAGCTGTTGCAGGCAGAAAAGACTCCGCTGCCTCTGTGCACTCTTGTATAATAATGTTTATGACCCAGCACCTCATTAAGACTTACAGAACATACATTTTCTGTAAGCCATTGGCTTCACTCGCACTGTAGACAAAATCCAGGAATATGTATTTACACAATAGACCACAATTACTATGATCTGCTATTAGGAAACAAAGTAAACAAACATAAAAAATACTGTTTGACATCAAAGGGTTACTGTCAACTCCCATTGGTAACAGTATTTTGTCAGAAAATGCATTTATTAACTTGATTTTAATTACATGTTTTAACAAATGAGAAAAAATTCTTATTACAAAAATAATAAAAAAATCAAAATTAGATGATATGGGTTTGTCATATTCAAAATGCAAATAACAAATATGTGTGAAAATGCTGTGATTTCTCAGGATTAAATGTATGGCTTCTGAAATATGAGATGTACCTGAGATGGCTTTTGGATATTTTAGGTTACAGTGTCTTTAGTCCTTAAGGAGTCAGGAGTGGGCACAGGTTTTATAGCATGCACAGCCCTAGGCAGAAACTGAATTCATGGTGGCCATATAGACTGATTGTCTGCCAGAATCGAATAATGCAGGTTGGAAAGCTTGTGGACTGGGAAGCAAAACAAGCTTTCAAGTTTGATTCTTATGCAGGTCAGTTGTTGGGACTTTTCTGGTTATGAGTCAGCTTTAGGAATCAGATTCGTGGTTGAAAAGATCAGCTGGTGGTTTTCTTCGCAGGGATTTTCGTGACATCAATGAACCTGCTGGCTGAGTAGTGGTTATTCCTGTGTAATTAGTGAATTTTTGGGTATGCTTACAGTAGGCTCAGAGATAAGATTGCCATGTGCGGAGGCATCTCCCCCGCTGGCTCTGATGTGTGGGTGGCTCTAACGTTGCAGGTGCGCATGTGGGGAGATGTCTCGCAACCTGGGCCGTGCCAGCCCTGTGGTGGCTGCTCTGCTGCTGCCCCCCAAACTATGGCTGCTTTGGCATGGTCTGTTCGTGCCGCAGCCGGGCCCCTGTTGGTGTTGCAGCCGTATCCCGCGATCCCGCCATGTTGTTGGAGTTGCTGCTCTGTCCCTGTGGGAGTGGGTGGGGGAGGTGACTGAGGAGGAGGAGGAGGAGGGTCTCTCCTCCAGCATCAGGCACCCCCTGTGCCCCCAGGGTTTTGTGTCAGGTGTGTGTGTCCCTGAGCTCAGCCACCGGTTTTGCTCCCAACCTGTCCGGATAGCTTGGGCTGGCTTAAACATGGGAGGTGTGTGCTGCCAGGGCTGTCTGTGGGCAGGAGCGGCCGCAAGGGCAGCGAGAGCTGTGGGGGTGCTGGAGGTGGCAGCTGGTGGGGACAAGTGTCTGTGCTCCCCTGGCAGGCTGGTTATGCCTGGGGTGTAAAATGGGGCCTGCTCTGCACCCCCTGGTGTGCAGCTTCAGGGGCACCAGCCGAGAGCCGAGGTCTTCCTCAGAGACCACGAGCTGCGGGGGGGAGCTGGAGCCTGGGCCCTTGGCTACGCGCCCCGGGGTACGCGCCAACTCCTTGCTCCTCGCTCCTCGGGGTGCTGTAACAGATGTCCGTTCAACAGCCGTAAAACCTGGAGCTCGGCCCCTTCCCTTATATCCTGCTGCTGTCAGAGGTGGTAAGAGTTCTTGGATTTTAAACATTTCCAGCATTTTCAAGGCTGCCGTGGGTTTTCTCAGCACCTGGTGCAGGGCTGCAGGCCCACATCCCAGCGCCAGCTGCCATCTTTCCTGAGGCAGCCACTGGACAGAGAAAGCATGTGGAGCATCTGGAATGCGATGAGACCGTCATTCCTTGTTTACAGCTCCTGGCAGACAAAGCCCTGCGTCATGCGTGGCCGGGGTTGGGAGTGTTTCCTCCGCGGTGGCACGGAGAGGTGCGGGGCAGCCCCTCCTGCGGTGCCCGCCGGCCCTCTGCGCCCTCGGCCCTCAGCTCAGGGCTCTTCCCGCCTGCAGATCGCAGACCCTCACACCTCACGTTCCTTAGTTTGGGATTGCAGAGTAGACGGCGTTTTGTTTGTGTTTCATGAGCTGCCTTTCGTTTGCTTGGTGAGCTGGACGTTTCCTGAGTGGTTGTGGGGTTGATAGTGCTTTTGGTGTGGTGAAGTCCTCGCTCAGTTCTGCTGAGGATTTATTTAAAAAGTCAGGAACTTGTTGCTTAAGCACACAGCTTGTTATTTCGCTTCCATCAACGACGCAAATATTGCCTGCACACAAAGTGTGTGTGGATGCACTTGGTCTCGCTGGCTATTTTGCAGGTTATATTCCTATAGTTATTCCTGTTTTGATTTCAGGCTTTTCCAGTGCAGACTGTTTACAAATTGGACCCAAAAGAGAACAATACTTGATTAAAAGCAATAATCTATTGAAGTTGTTAACATTTCCTGTGCATGCCAAGCTAAGGCAAAGCTATATGCATTGATTTACCAGCGTTATTGCTAATTCCTGTGCTTTTTCCTTGAGTCTCTGTCTTTGTGATACCTTGGAACAGGTTATTTCATTTACTGGAATATCTCTGCTAACATTAATGGAATTGTTGATATAGCTGAGAAAATAGACTCTGGATCTGCATTAATGTGCTACTTTACAAAAATGCAATCTTAAAATCATCATCTGAGTGCCAGACAGCCTTCACATGTGTTTCTATAAACTTTTGGAAGGGTAATATTTCAGAATCGTCTGTATGATTTTGGAAATACTATTTTCAACATTCTCTCAAAAGAGAGTAGAAAATAAATTTTTAGTTCCCTGTATGCCACTGATTTTCTTGCATGGTAATAAGGGACGAAGCTCACTGATTTGAGTGGCTTATTTTAATAAAGATGACTGGGAGTCCCAGCAGTCTCCTGTAATGATTTTAGTTTTAGAAGGAGGAAGAAATATTTTACCTTGAAAAAGTTCCTTTAAGAAGCAGTAAGACAAAGTATGGAAACTTTGTGTGTGTATGTGTTATGTGTAAAACTGCTGCTTATCCCCAAACGGGGAAATATACTTCACTTTTACTTGAATAAACAAAGTGAAAATCATCATATAAGCTACCGTTAACCTTTTTATCTCAAATGTAGTTCAGACTATTTAAATGGCTTTGGTCTTCATGTGGGAATGGAAATTAGCTCTTGGCATAACTCGCTCTAATTGAAATCAGTTTGTGGTTTTTAAGTTCCTTCCCTGCTTGACAGATGATATCATTTCCTATGCTTTTTGTAATCCCCTCTGTTTTTCTAAGATTGTATATTAAGTTGAACTACACATTTTAAAGTAACTATACACCTTTTTCTGACCTACTTAGGACATTGTCCAAAAATCTTCACCAGATATTCACTCTGTATTTGCAGACAATTTTACTTTTTGTTGAGGAATGTTAGTACATTTTTGTTGCCTGAAGTACATCCAAAGTAGAACAAAGATGTATCATAACTATTAGACACAGAAGAAATGTAAGGCACAGTTTTTGCTTTTATAATTGAGGAATTAAGAGTACCAGTGTTTTAAATGCTAGTTTGTTTTAAAACTTTCTCCAGCTGCATAATTAACTTCTATTCTATGGATTCATATTGCTGTGGAAGACAATACAGTTAAAATTATTATTTCTACTTGAAAATAAAAATAAAATTCCTATTTGCATACTTCTGAACTGTAAAAAGCCAAATGATGCTTAAGGGCTTTGTGCAACAGGAAAAATTCAGTGGTTGGCATGGTACCTGTTAACAGCAGGCTCTGGCAGGACATGCAATTTCTGTTTTTCAGTCCTGAGCATTTCAGACCGAGTGGTGTAGCTATCTAGTGCTCCATCACCATCCTGAAATGCTGATCTGACCGTAATCCTATCTGGGGAGGAGCCTTTCATGTGGTTCCTGTTAAGGGGGAAACCATTTCCCAGCTGCTTACTGGAGTGCCGGCCCGTTCAGAGCTGTGTCCGCCAGTGGGACCTGTAAGGAGGACTTCGCTTTGTCAGGAGCCCTGCCCACTTCTCTACGCCTGATGAAGAGCCTGACATACTTGAAATCGCTCCTGATGTCTAGTTAAAAAATGTCTATGTCCTTCTTGCTAGAAAAATGCAGCACAGACTTTTAAGAGTTACTGGCGTGGGACTTGAGCTGCATGTTAATCATTATAAATGGTGTGGCTGTGGCTGAGGAGAGCGTGCTGCTGCTCCCCCGCCTCTGCTTCTTGCAGGAGAGGGTTGTTGGCTCTGGGGAGGTGTTGTCTGTGAGCTCCACAGCCCCTGAACACAGCAGCTGGCAGCAGCTTTACCTGGGAGAGCCCACAGATGGCATACAGAAAGAAATCACTCTCTTATTTTTCCTTTTCATGCAAGAAGACCTACCTGGGCCGATTAGCTTTGGGTACTGTGTGTGTTGGCAGAACTGGGCTGCCTTCAGGAGCGTCCTTATATGCTTCGCTTTAATACTTCTCTCCCCCGTTGCCCAGATGATAAGACTCTCTTTCTTCTTGGTGCTATCTGCCAGAAGTTTAGTACTTTTCCCTTATTCTTGGCCTTTTCTCATCATTGCAAACTGGGAGACAAATTCTGTGGGTTTATGCTCATCTGGAATCTCTTTGAGTTCAGTGAATAAGGGTGGTTGGTGTCAGGTTTTCGTACCATGTCCTATATTCCTTAGGAACTGTCAATCAGTATTGTTTTCTGTACTGCCATTGTAAGTGTGTCCTGAAATTTGCATCTTTGGTTTCTAATACTTGTTTCTAGGTCATAGAATCAATCCCTAAAAGAAAAAAAAAATCCCTTAGCAGACAGTGAAGTGTTTCTGACTGGTTTGATTTAACTGAGGAAAACCTTTTTTCCTTTCAAGTACAACACTGTAACATCCGGTGCATGAACGGAGGTAGCTGCAGTGATGACCATTGCCTCTGTCAGAAGGGATATACGGGAACACACTGTGGACAGCGTAAGTACACTTTTATTAATATAATAGGTATGTGTGTGAGGTACTGTGTACAGTTAAGTAATTCTGGGATGTGTGGGTCAGGCACCCTTTAGCACTACATTTCAACTGATTTTGACCTTGGTTTTGATCAGGTACAGTAGAATTTTACAGGAAAACACATGACTTCGTAATGAATGCTTAGTAAATTATTTCTGATCAAGACTATTAAAATAAACATCATGTGAATTCATAATAATTTGATATAACTTGATCCTGTAGTTCTCACACTACCATAATTCCCATTGACCTCTAGGGCTTCCCGCTCACTAAAGCAATAGGCCGTTTTACATGGGATTCAGTTTTCATCTATAGACAAAATTAAGCTTTTAAATACAAAGCCTTGTTTTAATTTCAGAGGTTTGCTGCAGACTTTGCTAGTATGCTTTAGGAATTTTGCTCATTTTGATGTTGCCTTATTAGTGTTGATTGACATATTTGTGATTTCCTCAATCAATCCTGAGTCAACAGCATTCCTGGATCCGATGCTTGAAATCACTCCCAAACTGACTCTGGTGGTCTCTTGCTCTTCTTGGCTGGAATGCTGTGAAGTAACTCAAATAAGGATGTAGACACTGCTTTTAACCAAGGCTGTCGTGTTGCTATCTAGTGAACTATTGGTCTGACAGAGAAAATGTGTTTAGCTCATTTAATGAAAACCTTTTGTGCTCTGTCAAAATCAATGGCACACTTTACATGAACTTCAGTGGGACCAGGAATTTACCCTAATAATCTGGAAGAGGATCACATGGTGAAAGGATTAAGAACTGTATTTCTGCCTTCTCTGTGAAATATCAAGTGGATAAAAGAGGATAAATGGAAACCTCCTTTCTACTGAAGTGAACGTGAAATGGAACGAAGAATAATATTGCTCAATGAGCATCAAATTGTATTTAAAAGGCTGTTTTTCATGTGAATGTTATATTTTCTCATTATTCTTTGAGAGCAGCTGCTTCTGGAGTTTATTATGAGGAAAACTGCGTTCTGAATCTAGTGACTGTCACACAGGGGAAGAATATCTTGGATTAACTTTGTCAAAATAGCTGCTGGTTACATTTTGCTGTCCTTGTTAATAGCATGAATTATTTAACATCAGCAAACAGCCTTTTAATACTGGATTGGTTTTCGATTACGGTAGAGGAGCAAATAAATTTTTAAATTTGCTTCTGAATAGGGAAAATTTTTGAAGGTTTAGAGTTGAAATTTTCTTCTGTACCTTCTCTCTGCAGTCTCTACTATTTCAGTGTTTCTTTGTTGAAAGTTTGAAAGTGTTATTTTGAAGTTAGGTGTAGCCATCCCAAAGATGAAGACTCTGAGAGGTCAGAAAAGCTGTGATTTTTACTGTGTTTATATTATGCTCCTTTGAAAAGATCATTTTGTGATACTAATGAGGTCAGGAAATAAGAAAAGATCGTAAGTAGATTCTGGAAAAAAGAAGTGTCCTGTCCTGTTATGTTTACCATTTTTTACTGGTTTACCAGAGCTGGTAAAGTGCATACCATCATGTCTTTCTGGCAATAGCTCAATAAATACTAATTTTGCCTTTCATCTGATACAGCTGTCTGTGAAAATGGATGTCTAAATGGAGGAAGGTGTGTGGCTCCGAACCGATGTGCTTGCACATATGGGTTTACTGGACCCCAGTGTGAAAGAGGTATGTGCCCTAAAACAGTGGAAAAAATTTGATATTCCAACATGCTTAATAGTAACTTAAAAATACTTAAATCGTAATATGAAATAAAATATTTAAATAGTAATATTTTATTGCTGTCTGTGAATAAAATAGGATTAACGTTCTTGTAGAATACAATGTAAGGAAGCTTTACTGAAAGGGAAATGCCAGTCTCAGAAAATAGTGGAGATACTAGTTAGGGAATAGCACAAATTAAGATGGTAACAGCTTTCCTAAATGGCATTTTTAATGAGAAAGAAAACTTCAACATTGATTTAAAGCCAAACGTTCAATCTTATCTTTTTTTGTGATTTTTATATGTCACAAGCATTGATTGGTATGATTTTAATGGTTAGTTCTTCAGTTCATGGTAGGTTTACCAAGTGCTGTTTTCTTTTTCCAGGGCAAAAATCCCCATTTGTTTTACTCTGACAGTAGAGTTGTTAAGCCTTTACCTATTCTAATCTATAGTTGAATTGATTTGATTTGGTTTTGTCTGAAAATAAATTTAAAGTAGCGTTTTTGGCAATGTGTAAGATTCATAAGGATAGAGGCCAGGAGGAGATACACAAGCAGCTGATTAAGGCCTTTCTTTTGTTTACTTTTTTGCTATGAAAATGCTCCAATGGAAGAGGTGGCAAATAAAAAATACTGATCAGTGGTTTTACTTAGACTTCAGTTTCTAAGTCATCAGAAGAGCTCTTAGTATCTCTGATGCATTTGCTTGCCAATGGTAAGCAGCATTTTGCCTCTGTCTTTGGTGTGTTTTGTTTTGGCAGAGTTTATTCAATTCTTCTTTCTGTTTTGTACAGATTTATTATCTGTATTACTATTGTTATCAATTTTAGCTTTTTATTTGCATATCCATAGTGATAATCACAGCAGTTTCCAGATGAAAACACATCTATACCAACTGTCTTATCCCATATATGGATTTTTTTTCAGGGTTATTAAACCAATTTAATGGTTCATTTAAGAGAGATGTAGTGAACAATGTTTAAGTATAATGTTTGTGCTGATTTTTGTAATATTAACAATAAAACATTTTCATTTGTTAGAGCCAGCAATTGATCTGTTTAGTTGGAATTTCATACATACTACATATACAATAGGTTGAGTTAAATGTCTATGAACCTAGGACAGAATAGACATCAATAACCTGCTTTTTGGCTTTCATGTAGGCTATGTGCTTAGCACATTAAATTTCTGCCAGTGAGTGTGTCAGATGAACACTGCTGTCAGTGCTCCACCGAGAGTAATGGTTGGCTCTCTTAACATCAGCAGCATAGGTGGGTGATGCAGAACAACAAATCTTAGGGGACCAAAGCTTTTCATTCTGTGCTATAGCAGACAGTAGGATGAAGCAGGTATTTCCTGCACTCCCTGCAGCAGATGAAATTGCTGTGTTGGCACTGTGTGAAGCCTCTCCAGTTGTCCACTCAGATCTTATAAAAGCAGTTCAAACTGATGGTAAAGTTTTTCTGAAGACTGAAAAGTAACTGTGCTCTGAATCTTGGGATCTCACTGCTGGAGAAGAGTTAAGAGGAATGGAAAATTAGGTTAAAAATCCTAAGTTTGAAGAGTATAAAGGCTTTATAAGTAAAGGATCTACTGAATATTACTGCAAAGGCTTTGAATTTCAAGCGATGACTGCTTACTGCTTGTTTTGCATGGGTGAAGGTCTTGAGCCTTCAGTCCAGTGAGAAGGTGTGAAGTACAAGTTCAGAAGAAGATTGTTTAATGCTTTTATGTTGTCTGATCTGGGACCATTTTGACTCCACCTCACTGGGGCAAGTTTCAAGGCTGAAGCCTTCTGACAGTCCTGTCCTGCAGGGCTCCCTGCCTTCTGTCGGGTGGAGTGAGAAATTAGTGACACAGAACCATTTGAGCCAAATCATGCTGTCATGAAACCCCATGCATGTTACTGAACACAACCGAGGTGGAAATCTGTAACATATATGCCTCATCCATAGGCAGTTTTTACTTAGAACATGGATTTGATTCTGGGGTTATCAATAAAAAAGAAAATAGACATTAATGAACTGTAGTATTTCTGGCTAATGCTCACTGTGGTATTGAGGCTAAATGATAGTCGTATCTTCCTAGAAAACTTCTGAAATTTGGCTTCTTTCACAGAGATTTCCTGCAACCTCTCTACCTAGCTGAGCTAATATGTTTCCCTCCTCTAAAAAGGGTGTGGTGTTTTTTGGTCCCAGAATCACATTATGCCATTAGAAAAATGTTTTCTGGAGATAACTTTTCAAGTATAAGCTAATGTTGGTCTTAGAATAGCTTGCATTGTTCAGCACGTGCACCTGTGTGGTCATTAGGGGGTTGTCTGGCTGCATATGGTTTTACACATCTGTCAGCTAAGAAAGAAGTCCATATTTTGAATCTAGCTTTGGAAAGTTATGTGAATTTGTGACACTCCCTGGTGGGCTTCTGATGTATATGTAGATGGATGTTATCCAGTAAATTGACAAGATTCATGCCTTGTGGAATAAAACTGTGTCTTTATTAGAAGGAGAAGAAAAGAAAAAAACTGAACAAAACCAAACCAAAGCATCTCTGTGTATTTAGGGTGGTGGTGGCGGGGAGCAGAGCGGGGAAGGAAATTACTCAAGAGAAATAGTCTCTTAAACTAACACATTTCTTGGAGAATCAAGAGAGAGTGTTTTGAAAACACCATTTCTGGATATAAATGTAACGTGAAGTGATATGGTTTTGTGTCATGCACGTTCTCCATCTGTTTGGCTGTGGTTTGACTTCTAGGCTATGCCATGCCACAAGTTAACAGTGATGTAAGTAATTTACTGCTGCATATCATGCAGTACTTTTGTCTAGAAGCATCAACTAATAGTAACAGTCACAGACTGTGGCACATATGTCACCAAGGAATGTTCCATCCGTTGCTGCATATGTCGTAGCTTAGAACTGTCTTGAATAAAACAATGTTGAGGCAACCAGATTCCTGGGGGATATTCCATTAATCTGATATGGAAAACAATTAAAATGTTGCAGGTGGTTGTAGCAAAGTTAGTGCTAGTTTCTTAGATCCAGAGACAAGTTGTGTAGTTCTGTCTCTACTGTTTTAAGTAGTTTTTCCATACATTTGGTCCATGTTTGTAATACAGATTAGCCTGATTGGTACTACCTCAGTAAATGCTGACCATATGATTGTTAATGAAAATCTATGAGACTTCTGTGTAGGTCAGTAGCTTCAAATACATGCACAATGAAAGGGCTTTATTTGGACAGATGTACTGCTTTCACAGCATAGCAAACTCCCATCAAATTTGTGGCCTGAGTATTTTTATATATTTATTCAGTCATTTTTTTAGATGGTAGCAGCTGGCCTTGGACAGTTCTGGCACACAGCTTGCTTTTTGTGGGTCTTAGAAGTGTTGATAGTGGTATAAAACACTGTAAACATGAGCAAAAGGAATTTTTGGATTCGTTATTATCGATGGAGTACCTCTTCATGTTCTGGAAGCGTGTGCCATGTACTGGTGGGATACACTTTGCCAGCTGCACTGACAACTGTGGCGAGGTCAAAAACTGGTACACATGTATCACTAGCTCCTAAGCTGTTGTGTATGGTGTTTGGCACCTTTCCAGAGCAGGGGAAGCCTCCTGGGTGTACTGTCAAATACATGCATGTGTATCCTCAGTACAACAGACCTGACTTTTCTGTGGGATAATGTTCATAGAAAGGTGAACTTGACATCAGATAAACAGTAAAAGTGTAGTGGGGTTGGAAATGCTTCCTACAGCAATTTAAGACACATTTGAAATACATAGTCTAGAAGGGAAAGTATTTCATGGATATTGGCTCAGTTAAAATTTGAACTTCAAGGATTCCTTGTGGAAGGTGCTGAGTTCTCTGGCTGTGATTCAGTGGTGGGCTTTGACATGCATTTAAATTCAAACCTGAGATGTCCATATGCCTAAAATTATGCAAGTGCTTAAGGGCCTTGCTGGATTTTGGTCCAAGCTTTCAGAGTCAGTTAAAATCCAAGAGGTGCACTCAGTGTTGTTTAGCGTATCATTCAGTCATATTGTTAATGAAAAGAAATCACAGGTAAAAGAAAATGAAGATGCAAGCAAAGCAAAATCTATTCTACTGATTAAAAACTGGACGTCATCTTTACACCATTTGACTTTTAATGCTGAATAACTTGAGCAAGTTACAGATTCTGCAGTTCCTTTTAGAGTTGCTGAAGGGATTGAGAGCAGAGACTTAGTTTTTGTTCCCCTGAGGATGATTCAGAACATCAACAGCTCTTTTTATTGTCTGTAAAAGAGCCTAGGGGATTTAGCTGGCTATATGAGATGCCCACATTTGGGTCATGTGAAAACATCCATATGTCATGCACTTTATGAAGTCCAGAGGAAAAATGATAGAAGCTCAGGGAGATCAGACATCCCTATCAGATTTGGTAGAACTGTGTCTTCCAAACTTGTGCATAAAAGCTTTCTTGACTCTTTGTATCTGTTTCTCTTTGGACAGTTGGATGATTATACCTTAAGAAGGCAATTTCTGTATAATATACAATTGTACATTATTGTTATCCTTGAAATGCAAAAATGCAGTGAAATGTGCTTTTCTTTTTCTTTCTGGATCCATTTAGAGGAACACAGTGGAAGCTTAGAATGTGTTACAGCCCTGTTTGTTTATTTGAATGCTTGTGACAACATTGGGGGCTCAATCCTGCTACATTTTGGAGTTCTGCCACTCGCTTCGCATAGGAACAGAATTGGGCCTGATGTAGTTCAAATATTAAAAATGTACCACGTGTGTTTTGGTTTTTTTTCTGTACTCAGAATATGAGCAAATGATTGCTTTTTTTTCAAACAGAGTCGTGTGTGTT
>JAVJGJ010000060.1:15207710-15219792 GCA_035590215.1 Microhierax caerulescens
CCGTTAAAGCCTCCCTCGAGTTTTCAGGCCTCTGCCGATCTTCTGGGCAGAAAAAAAAATATGAGGTGAGTTTAAAAGTTCCCAGAATTAATGCCATATGTAAAAATATCTTTCCCAGAGCCTCTCTGTGAAAGTGCAGCTGCTGAAAGTGGTAGAGAGTAGTGTAGTGCTGTGTGTATTTCTTTCTAAATACTACAACGGGTAGAATGTTTTCACAAAGAAGACACTGCACCCCTTAGTGTGCCCCGTCTCTGGTATTTAGTCTAAATGGAAAGTAAATAACAAAGTGTAGATAGCAGTAAAAGTATGTTCCCAAAGCCTTATGTTGCATTTAAAGTAGTATTGCAGCATATGGTAGCTGGCAAACATTTGAATAAACTTGATTTCTGTAGCTGTCTTCCAAGAAACACATCTGTTGACATAGACATGTAGTTTCTGCAGCCCTGTAACATGAATGCATGTACAGTGTTATAGCAGCAAACTAAAGGATGGCTAAGCTTGAAGGACTGCAATAAGGATTTTTGCACATCATTTTCCCCCAAAAAAATTATGAAAAATGGCTTCTGGCTGAAGATAAGGATATTTGGTCACAGAGTGATGTTTTATTGTCTAAAATAATTTTAATACATGTTGCCACCCCTTGATGTTTTTCAGTTTTAAAACAAAAATTCAGTATCGGTGTCTTGCATTATGTTTTCTATAAAAGAGGTGGAGATAAATGAAGGAGTATTATTTTCATTTTTGAAACTGAAGCTGTACCTTAATGGTGTAAAAGTCAGCCTCTGCAGAATAACTCTGTGTGATTTAAGGTTTATAGTACTTAGCCATATAATCAATAGATCTCTGGATCAGAACTGAGTACTAAGCTCAGTCTGTTACTTGATGCCAAAAAGCATTTTTAGGATCTTGTGTATGTGAAGGTTTTTATCCACTGTTCTGCACTGTGGAAGTACACCCTATAACCAGTCCTGTGTCGCTTGCTCTATGCTTTGTGCATCTCAAAATATCACATAGTAAGTTTAAAAATGTTTCTTCAGATATATGCTTAAAGCTTAATCAAGATCCATAAATGATTCAGTACATATGGGCTTAAGTCTCTTGTGAGATGTGAGGGCTCCAGCTTTTGTACATGAAGCTGAACATTTACATTTTGTTCCAAATTGAGTTTCGATTTCAGTCAAACAAATTCAAATCCAAAGTTTTCATTCAGCTATTTGGCAGCCTTTTCTGTATTTCCATGCCTTCTTGATTGGCTGCTAAGGGCACTGACCTTTAGATGTGCAGTAAGGTATTATTTGGACTTTGTTTTATTTAGATCTGATTTTAGTTGTAGCAGTGGAGATGCATACAAATTTAATCACAATTTGAGAAGCCCATATTTTGGTATAAATTATAATGTAAACATTTTAATTTAGTAGCTGTGGTGTTCTAACCTGTAGAGATTTGATTCTTGCATGTAGGACTTCGAAGGGACTCACATGAGAATCATTGAGATCATTCTTTTGGTACTGTAGACAGCTTTGCTGTTGAACCTGATGCCTCCTCCAGCAGTGCTGGTAGCCTGTGGCACATGTTTGCTGTGTGAGAAATACGGTTCTGCTTTCACTGCAGCCAGGGGCTGAGCCTTGTGCTGGCTTTGCTTGCACGTGGTACTTGTGCTCTGCCTTGTAGTGTGTTAAGAAATGAAGAGTGGAGGCCTGTGCTTTCACTGGGAGGTTTTATCGAAGTTATGTCTATGTTTGGTTGTGCGATGTTGCATTAATACAGGTATGATTTTATATACACAGTGCAGGCATGTAACTTCCCTGAATGGCCTACACTGCCAGATCTATGCTCTGTGGAGCTCCAGGGAGAACCGGGAAGAATCTGTCTGATGCATTGTATCAGGAGAGTCAGATTTTTTTGTGTGTGTGGAAAAATTGAGGCAGCTTGTATTGATTTTGGTTGTCACTGCAACATGGTGTTGTATTTGAGGCCTTCAGAATGAGTGTCTTCAAGCTGTTCTTGCTCTCTTAGTACCATTGTAACGTGCCCATTTTTTGTAATTTCAGTGATCTCCCAATTCCTGGGTCATTGTAAAACTTGTAGAACATAAAATAGCTGAGCACAACCAGTTTCTCACTGAGCTTTCCATAGAAAGCTTGCTTTCAAAATGGTGGCCCTGGAAGCTGAATGTGATACAGAGAATGAGGAAATGCAGCAGAGAACTTATTAAACAGTACCCACTTAGCTATTTATGGAGAGAATTGTTCCTTCTTCTCTGGGCTGCAATATATTTTGATATAAGAAAGCACAGCTACCTGAAATCCTTCAATTTGTTACAGTGAAAACAAATGTTTTCCTTGTGAATCACCCTGAAATTTTACATGAGTGTTTTCTCTTCATACCTTTTTTTCTTATAGAGCTTGTAAGCTGAAAATTTTTGTTAAGAATTGCAGCAGAAAAATGTTGGTATGTATGATACCTCAGTCAAGTTTGTGTTATGGAGTTCATTTTTTCTTTGTTTTTTAAAGTAATCTAAAACTTTCATGATGGTTGGTTCTAACAAAGAAAAGAGACCCTCTTTAAAAGTATCATAGATTATACCTAACGCATGGATAAACTGACAAGGGCATTTCCAAGTAAAACAATTCTTTTATGTTGGTCAGCTGCAAAATGCTAATGAAAATATGTCTTAATCATGAGGTGCTCAAAATGTTTAGTGCTGTCACATGTAAGTTTCCTTGCAACATAATTGTAAGAGTTGATGAAATCATTGTGAAAATTAAAACATTTCTAAAGTAAACTGTTACATTTAGAAAGGTAACTCATATTCCTATCTCAGCATGAGAGTTGCAAAAAGTTGTAGGAAACAACTACCTAAGAAGAGCTGTAAGGACAGTCACACTCACACTTCCAATTGCTCTTGAGAAGTTCATGAATAATGACCAAGTCTTTTTTTTTTTTTTTTGGTGACAGCTTGTACGGTTTGGCGCACTAGAGAAACACTGTAGGAAAAGAAAAGAGGCCTAAATAAGGTCTGAAAAGAAAGGAACCCTAAGAGAAATATCACTCCAAATTCTGCTCTGCTGTAAAACAGAGCCTAGCTTTGCACTCCTTATCCAGAAGAAACTGCTTTTGGAAAAAGGTGGAATTTCTTTATGTAAAGAAATCAAGAATCAATATTTTTCGTTGTAGGAAGATGTACAAAGGCTAGGGATAAGTAATTTAAAAAAGCATGAAAGTTATTAAATGTGCATAATGTGTACGCTCATATATACACATATGGGTTTATGTTTTAAGAAAAGAAATATGAAACCTTGTAAGCACCTGATTTTTGATTGTGATCTTATACATTTACTATGTGTCTATTGCAGGTATTAGCCAGGCTAAACTAGCACAGGTAGGTTAATGTAACTGCATTTTGCTGTGCCATAGGCTTAATTTCTTTTCATGGTGGTCTAATTTAGATTACAGGTCCTGTTCTGAAGGGGATGGCCTCTGCATTGTATTCCTTGATCCCGAACGTTTAACGTAGTGTGTGACTCTAATTTTAAAAACAGTTTAACTCGAGTCAGCCTGGCTTATGAGGTGATCTTGGTCATGTTTTATGTTTTTTGCAAAGTTTACCCAGTGATCACCAGGAGTTTCAGTACTGTCCCCATTTCCTCCTTACTTCTTGGGATGAATGGTCTGCTGTGACCTTCTAATGCTTTTTCTTCCAACACGGAAGTGTTGACGGTCATAGCAAAACAGGAGCTTAGCAGAAACCTGTACGCTTGCAGTTCTTGCCTCCTTAGGGAGGTGGCAGCTGGTGGCTGATGCTTTTGTTCTGCACCGGTGCACACAGCGTGGAACAGAGCCCCTGCTCCACTGTGCTGAAGGAGAAGGGTCCTTGCTGGTGTTGCAACAGTGGTAATAAATTCAGTGGCATTTTTTAGACTTACCTTTTTTTTTTTTTTTCTTGTTTCTGTATACACAGCAATCCTTTAGGGCTCTTTGGTCTCAAGATTAAGCCATCAGTTTTTGTCATAAGTCCTTTTACATTGGTCCCAGTGCTTACAATGGCTCCATTGAATCTATTGGTAGGTGAGTTTTCAGCAAGGATGAGGAAACCAGCAAAAACAGCCAGCACACTAAAATGCACATCTACTATTTAGTGGAGCGACTCCTACCTATCAAATAATGTATTTAATTTTTTTTAAAAAATAGAGCCATAAGAATTACAGAAGACAGGATAATTTCTAACAGTATTTCAGCTTACAGAGTTGCTTAGGGTTGAAGAGGCCTCTTGAGATCATCTAGTCCCACTCCCCTCTCAATCAAGATCAGCTAGAGCGGGTGGCCCAGGACTGTGTCCAGCCACCTTCTGGAAAATGTGTTAACATATATGCTAGTCTGTGATTTGTAACACCTCCAGCTGTATAATTGATACCTGCCAGCCATTTAAGGAAGGTCCAGTGCTGACACTGTCAAAGCATTCATAGTCCTGCATGTTTTGCGTCTTTTCTTATTTGTGTATTCTGCTGTCCAGAGGGTGGTTGTCCTGTGGTGGCAGTTGATTGAGTGGTGTGAAATGGAAGCACATGTTTTGCTTATAATTTCTAGTGTACTTGCCCAATAAAAATCTAAAAATGGAACAGTTAGTTTAAGAATATAAAACAAGCTGACAAAATAACATTGGTTCATGGGGTGTAGGACAGGGAATGGTTTTAACACCTAGTAACACCAGTAACTACAGTTGCACTGTCAGCGGAATTTTCCTATTTGCACTTGACACTGGCTGTACTTATCTGCTTGCCACTTAAAACAAAAAGATGGGGAGATGCATTAGGTAGTTGACTTAAAATTTCACCTGATTTAGGAGGAAACTGTCTCCCTCAGTGACAGGAGATTTTAGGATCTCAAAAGCTCCTGTGTCTGCTTAAATTTCTGAGAACTGCAGCAAGAAATAAAGCAATAAACATACAGTGGAAAGAGCATGCTGTGCACTTTCTTCGAAGTGCAATTAAGATGGGTTTTAAAGTGAGACACCTTGAACTGCTTCTTCAAGGGCCACTGGACGAGTCTCTGTGCTGGAATAATGTGTCCAGACATCTTAGTTCAGTTGAGCAGTACAATGACAGAATACTACTTAAGCTTGAAATGTTTATAAGAGGTAATAGTAAAACCAGCAAGCAATGAATTATAATTGTCCTGCTGGGATACGATGAAAGCCTTTATGAGGATCTCCATATCCTGGTGGGACAGTATGGGTGGTAACTTGGAGAGATTTGTAAAATGGTAGTATGACAGCTTTACAGTTGGATTAATACAGGCTTCAAAAGAAACCACAGGGTCAAAAATGACTTCCAGGCTGCAGGCTTTAAGGGCAAAAAGATCTGCCATTGAATTGGGCAGTTAAAAAAGAGGTAAGTAATACATAGCTGTGAAAGGAGAGTCAATGCTAGATTATTTGGGCTCCAATAACCTTTAAGATAAGATATAATTTAATGATGCAGATACTGTGTCTGGAGTTGAATTGCATAGTGTGAATTATTCCAGTTACTTGATTCTTGAGGTGAAGAGTAAAGGAGTAGTGAGAGGACAATTTGTGAGCTTTTTGAGGGATTGAAGTAAGGAGAGGGTAATGTTTTAACACACTGAAATTGGATCGACTTTGTAGGGGCTTATACAAAAAAAAGCAAGAGAAGCAAGCAGGTGAGGAGGGAACATAGGCAACAGGAAGACGGCAGAGGGGATCTAGCCAAATAGTTTTCACACATCTCAGGAAGAGAGCATTGAAGGCAGCTTGAGAAGTTTAGACTGCTGCTTGGGCAGGGGAGACCCAGCGGAGATGTGCATTCCATTCATCTGAATGGCTCTCCTAGTAAAAACATTGCTAGACACAAGCACAGTCCAGGAATGGCAAATGATGAATGACTTAGCAAGCTATCTTGCTGGGTATTTAATCTGTGTGGTTATCTAAATAATTTGAAATGCTTCTCTTGGCCTGAGCCAGGCTGGGCAAAATGAAGTGCCATGCATTAAACCTTATGCTATTTCAACTCTGAGGTCCCAGCAGGAACCCAACAAGATATGGCTCCATGAAAGGTGATACTATATTAAACTAACAGTACAAGTTGTATCAAACTCAGTTCCAAATTCAGTACAAAAAGTTGTGGTTTTAGAAGTAATTTTAAATCTAGCACTAGCACTTCAGTCACTTGCTGATGTCAGTACAAAAAAATGCTTTGTACATCTGCTGACTGCAAGGAGGATGAGAGGTTAAATTGGGTTAGCGGAAATGAAAGACATGCAGTGGAAGAAGTATCGGTATCAGAATGTTTATGGAATTTGCCATTAAATAACATAAGTGTTTAAATTGGAGGACCGATTTAAAGCATTCCTTTTTAGAATTTTTTCCCCATTTATGTGAAATTGAAATTATTTACAGAGGTGTACAAGGATACGTTATTTTCTTCCTCTTTTAAAAAAGAAAAATAAAGGTTATGTCAAATCCATCTTAGTCTCTTACTGTTCAAGTCTTCTTAAGCTAGGGCCTGAGCTACCAATGTGTATTAGAATAACTCTCCTATTCTTACTACAGTTGATTACAGTGCTCTGTTATAAAGGGTGGAGACACTTGGTTGTTCTCCAAAGAAAGTGAGTAATAATTGACCTAATGTACAGAGCACATGAATAACATATTCTTTTGGTAAGAAATTTATGTTTTACAGGGTGTGCTAGAGTTCACATCCCTTTTTCACATCTTCCAAAAGATTTTAAAATACTCAGCTGCTCTATTAAATTTCTAATTCAACAAATACTCAAATACAAAGTATGCATTAGATAAAACTCTTGAGTTGAATCCAAACATTGAAAAATCTTTTAATCTGCCTTGAAAACAGCTGTTTAGAATTTTGAATAGAAAGAACAACTTCCTTCAGCCTATGTTGTTGATGTCCGCTTCAGTCTCAAGCTGGGAGGAATTTCTCTTTGTTACTCTGGTGCAAAGTCTTGCTGCTGTTGCAATGATTCGACTATCTGCAAAACATACCAAGAGGTGTATCCTGGTCCTGTTTGAAATAAATGGTGACACTTCCTTTGAATTCAATATAATGGAGGAGAGACTTAGAGGACTTGAGATAGTTTTGACACTTTAATTGTACTTGTTTGGAGTGCAGCTACAGGAGCCCTTACTGGTATCTCCCACTACTGAGAGACTGCCGCTGTTCTTCATGCTTGTCTGCTGTAGGAATTCTTGATATGAGAATTGTGTTTTATAGTGTCTGAAATTATTTAAACAGACTAGATGGGGTTTGTGCATATAAACATGGAACTTCTGTTCCTTCTTCATAAATACTTGGGTAATCTTGTAAAATGTTATGCAGTGACTTTGCATTAAATACCACAAATGAAATTTCAGGCAACTGCCCATTGCATCTAAGAACCAAAGCAGTTCAAGATGGCTAACATAACATTGAACATCAAAAGCAGTAATGATTTGCCACTTACTGTAAACTATTACCAAAACCATGCAGGGCATGGCTTATGTTTATTCTATGACTCTTTACTTTGCTGTGTCCGAAGGGTAGAGTATGCATGCATTTCACACATGCGCATATGCACATATCAGTTGTATATTCAAAAGTTTGGGCAGTATCTTGAACTCGGAGGTAAAAGTCTTATTGTTCAGAGAAGTGAAGCCTGGATGAAACTTTGCAGTAACTATGTAAGTGGTCCAAAACCTACTCGTATCAAAGAAAGGGATGTCCAAAGACTTGGGTAGTCTTTGAATTAGGAGTCAGAGTTGACATGATCGGGTCTTGTCAGCTAGGTTTCAAGGCGTGCAAGGCTGTTGAGAAAGCAGTTAGCTCTGTGCTGCTACCACACAATACTACCGATTAGTAATTTTGGATAAAAGTAAGAAGTGCTCCAGAGACATAAGCCACAAATATGAACATATTTTAGCAAAGATGACTGTTACCTGTGACTGTAAGGTATAGAAAATACCATTATATGGAATGGTATTTATTGAACAACAATTTAGGATTTCAAGATGCTGAATACGAAATATTCTAGTAGAGTAAATAGCAAACAAAAAGCATACAACCTCTTTCAGTTTTATAATGTAGCGTGCTTTTTTGGGGGGGGGGGCTTATGTGCTGCATGCACAATCTTTCATATGATATTCTCATTTCTAAAGTGTTTCTTGAATGCAGGTGTGTTAATGTGCATCAGTTAACACATAGAAAAGTTTGTATATATGTTTTCCAATAGCCTCTGATGAAATCTAAGTAGTCCTTTCCAATCCTAAGGAAATAGTTACATTCACTTTAGTTGGATTTAGGTTATGCTCAAGCCTGAGCAGTTGTGGGAGAGTTTTGGGCCTGCCTTGTACCATGAGATGGTGTCTTTGTGGTGGTTTCTTTTTGTCGTTGTGTTGTTGTTTTGGTTTTATTTGGTTTGGTGTGGGGTGTTTTTTATTTTAAGTAGTCAGTATTGTGTGTGGTGTGGTTTGTGGTGGTCTGATATTGATGCATAGGTGCAGATGGAGTAACCAGGGTGGCAGTGGCTCTGTGCACCTCTTTCAAAGCAAATGAGACAGCGGGCAGGGAGCAGGCGTGCTGCCCTGCAGAGGGGCAGCCTGGTGCTCACATGAAAAATAAACAAGATCACTTTTGTGAACAGCGCTTTTAATTGGCTGTTCAAAAGTTGCTGATCCAATTTTAAGGTCCTCGTTAAATGAAATGGGGGAAAGAAAGAGACCAGTATGCTGCCAGGCAAGAGTTCCAATCCAGTGGTTATGTCTTTTCAAATGTGTGGGCTAAATTACATTATCTTTATAATTTAGGCTTGTAGTATATTCACACACTAATAAAAAGTTCTTATGTAAGGGCAGTTTAACCACTACAAGCTTACTTTGTTTTATAAGCTAAACTATTTGGTGCTTTAAAAACATTTTTCGAATGTGAGTGTTATCAGAACTGTAGTTGAAACCTTAAACTTAATAATACAAATAGATGTTCAGACTCCTTCCTGACAAGAATGATGTGGAAAAAAGACATTATTTCCAGAAGAAATCTTACCTTTTGGATATAGTGCAAAATACCTCTGGTAATCAGGGGAAAGCTTTCTCTTCCACTGAAATGTCTTAAGTTATGAGCTTTCTACTGTTTTATTTTTTGAAATATTTTAAAAGCCACCTAAAAGTTTTCCCACGGTGCTGGTTACAAGCAGTTGAAAATTTAGACACTGATCAGAACATGTGTATTGGTGACCACCTAGATTCCTAAATGTACCCATTCTATTAAAAATAAAAAAAAAAAATTCCTATATTTTTAAGTACAAGTTTAAATTGGCATTGTAATTGCTAAACCTTGCAGCTTAGACAGATGCCAGAGCTCCCACAGAGGGACTTTAAACTGCATTATGCCATACTCTGTATGCTTACTCCTCTTAACTCTTTGCTGTTCCCTCCTGCTTCCCTTCCTCTCTCTCCTCTTACCAGTTGTGGGAACTCCAAGGTGCTGCCTGTCACGTACCATTCTCTTGCACTCAGTCTCAAGCAGAAGTTGACTTTTAATACCTGAAGTACCCTCTAAGCTGTGAATCTGCTTTTGGCTTGAGGGGGCTAGGGGAATTGAATTGGATTACAGGCTTCCTAATGGCTTAATACGTCATTCAAAGCCTAGTGAAGTTAAAAGGAAAAATATATTCAAGGATTTCAGTGGTGTGGATCAGACCCTATATCCAGAAGGGTAAGGTAAGTAAGCACTGAGACATTGCTCATACGTAGATTACCTCACTTCTTCCTGTGAGTCCCGATTTCTTGTCACCTCTTAACCTCAGTACCTGCTTTGTATGATACTGAGTTGCGGCAGGAAGAATTGTTGTGGAGATAAAAATAAACAGGATGTGCTTAACAGTCTGGTGATGGTGAAATGGAGCTTCATGTTCTCAGAAATAATTTAAATCTGTATCTTTTACTGGTCATTTTTTTTTTTTGAAAGACAGATTTTAAATCTAAAGATGGGAACACAGTTGGGCCTTGCCATGGTTTATTCTGCTCCAGTCAATTGTTCCATTATTGTTCTTTCAGTGTAAAAAATATTTCAGAAGACAGCACAAGTATTTCTTGTCTGTTAGGAATGTATTAGCTACAGTTTCAAATTTTTCCTTATTTAATGGACTTAATTTTATTTCTTAGAATTGGATAGATAGGAGCTGCCTATTTTAACAGATAAGCAGGATATTGTCAGTGCTGGGTTAGGCCATTCTTCATGTGGCTTGCATCCCCTTTTCCTATCTCCTGTCCTCATTTGTCACATTTGGCCTGGTGTTTGTTTTTCCTGATTTAGGATTATGACATTGAACTATACAAATAATATCTGGGTACATAATTTCTACTTTATCAGCCTGAAAATATCAAAGTAGAAAAAGAATCAACTCTACAGATGGGAGGAAAACACCTTTTGGAGAGATGTGTGGTTAATCTGCAATTTGTGTAACCATTTTTTAGTCAGATTTGGTCACCCAGTGATAACAGTGGATAGTATTTCAGAGTGCATAGCCAGGTGGGATACTGTAGTCTGCTCTGCCAGTGGGATGCTCATCGCGTTCCTGGGACATTCTCAGGCATGTTTTTGCTTCTTGTGGTGTGAAGGTGAGTGCTGCCCGTGCCCGTTCCCCCTCCGCAAAGCACAGTGCTTGCTGCAGGTCACTCAGCTCCTGGGTAGAGCTGGGACTGCTCCCACTTTACTGAATATGTGGATTCCTCTGTTGGATGGCTTTGCCTGGCTGGCTGCTCTCTACTAGTTGGCTCTCTGGACCTCCTTTTTAGCTAGGTAGTTGGCCAGCCTGTCCTGGCAAACCTCCCTCTCCTGGTTGGCTGGCGAAGCTCTTGGGCTGGCCAGCCTTTTCCTTCCCTTCCCCTTCCTTTTCTCCCATTCTCACACATGGTGTCTGCTGGCTCCCACTGTTTTATCTCTCCATGTCTCTGCCTCCCACTCATTTGTTAGATTTGCTTTGATCCATCCCATCTTTGCTGCCTTCCTGTCTTTCTTTTCTCTGTTCTTTTGCTGTTTTGCTTCTTTGTATCCTTGCTTCCTTCACACTTGTTCCCTGAAGGCTTTAAGCTCTGGCTTTGCCCTACCTACCGGCAGCATGTATCTTTTGCAGAGCTTGCTTGTCTAAGTCTTGTCCATTCATCTGATCTAGCAACAACGTTATTTGAACTGAAGCTTGGAGAAATGGCTATGTTTATCACTTTTTTTCCTGTAGGCATTTTTGTAAGTTCCTTTATAAATCTAGTCTGTGCTTACATACAAATGCCTGTGATAAAATCCCAACTGAAGCGCTCTGTTGAGCTTCTGTGTAATCTTTCCCATAATTGTAGATTATCAAGTATCTGCGTATTCTCTGTAACTCACTGTCATCTCCCTTAGGACTCTTAGAAATGTCACAACTCACTGTTTTAATCCAATCATCACAATTATAACTATAGTCTCACAAACACTTCATTATGTTAGCGTGGAGCAAGTACTTTTGGGTGATCACAATGATGGGAAAGGAAGTGCAGAGAAAATTAATGGCAGTTGAAAATTTGCTGCTGAAGACCCTGTGAGAGAAGGCATAGAATTCTGTGGCCATTATTCTGCTTATTTTAATCTTTGTTCCAGAGTCCTTATTCTGATACAGTTCCTGCTGATGTGAATTGAGGTTTTGTCTGAGTTAGGACTAGAGAAACAGATCTCTGTTGTTACATGCTCTAGTGTACCTCATCTCATCTGTGGTTAAAACCCCTGTAAATCTCTGTATTTTTTGTTCCTGTTTGGCTCATACCTATTTTATAAGTCTTTCTTTTGCTCTTTCTCTCCACATGGCCAATGTTTTTGTTCTCCCTAATTATAGAATCATAGAATCATTTAGGTTAGAAAAGACCTGTGAGATCATCAAGCCCACCACTAAACCATGTCCCTGAGCACTGCATCAGTGCATCTTCTAAATGCCTCCAGGGCTGGTGACTCCACCACCTCCCCGAGCAGCCTGTTCCAGTGACTGACCACCCTTCCAGCGAAGACATTTTTCCTAAGACCCCATCGAAACCTCCCCTGGGGCG
>JAVJGJ010000060.1:15224045-15281408 GCA_035590215.1 Microhierax caerulescens
AAAACACTTGTGAGTCAAGAATAGATCATTGGCCTCTTGGAAGGAGATGTTTTCTACTTCTAGCAACAGGTATTGAATACATGAGATAATTCCAGAATTGCCATCAGACTTACTCAGAGTTAAGTTGTGCATGTTATTACTGTGTTTATTTTTGGACCACAGTCTTAATGCAAATCCCATATATGTGGTTATGCGAAATGAGCCAGATTCTCGTCATGATTGCACTGGTGTACACACAGAGTGATGCCATAGTTTCATTGAGGAAGGAATCTGATCCTGTAACACGGAGAGTTGCATGGTATTTCAATTAAGTAGTCGATGTGTTTCACCCTAGAGTTAGAGGTGAGATATTAGTGCTGAAAGCAACTTTTGTACATTACTGAATTAAATTTGTAATGCTTTCTGAGATTCTTTTAAGGGGTCATTGCGCAATCATTAAATGAAATAACTGTTAAAATACTTATGTGAAAATCAAAATACTGTATGTTGTCATTGTTTTTCAGGTATTTTTTGTGACTTTTTCGCTAGCAATTTGCAACAGAAAACTCTGTGTTACCCCCTTACTCAAAACCAACGATATTAGTTACTCCAAAGTCTTCAGGCTAGTAAAAAAATTTCCAGTATTTACATAATTTAAATCTGTCATCAGTAAAATAATATCACTAAAAATACATGTATGTAGGAAGTATTGAGAATACAAAACCCCGGGCAGGTGCCTAGTTGAAGAAATTTGGCCAGGGAGCTGTCTGCCATGTGGAGAAGAGTCTTCATGGGAATACAGTATGTGTCCCTTTTGTTTGGGTGGGGTTTTCCACCGCCATAGTTTCTCAGGAGTGCTGATCCTTTAGGGTTATGGCAAAAAGGGAGCTTGCTTAGGTCAAGCTGGATAATTCCTGGCAGCTGTTACACAGGAGTGAGAAGAAATTGTTGATTGCTTTAATTACCTTGTTAAACAGCTGCCAGGACTTTAGATGTTCTGCATTCTGTTAGGACCACAAAAGTTATTTGTCCATGTGTCATTGTGGTAATATATTCTTATCAACACCCAAAACATCATTATTAGACTTACTGCCTTCCCTTTAAGTGATCCACACTGAAATCAAGTCGACTTCTCACCATTTCTGCTGTATGTTTACCCACTGTATTTCACTTTGTTTGAGCAGTGAAATTGGCTCCCTTCCTCCCTCTCACCTCCCCTTTTTATTTATAACCCATTTTCAGTTCTGGACTGAGTTTCATTCCAGTGCTCTGCAATTGTATTGTGTTTCATGACACTGCAGAGGAACATTTATATTTCAGAAAAAAAAAAAAAAGTTTATGTCTAATATATTGTACCACTCCCCCTCCTTTTCAGATGTGAGCTGTATCTCTTTAAATCCTTGTGTCTTGCATTGTCTGAAAGCATTTTCCCTTTCTTTGGATGCTGGTCTATTTAATGTACTGTAAGTCATTAGGATCTATTTTTCTTACACAGTGTGCACTACTTTTGGATAGTCTCAGTTATTTTATTGTCAGTGTCTTCTGGAGCCAAAAAGAAAAAAAATACACAGAACTCGTCTACAAGCTTTGTCTTTACCTTGCTATATAATAGTTAATACTTTGTGGTATGTTAAGAGACTTTCTATAACGTGGCACTTCTTAAGAACTCTTTTTAAAAAGTAATAAACTTCAGCCAACTTGTTCTTTTTAGAGTGAAACTTCCAGAGTTCTTCAATTGAATCCATTCTCCTTAATAATCATCTGGTCTTGACAATAAATATGTCACCATAGTTAGTTACTTTTTTCAAAGAGAGATGGAAATAAACTCAAAATTTTATTTCATTGTTGCTAGCCTGTGAAAGAAATTGGAAAAATTAAAATCTGCAAAGAAATGTTCCTCTGTAGCTTATACAGGAAAGTAGGGTGGGCTAGAGTTTGTCAGGTAACCGATTATTCAGAAATGAGAAGTTATTCTGCATTAGCTGCATTGCTTACTGTTTTCTTCATCATGGAAAAGAATAAAATGTGGTAACAATTTTCTGTATTTGGACTACTGCCGCACATAATTGGGAACAACAGAGCTAAAGCCTTGATTTTGGTGAAATGCTTAGTCTGCGTGTTGGATTAAAATGTGTGCAACAAATCACTCCAATTCTGTAATAATTTTTTGAACATTATTTTTTTATTTTATTACTGTAATGTTATTACTTTTCAGTTACAGACTTCGAGAACTGGGTCAGTTGCAAGAACAAAATTGGCATGAAAATAGTTGTATATTTGTTCTGGAAAATGGATTGCCAAAATACTTTTGAAAATAGTCAGCCTGAATTGTTCTGTACATCAAATGTAACTGATAATGTTAGTCTCACATGGTTAGTAAGCTGTTATTTAAAAGTCCTGTTCTTTAACCAGTATCCTAGGAAGACTAGATAATATTTGCTCGATGGACATGTTAAACAGATCATCTGTGCAGAATTTGGATTTGTGAGGCAGCTTACGGAATGGAAAATAAATTTAGGCTGAGGTGTGCCAGCAAGTCAATATAAGAGAACAATTTGCAACAAGCAAAGGTGACGAAGACATGCAGAAATGGGGTCATCAGAATAATGAATTAGAGGATAATATTCCTGGGGCTGGAGTATATGAGGCAGTAACTAACTTTTGTGGCTCACTAATACAGAATAAAGAGTTACGATACCAGTGGAAGTTATTTATTGCAAGTGTTAGATATGCTTCCATAGATGTTTTTTACTCTTGTTAAAATAACGAGAGGCAATTTGGAGCTGTGATCTGTCCGCAGCACAGCTGCGGTATTTTGAGGCATTTCTGCTGCCAGATTTATAACTCTGCCAGAAACAGTGCCTGAATGGTTGTACTCTTGAGTCCCGAAGTCCAGTGGCATCTTAGCACTAGCCAGTGTTAAATCTCAGCTATTTGTGCTCTGTGCTGCACTGTGCACTTAGGCAGCTGAAAAAGGGTCTTGTTAATAATATGTGAAGCCACCTCTGGCACTGGAAGTGAGCAGACAGAAGTGGCATGGTGATTATTTCTTCACATACCACAGCTAAACCTACCAAACCTCATTGGTAAGAAGTGCTAGACATCATAGGAAATAAGTTCTAAAATTTTTACAAAGTTTTGTTTTCTTTCCTTCTGAACACCCTCTGATATCTTTGCCATGTACTTTCCAATGATGACACACTGGGATCTGACTGGAGTGAGTAATGGTGTCTGGCTGGGGGGAGGAAGAGGACAGGGAGTGCTTAACAGTGAGTAATTATTTAAGGAAATGGCCCGTGTGGAAAAACAAGTGTTGTGATTGGATGCATTTATCAACTGGCATTTCAGTGTCACCTGTGGACGAAGAATTATTGTGTCTGAATTTTTAAATGGTTGGAAGTCAGTGCATTGAGCTAACATGGGAATGTTGTGTTGTGTGTCTGGTCTTGATTCAGGCTGTGGAGCAAGATGTGTGACGTGTCCCCTGTTGGGAAAGATGGAGGTAAATAATATTTATCCCACAGGTTGCTCAGCATGGTCATTCACTTTTCTGACCAGTAGTTAAAAGCCACAAAGCCCTGTGTGCAAAATGTGATTTCATGATAGCCTACAAGTAACAGAAAGGAACATTTTGCAAATGACAACGGAGTTACGAGCTCATTGCCCTTTCCTATTTCTCTGGTACAGTGACACACAGAAGTTTGCATTAATGTTTGGGGAGGGGTACATGTGTAAAGCATTCTGTTTGTTCTCTCTGTCCTTATCAGGAGATGGTAGTATATCTGAAAATACCTAGGATCACTTTGAAGGACATTTGGAAATTGAGCCTGAAATGCGAAACCTTTGTATTCTGTAACTCTCTGTGCTGTGGTGATGCTTACTGCTACAGTCGGCTTGGTCATGCTGTGCTCTTGTGTCAGCTCTGAGACTGTTTGTAATTCTTAGAATTTTACTGCAAAAATTCTCATTTCAGGCACAGCACATCTTGCCTCCTGAAATGAGGCACATGGTGTTTTTCTCCATCATCTTTAAATGTGTTGTTGCCTTCTCTGAAGAGAGTGAAATGATTGAAATACAGTGAAACATACAGTGATGGAAGCTGTGTTTTTCCATTAACAGTATAGTTGTTTCTATAGTGAGAGGTATGGTATGGTTTCCAATCCTGTGAAGAAACACGGTTTTCTCAAAGAACTAAAATTTTAAGAGTTGGTGTTTCTTATCATATCTATGCTGCCATTGTGTCATCATTTACTTCAGATTTTAGGTCAGACTATGTGATACACATTTCTTTCATTCCTGGTGTTTATGCCTAGGAAAAGTGACAAGGTTTTTTTTTGTGCAAGGACCCCTGAATCAGCTTTGGTAAATATGATTACATGTGCTTATTTTTAGGATTCATTTAAGATTCTTCATTTATGGCTCAGTGAAAGCAATTTTTGTAAAACTTTATCCCTATTCCAAAAACAATCTGCATGATGTCATTCTCATACCATTCTTATTGGTGACTTTTGCATTGATAGAGTTCCCTTCTCCCCCATTAAATTTTCCCAGATATATAAGTGTCCAGCCACTGGACATTTTTGGTACCTCCTTTGGAAATCACATCATCTGTTTTTTCTAATCCTGATCCTACTTTTTCTAATCTGAAAGTTGTGTTTAAGGCAAATTCTCCCCCTCTATAACAGAGATGTGGTATCTTTTGTTACATCTAGTATTCTCAGCACCTGCCATTCCAGGCCAGGGAAAGATGGAAGCTTGATTTCTCATACTGTTCCTGCACCCAACTGCAGTGCTGCATTTTAAATACCCAGTATTTTTTTCTGCTTGCAACTGCATAGGTACTGGTTCTCTCACCATTTAAAATTCAATTTTGTACTTTAAGAATGCCACTGAAACCCCAAATTGTTATAAATATTTTTTTTTTCATTAGAAATACATGTTTTGGATGCTTGAGGAAAAAACAATTAAAATTTGCCAAAAGTCATGTACCATGTGAAAAGGATTCAGTTACATGAAACTCAGACTGCCAGCCTTTTAGCTAGCGTTATTTTTTGGCTGTGTGAGATCAGTTTCCAAAACAGCATCCTCAGGTATGACCGGTTGTGGTTCTCTTTTCTGACAGCTGGCCACGCAGTGGCACGAGCTATCAAGTGCAGCGGGTCACACCTGGGCAGTGCTGAGTAGGCTTTGCAGAGGCAAGGCTGTGTTTCTGCCTTGTGCAGTCTCACTTCCCATGTTCCTCTTTTATCCCCAGCTGGTAAAAACCAACAAACCAACCCACCAAACAGCAGAAACAAAAGTGCTGCTAGGCAGGAAAGTGAGTTCTAATAAAGATCAGCTTTAAGGTACTTCACTTGCCTTAGAGCCCTTTCTGACCTTTCTTTCATTATTTGTATGATAGTGGAATATTCCTTTCTTTCCTTTTTCCCCTGTACTGAAGAGAGGGAAAGCTGCCAGTTTGCGTTGCTGAGGGTGGTTTCAGTTACACAGCAGTCTTGGCTGCATTTGGGGGTTCATGCAGAATTTACCCATGTGAAGTGCTAACAGCTAGGAGGAATGCTTCCTCCCTCCAAGCAGTGTTCTTTGCTGCTCAGCCAATGTGTAGCACAAGGAACTGTGTGAGCTATGCATACTGTGTGCTGAAAACTGGGAAAACGGCATTTATTTTATCTTTACCCATTTCTTTGTGATGGCAAGAGATGGCATTTTCCCGTTTTCGGTAGTGAGATCTTGATCACAATAAGATAAATGCTGCCTTGCTAGGGTTCCATCCTTTGACCTTTGCATCCATGCAGTTTCTGTTTACTTTTAAGAGAGGTGGATGAAGTTTGGAAAATCAGGCTGTTAATTTGAAACATCAAGAACTCTTTACAGGAGATTTATAGGGAATGAATCTTGGAGGAAAGAGTGACCAGAATTTCATGCAGCATCCTTGCACTAGCATAATTGTTAAATCCGGGCTCCATTAGTTAAAAAAAAAAAACAACAAAACAAACCAAAACCAACAACCTGTATTTTTAAATTAAAAATTATAGTGTGCTTGAAAACAGAAGGTAACATGAACCGAGTGCTTAAGATCTGTATCTGGTGTCAAAAGTCTTGTGTTATCGTGGTACTTGGAGTCTCTTTGGTGCTGTCCAGCATTACTTGGAACAATTATCATTATTTATTGCTGTGCTTGGTTTTGATCAAAGGCTGCCAGTACTACATATTTCAGCAGCCTCTCTGGTGCTTTTAGGAACATAAAGGATCCTTTGAGAAGATAACTAGAATTATTTGATGATTGTGGCTGAAAAAGGAACAAGCTCTAGATCAAAATGCAGCTTGATTCATTCCTGCAGACTTAATAGGCTGGATTCTTGCATGGTGTAAACCAGCCTCATTCTATTGCCCTCTTCTTTTTGACAGAATATGAACTTAATGCGGTTTTACAGTTTCTGCCATCTACTCAGTTGTCTGATGCTCCCTGTGGAAATATTCCCTATCGAAATACCTAAGAAGTATGTGACGAAGCATTTAAAGTTGTTAGATAACTGTGACTAATGCCTTACTGAAGGCTGCTTGCATGTGCTGTAGTTTGCATTTAGAAGTGACTTAAAATATCTGAATTACTAGTTGTGCATCTTTAAAAGATCATTTTACTAAAATAATTTCAAGTCTCAACATTCTTCAGTTAAAATGAAATTTTAATTTAATAATTTATTTAAAAAATTATTAATCCGGAGGAAAAAAAAAACCCAACCCCCCAAAAAATAAGCAAAATGTGTAGTAGGGCTTTTGGCTATATTTTTTCCCATTTTTCTCTTTCTAACTCCTGATGGATAATCACTTGGTACCTTGTATTTGAATTTTACTCATTGAAGTATTTTGAATAATCACAAATGACATGAATGTGTAAGGAAACTTTGTTGTTACAAAATAAAAATTGTTTTATTCAGCTCATATCCCAAGCCAATGGCTCATAGCATAGACCCTAGGGTTTACTGCATCTTCTGAAATGAGCAGAATTCATGAAACCAAACACTTTCAAGGAAATCTCTTTACATGTGATACCATTCCCTTTTCATTCTGCCATTGTGTTCGTGGAATCTCATTTCCTTCTCATAGGCCTACATCTTGTAATGTGTCAAAAAATCTTCAACTTGGCATTAAGAATGGTTTAAGTTTAGAGCTGTTTTTATTCAAGCCTCTGTATGGAGGAGGCTTGATGTGGATTTCTCTGTGGCCATAGGTTGGTGTGTACATCCAAATTATCTTTTTCTTACACATTTTCTGACCTTTAGAATTTTCCATTAAGAACACAAAAGAAAATCATACTTGTGAAAAGGTGAAAGATTCAGAAAACTGAAGGAAGGCAGAATTCAGCAGAAAACTGAGCATTAAGAGTAAAAGTTCTCGAGGCAAAAGATTAGATGAAAATATATTCTATAATTCTCCATACTGAAGTACAATGAACTTGGATAATAATAAAGAGGAGCTGGATTTGCTTGGTTTTGAGTGCATATTTGACCTACTCCATGTTACTGAAACCTCGGGGAAAGCTTTGCATGAATTTAAAGTTAACTTTATTGGGTTCACCATATTTCTAAGTCATATTAGCTACTGTTAAGTCATTTATAGCTTGAAAGCAAACAATCGTAAATGCTGATCCATTCATTTTCTCCCATAAAATACAAGATGGGTTATTCACTACTGTCTGATGTGTGCTTCCCACTGCAACTGAGAACAAAATGACTCTTTTTTAAACTGTCTATATATAAACAGCATAGGGACAATCTACAATGAAGGATTTCATTCTGAGGAGGTACACTGGAGATTTCCTGTTGCTGACACAAAACTGTGGTGTTTCTAAAGAAATTGTCACCTATTGTTTTAATATTGCGATATTTAATATTGGGAGTTTTGCATCCAGTAAAGCATGCATTCTCATTTTGTTTGTGGATGAAGAATTGATCTTGAAACTAACGTTTTTTAATTGGTAGGAATAATTGGTCATGACTTATTTGTATTCAGTTGTGTGTTGAACAAATGAGATAAAGCTGGCAATACTTGGTTTTGAACTACATGCTTCCAAAGCTGTATGTCTACAATAAGAAGTAAGAAAGAAAGCAATGTAAGTTTTGACAAAAGCAGAACAAGCCTGTCTTACTAGGAAAATGAGTGCAGTTGCAAAAATGATCAAAATGGGAAAAGAACTTGATAGAAGCTGTAGTGTAGAAAATTAATAGGGGAAGTGAAGGGACACAATGAGAAATACCAAGCCAAAAAAATGCAGTGAAAAGGAATTAAGAACCAAGGGTAAGGGAGATGTTATCAGAGATTCTGACCTATTTCATGATGGGGCTGACAGAACTGTTAGGGAAGAGGAGGGAGAAATGTTCAGTAAATGTAGCTGTACTGTTCAGAGGGGACAGGACAGAAATTTTGTATATGCAATCTGATAGCATTTAAGGATGACATTAAATAGCAGTAATTGCATTTACATATTTTTATACAGCTAGTCCAGCTCACCAGCACCAGAGAGACTGAAAAGAGCTAGCTGAAAGGTTCTCATATCATGAAGGTTAATTCCTCATAGATCTGGAAATACAGGACAAATTTCCAGAGGCTGTAAGAAAATTATTTTTGTTCCAGTATTTTGAAAAGGAAAAGAGATTATCTGGGTGGTTACAGGTGTGTTTAACATGCAAAAGATTTAAAAGAGTAGCAATTATAGGAACTAATACATAGTTTGTGAAGAGTAAATGGTATTTGGAGCCATATAATGCAAGTTTATCAGAAATAAGTCTTTCAAACTAGCTTGTTATCCTTTCTGAGAAGATCATGCTTAATTGATAAAGATAATTGTACCAATATAGCACTACTGTATAGCTTACAGGACCCCTCTAGCCATTTTATTTATTATATCCAAGAGTGGCTTGATTAATCAGCAGAACTACAGCATATGGACACAGCATCTGTGGATTGGAATGAAAATAAATTAAATGATAGGTTTCAAGGTGCACCTGGTGTGGGGAGATGGGGCAGATTTAGTTCTGCCTGTTTAATACTTTTTACTAATGGTTTAGTGAAAATGTATTATAGTTAACAAAGTTTGGAAGTGGCACAAAAATTGGAGGAATGTATAATGTCATGACTATAAGGCAGTGTGGATTACTTGGTGACCTTGGCTGAGGCACCTGGTAACTTTCAGTACAGACAAACTTCAAGTTTGTAAGTTGCTGGCTGTGCTTACAGGATGCTGGACTCTGTCCTAGTGCACCATAGCAGATAAAACATTTTAGGGTTGCCTGTGAAGATTGAACTGGAACACGCACCCCGGATATACAGGAGACAGCAGGAGCTGGCAGTGCCACTGTTTGGTTTTTACCCTTGGAGAATGGAACGAAATAAAGCCTACTAGTATTTTATTAACATCTTAGTTTAATTCTGACTGTTGGCTAAGTGGCCTGTCCTACCATAAACAAATTGAAGCAGATGTGTTCCACATGCCCTCCATTCAGCTGTAGGCAAAGCTTACCCACGTATCTGGTGCAGCGTATGCCTGAATAACAGTGAAATCTGTCCTCAGAAAACTTCCTGCAGTCTGTATTCTCTTCCCTTGAGACTCATTTGAGAACACTTGTGGAAATAAACACATCCTAACATTTTTATCAGTATTATTTTAATTAATGCACTGAATATTTCAAACAAACTGATGAAAAGACCCCCTAAAGGATATTGCTGGAGATTAAACCAGGCAGCAAAGGGGACCTGCAGAATCTGAAGTTTACCATACTCTGGTAAAATAGTCAAAATGTATTTAGAATCATAGATTCTATTCTACGATTCTATGATTTTAAGTATATAATACTCATGGTAAAATAGTCACAATGTATTTCTTGACCTGCTTATTTTCAGTGGATTTGAATGGAAAGAAAACTTGAGAAAAAGCCTTTGCAGAACACTGCTAAATAGAACTGTTGGGCTGGTGGACAATTTGTGTGCGGAAGACTTGCCTAAATGTACTGTTGTTTTGCTTTATTATGAGTTTTGTTGTGTATTTCTATTGTGATGCTGATTTGGTTTCCTGTCTTTGGCGCAGATTACAGGACTGGCCCTTGCTTCACTTTGGTAACCAACCAGATGTGCCAGGGACAGCTCAGTGGAATAGTGTGCACCAAAACCCTCTGCTGTGCAACAGTTGGGAGAGCATGGGGCCACCCCTGTGAAATGTGTCCTGCCCAGCCCCATCCCTGCCGCCGAGGCTTCATTCCAAACATTCGAACTGGTGCCTGTCAAGGTAAGTTAGCAGCAAAGCTTCCCCAAAAGCTGCTGAAATTGTTACTGGATTAAGCTTAATTGAGTTACACTGCTGTGAATAACCTGTCCTAAGCCATTCTCAGCTATATGTGTGAAGAATGGAAAAAAATTGTCAGATGCATTACTTCATGATTCAGTGAGTGCCTGGTGCTCAAGTGAGTACATTAGTAACTTAGGTCATGTGAGAGCAGCCAGCATCTTAATGAATTTCTCACTGCCAGCAGCCCTTTCCCTTGGTTCTGTAATGGTGTTTTTCTGAGTGTACCATTCGATCAGTCCGTGGAAGAATTTATTCTGTTTCAGAAAGCACTCAAAACATGCAAAAATCAATCTGTGGCAATACTGTTCCATTTACTCGGTGTGGGATTTTTTTAGCTAAAATTTGTTGATTTTGGATTCATCACAAGGTGTGTCTTACCTCTTGAGCTACACTGCTTCAACCCAGAGAAAAGTGCCTGTCGTGCCATTTGAAATGCCCTATTATATATTTTGTACAATTTTGGAAATGCATTTGCATTTGTTTCAAATCGTAAAATCCACCCAGATGTTGCTTACTTCTTTCAGAGCATGCCTTACCGTAGAAAGTCCTTACACTGCTTTTGGCTTTTATTCTAATACTTCCAGCTGTATAAATTCTTTTATTGTCTGGATGTCTGGCAGGAAACAGGAGAAAGTTAACAGGGGCAGCTATGTATTAAACTAATGTGGATTATACATTCCCAGGACCATATCTTTGGGGCTAGTTTATTTCAATCTGTCTAACATTTTCTAATGAGTTACAATATTTTTGAAAATAGGGGAGAGAAAGATTATAAATCTATGAGTAATTTTATTTAATCATGAAATTCCTAGGCATTCCATTGCATTAAAAATGTAGATACCCTCTGTAACAGGCCAAGTCCTGGTTGGTGCCTGCAGACAGGCAGGATGGACACATTCGTGTGTGCCACATAATGTGCATGTTTTTTGACCTCAGCCATTCTGTTCCCCTTCTTGCTATAAGGTCAGAACTAAATTTTGCAGAATTCTGTGAATTGAGGTTCTGGACACTCCTGAAATCTTATGTGCATAAATATGTGGCCCACACCCCTGAACTCATGCCACACCTAGTTATATTCCTCTTGTTTGTGTCACGGAAAAGCTGCAGTGACCTCTCCAATGGATTTGTGCAGTTCGGAATAAGGCTACTTCTGCTTGCTGCACATTTCTTAGCAAGCAGCTACAATTATGCTAATCTGTATGCGGTGCCAACACAGTTTTGGCACTGTATGTTTGACTTGTACTTTCCAGTTTTCCCTTCTCTTGTAATGTGTTCGTAATTTCAACAGATCTTCTATGGAACCACATATTAGCTTTATTTTTCATGCAATTGTACTAAATCCAGTCCTTTTGAAATCAGATAACATCCATTCAGACTGAAGACATTTCAGGGATTTCACATCCATATTCAATCTAAATAAAGGAAAGCAGGTTAAATAAAATCCAGGTTCTCTGAAGAAAAAATGAAGAAAAAAATGAAAAAATGAAGAAAAAATTATTATTATGTGGAGAAGTTAGAAAAAGTAAAACGGTGGGAAGGGCATATTTATTTTAAAAAGTAAATAGAATATCACTGCCCACACTTTGACTTTGTCTGTCTGGCCGAAAGTTAAATGAATATCACAGCTGAGATTTTTAAAGAGACGAAGGGAAAATGAAAGCCCAAAGGTGGGATTTTGAAACAGATGTTGTGACTCAGGAGCATGACTTCTATTTTTTAAATATTTTTTTTTTTAAGTCAGTGCAGTGCCATGAAGGCTGGCTGATCGCTGTTACGAAAGCACAGCGTCTTGCTGCAGCTAGGGTCCCAGCAACGATGGGCTTGTGAGGAGGGTGCTGAGGCTGTGCTAGTTCTCTGTGCCTCCCAGCACGGTGGTTAGCTCAGGCACAGCACTGCTCTGGCTCTGCTGCTGTGCCCCCCGACCCGCTTCAGCCAGCCAGGGGATCTTTACATAATGCTCTGCGATGTGGTACAGATATGCCCCTTGGCGTTCCTGAAACTTCCTACTCGTGGCTCCCAGGGAAATTGCCTCTTGGCCTTTTGTACAGACATAATACTTTGCTTTTCAGACTACAAGACACATTACAGCTGGCTTTCTGGGATTTATAAAGCAGATTTGAAGGCATCATCTCCTTCAGCTTGTGTCCCTACATTGAAACTGATCCTAGTGTGAAGCCCAAGAATTCAAGAAACTGGGTTTTACCAGCAGCAGCTGGTAGTCCTTGGGGAGATGGGGGAAGTGCAGGCATTTGGGTTGGAGAGGAGCAGTGCTGTTTGGTCCCGAAGGACAGGGAGCAGCAGACACAGGGCAGCCCCTGAGGACTGTGTTCCAGACCTCCACTGTCTCCTTTGGCAATGCCACTCCTCCTCCTTTAGTCTCTTTTCTCTAGCTGTTACTAAGCCAAAGCAACACTTCTGCAGCTAAGTGACAACACACATGTTGTTGTGTTAAAATAGCTGTGAGGCCAAAAACTGGGGCCTCTTGAAAATGTCTTGAGCTTCCCACCTAGCCTGTGATATCATCTTTGTCGTTTCATTTTCTTGTGTGAAAAAATTAAAAGCAAAGAGAGAGAAATAAAGGAGAAAAAACCTTCCAAATTTATGAATGTCTAAGCAGATCATTAATAATTCCTCTGGAGACATTAATTATGGCTATGAGAGTTCTTGAATCAAGTCCTAACCGCAGCCTAAGGTCATGGGTGCTGATCTTACTGGAGTGACGAGTTAATGATTTCCATCAATAATGACTCTGCAGTTCCCCATGCCACTCTGTGAGGCCCCCTCCATGCACATTGCACACTGCTCCTCCGTGGCTCCTGCATCTCTGTCCTGGTGGGCTCCACGCTGTAAGGAGTTGCCAACAGGGCAAGTGATTTTGGGTGCCCAGCTTCAGATACTTTAAAGGAACTTGACTTTTGGCAGTGTCTGTTCTCTGCACACCATTCCCCAGATGTTTTGGAAAAACAAAGCAATAGCAGTTAGATGTTTAATGTCTGTAACAATAATAACCATGTGATTTCTTGCAGAAAATATTTAGAGTACTGTACTTAATCATACTTTACATAGAGTCATTACAAAATTAGTGTCTGTCCTCACAAGCAAGTATCATAATATTATGATGGGTGAAGAATGGATTTAGGCGTATTTACTTTAATTTCTATGTAGACAAATTATTATGGCTGTTCTTGAGAAATGAATTAAAAGTGGGTGTTTTTTCCTTTTTTACATGATAGATGTGGATGAATGCCAAGCCATCCCTGGGATCTGTCAAGGGGGAAATTGCATTAATACTGTTGGATCTTTTGAGTGCAAATGCCCAGCTGGACACAAGTTTAATGAAGTGACACAAAAATGTGATGGTAAGAACTTTTAGAACTTTCTTCTGAAAGTAAAGGGGCGGAAAGTTTTCTTTTTGGGGCCAATTTTGTTTGTTTGGGACCAACAGGTTTGTAACAAACTATCCAGTCTCTTTTACCTTGAATATGCAAATAGCATTCTTCACAACAAATACGAGTAACAGTCCTCTCTCCTTCTAAACTAGAGCATCTTAAATATTGGCCCTGCAGCTTTTCCCAGCCTTTTATTCACGTAACATTGTACAGACTTAAAGGTACATCAGAAACAAATAAAGCTTTAAAACCAAAAATACCTCTTAACTGATAGGTTGCTTTAGAAATGCTTGAGGCACATGTCTCTTGTGGATCATTAAACCAAAAAGTGTTTATGACTGGGAGGTTCAACACATTCCTACCTGCTCAGGTAAACATTAATGGGAGTTTGACACTGGTGATTGGAGACTGCAGGACTATGCGCTAAACTCATCCTAACAGTTGCAGTTAAAGAAGGACAAACATTTTATTCACCCTTATTGGTCATCCTATTTCGGCATCTAGGAATTCATAAATTACCTAGCAGCAGATGCTAGATAATAGTGTGGAAATTTGCTGTGTGTGATAATGGAATCTTGCTAATTTTTAATTGTGATTGGATAGTATTTTTTCTCTATATAATATAATCAGGCATAGACGTGCCCTTTGCTTTAAAAAAAATTTGTATACATAAGGAACAGGGTTCTATAAGTGTCAGTTGCACAGTATTGATTCATCTTCTTTACAATGAAGTCCAGATAATGTTTAAACTCTTACAACTGATTCTCCTTTCAGTCATTAGACAAAAATTAAATTAACTTGAGCAAGACAAGTTTCATAGGTGGTTAGTGATTTTGGAGTGCCAACTTTCAATCATAAAGGTGTGCAGCTGTGAGAGTAAGGTGTGCATCCACCACCTTCTTGCATCAGGTGCCATTAAGGAAGTACTCAACATTTTTTAGTAATTTTGGAAGTATTATGACTTTTTCAAAAGAGAAATCCCTGTTTCAAGCAAAACTATGAATTGAATTGCAGGTTAGAGAAAAGTTTCAGGAGAGTTTGTACACAGTATGGTTTTCATATTGACTGCTGATGGTTTGGGCAGAAAGTAACCCACATTTAGGGTAGAACCAACATTGCAAGTACCTCCTTCAGTGGGTGAACTACCAAGAGCATGGTGAATAGGAAAGCCTGAACATGTGCCTTGTTAGGTATTAGCATGTGAAAAACTGAGGACTGTAGGCTTGCATAGGCAGTGTTGTATAAAACATTGCTATGGTATTTTTCAATTGTTGAATCATGTAAAAAAGATCCAAACAAAGAACAAAAAATCCCAAACAACCACCACCTTCAGAGCCTGCACTTAGTAATACTTGAGGGACTGGAACCAAGAACCTGAGGTAGCTCGGTTCATTCTCAAATCCTGCCACAAATTTCCTGCTTCATCTTATGAAACCCCTTCGGAGTGATCGCCTGGCTGTTAAGATAGAATGAAGTTTTCTTTCTTCAGTTCCATACCTGTAAATTTTGGAACCTCAGCAGACAGAAACTTACTTTCAGTACATCTTCATATTGCATACCAAGCAATTTTAGTTAAAGCTGTGTGGGTATTAATACAATGCAAAGAATTAAAAGTATCATCCTTATAGAACTGGCATGAAATAGGATAGTGATTCAACAGTTAAGAGCATAGTCACCTAAGAACAGACTATGCATTCTCCTTTTTTAAATTATCCTTTTAAGTTAAAATCTCCAATGTAAGACAAGGTATTTGCATTATAGTGATTAACTGTAATTAATACATAATTCACATCTGATCATGTGCTTGGTTTAACTTCCTATCCATGGTCACTGACATAGTAGAACTGGGAGCTACCTGCTGAGTTACCAGTACTGGTTTTGTGGTGGGCCCCCATTAAAGTAAGATCATGATAGAAATCATCAGGTACAGTGAGACAACGCAACAAGTGGGAAATGAGGTGTGTTGGCCCAAGTTTTCTTTGTTAGCATAGCTGATGGAAAACTGTATTTCAAGTGTTACGTTATTTCAGTGCTTCACATAGCCATTCCTTTTCCATTAATGCTGAGGTAAATACTTTTTTGTGGTGACTGGGGGGAGTAATTTTTCCTGGAGTGACATTTACTTCTGTGAGTACATCGAGTATACTTACCTTTATAAAACTTGCATACTTAACAATGACAATGTTGCTTATATGAATGTCAACACTAATATAAATAGTGAAATACTGTTTGGGTTAGGCTCAACCCTAAAATAAAGAGTGATGATTTTGCTTTTAAAAAGGTTGGACTCTATATAAACAGTGGCAACACTGACTTTAAGATAAACATTGGTCAATGTGAGTCAGAAAATGCTTGAATCTGATCCATTTACGACTGCATTTTTCTCTGTTAATTAAGGGCTTTATTCAGACCAAAATTCAATTTCCACATTTTTTGTCACTGAGACTTTTGGGACTCCTGTGGAGTATAATCCTGGAGCAGAAGCCAGAAGTCTCTTAGCAGTGCTCCCAGGGCACTCGGACTTGAGGCTTTGGCAACACCCTTGAAGTAGCACTGAACGAAAAGTCACACCCCTCTCATACACCCAAGTGAGAAATGTGCCCCACATCACGGACAGCTAGCAAGATGCTGGGGAAGAATATGTGTATAGGGGGCCCTAGGTCCTGCGCTGCTTAGGATGGGTTGATCGGCAAGGTCTGGTTATCTGTATGCTACCCCACTCCTTGACTCCTCTTCTGCAAAGGCAAGGGGCCACAAAATTATTAGAGCATCCAGTGCTTTACCTAGAGGAAGAGGAATTGATAATTTTTGTATTACTGAATTTTAGTATTAGCGCTTCCACAGGAAAAGAGCAGAGATCCTCTCTACTTGCTAAAACACTCATTAACAGTCCTGTGGGACTTTGGGTGTTCCCCCATCTGTTGAGGCCAAATTCCAATTTAGGCGTTACATTCAAATTCCTCCAATCATTTTTAATGACTACAATATTATTCACTCCTTGCCTTGGTCTGTTGGGTGGTGTTGCAGTATTTCATCTCAGAAATTTTTGTGGTTGGTGAAATCATTATTACAGCCATGTGTCTATCTGTTTGTAGATCTCTGGAGGAGAGGTTGGACAGAATCCTGTGATGCCATTATTTCTGGCTGGGTTCTCTTTGCTGGGAGAGCAGCTGGGTTATTGTAGATGGCTGTGACGGGCAGTTGTCAATGATCACTCTAGAGAATAACCTCCCTTTCTTCTCTGCTTTACTGATTCTTCTTGTAGGTGCCATGGAAAAAAGCGAGCTGTTTTTAAGCTCAGCTGGACTCCAGGTTCCTAGAAGATGAGAGCAGTGCTAAGTAGATACAGCTGCATTGTTAAGACAGGCACTGAAAAACGGGGGGAAAGTAACTACACTCACAGGCAGGCTACTGATGGTAATTAAGGAGCAATTGGGGCTGGCATAAATTATTATTCACATGACTGTAGATAACATAAACTCCTAGCTGTGGAAGAAACCCTGCAAGTTCCCTCTGTTCATATATGCAGCTATGATCAGGTATAGGAGGGTATTTGTTAGGTTTTTTTCTGCAGACTTTGAAAATTTTTCTGCATTGGATCTATGATTCTGTGATTAAGTACACAGATTGAGTATACAATCACAATATGGACTTCTAAAATCACTGAAAAAAACTAAGAAGAATTATCGTCATTGCCCAACTTCTGCAGTAGCTCTTTCAGTTATTGTCCAAAAATCTACTGAAACTTCAGAACATTCATTTAGCAAAGAAAGTCAGGGAAGGTAATTTTTGTTGCCTGCAGTTACTCTGCTTTGAGCTGTAATTCTGTCAGATTGCATTATTTAAACAGTGCTTAACTGTTCAGTGCTTTAGTATGGGGGGTTTCCAGGAGAAACCCAAGGGCAGTGAGAACGATGGGTAATTCAGGAGGTGGTACGCTTCCCTTTGAGTCAGTATTGAACCATTGCCTCAGTATGGTGCCAGGGGATGTTGTGCTGCTGGAGATACTGTGAGACAGAACTGTTAAGCTCCTGATCATTATGGTCATTACAGGTCCCATGACAGTTGTTTTTTTTTTTTAATTCTAGTGTGCAGAATTCAGACTGGAGGGGTTACGCTTTACTTACAGTTAGTAAATCCCCTCTGCAGTTTAAGATTTTCATCCGTCATTATTAAGCAGTAAAAGTCTGGCTTTTGGCAATTTACAGATACAGTATTTTCTTAGGTTCTGTTTCACTTGTGTTTAACTAACAAAAGATCCTGGTTTAAAACTGCTGATTATGCCCCTAGTACATAGGTTGGGAGGGGTCTCAGACCACACTGAATTTGATCATTAATACAAATTATAAAACACCTGTTGGTGTGCCAGAACTGATGCCCCTAACCTGCCCCTTCTTTTTTTTTTCCTTTTTTTTTTTTTTTTTTTTTTAACTCTGAAGATATCGATGAATGCAGCACCATTCCTGGAATCTGTGATGGAGGAGAGTGTTCAAACACAGTTAGCAGTTACTTCTGCAAGTGTCCTCCAGGGTTTTATACAGCTCCTGATGGCTTAAAGTGCATAGGTGAGTAGAATCCTGTAAGACAGACAGTAAGTGTCATGAACATTCATGAATATCTAAAATGGGTAGCAGTGTACCAGAAACATATTTCAACTTGTGATCTTGAAATCCTTATTTTATGTAGAAATACATCATGTGCCTATCTATATATGTATGCTGAAACAAATTTTCCGTTTGTAGGATGTTTCCTCTTTCCCTCTTTATTGTGACCTTCCCTTTCATTTTTCTTGCTACACTTTTTATGTTATGGCATATTTGTTGCCTTAAAGATAGTCAGAACTTGTTTAACACATCTCTTTGATCCTCTTGCTCTCATGCTTATGTTTGATTTAGTCCACGTTAGATTCGGCATTTAGAAAAGCAAATATACTGGAGAAAGAAGGTAATCACCTCAAACAGATATTTTTTTCCTTATTCCAACTGTTATGACTGTAATGCAGATAGGTTTCATTAAAGGAAGTAGTTTGATAAGCTGGGTGTGGGGCATTTGTATCTGCTCTCATGATGCTGATGATTTGGCAGTGGTGTTCGTTCAGGCTTTTACTGTGGCAGTGCAGAACCTGTCCTCTAAAGGCCAGACCAGGAACCAAAGGACTGTGTGAGTTAAATGGCTGCTGCTGCAGTGCCAAAGCCATGAAAGAGTAGTGTTAGCACTTAGATACAGCCTGCTCTGAAGCAGGTCAAGTATTCAATTCATTATTTTTTTTCCTAAGTTTTGACGCAGTAATTTCTTTTTTCACTGCCAGTGCTGAATTTTGAGAAATTATTGTCATTTGGGAATTAAATGAAATGTTTCTTTCCTCAGTTTTGGCTTGCTTCTTTAAAGGCTCATACACAGGGCCAGCACTGCGCTCAAGAGAGCACCCAGTCTTTTAGTACCTTTGGTAGAAAATCATTTGGAAAAAAACCAGGAAAAAAATAACCTCGCAGACAGCAGTACCAAATGATACTAACTTTCCCAAGAGATCTGGAAGTAGTTTGGGTTTTGATTAATTTTGAATGGTGCCATACTATTTCTGCAGGTTGTGAGAAATGAACCATATTTCTTCCGTTATCAAGAACAGCATTTTGGTAGCTTGGATCCATACTGTACACTTAAAATGCCAGAGGAAGTTGCTTTTATTGCTTCAGATTAATAGCTTCTAAATGACTGTGGATCATTAAATCATTGATTGGTGCTTGTACTTAATGTTTATGAAAGAGATTCACGTTTCTGTAACAAAAAAAATCTAGAGATGCACAACTTCCATTTGCTTTTTACTTTTTATAGTCATTGCTCAGTCAGGACTGCCCAACATTTACACCCATGTTATATTCCTGCAGTTTTCCAGGCTTTTTTACCCACTGTATTTGTAGGCTGAAATAGTTCAGCTAAAGAAACGGGTATTTAAATGATGACAAGCTGTGTTAAGTAATATGTCAGACTATGAGCTATCATTAAAATTTTGGCTCTCTGTCCAAGGCAAAACGTGCTACATGGGAAGCGCTATTAATTATCTGCAGATATTTTGGATTCATGTCTAATATGCAGACTGCATACTTGCCATACTAACAAGACCAGAGCCCAAATCTGTATTCGAGCTGGGCAAAACATATAATCTTGATTTAATTACAACATGCCTGTCTTAAGTGAAAAGTGTTAGCTGAACGTGTCTATTCTGTTAAGAGATGAGGAAGTGCTTCTGAGACATGTATCCCTTATGGGACTCAAACTGAGCAGCACTGGAGCCAAACATCCAAAGGAAGAACTGGGAGTTCCATTATTACAATCCTTAAAAATTAGAATAGAAAAAGCAAAGATGCTATCTCCTAGACATCTCAACCCAAGTACATGAAGAGTGCTATGAAAGAAGCTACTAGCCCATATTTGCAGCTGGCATAAGTTTCTTTGGTCAGTGTTACTTCTCAATGGTCCCGTCCCATCCCATCCCCTTTTCCCCCATCTCTTTCTTTTCTCGCTCTTTTTTTAGAGGCACAGCTTTCTTGGAAGTTATTTTCATGGTGATTTTTTGCCTTTTCAAAATCCTATATTTTTTTAGTGAAAAATACTCAAATATTGAAAACTGAACAGTAAAAGAAGTTGTTTCTTGCTGTTCTTGTCTTATTTGTTTGTTTTACCATTTGGAACAGAAAATGGAAGAGAAAACCAGAAAAAAGAGTCAAATCTGATTAGGAGTATGGAAAGATTTAGCGTTTTTCTCACAAACTTACTTTTTCTGAAAACAATGTGGCTTTTGGATAAGCTCTTGCACCTGTAGGTAGACAAAGGCGTTTGCTGTGTGTTTACCTTTTTTTATGGCACATTGTGTGCTTGCCCAGATCCTATGTAGATCCTTTTTCTACTTTTGCCTGTTACTGCTTTTAAATGTTTCAAAACTTGGTACTGACCAAAACTGAGAAGGGTTAGTTACAGAGGGTGATGACAGGGGCTGTTAGAGGACTGACTGACTTCCTTATCATCCACCCCATGACCACACCAAGCATCTGAGTAGCTCTTCAGGGATACTGGAGAACAGTTTCCTCTCCAGGGAACAGTTTGCAGCAGAGCTTTACTTGTTTTTTTAAAATTGTAGATTAAGGAGCATACGTATTTGGCAGTTTAGTTGGGTACCAGGAGAAAATGGAGGACCAGTAACAGAACTGAGTAGACTTTTTTCCCCTCTGTTTCAGATTTCCATTATATAAGAATATGAGTGAACTAACTGAAGTTTGGAAGCAAAGGCCAACTGACTCTTTTAGCTGTACTGCCAGTAATATCCGTGTTCAGGGTTCCAGCTAATAAAAGGCAGAACCATCACAGACTCTCCCAACTTATCACTATATATCAATTTCCTCAAAATAATAAGAAACTTCCCTGCTTTTTTTTATATCCACTAGAATAGCTAGTAAACTCTGGAAAGCATCGTTACTTGACAGATGAATCCACCATGCCTTGGATAACTGAGATACTGTTTCTTTAGAGAATGGTGTCTGCTGTTGTAAGGTTTTATCTGCAACTTTTTCCTCTATATTTTGACAGCAAATGTTTGTATATTTTAGAAACAAACTTAGTCTGGTTCATTGTACAGCATCAAATCACACCACAGCTTATATTGCATTTGACATGATGTGACATATTGTGAAACAATTGCGCAGAGTGTCAGATTGTATCATAAGTGGGTTTTTAAATTTTTTTATTTTTTTTTCTCCCATCCATATTTTCTCTCCCTTCTCTAAGCTGGGGGATCTTTGTGCAGTGTTGTTAGAGCTGAGTGGATGAAATCTGGGTACAGGACGTTCTTTGTACAGCACGTGCTTACCGTTTTCAGACAGGAAGCCAGCACATCTCCATAAACAAAGTGATGGCACCAGTTAAAGCTACGTTGCTCTTGCTTGCCTGCAAGCCTATATCTTGTCAAATCACTACATACTTCAGCTGGGGAAGCCATGACTGATGAATAATGAGTTAAGGCTTTGAAAGCTGCAGTGCTGTGAGTTTTACTGCTGTACATTGGTGGCATTCAAATGAAAGCTTAAACAGAATTGATTTGGTACTATCTTTAATAGAGATGACACTGCAGTTTTTCACTGGGAGCACAAAAGCATATTTTATTATATGTGGAGTACATGTTCTATTCTATTTTTGCCTCCATTAATTCATTGCTGTTCTGTATTTCACTTCAGCTTTCTTGCAGGAGGTGTTACACCTGAATCCAAAGCAGACCAAATATTATCTAGATGTTTCTGGTTTTCTGCCTTTTGTTTTCTGATTGTTGTAATATTGCAAGTGCTATGCCATTGATAATGTAGTCAGCCAAGAAGAAGGTGCTTTCCCTTCTATGAAAGTCACATTCCTCATTGGGCTGATGATTACATATCCATTTCTTTCTCTTGGTAGATGTGCGTCCTGGATACTGCTTCTCTTCTCTGACCAACGGGCGCTGCGGCAATCAGCTCCCCCAGCCTTTGTCCAAAATGCAGTGTTGCTGTGACAGCGGCCGATGCTGGTCTTCTGGTGCCGCCACTGCTCCTGAAATGTGCCCAATCAGATCCACTGGTATGAATCGAACTGTATTCTTATGAGTTAGGCACTGAATTAGGCAGTGATTTTCTTTTATCAGTAATGTTTTCATTAAAGAACTACACAGAACGGTTGAGGCTGGAGGACACCTTGGGAGATTATTTAGTCCAGTGCCCCTGCTCAAAGCAGAGCCTCCTGTATCACCTCCAGGAGGCTAGGACAAACAGACATAAACAAGGGGTTTTATCATTGCTAATTAGTGTTGTAGCCTGGTTATTCCAACCTTCCCTGATGCAGGTTTTGTTTTCAACATCCTCTTCTAGCTTAAGTTGCTGCCTCCAGAGCATTCTAATAGATCCCTGTTCTCCCTGCAGTTTCATTCTCATTGGAAAACTGAGGTTTCCCTCCTCTTATATCTAGCTTTCTGAGGTGTCGTTTATTTCCTGGTTTGACACAGAACATGATTTCTGTCTGCTACCAAAATGTGCTGTACTTTATCGCCTCCCTGTGTATTGAGATCCCCAGATAATGTGAGATTTGAGTTTATAGAAGATGGTGAACAGATTGTGAAACTAAGTGTGAGGGAGTGGAGGAAAGATGTTTTGGAGATTGTTTAGGACTGGCGACCTAATGAAATGCTTTAGAGGAGAAGAATGCAAGAAACTTAAGGACTGATGGGAGCAGCTCAAGGGAGGTGCAGAGTTTAGGGAGGAATGGGGGTCGTAACACTACAGCAGTGTAACTCCAAAGAAATTGTCAGAGGTCATGTATGGGAGTGTTTATTATTCTTGTTTTTAATCCTTTGAGTGAAACTGCGTAATACTGGAGCAGAGATCTATGATCAGAACTCTTGGAAGGCTCTTCCTGGTTCTGTCAGTATCTCATTAATAATATTTAAACATGTTAAATGTCCAAGACTGGCTAGAATAATGCTAACAAAATAGTGTAATCTGTTGATCCTCATATGAAATAGGAACACAAGGAGAAAACTTTCAGTCTTAACACAGTGTCTGCTTTCTTTACATACTTTCTAATTATTCATATCTAACTGGTGAATAAATTGGGTGGAAAAGTGAAGTAATTTGGCCAAGGCTGCAGACTGAGACATGATGGTGAAGGAGCTAGAACCCAAGACTTCCTGACTCATAAATCCATGCAAAGTCTTCCAGATCATGGTTACATGCCATTTTTTTTTAAGTTTTATTTTTCACCCCCCTGACTTGGGATATAAATTGAGATGATAAATTACTCTTTTGAAAAATGCTTTGAAATTTTTTGAAAGCCCTTACATTTATGTAAGGTATTGCTGACATTATTTAATCAGCTTCAGTTATTCCTTAATGTATCCTGAGAAAGCAAGATGAGGAATTTAGGGCTGTCAGTGGCCCAAAGTCTCTCTAACTCTGAAATGGAAATTTACTGCAATATAAAGTGAAGCACTAGCTGCATAATGTAACCAAGTGGTTGCATTTTCAATGTGAGCAACAGACCCAGATGTTGCTATAAAATAGGCTGTTTATTGCTAGAAATTATACATGGAGATTAAAGTTGCAATAAAAAAGGCTTGCACTATATTTCTTTGCATAACGTGGCAATAATTGTTTATGTGGAATGACAGGGTTTACCATTGACACTATAAATAGTTTAAAAGTGGTATCTTAGACATCCAGCCATGTGTGTGTGTTCGGTTCTCACCTCAGCAGTCGCTTTGTGTGTGCTAATTCCATTCAACCAGTGGGCAGCCCCAAGGCCATGACTTTGCAAGGAAGGGCCAGGACTCCTGGTGAATTGACTTTGGATGATTGGGTATTAGAGTGAAATCTAGATTAATCTAGAGTAAAAAAGGAAATACAGTATTGTTTCTTTCACAAAGATTGATCAGTGGGTTGTAGAGAATGTATGATTAGAGAATTGACTATTAAACCCACCATTATTAGCAAACATTTGCATATTGGAATTTGTGTGTGTACATGCACAGACACTATTCTGAATGTCTCTGTTTTATTACAGGTAGACCACTGGTTGAGAGTAGATTCAGTTTACATATGAATAGGCAAAATAGAAAGCTAGTAAATGGAACAAATAAACAAAGTACAACACCTGATACAGTAAAATCTTCTTGGGAATGACTTAACGATTAAAATAACTCTTAAGGATCAATAGAGGGAAATGCAGTGACACATGAAATAAACTAATCACCTAAAAGCATTAAAATAAATGCAAAGATCACAATCGGGAAAAGCAGAACATTAGTCTACCATGTTTAGTTAACAAATCCTCTGTGATTAGGCAAGAGCTTCTAATGCATTTTACAGGTTGAAATAGAAGTGAGATGAAAGTGTTGAAGGCTGAAATATCCAGCTTAGTTCTCCCAATACTGAATTTATTTTTCAGTTCTCATTTTTCATATTGTTTAAGGAATTCATGCATCTCTGTAGCATTTTGTTTTCATTATATAATTCCTCTCCCCTGCTGTGCCATAAACTTTAAAAATTTGAAGTTCAAAGATACTGGCTGCACAAATAGTTATTTGTGTACACATGAACTGTGGGCATAAATTAGGTCAGCTGGAAATGTCATTTTTAATTGTGATACTCTGTGTGCGTTCTTTTGATCACAAGTTCCAAACCCACACTTTCCAAAGACAAAAGAGTTGGGGGCACCAGGAAAAGTGGGGCAGTAGGGCAGATGCCACTAATAGAAATAAACAATAGGAGAACGCATGACACTCAGCATAGACTGTGCTTACAGCAGAATAGATCATTTTCCCATCATCTGGAAAAAGATGAACTTGGTGTGGATCTGAGTCTTAATTCTGTATGCCTACATTCCTTAAACTACACCTCATTTGGTTTCTGCTTATATTGGCAAAATTAATTTTCACAGGGAAATAGTGTTAGTGTATTGATTGTCTTAATTGGTTTTGCCTCATTGCTTATATTTATATTTCTTTCTTTGTGGAGGTTAATTTTTAAGAAATCCAGTTGAAATGAAATTTTCCCCGTTCAGTATTTTTCTAAGTCTGTGGGAAGCTTTGTATTCAATTACCTTGGGATCAAGTCCAAAAGTCCTCCTTTAGGTAAATTTCCCACTGAGTTCAAAGATTCTGTTTGAAAGAAGGCTAAGTAGATTAAGATCAGGTCCCTGCATCACTGCTCAATTTCATATCCAGAACGTCAGTTATGTCATCTTTTTATTAGCAGCCCTCTGACAAGTAGTATTGATATCCTCCTGTTTCATAGAACAAATTCTGATTCATAGAACAAAGCTTGTTACTATGAAGAAAATATACAGACTCCAGTTTTCCAGGTTACTGAAGGTTTGTTATTGCTAATCTGAAACACTGCGAAAAGGAGGAGGGTTGGATTAAATGGAAAGGCTACAAGAGTCCAAAAAATCATTCATGTTTTCATGTTTCAGATGAGTATCGCAAACTGTGCGCAATAGGCGCTCCGCTGCCAGCAAGACCTGACCTTCCTCCGGGTCGTCCTGATGTATTCCCTCCACCACTTGTTCCTGGTGTTTACCCTCCTCAACCACCAGAAACCATCTATCCATCTCGGGCTCCACCATCTCATGGTAAGAGAGAAGTAATAACCTTTCCCTGCACCATTTATGTTTAGCTTCTTTAAAAACATGTGTTTCTCATGAGCAATGTGCTCCCTTCAGTTGCTGGTATCTTTTGTTTACTTTATGTGGACTATTATTCTGTGGATAAATATCCTTCTAATCATAGCCTGGTTACTATATGTCTTACAGCAAGTGTACCTCGTTGGTAGTATTTTCCCTGTTAAGACAGGATTCAAAAATGACATCCTCACTGTACTGAGGCCCATGAATTGTAGCAGTTACCTTACTGTTATTTTAAGGCTATTGTGAGCTTTGCTGCATGTGGACATTGAGGAATGTGAATAACAGTTTGACTATGTTGTGATAGTTACTGACATTAAAGAACTTGGCTGGGAGAAAGCAGCTTCTTTCAGGTTGTTTTCCTGACTTGCTTGGCCAAGTAGGAAATGTACCAATAAAACTACTGGTTTGCTGGACACTGCGGCTGACCCAACACAAAGAAAGAATCTGTGGTAAGCATGGACAGGTTAGACTTCTCTAGAGCAAGGAAGAACAGAATGCTGATACATTCTTTATTCTGTCCCTTGCTTAGGGAATGCACTACATGCCCGTGTAGTCTGCAGTAGGCATGTGCCACCTGAAACTGTTTGGCATAGCCACATACTCTTCTGCAAGTAAACACAAGCTTATTTCGCCCATGCTCTGTGCAGAGGCAAGCAGGCTCTGCTTGCACGGGCACCAGCTGAAACAATTTAGTCTTCATTCAGCCACAAGCTGAGCTTCGCCTAAGAGGCAAAGTATGTTCACTCAGGGCTGACGCTGCACTGATGTAGCTGCACAGCTTCTGGTCGGCTGGGTGCACGGAGCCAGCTCACATGTGCCAGCCAAGGACCACAGGCGTACCTTCCAGGGTTATCCCTGCCGTCCTCTCACTCTGATACCTATGAAAACAGAGATAACTGAACCAGACTGCCCGCTCTTTGCTGCTCTAGGCTTTTAGTAGCGTCCCTGCAGTGCCATGTACCTGCTTTACCACTAGGTATGAGCAGACTTGGTCCTCTTGTGTCCTGCAAAAGAGGAAAATGGGATCAGACTTGCCACAATGAATAAAAACAGTGGCTGCTGGCTGTTTTCAGACAAGTCTCTTAAGAGTCAACGTGCATTTTTTTCTCTCTCGATGCTGATTTTACTTTATAATTCACATTATCATGAAAGGTAAATGTTGACTTTTAATGGAAAATGCTACACAAGTTGCAGATTACTAAATATTATTATGATGAACTGTTAAAATATTTTCCCAACTTTGTTATTTCAGTTATCTTGCCGGTGAACTTCACTGACTATTGCCAACTGTTCCGACACCTTTGCCTTAATGGGCGCTGTGTTCCCACTCCTGGGAGCTACCGCTGTGAGTGCAACAAAGGATTCCAACTGGATGTTAGAGGGGAATGCATTGGTATGTGGTTTTCTGCTGTAAATTACAGAGGGGAATTTTGTTTTAAAGAAAAAAAAACTATTTTCCATACAATGTAATAACTCTTGAGTTCTTAAATACCACACCCTGCCCCCCCAAAACAAACCCTCCCACCCAATCTAGTAAACAGACTTCCAAGAACTAATTGCTTTCAACTGCAAACTTATTTTTACAGCAGTTTTGCCTTTAAGACAGCATTTAATGAATCTTGTAACTTGCCACAAAATTACACGAGCTAAGGATTTCTTATTTTACTAACCTGTGGCTATGTGTTTATTAGTGACCGAAAATGCCCTCTTTAAAATGCTACCAGCTCTTTGAGAATGCAAGTGACATTTTTTTTATTTTTTTTAAAAATAGCAGTAGTGATCTTGGGCTTAGTAAGATTTACAAGTCCTCTTTCAGCTCATCGGGAGTATCTTGTTGGGCTTTTGAGCCCTTTAATTTTGGAAGTCAGCCAGAACTTGATGATAGGAGCAAAGTTTAGCTGGTTTTTGCATGCAAGATTTTGCTGTCAGAATCAATGTCTTCAGTGGGCCTGGGAATGTGGAGGTGTGGGGGTAAGGCCTCTACCTGTCGCACATGCAATAACCTGTGTTGTTGAGTACTCCTTTTCCCCAGCTCCTGCTTAGCTTAGAACATGGGATCTTTTTACTGGGAATTCTGTGGTTCTGTCCTTTCCTTTCTGCTTGAAGCACATTATTTCTCCAATTACAAAACAATAAAATACCCCTACAGACCTGAATAACGTAACCAATGTCTTCATAAAAATATATTGTCTGTGTCCCACAGATGTTGATGAATGTGAAAAGAATCCATGCATCAGTGGAGACTGTGTGAACACACAGGGATCCTACGTATGCCAGTGTCGTATAGGATATCAGAGCACGGCAACAAGAACAGAGTGCCGAGGTAAATTATGGTTTTACAGCCATATCTGTACTATTGTATACATACCATGAGGGGAAATAGTTTTTAAGCAAAATTTAATAGATGTCTTAAATATGAGGTGTTTTTAAAAAAAAATAAATCAGATAAGGCAGTAAGAATGATTAATCTGCCTGAGTTGGCTGTTCACAGACTGGGTTACGAAGAAAGACATTTTGTCTTGTGCTGAAAGTATCTTGGCACCATTTGTGGCTATAAAGAGACATCTTTTTTTTGGTTTTGTTTTTTAAACTATTGAGACTTTTTTTCTTCTGCTTCTTGAGGATCTCAAGGACAGTTTAACATTCCCTCTTTACTTATGAAAGACTGTTAAAAGGCTAAGGGGTAGGAGTGAAGATGAGTCTTCCAGTGGGTAAATACAAGAGTACAATGCCTGTGTGTTGTCCCTGCCCACTGTCAGAGAAAGAACTAAGCATATATTACAGCAATGAAAACTTAAATAGGGTGTGAAAAAGTAGTGAAGCACTGGGAAGGTCTAGGTGGGAAAGCTGTAGAATCCCAATTATTGGTGTTTTGAAGACCAGGCTCAACAGTAGTCCTGATGGTCTTCATCCTGTCTTCCTATGGGAGTGGGGAATGTATAGTCAGCGCTCTGTCAGGGTTCTGTGGCTCCCAAACTGTCCTGCGGTGGGAATTTGACTGTAAAGGTGGATGCAGTCCTTTATAGTTAAGTCATAATGGGAGACTTCTGGCAGAATGAATGGCTACTTTGATATTCTGTAAGAAGCATCTAAATGAAACAGGATGTTTGAATGCTCAGAGTCCCAGCTTGTTTTCATATTTTTCTTTGCACTAAGAGGAGGGTTCCTTGAGCATGCACTTATTCTGAAGCAGAAAATTTCTAAAAAGCCAGGCGAGAGCTATCTGTATAGTATGCAGGTTTTTTCTTCTCTTTGTGAATCAGAAAGATACTATCAGTAGAGAAGCTTACTCCACTCCAGGAGGACATGCAGAGCCAGCACCACTGCTGCACATTGCTGGGAGTATTTGACCTAATTGCTGCCAAACAGCCATGTTGTGGAAGCATCTTCATAGTTCAGCTGACTAGTGGTGAAGGAGTGCTGAAGTGGAGTCTCAGCAGTGATGAATTTACTCATGAGTCATTTTTGTCACACGCTTTTAATTTGACTGATTCATTACACAAACACATGGTTGTCAGAAGCCCAGTAGCTTAATGGCATTAAAGTGTGGTCACTTAGCAGTTCCTTTGCAGTCTATGGAAACTGTGCTTGCTTGACAGGCAGTTCAGAAAATGCTATGATGTGCAGAATCTTTGTTTTCTGAAGGAATTTTTAGGACCAGATTACGGAAAAGAAAAAGGCTGGTGGGGTGCATTTGGCAAAACATACATAGAGCATTGGTGCCTGCCAAAATCAGCATTTGCTGTAAAATTAATTCTCATGACTACTTTGTATGTTGAAGTTTTATTTTTTGCATGCACATATGTGTCTGTGCTGATACACTTTTGCAAATGTATTCCTCACATCTGTTCTTGAAAAATGAAGTCTCCATCATGAACAGATGTTTATCTGTTCCTTGCTCAGAGGTTCCAGAGGAGTGCTTTTTTCCTGCATGATGAGTCTGATAGGTGACGGATTAAACATTGCAGACTGTATTGCAAGCTACTGATTCACTGTTATTAAGATCCCTTATAATTCTAGGAGGAGTTTGGCTGAACACGTATGTTAATGGGAGACATTGATGAATCAGCTTGTCACATTATGTTGAGTGTTCAAAACAAAAAATGCTTTTGAGTTGCAGAAGAGGGGATGTAAAGTGGACCGCGGAAAAGAAGTGAAATTTTATGGTGATTAGCTATGAGTGTATGGGAGTCAAAGCTTTAACAGCTAAGTGCTTACTATAATCTACCTGACATTTCTGAGAGGGGGAGGTCAGACCTTACATGAAGATGGCTACAATTGTGGGTATGCCGGTGAGAGGGGAGCTTTGATTTTTACAGGTTTCTCTGAGGGGGAAAAGAAAATAATCCACAATGTTATTTCATAATTTGTAAATTCAAAATGTAACAGAAACTAGCGGTGGGTCTCTGATCAGCTGTGTGTATGTAAAGAACAACAAGATTCTGCCATGATTTAGATGGCATGAGGTGCATAAAAGTACAAATCCTAATGAACTTTTGAAAGCTAAAAGACTAGAAAAATCTTGAGATGCTGTGGCATTTCTGCCTGTCCTAAGGAAGAAAGCTGGTAGAGTAGCTGAAGCCAAGCTCAGGTACAACGGATTGCCACAAAAGTGGGGCAAAAGGGACTGAGCAGAGAGAAAACTCACTTTTATGCATTGCTGATCCCATGATGCTTGTTTGTCACATGAGGGGAGGTGTGCCGAGCCTGTATGCTTTTACTGGAAGTCAAGGGGGCTGTAAGCTACCACTGCAGTGAGCTGTCACTTGAGCGGCACTTGCCTCTGCTGGCCTGCTTGCTTGCTTGCAAAAGTTATATTCAGGGATTCCTTAGCAGCTTCCAAAAACTACCACACTGCTGAGAAGGCAACTACTGGTTCACAGTTTTGAGAGACATCCGTTCCACCTCAGATAGGTGTCTAGAGAGCAGAGACATTTATTTGGGAGAACGCCCTGTGCTCTGCATCTTCCTGAAGCAGGGTGATGCACTGCTGTGGGGAAGGACACCCCCAGGATATTTGGGAAGACAGTCTGGTTGCACAATAGATAGGTCTGCATGGGCTGGTTGAGATCTTTGTGAGCAGAGTCCCCTGTGTGCAGGAATCTCTGGGAGATGGTCCAGGCCTTGATGGAGAACACTGAGCAATCTGAAAAATGTCTAGACAGTCTGTCTCAGCATCTCCTCTCCCCTCGTTTGGAGGAGAGGGAGAGCTGCCAGCCTCGTGTGATATCACTATTCAGGTCCTCCAAAGCACTTGCCAAGCACCTCCTGCAGAGAGAGGGAAATGAGGAGCTGATGTTTCAAATACAAAATAAGCAGGAGAAATATCTTCTGAGGTGGGAAGGTCTTGAACTTTCCTGTTATCTTACAAAGCCTCCGTCTTCCCTTCAGTAGTTACTATTGTTAAGTTAAACTTCAGTAAAAATATTGTCATGATGAACAAAAATGCAAAAAAACAACTGAAAGAGTATGATTCTTGTTTGACCAAGCTGCAGGGTAATGTTCACTGAAATTCTTTCACAGCAACTTGAAGTTTCAAGCTGATGAACATTTTCCACCCCATAACGTTCGGTTATGGAAATAAAAATAAATCATTTTTCAGGTGAATATGGTTTCCATGTAGGGTTAAAGACCTAGGGGAAGGGGAAATGGGAAAAATTCCTCTCAAGTATAAAAAAGAAAAACCCCAAAATGTTATTTTTCTTTTTGATTGGCTTTCAGACATTGATGAATGTTTACAGAATGGTCGCATCTGTAATAATGGACGATGCATAAATACAGATGGCAGTTTTCACTGTGTGTGTAATGCTGGCTTTCAAGTGGCAGCTGATGGGAAAAACTGCGAAGGTAAGAAAGACTTTTTTGAAGTTACTCTGTTGCAAGAGATTATTCACCTCAATGAAAAAGAAAAGTGCCTCAGGGGGGCAGGGAAGGGAAGGAACAAGGAATCAGATTTCTAAATACCTTTTGCTGTATCTGGGAGGGCAAGTAAACTGTCTTTTGCAGCCAGCTTTGGAACCTTGGCTTGGCAATCCTCAACGGGATGTCTGTCCAGCCGGAGAAATAGCACATACCACTATCACAAAATGCAGTTTCTTTGATGGGAGTGGTACATTTTAAAATGGAGCACAAGTCACATGCTGCCTGATTTTACTGTGTGTTTAACAGCATGCTTTATGGGATCTTACTGGGTGCCTAGCTATGTGTTTTATGTAGATGCAGTCTGGTCTGACCCATAAAAACCGTTTTAAGAAAAATTTGTAAACATAATTGATGTGTTCCTACCTCCCAGACCTTTAGTAAAGGGGGAAAAAAGAAGAATGTTCTTTATCATGCTTCCCAAGGTCCTTGGGAGGGTTCCCAATGATCTATTCATACGTTAAAGGAATTTCAAGCACTGTTCTTAGAAACATTTTTGGCAGAATATTATCTCAGTGATTCAGCTCTAATACTTTATGCCAAAATTCCTGGTTGGGATAGATACACTTTTTTTTTTTTAATCATAAATTATTTTTGTCTGACTTAGCCTGTAAGTAAAAAGAAAACACACCATGTCTAGAAGTGTAATTTCTGTCCAAGACAGCTGCAATATTAAGGAAAATAGCACGATTCCGAATATATTGTAATGTCATTATGATCCAGTGATTTTATGTGCTAGTAGTGATTCTGTTAATCCTTGGTAGAGACAGACATTTTAAGATTCTGTTTTTCCTGACTATTTTTAGATACAGTTTAGCACTATAAGCTGCTTTCTAAATATCTTATTATGGAACTATATTGACTAAATATATTTGGAAATTAATATATTTTGGAAAAAAAACTCTATTCTGATGTCTTCCTTTCCCACCAAATACCATGTGCTAATAGTAATAAGAACCAGGACATTGGTGGTCTGGTAAAACATTTTTAATTCCATTGCATATGTTGCCAGAATGTCTGTTGCGTCCACTTATGAAACAGTTTAATCTCTGGCACTGTAATGCATTGAGTTTTGTTCTTAGGAATACATGCGCACACTCACTAATCAGTAAAGACCTTGTCATTGCACCTATAGTCCTTTAGGCGAAACTCGTAAATAGTTCTGATTTTTTCAGATGTAACATCAAAACTGATTTCATTTGTGCCAGGACAAAATAAAGACAAAGAGGTTATAAAAGCTTGCTCAAATCAAGCACAGAATTCTCTTTACTGTCTTGGTGTTTGGGTTTTTTTGTTGTGTGAGTACCTGTGCAGGGTTCAGAATAGCATCGTCTGGGACCTCCACCTTTCCGTATTTGACTCCTTCATGCCATTAGATCAGAGGGTGAATAATGCTAGTATGAAGCCAAGATTAGTAAGTACCTTTCTATGTGACCTGTCGTGCTGAAGCCAGGGAAGGGGTAGGTTTCATTTTAAATGGAAGTTGATGGAAGTGCTCACAGAATGCATGCTTGAGCACAGTGCTGGGAATTCTCCCACATCATAAATCTTGGATTCATCCAGTGGAGGTCACAAAAACCTTTACTCCAAACAGAGATGCTCACTCCTCCCCTTTCAGGTGTTCTTGATAACATAAAATTGTGTTTACTGTTTCAAATGGAAGGCTGCTTCTAACAGCTTCTATTTACACCAAGAGTGCAAGCCCTCTTCAGTTACATACGTTTCTCTCTTTTTTTACAGTTTTTACCAACTGGCAGTTCTTACAGCTGTCCAGTTTCTCATCTGTTTTTCATTCTCTCTTGCCTGTCCCAGATGCTTACCTTTATATGTTAATGATACATTATGAAAAAAGAGAGTCATTGTTTTGACACATCCTCTAGGACGGTGTGGTCCCATTGTATGTTTCTGATTAACATATACCTCTGACAACTAAGAAAGGAATTAAAGTTCATCTTTTGGATATAACTAGTAGGAGCTTTTTTACTTAAACATTATGAGCATTGTGTCTATTATGTACATTTTCAGATATGGATGAGTGCAGCATAAGGAACATGTGCCTCAACGGGATGTGCATCAATGAAGATGGCAGTTTTAAATGCATCTGTAAACCAGGGTTCCAGTTAGCATCTGATGGACGTTATTGCCGAGGTGAGCAAAACAAATTACACATTCCCAAAGCCTATGAGTCATGTCCCTCTGGTAGCTTCAAGAATCACCTTATTTTCTTACATGGATCCTTAGGGACAAGAAATGCTGGGCAGAGTTTTCATCAGACATGTTTTTTTTAATTGGCTGGGATGATCTGTCATAGTGCAAGACAGTACGCTATCTTTCCCACAGTGTTGAGTAACTGCCTTAACCAGCCAGTGGGAAATATTCTTTGGTCAAGGACTGTGTGATCTGACCTAGTTAAGTTCCAGGTCTTTTTGCCTATGATGTCTTTTCCAGTTTGGCTTCAGTATATCTCACTTTTTGTGTTTGGCTTTTTAAATTTTCTGCCTTTGGCCACCCAAACATCCTGGCTCATTGCCTTCTTTGGGTTTTGCTCCCATTCCTGCCTGGGTGTTCCTAGTCAATACAGCATCTGCCCAGTACCCCGTGTGACTGAGATGCAGACATGAGCACCAGAGCAAGATTGTCTTTTCCATTTACTGCACTAGCTCAGCAATACCCGCTGTGGGAGACACTGCACCATTCTGGTTGCTGGTTACATCATCAGTTTCCGTTCAGTCCTGTCAGGAACTGGAAGTTTTGTATGTATAAATCTTCATGTTTCAACAAGTTTTACAGGCACAAAGCAGAAGCTGAAATAAGGAATAAACAAGTGCTGGGGTCAAGTTACTTACATTTTTTCTTTTGAAAAATGTAAAGTCTTTCAACTCTTGGAATCAAGGCAGAAAAAGTGCTTGCTTACACTTTGGCAAATTTTTTTAAAAAAGTCACACTGGATTACACAGCAGCATCTTGTTGCAGACCAATAACAAAAGCAAATGTTTGAATAAATAATTTGGTTTTGAGAGCTAGTGACATGAAAAGTCAGATAATTTGGATCCTGTTGCTTCTTGAACACTGTACCAGTCTTAGATCTGAACTGCATGGTGTCTAGACTTAGACTTTAGATCCAAACCAGGCCAATAAATCTGGTAAAACATCCAGAACTTCTCTTGCATTTTGTAACTTTTGCACTAGGTATGCAGGACAGCGCTACCCAGCCTCCAGGTGGGGGAATCCTACATTTCTACTGAGATGACCACATTCTTGCTTTGTAATAGCATTGCTTTTATGGGGAGACTGAGTTGTTCTTTAGTTTCTCGAATGAACTAATGTGCAGATTCATACAGGCGTTTCCTTAGCTTAACAGCTACTGGCTGTGTTGGCTGCAGCCTTTGCACACTTAGAGCAATCAGCTTCATTTCCGTTCTTACCTGTTTTCCAAGTGGTAAGTGTATGTCTATGCTCTGCCAAAGCTTATTTTCCAGCTGGTCTGTGTGTGGGATGGCAGCAACACTTGGTCTCAGACGTGGTGGGGAAGCACTCGATGCCTGTCAGGCCTTGGCATATCAACCAGTCGCCTTTCCAAAGACCACTGGCTGCTCTCTGCGTCGTTAGCTGCTATGTGACTGATGCAAGCTCAGCCCAAATGCTTGTCTTGATTCTTGCCTTCAGCATCTTTTGTTTTTTTTTTCTTTTTTTTCTTTTTTTTTTTTTTTCATCAGTCTGTGCACTGAAATGCCATCCAAGAAGATGGTATGTAAATTGCCTCAGACTACTTAAAAACCAATGATACTCAACTTCACAGCCTCTGTTACATGCCTCCTGGCTAAACAGGTTTATGGATAGAGCCAAAAAGAGGTTTCTGGCCCTAGACAAATGTTACTTCTGTGCATCAAAGGAAGAATATTTGAAAATTATCCAAGATTGCAGGCAACTCAACTGATTCCTACTGAAAGTTGGAACAGATCTTACAGTAAAATGAAGGATTTCTCTACTGCTTTTCAACACTTACAGTAAGCCTTGTTCTCTATGAATGAGCATGCAAATGTTTGTTACCTATTAAAATTGCTGTTGGGTCAATATCAAACCAGATTTTGAGACCTTGACACTCAAATTACACTTTTTCCCAACTTTGTATTTGTCTCCTTTCTTCCACTTACCCAAAGTATCATGAAATAATTCCCAGGAGTGTCGTGGCGAGAGTGAGCACAACTCTTTGGTAAATGTCTCCAGTCATGTTAGTAAAACTTTAAAAGACTGATCTTCAGTAATGTCTTTTCCTGTACGTTTTAATGTTTATTCCTTATTGAGTCCTTTCTGTACACACCATGTGTACAGAGTAAACTTCTGTACTACAGAACAGTTAGCCTTTGAAACACTCATTGTTCACACTGCATATCTTGAATTTGTTGTGAAGTGAATGCATTAAGATCTTTCACAAGCTTAAACTCTAAAATCACGCTTCCACATGCAGTTAGTGCTCATGCATATTGGGAATGTGTGTTTGCACGAACTGACATTTCTGCAGCAAACTGGCTACCTGCCTGAGCAATTTTGATATGGAATTGAACACGTGTCTTCACCAAACTCTTTAGGGGATCAGCAAAGGAATATAAAAATTGCAGTGTGCAACACATTGCTCCTATAAACATCTCATTTGATGCAGTGTAAGCTGAACTTTGAGCTAGTAAGAATTTCTAACCTAAAGTTGGGGATAGCGTAATTGACAGTTCCATAAAATTGGATTTTAAGTATAAGTACAGGGCATATGCTTGGCTGTCTTGTAAAAAATTCCACTCAGGCTTTATGAAGTAATGTGCCAAAAAAGAATGTTACACTATGGTCTTGTATATTCCCTGTAATACAAGACATGCTAAACTTATTCACCATTAGCTTGTTTCGCTGATGATTTGGTGATGATTTTTCAGAAATACTTACATCAGGCAGGGAGAGGTTTAAAGCATTCCTTCTGTTCCATACATTGTTTCATCTTTAGACCAAACAGGAATTCCTCAAGTTAAAAGCTATTGCAAGGCAACTGGAAGTGGCAGTTAAGTAGTCTGAGCAAATTTTTCCTGGTTAAAATTGGAGGTCTTACTGTACACAGCTGGCACTGCTGAGCAAGCTAAGCAGAAAAAGCAAAAACTCATTGAACATGGAGAATGAGTCCATTAGTTGGTTTTTGAGAACCAGTTTGAGGAATTCTGGCAAAAGTCAGAAAAATGAGTATTTTTGAAGTTGTCCAAATGGTGACTTTTACCACAGAAGACAGAGGAGCCTTGTCAAGGTTAGAAATTTGGACTTTTTGCCTGTGTGCGTAGTGGATTTACTGGGTGGAATCTCAGCCCCGATAAAAGCAGAAGCTTTTTACCCCATCTTTACTGGAGCCAGGTTTTCAGCTGATCTGCACAATTCTAAGTGACCCACTTTACCTTCTGTAAAACATCTATGACAGTATTTTCAACACATTTGTAAATCGATACAGAAGAAAATGGATTGCGCATTTCACCCCTTACTAGCTTACAAAATCTTTTTTTAAAAAGGAACTACAGCAAAAAGAAAAAAAGTAACTTTGCCTTTCTGTTTCTGTAAGTAACCTGAAAAAAGGAAAGTTAATTTTTAATTTTCTTTTAGGAGAACTTGTATCTGTCAAAGGAATTCATTGTTGTCTAACAAAATAACTGTCTACACTGTTAAACAGTATAAGCACATGTTGAAGTCCCAACTCTGTTTTTACTTACAATGAGTAAGGACTAAGTTTAAAGTGAGAAAAGCATTTAAGATTTGCCTGAAACAGAACAAAAGATGGCAGGATGAAGTAGAAATGAATTGAGCCTGTGTACTTAAACATAACTTCTATTTTAAAATGCAGTTTGAAAAAGGAATCTTGGATCATACAAGCCATGTTTTATGCCAAACAACACAAACTAAGTAAAACATAGAGGTGTTTCACTCTCAATTTGCCCTTTTAAGGTCAGAAAAAAAGGAAATTGTCACACACACTGTCTCTTGTATATATTATGGAGAGTTGTTATGAAGTGATTATTTTATAAAGGTTATACATACTTCCAAACAATATTTTAAACACTCCTTTTCTTAATCACGTACACAGTAATGGCACACTCTCTCTGTCTAGAGAATGATTTTACTATTAACAGGAGACACAGCCTATACGATTTTTGTATTAATTTAACATCCCTTTGTGATAGTCTAATATTATAAGGCTTCGTTCTCATATTTCATTGCTAAGGGACTTATTGTTCAATGTACTATTGTTGGGCAAAGATGGTGGCTTGTGCTCAGCAATTGCTCAGGGCTCAAATCATTAACAAATTCCTTTCAAATTGGCGTGCTGTCTGTCCATTGAAAGTTTATAAAGTGGGCAGTAATGAGCATCTGATAGGAAAACCCAATTGTCATGCGGGTCACCAGAGAGACACTACATGTGGGCAGGGTCTGACTGTGGAGATTCAGATGTGCTGCCAAAAACTGAACCCACAGCAGAAGGAAGGGAAATACTTTGGTGGCCCTATGAAGGTACCTCATAACAGGGGTCAAAGATTCAATTTGCTGTCTGGACTGATTTCTTACAGCAGGAACTAACTGTTAGCACTGAAAGGAAATGCCCTGTTACACACTACAGAAGTCCTCTTTTCTTAAGCAGTCACAGTTTCCTCCTTCTTCTGATTATGTTTTTGCCTGAATGACCCTTAAATCGGAATATATACCTCTTGGGAACAAGTTAGGAAAATGTAGTCCCTTTTTGCTTCCTAAGGAGAGCTGAATTATTTTGTTCTGTTTATTTCTCCTGAATTTTGCATTTTCTTCGTCCATTTCACAAAATGAATTAGTCATTATTCCTAATAAAACGCTTACTTGAACTAGTTTCCATTTACACTTGATATTTTTCTATAGGATATACTGAAAAGAAGCTGCACAAATGCAAGTTTCAGGCAGGTATTGAACACTATGTAATTTAATTTCTAATAAAGGTCATTCTGTTCTCCAACAGATATCGATGAGTGTGAGACAGCTGGAATATGCATGAACGGGCGCTGCGTGAACACTGATGGCTCTTTCAGATGTGAATGCTTCCCTGGCCTTGCAGTAGGACTGGATGGACGCGTGTGTGTCGGTAAGGCAAAGCTTAATGTGTGGTGAGTCACAATTAACCGATGTTAAGGCACTAATGCTAGACTGATGGACAGATCAAGTTTGAATGTAGAATTCACCAAATTTTTCATGGATTGTTGGGTGGTAGTTATAGTGGATACTAATAGCTCTGGGATATTTACTGTAATAGCCTATTTTGCTTTTTTCTCATTTCCTTTGCATTTAAAGAGAAAAAATATGTAGGCCAAATCACAAGGTCAGGTAGACTATACAGCGTAATGCTGTTGGAGATGAGTAGTGCTGTATCAGTCTTGAGTAGGTGAGAATTTGCCCCATTTCTTTCAATGTAGGATTCTTCATTTGTCACTAAGCTTAAAGATGTATTTTACTCTTTTTCCTCTTCTTAAAGTAGGACATGCCAATTTTTCCACTTCTGCCTGTTTCTTTACAAGTGAAAGATATTTGGGGTGTTAGATTTAAAAATTCTAATGTGACTGGTAGCTATTACGGAGCAGATTTTTAAAAATGAGAAACATCACCCCTGGACCTGAGAAGATCAACTTTTAAATCCTATGCACTGGAATAGCATTACTGTCTTTTTCTTTGTTTTTTTACTAGAAGAAGTTGTTTTACAAAGAAGGATTTTTGTAGTGACTGCATATTTTGTGATCTTTTCCTTGTGGAAGTTTTTTCTTTTTCTCACAAGTGTAAAATGAAATAAGCTTTAGTGTGGCCTTAGTGGCTTTAATCCAGGATGTTGCACCAGTGGTGATTTTAGCCTTGATGAGTCAGAGAAAACTAACAAGGCTGGGAGGGGGAGATAAAATACTTCTTGTCAAAATCAAATCCATCCTCTAACTCTGAAAGTAAACAGTACTGAGTTGGTGGTGGTTTAAGTTTTGGGATGATACTTGGTTCTAGCTCAGAGATGATGCTGCTGGGCCTGTCAGGTTGCAAGTTGGTAATGTCCCTGTCACATGGCAGAGACTTTGTCTGTTTTCCCTATGGCCTCTTGCTAGTTCAAGGTTAAGTATTGATTGTTCCCCTGGTAGTTCACTTGTTAAGTTACGAAATCCAGTAACTAGTTTGTATACTCTTAGGAGCATGAGGAACAAGAATTTCCTGTCCCAAGTAGAATGAGGGTATAGACCAACAAAAAGCATAGCGAAATGGTGAAGGAAGTTTTTTTTTCTACAGTTATTTTACCATGTTTATGATATCCAAGCTACATTTAATACTTGTTCTAATTTATGGCTGTATAGTTCCTATGGCACGTTGAAGAGAGTTTTCTTTCCTCAGATACACATATGCGAAGCACGTGCTATGGTGGCTACAAGAGGGGACAGTGCGTGAGACCATTAACGGGTGCAGTTACAAAATCAGAGTGCTGTTGTGCCAGCACTGACTATGCTTTTGGGGAGCCTTGTCAGCCCTGCCCAGCGCAAAATTCAGGTATGACCTATTTACTGGTACATATTAAAATCTAAGCTTTAGCCGATAAACTATTACACACTTTGTTATTAACATTGCGCATTAACATTAGCATTAACCTTCCTAAATCAGAAGGGTTAAATTGTTGTATAATGTGCTATATTTTGAACAATCTGCTATTTTGCATGTTGGAGGAGCACAAGGGAGAGTTTTTTGAGGCAACAGTAAACGCCAATATCTGGGTCCAGAGTTGTTACATGCATTAAAACAGATTTTCAAACGACAATCTCTATTTTGATAGGTGTGGATAATGAAAAAATATAGTTTTGAACTGGAGTTATTAATGGAAATATCTTGAGACATTCATATATATATATATTTTTTTTTTCCAAATCCTTATGTACACCTGTGAGTCAGATGTTTGCTGCTTGAATTCTGTATCCTTCAAGTGATCTGGAATTGTTTATACAGTAACTAGCCTTTGGATAGTGAATCCAAAAACAAATGTCCAGTTAAGTTGCTTGAGAATACTTGAGTCTGTCACCCAAATCCCCACCTAGCAAAGCTGTCTGGAACATAACTTCTCTCTGGCAAGAAAGCAATCTTAATCATTCTCATGGGCAGAATCTGCTTTCAGGAAAGCACTTCTTCCAAAAAGGCTGTGCTGACACAGTCCTTGCTGTGAAGCCAGTAAATAGACACCCTGGTTTCACAGAGGTGACTGACTGCAGGGAACTACTTTGAAGCCCAACTTTGTTGAGTGATTCTTCTCACTCAGCAAATCTGTTGTTGCAATGTGAAGAAAATATGCTATTCTATATGTAGTTCAAAAGCATCTCATACTAATGTGGTGTATGTTTTGTAGGCAAAAATAATTTTAGATTCATTTTTAAAATCTCAGTTTTAATGGATAGCTCTATGGAAAGTGTTAAGGAGAAAACCAGTTGGAACAAATTAGGCTGGTTGAACTGATGTGAGCTCTTCAGCAGGAACTTGCTGACCACCATTTTATAACATGCTGTGTTGTTTAGAATAGCAAAACACCCAGGAAACATTAGCAGACTAGGAAGGAGCCTTTCCAGCAACCTCTGCTGATATCAGTGGCCCCTTATCGTATGGTAGAGTTGGAATCTTTTAAAATACTGGACTCCGTATCATTGACTTTGTTTTATATTTGAATTACTTTAGCAGAATGTTTATGTATGTGGAAGCTATTTTTCCTGTGTTATTTTACCCATCTCTTCAATTGCTTAAGAAATGCCATCTGATGTAGGGTGAAGCGTAGCACTGCTTTAGGCTTTTAGTGGGAAAGGGAAGAAGATTTCTTGTGAGAGGAGCATTGTATCAGAGAGACTGAAAGAAATTCCTGAAAGGAAGACATTTGTGTCTCTGTGCCCCTTGGAAGCTCTCTGCACGAGTTGCTGCCATGCTAGACTAAAAGCTTTGCTGATGCATGTCCAGAGCAGGTCTACTTTCACATACAGTGCCAGTGATTATTTGATTGAAGCAGGGGTACATATTAATCTGATGGTTATGATAATATTGGGAGATATGTTCCATGTAATTTTCCTTAAAGAAAAGACAGCTAATGCCATAAATATTTTTAATATATATTAATTTTAGCAGTATGATTATTTGGGCTGTTATTAAAATGCAGATATATTGGAAAATATGGCAAAAATTAGTGCTGTTGTGGCTGTCAGTTTAGTCTGTTAATTGCTCTGAACTCAAAAGTAGAACTTGAATCCAGTGGTAACTGAGACATTTGAGATACTTCGATACATATTTTAATCATTATTTTTTTTAAGGATAAGAGATCCTTGATCTGTTATGAACTCCTGAAGATACTGCTGCTAAATGGAGTTAAATGTGGGCTGTGTTTATAAGAAACCTCCTGTTTTCCTGGTCACTTTGAATGTACACCTTGTGCAAGGGCTTGGACATATGAGTTCTGGAGAATCTTACTGTGAATATGTTATGGTTCATTTGTGTAGGAGGGCCAGCATGAAGTTTATGTCTGTTCCTAAATGCCTCAGTTCATCATGTGTTTTCCCTCATCTGTCTCCATGAGCAGATGCAGACCCTGAATCTACTAAAATGTTTCACAGGTTCAGAACACTGTGAGGCTATTAATGTTTTCCAAATAATTGAAAGGCGTGTTCTTTCATTCGAATAATTAATTGGCATATTGTAAATGGTGATGCTGAAAGCAATGAGCTAAGAAAGAATATTCCAGTAAGTATTTTAATATTTTTCCAGCTGAATATCAGGCTCTGTGCAGCAGTGGAACTGGCATGACTGCAGGAGGAAATGGTAAGATCACCTAATGTAATTCGAACTATAGCAGTTCTGGCTAGAAGTGTTACCTTGATATCCTTGATTTGTTAGACATGCTGGTGGGGATGATGGCAGGAAGGAATGGAAGGAAGGCTTTATTCAACAATGTGGCTGTTTGCAACACATTAGAATAATTTAGGATGAAATGACTGGAGCATGCTAGGGTGTCCTCTCTGGTTTATGCCATAGAACATCCGTGAGTGCAGTTATAAAATAATTGCAAATTTGTGAGAAGTGTTATTACCTATATGACTTAGAAACCATATACCTAAGTCATATTTACAAATTTCGACCAAAATAATCCTGAATAATAAAGCCATGTTGAACTTGAGCTTCTCATATTTTCATCTGTCAAAAAGGCCAGGCTGACAGAGTTTGGTTAATTACAGAGAAAGGAGCAAATGATTACTGTAAAAGCTTTGTAGTTGTAGAACTGTGAAACTGCAGACTCTTAAGTCAGCCGATGCTTGCTAGTAGATTTGCTGGCAGTAGAGAGAGGGAAAAGCATTCACAAAGGAGGGGTGTTCGTGTTTTGGAGGATGATACCATCTGAAAATGCTATGAATCAGGAGATACAGGGGGGGATTAGTACATGTGCCTCTCTAAATGTAAGACCCCAGTTTAATATCCCAGTTCTTACCTACAGTTTCAAGTCTCTTAAATGTCTGTGGGCTAGAGGTGGTCTTAAATCATTGTGAAAGGGACACTCTTGTGTGAATATATAGGTGTAAATTCCCTAATCAGAACTACATGATTGTAAATATGGACCAGGCAATGGTACTGGTATTGAAAATTTATTTTTTTTCCAGTCTGAAGAATTAACCTCCACAACCCCTCAATAACTGAGTCTGGGTTTTTGGTTGTTTTTTGTTTTTTTGGGTTTTTTTTTTACCTTTATGTAGATATCAATGAGTGCTTACTGGATACTGATCTCTGTCCAAATGGAAGGTGTGAGAATCTGCATGGAACATACAAATGTATTTGTAACCCTGGGTATGAAGTAGATTCAACTGGGAAAAATTGCATTGGTATGAAATGTCCCATTTTTCATTTTGAAGTTTGATGCTTGTTTTTCTCCTCTTTCACTTTTTCTTTTTCAGTGTTTTGTCAGATCCACTAACTGCTCTTCTGATATTTCTGGATCTTTCTGCTGAATTCTTGTTTTAATTTTACTGTTTTGCAATGCTTATAAAATCCTCCACTGTGGAGCTGGAAGGGGCCCGTTGTGATCAGTGACTCTGGCAACCAGGCAATAAACATCCAGTTCAGTTAAGTCCACTGAACCTGCACTCTGCAGTACCAGTGTTTCTCAAAATCAAATGAAGCCAGATCCTGCAATTAAAATGCAGCACAGGAGGGATGTAGGATCACCAGTGTGCTAGGCGCCTCCAAGAGCAGAGGATTTAAGTGAAGCTCCTGACTGATTATAAAAAGATAAGCATCCCATATGCTACAGAAGGCTTACATGGTTTCTCCCAACTCTGATGTTGGGGAAAATTCCCTTTCAGCTTTCAGTCAGAGCTATTGGTGTAACTCTGTTAAGTGTACTGGCCAGACAGGAAAACTTACTGTCATTGGAAGCAGCAAAAGAATCTGATGTCATGGTGTCTCTAGCTAGGGCTGGTTTCCTGTGCTGTACAAGTGAAAAAAATCTAAAGTCAAATTTTTCATCACAGAAGAGGTGAAATAAATTCTTCTTGCTCCTTAGAGGTGACCAGTGGAAGCACTGTGGCATGGGATAAAAGGAATTCAAATAAGTAGCAGTCCAGTCTCTTCTCACACTATCTGGGATGTTAAAAATCCCATTAAGATGCCTGCAGACTCCTGTTAGAAATTTTAATTTTGGCAATTCTCTTGTTCCATTACATTGTCCCATTGAAAGCCCATAACTTAAAACCCTTTAGATTCCTTTCTTCCACTCATGCATTGGTGCTTTGTTCCAGACCTCCTTTGCACAACTGATGAGAAATTTTTTCTGGTCTCCTGTTAAAATTGGTTTGTGACCGTTTTATTGCCAGTTGATGTTGTACTAATATTATCCTTTGACTTAGCACAATGTCAGCACTTATCCCTGAAGTATTTATGAAAAATTATCATATCCTTTCTTAAATTCTGTTGGATAAACTATCCAAATCCACACTTTCAGGCTGAAGGCTTCTCTTGAACACAACTGATCTGACCAGTATATAGTGTTTGGATGAGGTCTGACCAGTGCCTCGTATAGTGGTGCTAGCAGTTCTTCTCTGCCCCTAGGAATATCCTGCCTAAACTGATTCTAGAGTGCATTAGTCTTTTCTCAAATACATGTTATACTTTGGGATCAAAGTTTAACCTCTAATTGGGATTTACATCCAGAATTTTCTCTTGTTGATAGCCTTCAACTGATGAGTTCTGGTTTATAGCATGTTATTGTTATTAGTCCCTAATTGCAAAGTTTTGAATGCTGGTGATTATATTTCATCTTATTACTCTCATTCATATTGTCAAGATTAATTTAGTCTTGCATGATTCTCTGTATTGGTAATAATTTCCAGCTTAGTGTTGTCCACTGTTTTTGATCCTGTTCATTTTTTGTTTCTGCATTGCAATGAATATTTTATAGGACTAGTCCCAAGACTGATCCCTGAAAGGCATTGCTAATATCCTCTCTCCATTGTGATTACTCCCCTTTTCAATATACCCTACTGTAATCTCTCCTTCAGCTAGTTCTGGAACCACCTTAAAGTTCTTAAATTCCTTCCTGTTATCTCCAACTTACATAATTTTATTTGGGTTCTGTATTCTCTGCTTAAACCTTAATAGCTTAAGTCATCTGTGTTATCCCAGCCTAAACTATCCACTATCTTATTTTTTAAAAAATGAGAGTTGACCTGTCTTTGATAAAAGTTGTGCTGTAATTCATCCCATTTTCCCATTTGCTTCTTTGGCTTTAATTATCCATGTCCCATTTCAGTTTCTGCCCATAGTTTATGGCATCCCTTCTCTTCTCCCCATCCATCTGTGAGTTTTGCAGCTGCTCCCCAGCCCACCCTGTTGCAGCCCACATCCATGCTCCATCACAGCTGTTTCCCATTCTTCCATAATGTTCCACCTGGCCCTCTCTCAATTTTTCTGAACTCCTGTGAAGCTTCCCACATGGTCTGTTTTATTCTGCAAGTCTCCCTGCTTTTTCCTAGCACTTTTGCTGTTCCCAGCTGCTGCGCTGACCCTCTGAGTCTTCCCAACTTCTCTCATCACTTTCTGAGGCCTCTCTGACTTAGCCAATTGTTGCTGTCTGCTCTCGGGGTCTCTCCTGGTCTTGGTCTTCACCTGCCATTCATGGCCCATTGCCACCTTCTTCCAAGTTCTCTCTAATGACCACAGCTCTTCCAAAGATTTCCTAAGGGCTCTTGAAATTTAGTACTAGCATTTCTATTTAAATTTTTCACCTCTGAAGCAAGTGTAGACTTACATTGGCCTTGTTAACCATAACATCTAAAACAGTTCAGAGCCAGCTTGGAAAAAATGGTGATTTAAAGACCAGAATGACCAGCAAACCTTTCCAAACCAGTCATCTTGTTTCTTTCATGACTGTGGGGGCTGCTGTGCAGGGAATCAGAGACTGCATAAACCTGTTTCACAATATAGGTGAGGTGAAAGTGAGATTCCCAGCTTTGTTTTGAACGATAGTGTGGCTGTCACATATTTTGAATATGTGTAGAAAGCAACTATGAGCTCTTATAAAAGCAAAGCAGCCTGCTAAAGAATAAAGCTCAGGAAAAATTCAACAAAAATATACAGAAAAGGGTGGGTGTGTTGTTGTCCCTCCCCATTTAAAAAACAAAATTAAAATGTTTGGTTTTATCTAGGTAATATTTGTGTGGTTGTGATTCATAGAACTATTATTGTTTCTGTTATTTTAATGATAGTTTTCATGAGGAAGGAAGGTGCACGTGGGATCTTTAGTGTTACTTTATTTGGTATGCTCGTTTCCATTTGAAATAATTCCAAGCCTGTTGTCTACCCAAAGAATCTAGAAATCTTTCTAGTCTCTCTCCCTTCCTCCCTCCCTCCCCTGCCTCTGCCTTGTCTCCTCCTCCTCTCCATATACACAAAATCTAACAAAATGTGGCTGTTGGGAGGGAAATTCTGCCCTGGCTTCTATTCCAGAAATGTTTGTTTCTTAAAAAGTTCTTGATTTTCATTATAGACATCGATGAATGTGCGTTGAACATGCTGCTTTGTGACAATGGGCAATGCAGAAATACCCCTGGAAGTTTCACCTGCACCTGTCCAAAAGGATTTGTATATACTCCTGACCTAAAGACATGTGAAGGTAATTGGTAACACTCCATTTTGTCCCGGTGTTATTCTTTTGGATTATTCTCAGATTGTGCCAGAAAGACTTTGAACCTTGATGAGGATATCATATGTAGAACTAAAAAAAACATGAAGAAATTATATGGGGAGGTAGGGGAATGTGGAGAGAGAAGGCCAAAATGAAAATATTAGATAGCCTCGTGGAATAACTTGTTAGGTGTGTACTAGCCCTCTCCTTATTGACTACTACCATCAGTCCCACACTGCGCCAAGGGTGAGAAAAACTTGAGAAGAACCAAGTTTTACAAATCTGTTATCTTGTGTGGAGAACAGTCAGGCAGCTCCTAGTTTGAACCCTTTTTGAGCCACAGACAGGGTGCGTATCAGATCATTGAAACAATACACTCCATTGCCACAAAGCAGGACAATAGCTGGATATCATGGAAAATGCGATACTGCCTCCAAGTTCGATGTTTTAATGTTCTAATGTTAGTGTGTCTTTAGGGCACATGCACCATTGCTCTATTGTGAAGAGTTTCATAACAGAAAAACAGAGTATCAGGAAAACTGGTCATGAGGAAAGCTTCTTCCATTTTTCCCTAAGCTGAAAAAGGCCATATGTATTTTTGTTAATGCTTCCTGGCACTAATGGCACTGTGTTTCTCTTCTAGATATTGACGAGTGTGAATCTAACCCCTGCGTTAATGGGGTGTGCAAGAACACGCCAGGCTCTTTTGCTTGTGAATGTTCTCCTGAAAGTACTTTGGACACAACCAGAACCATCTGCATAGGTATTTATCCTTCTGAAGATTTTACGTTTGCTGGTTGAAAGTGTCCAGTGACATACAAACATCATACACCAAGTTTAGGAAATATTTTAAAATAACTTGTATAGATAAATCTGGTGGAAAAACATTAAGAAACAGTGTTAACAAAGTATTTGTTTTCACCGTTACTGTGGGTACATAGTGTGGTTAGCACTTGGGAGCAGGGTGTGCTTCCATGTTAAATTTTAAAGAGATGAAATTTTTTGTAAGAAATACAGAAATGCCAAGACTACTTCTTCAGGACTATGCTCACCAGCTTAATTCTTCCTGCAAGAGAGGTGGACATATTCTCGTTAAGATCTGCTCTCTAGAAAGGCCAGTTTTCTATTTGAGATGGAGTATGAGTAAGTTGTATACAGTCCAGACCAGCTCAAGAGCAGCCACGGACAATGCTGTGACTCAGATACTCTGTGGACTCGTACTTTGTTCCCTTACCTGTTCTGGAGAGACAGTAATTTATAGCTGTTGCCTAGTCAGTGAGGAAAACTGTAGAACTAGAGCTCTGTCTGATCCTTAGCTCTCTCCTGCTACTTCCTATTTGGGAGGATCACATATCCAGACTGGGGAATCTAATAGATTAATGGAAGATCTAGGAGGGGCTCATATCTACCCCACTCTTCTACATGTGCCTCTAATCTAAGTAATAATAAATACAGTGACTCAGATGTTGAATGGTGTTGAGGTATTCCCTGTTGAGGTCAATAAGCTTAAACTAGGATTTCCAAAGGCTCTGTGCTGGGATGATTTCAGGCTATAGTCCAGCATAAAGAAGGATAAATTTCAAGAACTTTTGAAATAAATTTAGATCTGATGTAGTAAGTTATAATGAAAGGATGATTCTTTTGCATGGTTAAATTCACATGTGTTTGCAAATATATTAATGTATAATGCTAAACAATCTGTATGACAATACACTGGGTTTTTTTCCAAACAGAAACTGTTAAAGGCACCTGTTGGCAGAACATAGTGGATGGAAGATGCGAAATAAATATCAATGGAGCAACTTTGAAGTCCCAGTGTTGTTCCTCACTAGGTGCTGCCTGGGGAAGCCCATGTACACCATGTGAACGAGGTAACACTTCATTTTCCTCAGGACCCTAGGATTTTTCCTATTCTGAGGGTGGTCCAGATTATTGTCATAGAAGTTTGGGCACAGGCTAGACAAGCAACTTTACTTGTTCTACTATCAAGCAGTCATTCAGCCTGAAAAAGGGAAGTCTTAAGTATTTGAGAAATAGCATGTAGCTATGGAAGGTTCTAACTCTTGATTTTCTAGTGAACATTTTACAAGTTTAAATTCTGAAGGGAAGGGACCACACCTACAGTCTGTAACTTGAAGCATTACTTTAGCATGGTTTGTCATAATTAGTGATCTAGAGTTCCTAATGATGTAGCAATAGATGCATGTTCCCCAGAGCTCCTAAGAAAAATGTTTGCAACAAATGGATCTTTGGTGTGGTAATAAAGGGAGGAGAGGGAGTAGCCCTTGTTGTTATACTCTGTAGATTAACTGGTGACCTAGAGGATCATACAGTTGATCAAGAAATGGGTTGATGTCTCTGCATATTCACTTGATAATTAGGCTGAACTGTAGGATGAGCTGGGAACCCAAGGGCGAGCCAATGAATGCAGAAATGTGTGTGGGTTGTCACTTCTATATGCTGAAAGCTGCTAGTTTGCTCAGCTCTTTAGTTAAGTTCATCCTGTATATCTTAGCAGAATTCATCCTCATCCATCCGTGGCAAATAGAGCTGTAATGTGCTGTGATCAAGTTAAATGAATTAATTGATTTGAATGAAGCAAGAATCATATAACCACTTTTGAGTTAGCTAGCTAAGACACATGGGAAGCAGAAGAGGATAATGGCTGACACTATATAGTTTATGTAGTTGCCCCATCTTATCTCTGTTATTTCAGAAAATACTGAGATACTGTGTAAGCACTTAGACTTCTCATAGCAATCAACTGTAGATAATATTTCACATGATCAGTTTTGCACAATAAGATAATGGTGAGTTTTGGACTGTAGCATTCTAAAAGTTCATTTTGTTTGTTTTACAGACCCGATATGTCAGAAAGGATATTCAAGAATAAGAGGAACATTGTGTGAAGGTATTTATTGTTGCCTTAACAGAAATCAGAGCTTGAATGAAGAAATGCTAGTGTTTTGATTTAAATGGTTAATTTAGCATAGAGGAACACTATGCCAAATTCTTACCTCCTGTAATTCCATTGACTCCATTAGAGTTATGTCAGGTATTAATTTGGTTTCAGTTTGTTTAGTATTCCTACATGCTCACAGTGTATCTTAAAGTAACACTTGCAAATATAGTGTCTACCAGTGTAATGAGATGGCACTCTCTCTTCAAATGCTGTTAACTGAGTAACCTATTTGGGCAAAGTATGTATCTTATATATGTTATAAAATCCAGCATTATTGGTACAGTGGTATGACAAATCATTTTTATACTTAGAAAAAGAATGTTTAAAAACTAGATTTGATATGAAAGTGGGTTTCGGGTTGGTTTTTTTTTTCCCCTTAACCTTGGCTTTCTTCCATGAAACATTATATGAAGTCAGACATGTTCCAAAGCATAGTTTCATTGTCTTATTAAAAAGCACAAAAAAAAAAGGCATCAGGACACAGTTAAACTTTGGTTAAAGAGGAGATTAAAGATGCTTTAAATGTGTAGCTTTTTGCTTGGTATGAGATGACTCTATACTATTCTGTGAGAATTGAAGGTCCCACCCTATTTCATCTTCCTTTGAATTGATTTGAACCCCTGGAAGAATACTGCATATTTCCATAATATGCAGAAGCTCAGTGTCTCAAACTGCTGTGGGTCATCCTGACTGACAACATCTGACATGACACTGCAGTTAAAATATTTTTTTAAAATTACTCCCATATGTAGCTTCCATAAAGAAACATTGTTTTTCCCCTTAACAAAAAATAAAATAAAATAAAAAAAAGGAACACCCTCACACATAGTCTTTGCTTTCCAAATTATGACTGAATACCTTGGCACGTCTGTGCTGCAGACCCACTGTACATAACTTATCTGACCTCAGCAACACTTTCTGGAGTGTGTAAGCAAAAGAAAAGAGGGGGGAAAAAAAAAAGTAGCTCCACCTATCTTTTTTTCACAAGGAAAGTCTTAGAACATTTTCAACACTGCTGGGACGGAAAGTTTATCCTTCCAAGATGTAGCCATAAGTGTTTTCAGCATTTCCTTTACCAGCACTTTGGATTACATCTATTATATGCTTTAATCTTTCTCATTTCCATGGTACCTGGATAGCCCCAGATTTTTCAGAGGGGTTTCCCCTGCTTTTAACATACTGAAGCTGTATTTTGGTTTTGACCAATGTAAGCATTTTTCAAGACAGAGAAAGACCTCTAGGAAATTTACTGGCAAGTGAGAGACAGGGCAAGGGAGTAAGCTTAGTTCCCAAAAGGTGATACTCAGTTCTCCCATACACAGCCCATGTGAAATGAGTAATAGACCTTGTGCAAGGAAATAAACAAGCTAAATTGGCAGTGCGCCTCTAGTTTACGGGTGAGCCCTGGAGTTGTCAGCTGGAATATTGCTCACAGGCCGTGAGCTGGATTTCAGTGGTTTCTAATAGTCCACTGGCTTTACTTTCTGCTTTCCAGTCTGTATGGGCCTTTTATTTGTAATACCTGTTCAAGGGCAGAGGCTACTGATGTCCACCCCACATTTATCCTCCACCCTGCTTCATGTGGTTTGAGAGCTGCAGAGTCTGTCTGCACCAGGAATGTTGTCTGGAGGCCTCGCAAGTCCAGCCTACCCATTACTTGATTGCTCTACACATGAGTGCTCAGCTATAGATTGTCGGAGTCATTCTTTTTTCATTGCTTGTTCTTGTCCTCTCCTGTCTTAAAAATTGTCATGCTTCATCTTGGGCCATATTTAATACTGGAGGCTTTTTCCTAAAGGGGCAGTTGTGAAGCCTATGGTTTTCACAGAGAAGTGGGAGGCCCCCACACTTAGGTTACTAAACATTTATTTATGCCCAGGCCAAGCTAACACAGTTAATCAAATTATCCTGATCCCAAAGTACAAAATTTACCACTTAAATATAGAAATATAATTTTTACTTAATGAAGCTAAACTCTGTGTGCAGTCATAAGGAGTTTATTTTAATCTATATAAAGTTACTAATTGCTGACAAGGCCATAGGGCCAGATTTCAAACAGTGCTGTAGTTTCGACACAGTCAGAGGTGTGCCTGATAAGACACAAACATTAAAAAAAAAAATTAAAAAGCAATAAAAAAATACAGCATACCTTAATCTCATTGGAATAATTTATAATCTCATTATGCACTTCCCTTTGTCTGTCTTTGCCTATTTGCTTCAAAAGTCTGGCCCACAGTGAGTGTGAAAATTGATATAATCTTTAACTGCCTCTCCTTTTTTTTGTTACTTTTGAGTTTGATTTCAGTATATGTAGGAATGGCAAAAAGCAACATGTATTATTTCAAATCATCAGCAGTTTTTTGTAATTAATTGGTTCTGGCTGACTTGCATAGGAAATCCTAAATATTTGGAGTTTTTTCAAGGCATGTAAACTGCTGTAGTTTTGTATTTTATCTTAATAACAAACATTAGAATGTTCATATTTTTTCTGATTTGTTCAATGCTAAATGATATTTATTAGCATGCTAGTGATTACTTTTGTTCACATTTTGTTTGGAAATAGATGTAAATGAATGTGAGGTGTTTCCTGGAGTCTGTACAAATGGGCAGTGTGTCAATACCTTGGGATCGTTTGTTTGCCAGTGCCCTAACGGAATGACTTTAGATGCTTCTGGACGGACATGTCTTGGTAGGTATTAATTCCACTTACAGGTCTGCTAGGGAAGAACAAATCTGTATGGTGAGCAATATTTGTGTTGTATGTGTTCTTACAAGTAAGGAACCTTATTTTTGTCCACAGAAGTAATTTTCAAGTGGAATCAGTCAGGGACATGAACTTCATTCAGCTGGAATATGAATAGATTCTAATGGTAGTAGCTAAAGCCCATCACCATCTGCTAGCTAGTGAATAGCATTGATTGAGTTCTAGATTGTTCATCTGACAACTCCCTACACATAATGTGTGCTCTCAGCACTCTTCATCCTCACCCTCACTGAAATCACTGAGGTTGGAAGAGTCGGGGAGGGGAAACCACTGTGGGCTGGGACTCAGGTGTCTAAGAAGGGATGTGGTGTTCCTAGCCACACTGTACACCTTAATAGAGGGTGCAACAGCATATTGAAGTTTTGTATGCTGTCCATCCAAAGCACCTTTGTCCCTTCATGACAATAAATATTTAATGACATCTCAGAACAAGACCTAGCTTGTAATTATAAGGCCCTATAGATGTATAGTATAGTAAGCTGAAGCTGAAATGCTTAAAATCCTCTTCTGATCCAAAATCTACTTCAAGTGTTGAGCACCATTTTTCAGAATAGTGCTTTAAATTTACTTCAATGCTTAATTTCTGAGTTTAGCATTAATATTTTGCTGTTAGAAATTATGCAGTGTGCTTGGTACGCTCCTGTAAGTCCATAAAACCATGGAGCAAACTGTCCTGTGAAGGGATTCTGGAAAAGGATTCCTCTGCGGTGAACTAAATTTTCTCTTTCTCTCTCAACATGTTGTTCAATTGCCCAACAGACATTCGCTTGGAGAGTTGCTACCTGCAGCATGAAGACGAGCAGTGCACCTCTCAAATACCAGGCCGACACCGAATGGATGCTTGCTGCTGTTCAGTGGGGGCAGCGTGGGGCTTTGAGTGTGAGGAGTGCCCTCTGAAGGGATCACCTGAATTTGAAGCTCTTTGTCCTAGAGGATCTGGGTTCTCTACTAAGATAGAGATAACTGGGAAACCCTTCTCTAAAGGTATGTGATCCCTTTGTGGTTTGTTGCCAGCAAATCCTGCTGGCTTTTAATTTTACTCTTCCCTTGGAAAATTTCTGTGGGTTTGAAGATTTCAGTGATAGTCAGGCACTTCACTCGCCATAAGACACGTTTGAAAATCCAGTTAGATTTTATGGAAATTAAGATCAGAATAAAACATAAGATAATATAGTCTGTCTCACAGACCATTAAATGCTGTATTATACTGCATCCTCAAAATATTAAATTTGTGTCCCTGCTAGAGAGATTAAATTGTGTCTGACTTTGCCTCCTGTGTTGCACCTAATGGTGCATATGGCTGATGGAGTAACTGAAAACCTGTCACCTTGAAGTACAAGAACTGGAACCAGCTGAGCAATCACCTTTGGATGTATTGAAAGAGCAGTCCTTACCTGTGCAGGGTACAATAACGTCAATTCTACTGTGGAGCAGGCAAGGGAGGGTGAATAATTTTAGGAATTTCTTGTGGAGCTACTTGGAGAAGTAAAGAAAAATGTTTCCAGGATGATAGCTCAAATCAGCAGAATTTAATTTACTGTAAACCAAGTCTTGTTATGAGTGTTATTGGTAAACTTCCAGCATTAAATGGAAATCACACAGTGACATCCTAGCATCATGTGCTGAAAAACATCTTTCTGGAGTTGCCAGTGGGGTTAAGCTGGACAATGTAAGAAGCACAAACTGATGTGAATATGTTTATAAAGAAAGCCCATTACCCCATAACTAAACATTCTGAAGTCTGAAAGGAAGAGAAAACACATATGAATGACAATTGCTGTTGTTAGTGTCAGCCTTAGTTTTATGAACAGTTGCTAAGTCATTAATTATCCATAAAGAAAAGTGACATATGCTTTTATTTATGCTCATTATGTTTTCTGTGACTCATGGAAGTCATGTTTTTTCCTCGGAAACCAGAAGACAGAGTGGTTCTTTTGGAAGCTCCCTTTGCCCTTGTAGATTTGATCCTCTGTCCACTCGAGATCTTACTGTTAACTTCAGTGAGCTGCAAATCAGATTCTGCAGGACAAAGGGAAGACTAATATCATTTTATGGCAGAAAGTGCTCTTGGAAGTTCCAGTGCTGAGTGTCTACTTTGTTGGTCAAGTAGAAGTCAGTACTGGTTTATGTAGTGTGATCTACGGTTTTCCCAAAAGGAGGGGTTATTATCATGAGAAAGGATGAGCTCTGAAGTTGACACTGTTCTTTTGTGCACTGCTTTTGTATGAAATGATGATATGTCCTCACTGTTCCATTTTTAGATATCAATGAATGTAAAATGGTCCCCGGTCTTTGTACCCATGGAAAATGCAGAAATACCATTGGCAGTTTTAAGTGTAGATGTGACAGTGGATTTGCCCTTGATTCTGAAGAGAGGAATTGCACAGGTAAACTGCATGGATATGTATCTCATAACTTTGATTTGAAATAGAAAAACTGAACTCCTTTGAAAATACCATGGGCGTGTTTTGTGTTACAGATATTGATGAATGCCGCATCTCTCCTGATCTTTGTGGCCAAGGCATCTGTGTCAATACTCCTGGAGACTTTGAATGTGAATGTTTTGAAGGCTATGAAAGTGGATTTATGATGATGAAAAACTGCATGGGTATGTTTTTTATAGATCACAGATGTGCAATAGTATGCTATGTATGGTTTATTTTTTGTTTATTTTGTATTTTTTTTAAGGTTTGATTGCACCTGGGTTTAGGCCCCTCTTATTTTGTGAGTCTTACTAAAGTTCACTTTAGCTTGATATCCACCCCAAATGTGAATTTACTGCTTCTGCAGGATGCCAAAGCATAAATGAGTGAGGGTCAGAATTTTAGGATGTTAAATTTATTTAACACAATCCCCATTTTGCTAAGTGGGACACCATCCTGAACTTTGAAGTTAGACTAGATTAAAATTTAGAAGAAGCCTTTTAAAATTCTATTTTAACTGCACTGTAGTGTGAGGGATAACTAGCTATAAGAAAGGCTCCAGAGCCGGTCTAAACAGACAGTGCTGTGACGAGTAGCAGGCATTGGGGGGGGATGGGTGGGCTATCGCTGTCACAGTGCTGGCCCCTGCAGTGATGTGCCTTCCCTTCTCCCCACAGACATTGACGAGTGTCAGCGCAATCCCCTTCTCTGCCGAGGTGGCACCTGCATCAACACGGAGGGAAGTTTTCGGTGCGATTGTCCTCCGGGCCATCAGATATCACCAAATATCTCTGCGTGTATAGGTGAGACATACAGGCAAAATCACTATCGTGCACAGCTTTTTATACCTCTCATGTGTTGCACATGCATTTATAATGTTTGCTTTAGTATCATTTTCATTCAGACCTAAAATGTGTTCCTGTCTTCTTTTGCAACAGACATAAATGAATGTGACCTAAGCACCAGCTTGTGCCGAAATGGACGTTGTGTCAACCTGATTGGAAAATATCAGTGTGCTTGTAACCCTGGATATCAGTCGACACCTGACAAGTTATACTGTGTTGGTAAGGACAAAATCTACACAGGATCTCTAGTGAATAGGGAAGATAAACCACAAGTAATTGTTTCATTTTTAGTAGTTGTATAAAGGCATTTTTCATTGTGGTTCACAAATCTAATAGAGTCTGTCAAAATAGTTTGCAAAATACCCAAAATGTGCACATCCATTATTGCCAGGAATGAACACAATTATGGCAGCGCTACAGTTAACTGTGTAATAGCTTATTTTCTCCAGTAAATCACTCATGATGTATAAAATAATATACTATTTTAAATGGCCTAAGACTTCAGATTTTGATCATTAAGAGGGAGTGCTGTGTTAAATCCTGAGTTACGTATTTTAGTAAAAATCAACATTCTGACAGACTATGGAGTAGAATCATGTGGTTCAATTGAAATATTTCCTAATTTGGTCTGCAACTGTCTCAAATACAGGGCCTTTCCAGGAACTTTTTCTTAAAAGCCACATTTTGTAAACGACAGTTAGCTTAAATCATGTATTGTGCACCCTTTATATGCATACATTTTATTGTGCCACAGAAATACATGAAAAGTCCACTGGCTTTAATTCTGCCCTGTTGATATTTTTTTCCCTTGATCCTTATAAAAACTTTGTTGCCTTCATGATACTGTGGTAACCCAGCAGTTGTATTTTTATATGCAGAAAGAAAACTGTAGGTGTATTTGTGTATGCAATCAGCTAATACCATCTTTTTCCCTCCTTGGTTTGCCTGAAATCCATCCCCATGCCAATATTTGCAAACACTTGAATGTTCAAGGAGTGTGCAAATACCAGGTGTAGATTCTGGACTGATGCTGTTTGGAAAGCTGACTCAAAATGTGTCCTTGAAGTGTACTTTACAGTAAAAGGTATTGTGGGGTTTAACTGTAATTTTCTCCTTTTTAGATATTGATGAGTGCAGTATAATGAATGGCGGCTGTGAGAACTTCTGTACAAACTCAGAGGGTAGCTATGAATGTAGCTGTAAACAAGGCTTTGCACTCATGCCAGACCACAGGACATGCACTGGTAAGGGGGATTTTGGGAATTTTTCTGCTGGAAGTGTTTATTTAAATAGTTTAAAAATGTAGCTTCTTTTTAAGATTAATTATATTGTAACAAATATAC